>JAHLJT010003656.1:55402155-56087155 GCA_031308135.1 Acheta domesticus
CAACGAAGACATTAAATCAAGTTCAACCTTCAACCCCAAGTTATGGAAAATCCTGAAACAAAGGTTTTTCTAAAACCGGATGACGAAGAAATTAACAATACCTTAGAACTAGAAGTAAGACCACAAACATGGGAAATATGTAATGATTTGGTAAAAAAATTGGATATTTTAAAAACAATACCCGTTAAAAATAGCATATGCTTTAACTATTCATTCCGTGCAAGTCTATCAGTAGATGTGCCGAAGTTGATTTATCTGATACATTTGAACATGGACAATGGTTACACTGCATTATCACGAACAAGAGATTTAAACAGTTGGTTATTAAAAATTTATGTTTTAATAGCATAAAGTGTCATCCTAGAGCACTCCAGTTTATGATGACATAAAATCAATGCAAGATGCAATTAGCGAAGTAGAAAATAGTTTAAGTGAATTTGATGATGGATTTTTAATTTGCATGATTTAAATTTTAATGGTTAAAAACCATTAAATATAACTAGATATAGAAAGTATTACTAAATTTTCAGATAAAGGTTTATAATGTCTATAAATTTATCAGGTAAAAGTTATGTGATCTTCTACCATATCTGTTAAATTATCCAGTTGTTCTATTGTGAGTGTCCTCTGCATATCCTAAAAGCTTGTTGTGCTTTCTAAAGAATCTATTTGTAACTTTTAAAGTTTCTTTATAACATCATGTTCATCTAAACTAGTATGAAAATAAGTTTTAAGAATATAATCTTAATAGATAAAATGGAGTTTAAATTAGAAGATTTTTTCCATTATATCCTGAGAGTTTGTCTAATAATAGTAAGACAAGATTTGAAATTGGAAGTTTAGATGTTATAAATACTTTAAAGAATTTACAGATAACCGTCTAGATGCTATTGAAATTTTACCAACTAAACCAGGAGAAGCAACCAAACATCAAATTGTTATTAGAAGATTACTTTCTGGATATACTCAATTTGATGCTTTGTTACTTGTTCATGAAATGGGAACTGGAAAAACGTGTTCCGCCTATACAAGCAATTTGAACAAAATTTAATAGAATCAAATAATGGTTTATTTTTAAGAGCTGTTCAAACTACTGAGGGTATAGATGATTTTAATTTTAATAAAAACTGTAATATAATTATGGACCGGGACTTGATGGGGCTGTTATTCTAACCAGAGGAAAAACATTAATGAATAATTTTATGGATGAACTTGTTAATAGATGTTCTACAAATTATAGTAATGGTAATAGGAATGAATTTCCAAAACATCCAAAAAAATATTTTCTAAATTTTATTCTTTTTATACGTTTGAAATTTTTTGCAAAAAACAGTAAAAAAAATGAGATCTTCTGAAATTGTTAAAAAATTTAACAATAAGATTATTGTTATAGATGAAGCCACACAATTTACGCCTATCAGATGTAAAAGTTAATTATGAGAAAATAGATGTTTATGGAGAAGTTCATCGATTCATACATTTGTTAACCAATAAAAAAGTACTATTGTTAACAGGAACACCTATGAAAGATGGTCCTCAAGAAATAGCTTCATTAATGAATTTAATTCTTCCTCTAACTCAGCAGATGCCCACCAATAAAAATTTTTTAAAAGAATATTTTCCATCTACAGAAGCACCAAAGAAACATATGAACTTGGAGATGAAGAAGAATTCCTTAAAAGCGGTGGAGAAGAAATGAAACATATTAAAAAATTTAAAGCTCAGGTGTACGGATGTGTTTCTTTTTTAAAAGCAATGGATTCTAAGTATTAAAAGTTATGGTTGGAGAAAGAATGGGGTCTTTAAAACATTACAAAGTGGTTCCAGAATATATGTCAACTTTTCAATCTAAAGCATATGTGTCAGCATATTTACAAGATAAACGTGAGCGTGGAATTTATAATAACTCTAGACAAGCATCTCGTTTTGTATTTCCAGATGGTACATATGGTGCAGAAGGATTTCAAAATTATATTATTGAAAAAAGAGGTAGGGGAGGGAAAATATTTAGATTAAGTCCATCATTGAGAAAAGAAATAGAAAAAAGATCTTCTTTTAAATCTGTGCATACCTTAACAGATGAAACAAAAAGAATTTTTATATCTTCAAAATATTAATGAATACTCTGCGGAATATGCATATATCATTAAAAGTATTTTAAATGCGACACGTAATGGAGAATTGTCAATTGTTTATAACGATTCTGTAAGAGGAAGTGGTTTAATTGTTTTAACACTTTTGTTAGAATTATTCGGATTTACTAGAAATAATGGAACTGCTAAAATGAAAAAAAAGTTATGGAATTTTTTCTAATGAAACTACTTCCGTACGTGAAATTAGAGCATTACAGAAAATTTTTAATAGTGATGAAAATATGAATGGCAATATCATGCCAGTCATTTTTGGTTCAAGGGTTATAGCAGAAGGATTAACTTTTAAAAATGTAATACACGAACATGTCGTTCCACATTGGAATGGGTCTGAAACGGAACAAGTAATTGCTAGAGGTTGGAGATTAGGATCTCATGAAGCATTAATTAAGAAATGGGAACAAAATGGACAAGTAGGTAAAAAACCTCAATTAAATGTGTACAGACATGTAGTAATACCTTCTTCTTTGTTAAGTTCTGATTTGAGTTTGAATAATGCAGTAATCGCTTCGTCATTTTCTAGAGAAAACAAGGAAATTAAAAGTATTGATTTAATTATGTATGAAGTATCGGAAAAAAAAGATATTGCCATTTCAAAAGTGTTAAGATGTTTAAAAGAAGTAGCAATAGATTGTCAACTTTTTAAGAAAAGAAATGAAAAAGATTCCTCGTTTGATTACAAACGAGAGTGTGAATATGAAAAATGTTTATATGTTTGTGATGATAATGGTAATAATTTAATGAAAAACAATATCGTCAATTACGAAACCATGTATTTTAGAGAAGATGTTTTTTTAATGTTTACTATATCTTGAAAATCATTACAAGACAAGATTTGTTTCTACTTTAGACGAAATTACTGAAATGTTTTTTAACAACAAAGTTCTTACACATTCAGTCACCAAACAAGAAATAATACAACTTTTATATCAAGTTGTATCAAACAACATACCTATTAAAAATGTATATGGTTACCCTTGTTATTTATATGAAAATTATAATGTATATTACCTAGTTGATCACATAATACCATTTCCTTCTTCGGAAGATATTTTTTTGGCGTATTATTCAAAACATCCTCAGCTTTATGTAAAAACAGATTCTCCAGAATCGGGCAAAGCCTCTGGAACTAATTACTATCAAAGTGTTACATGGTTTAATAATGTTTTAAATGACTATTATGAATCTTTAATTCCTCTTGCAATTAAGGATTTAACAACCTTATCGAATTCCACAAATCTTGTATCTAAAACACAAATGATTTCAAAACAATTAATTTCATTACCTAATGATGTTCAACAAAGAATTATTGAAATGACTGTTGCTGCGAGAGTCTTGGAAATATATTGCAATGTTGAAAATACATTGCCTCCCCTTCCTGCTCAACTATCAAAGGAATGGATTGAACGAAACCAAAAAAGTGTATTTTGTAAAAAGAAAACATTCAGAACAATCATTTTGGATCACTATAAAAACTATTACAGAATTGACGGCGTTGATTCATTTAAAATGGCAATCGTGTGGTTTTTATCAGATATAGTAGAGGAAAGAGCTAAAGAAAAATGTTTATATGGATCCTCATTAAATTTAAAATCTGGTTATACAGCAAGACCTCTGTGGAATGAATGGAAGATTTGTGGTAAAAAAGAACGAGTCCGAGTTGAAAAAGAAAGAAGTTTAATCAAAAAACAATACGAAACAGATCTTGGATATTATGGCCTTTGGAATCCTAAAAATAACGAATTTTGTATTCGAGATATTAGAAACCAAACAGGTAAAAAAGATAAAGAAGTATTCATAGTGGAAAAAGATGTATTAATTGGACTAAACCTGCTTTAACAGAACTTGCTGCAATTGCAATCAATATTCCAATACCAAATCAATCTGTGTTGCCAACATTAGAAGAAGCAAGGGAGGAAATAAAAAGTAACAAGGAACTTAGAAATATTGTACCTAAAGACAATACCGACAACAATCTTTTAATTAAACTTGTATTTTGGTACAAATTATCTAGAAATGATATTTGTATTAATTTAAGAGAATGGTTTGATAGAAATAATCTTTTGGTTGAAGACAACTCATGTGGTGTTCAAACTAAAAGAAAATAAAAAACAAATTTTTGTATTAGAAAAATAATGGATAAAAGTAGTTTTTTACTTTTTTTAATTACTACTGTCTGGATATCACAAGCTATAGCTTGTGATTCTGATTGTTTACTAAGATGTTTTGTGAAATGTTCAGTTCCTGATGAAGGGGGAAAGTGTATTCAAAAATGTTTACTAATTGTTGTAAAAATAATATAACTAGAGACAAATTGACAGACTAAGAGAAAATAAATTTTAATACCTCAAAGGTATTAAAATTATTGTAAATCTATATCATCATTTAATTTATTAAAAATTGTAAAAGAGCATTTTCATCATTCAATTATTTTAAATTTGAATCATATATTGCGTCATATTTTAAAGATTTAAAAGTTAAAGAAGATTAGTAAAGTATAAAATGGGTATTAAATATTTTTTTAAATGGTTAAAAACTAACCATAGTGAAAGTATAAAATGTATTGATAGACATGACAATAGTCAGTGTATTGATGTATTATTAATTGATATGAATGGTATAATTCATAATTCTGCTCAAGAGGTATATGGTTATGGAAGTTTTTCTTTTCCAAAGGAAAATGCTTGCGATAAGAAAGTTTATTCATTGGTGTGTAGACAGATTGACAGAATGGTTATACAATTCAAACCAAAGGAATTGATTCTTTGTATCGACGGAGTAGCTCCAAGAAGTAAACAAATTCAACAAAGACAGAGACGTTTTTTGGCCGCGCATGATAGAAAAAACCAGGCACAGAATTTAACTTTGATTGTAATAAGGGAAATACAAGTAAATTTGACTCAAACTCTATTTCCCCAGGAACCGAATTTATGCATAACCTTGGAAGATATATTGACATTCATATTAAACAGAAGCAAAACCAGCGTTTACCGGGAGGGAAACTACCGATGCTACACAAAACAACTGGAGAAACAAAGAACAAAGTTGGAGACAAAAAGATATAGCAGAATGGTCTAATTTAACTGTTGTATTCGCAAACGATAAAGTTTCTGGTGAAGGAGAACATAAACTTTTAGATTACATTAGAAAATATGGCAATTCTTATTACACATATTGCATATATGGCTCTGATGCTGATTTAATAATGTTGTCAATGTCTGCATTGACAACAACGGCTATAAAAAATATTTACGTACTTCGAGATGAATATAAAAGCCCTAATTATCTATTAATAAACATTCCGAATTTTGTTAGAAACTTAATTAAGGATGTAAAAAGCAACTGGACTGATAAATTAGATGAAAAAAAGATTCATAAATGATTTTATTTTTATGTGTTTTATGGTAGGAAATGATTTCTTGCCACATATTCCAAGTATTGAAATTATGACAAAACGGTATAGAATCTATGTTAGCTTTTTATACAAAAAATAAAAAATACATTACAGATAACAATGGTTTGGGTAAAATTTCTTGTCAGGACGTAGTCTTTAACTACGAAAGTCTTTTACCCATACTAAAAGATCTTGAAGGGTTAGAACAAAGTCTTTGTAATAAAAAAGTAAATAATCCTGAATATTTTAGAGATGATTTGTTAGAAAGTTCTTCTTTTTTGGTTACAAATGAATTTGGACAACAAAAGTGCGTCAATATTAACGAATATAGGGAAAAGTATATGAAAAAACACTTTGAATCCTCATCGGAAGCCTCTCTTATGTATTTAGAAGGCATGCAATGGGTTTTGTCATATTACACATTAAAAGTTCCAGATTGGGAATGGTCGTATAAATATGATTATGCTCCTAATTTAACTTCAATAATAGAAGCAATGTCATTTAAACTTGGCGGTCGAGAGAAACGCGGAGCCTCTAAAAAAGAAAATAATCAATATAAATTATTTCCTGTAAATAATTCAACAGAAGTTGCAACTTCGTCATCATCCCCCAGAACTTTGGCGGCGTTTCCAGGAGTGGAAACGACTGAGCCCCAGGAAACCTCAGGTTTTCAAAAGTCATTTTCAATGGTTTTTCAAAATTCTTTACAGAATACAAAGTTACACCCTGATAGGAGAGACAAACAAACAAAAACTTCCGATGCTATACCACCATTTTCACCAACTTTTATTCATTCTTCCTCCAGATAGTTCTAATTTACTTCCTTATCCTTTATGCAAGCGTTCACTAATGAATTAAAAATTTATGCACCAAAAGAATTGATTATCGATAGAGCAGGAAAAAGACAAGAATGGGAAGGTATAGTTCTTCTTCCAAAATTAGATCAAAAAGTTGTCACAGAATGTTATTTAAAATATAAACCTTATGTTACAGAAAGGAAGGATCTTATTAGAGATATTAAAGGACGAACTTTCAAATATCAAAATGGGGAAGTATCGTTTTTATAAATTAATTTTGTTTTAATGGCAATTGCCATTAAAACAATTATCTTTGTGAAGAAGAACAAACCATACTTCCAGTTCTTCTTCCTCTACTATTTCCTTCAGAAACACATGTAGTACAATCACCACTTAAAAACCATACTGTTGCAATAAGGGCCTATAATTGAAATAACAACACTCCAAAAGAAAATAGATGATTTTGATTTATTTTCAGAAGTAGCTCCTGATGTTGCAGTTGCAGTTCCTGCACCTGCAAAAGCTAGTGGAAGAGCTAAACATGCACCACAAAAATCTTCTTTTATTACTACATTTTCATCTCTTCGTTTTCTCTTAGAGAAAACGTTATTTTCAGAATCCAGAATCTTGTTATTAACCATTTTTCCATTAATGTAATTAAAATTATTCATTTATTTACATGCAAATAATGGAAGTGAAAATTATTAAATGTCATGACATGTAATAAGAGTACATTTACATACTATTTTTCTGCCATATGGATCAGGTTTTTCACAAGTATAAGATTCTACATTTAAACCTTTATGTTGTGAAGCTACTACACAGTTACTGTAACAATACATACTTGGACTATGATATGTTGCAACATTAAATTCTTCTCTTTGTTGATGAGAAGATTGACAAGCACTATTTATTGAAATTAATGCTGCTAAAACACAAAATAATTTAATATTTATTTATATAAAAAAATTCCTAATACAAGCAACTTAAAATTGAACCTTACTTTATTTTTATTTAAAGAAGTAAAATTATTGATAAATAATGGATTCTTTAAATAAAGTGTGTTATGAACAGATAAAAGATACCTTTTATAAGGGATTGTTTGGAGATTTTCCGTTAATTGTTGATAAAAAACGGGCTATTTCAATGCTACTAAATTATGCAATTTAGGTGGAAAAAAATACTATCATTGGAAACAAACAGAGCGTTCAAAAAAATTAATTCAATATTATGAAACCCGACCACGTTAATACGTGGTCGGCCCATTGTTTTATGAAATTAAAGGAGATAATGATGATGTTACTAAACAAATAACTGGTCAATATGTTATAAAAGAATTTATTCTTGACATTGCTTCTTGGATTTCAGTAGAATTTTACGATAAATGTAACAATATAATTATAAATTATTTCGTTAATGAATATAAAACAATGGATAAAAAAACTTTACAAAGTAAAATTAATGAAGTTGAGAAAAAATGAAAAAATTACTTGATGAAAAAGAAGAGGAGTTACAAGAAAAATGATAAAATCAACGAATTGTTTCTATTAGGAAAACTTCAAGAAGAACGTATGATAAAACAAGAAAAAATGTTGCGTGAATTAGGTATTCATTTAGAAGATGTATCATCTCAAAACAATGAATTAATTGAAAAGGTTGATGAACAGGTAGAGCAAAATGCTGTTTTAAACTTTAAAATTGACAATATTCAAAACAAACTTGAAATAGCTGTAGAAGATAGAGCACCTCAACCTAAACAAAATTTAAAACGAGAACGTTTTATTCTTCTTAAACGTAATGATGATCATTATCCATACTATACCATAAGGGCTCAAGATATAAATGCAAGAAGTGCACTTAAACGGCAAAAAAATTTATATAATGAAGTATCTGTTCTTTTAGATTTGACTTGTCATCCAATTCAAAAAGGTGTTGTATTTAATTTGTGTAAAGTTGCAATTAGTAAATCAAAAATAAATGAAGAGGAATTAATTAAAGCGATGGAAACAATAAATGATGAAAAACGAGACGTTTAATTTATTTTTTAATGGAATAATTCCATTAAAAAATTTTTAATAAAAATTATATAAATTCATATCCTTCAAAAACGCTTAAAGCTCTTCTTATATATAAGTCTATATCAGATTCTGATATATGATCTTTAAATTCTATTTTAATCGATTCGATTATATCTGGAAGAATAGTTCGTAAAAGTTTTTGAAATTCTTGTTTATCATTTTCATTTTCTGTTTCAATTAAATTTTCTAAAATTAAATCTTTATTTAAAGAAGAAGTTATGGCTAAATTTACTTTACCATAAAATATACTTAAAATTTGTTCATCCCAGCCAATAAAAACGCCACCATTTTCTAAAAAACCAGAAAAAATATTTGCAAATCGAGTTAAATAACCAGAAGAACAAGTATTATTCATTTCTCTCATTTCTTCTATTAATCTTTTTTCCAATTCAACCTTGTTAGAAACTTTATTTGAATTGTTAATAAATGTCCATACATAGTTCATAATATTTTTTAAATTAAAATTATAAGCTGTATATAAAGCATTATCTAAATACATAATACGGTTATATGCCTTTGTTGCATTATCTATTAACGGTTTAAAATTAGGGGGGATTTTTCAATTAAATTTTGTAATATATTTTCAGTAAGAATCCAAATATCTTCTCTTTGAAACATTTTATTAACATCTTCAATAATGATAGTTATAGTATTTATAGCTGTTTTATTGATTGTGCTTGTATGAACGTTTTCTTTGTTATTGTATATTGTTTTAATTGTATGATTGTCAAACGATAATGAATCTAAAATTATTTTTGCTTCTTCTTTATTTTCTGAAGAGCCATATGATAACAGCATATCAGAAGCATCTGCTCTAATGTTAACAGACAAATTTTGATTTTTGCATATCTCTAACAATTTATTTTCCGCTATACACGAACACTTTAATTTTGGAACATATGATAAACTTAGTTGGCAAGTTAAAATAAAAAATTGTAAATAATCTTCGTATGTTTCATTATTTATTTTTGAATAAGAAGGGCCATGAAAATTAGATAATAATACAGATATACAATATTCTACCATAAGTGATGTAATATTATTTTCCTGTCTTTCCGAGACTAAAAATTTAACAGTTTTATATTTAAACTGAAACGTTGTAGACGAGTCTGTTAACATATCATAAAGATATAAATACACTCGTTTTAAATTTGGAAGTCCAGAATTTAGAATCACATAAGCGTTTAATTTACAATTGAATGGAATTTCTTTAGATTTGTGCATTGAAAAACACACATAATCTAAAGCTTCAAACCCTATAATTTCAGAAGGTTCTGCTTCTTCTTTTTCATAATCAATAAGGGCTAAAGCAATTTCAAGCCTTAAAACACATGAAATATCAGAACAAAATTTACATAAATGATAAAGAGTATTTTTAATAATACTGCTATTGCTTATGGTTAATAAAGAAATTAATCGTTTAATAGTTGTTTCATCACCAAATTTTACAATTGCTTTTATACGGTCATGAAGTGGTAATTCAAAATTAAAAATATCATCCATTTTAAATTATTTATTATAAAGTTATGTTATTATTTTAACCCTTATAAATTTTTATGGTAAAATACCATAAAAATTACAATTTAATTGAGTTGATTTTTAATTACCAAAAATACAATTACAATCATGGCTCCTAAAAAAATATATAACAATTTTTCTTTTCCATATAAATTGGAACAAACTGGACAGTCAGATAAATGAGTTGAAACATCAGGACAATTATATGGAATTGGAGTCCTAAAAGTGTTTTTAATAGATTCATAACTTCTAGGTGTTAAAGTTTTTTCGGGTTTTGTCGAAAAAGAAACAATTTTTTCTATTGGAGTTTTTCCAGGCATATTCATCGTTTATTTATAACAATTTACTAGTAAATCCATAAGTTTGCTTAATTTTTATCAAGAGATTAATTTAGGGTTAATAAATGAATCGTTTTGTTTATTTAATGGATAAATATGGCAATCCATATTCTTTTTCCTTAAAACCAAAATATTATAAAACATTAGTACTTTCTGGTGGCGCAATGCGTGGTGTATATTTATTGGGAGCATTAAATGGTTTAAAAATAAAAATAAACAAAATATCAACGTTTATAGGTATATCATCTGGTTCGATAATATGTTTTTTATTAAGTATAGGGTATACTCCATATGAAATTTTTATAAGTTTATTAAAATATGATAATCTCTTGACTATTAATTTAGATAAATTATATTCAGGTGAGATCAGGAATGAAGGAGGATTGTTTTCAAGTGAGAATATCTTTAAACATCTTGAAACTCAAATGCGTTTAAAAGAAATTTCAAGATCTATAACTTTTAAAGAACATTTTGAAAAAACAGGTAAAATATTAATTGTTATGGCTTTTAATATTACAAAATGTAAAGAAGATATATTTATGTATGAAACAACTCCTGATATGGAAATTTTGAATTCTTTAAAATTAAGCGCAAGAATCCCAATCATATTCGGACCCATAAAATATAATAATGATTTTTATATAGACGGAGGCGTTTGGAACAATTTTCCAATTGATATTGCAATAAAGTATCATAAAAAGAAAAGTGATTGGATAATAGCTATAACAACCTTGTTTTCAACTTACAAACAAAATATACATCAATGGTATAAATTTTCAAATATAAATATTGTTATGGTGAATGATACTCCAGATTTAAATCCATCATTAGTATCATCTGATTTAGAAAAATTAACTATGTTTAACAAAGGAGAAGAAAAAGCGAGTCTTATTAAAAAACAAAATATTCGTAGAAATAGTATATAATTCATTTATTACTTTGCATAAGCACAAGCAATGAAGAATTAACGCAGCGTTCTTTATCAAATAGTTTCCACTGTATATAATTAATCAAGTTTGAGATTATCAATTTGTTTACTTAAATATTCACTGACATTACTATCTTTGTTGTTAATTGATAGCATATTCATTTCATTAATTAAACACTCTTCTTCGTCATCGTTTTGAATACAAACTGTTTTTAAATATGATACAATATTGTAAAAATGACTTGGATGTAAAAATTTATATAAATTATGTTTATCAAATACCGACAACCATTGCTTAATTTCGTTAATAAGGCTTGATTCATTTAAAAAAATTTCTAAATTCATGTCGGTAATAGAAAATAAATTATTTTTTTGAAACCATTTTAATTTTTTTTCTATAGCTACATGTGCTATTTTGTCATCATGTAGCATAAAGACATTGTTATTTGCATAATCTGATATTGCATTTTCAATTATGTTAACATTACATTGAAAAAACTCATTATTTAATCTATATTTTTTTAACAATTTATGTAACCCTTGTTCTAATTTAAAATAATGAAAAGTTTGTATTTGATTAACAATAAAAAATTTATCAAAAGAAGTTCTACTAGCATTCATTGTCTTTAATCGTCTATTAATGTCTTTCGTACATCCTATTTTATAAATATCTAAAGGTTCATACAATTGAGTTGTTATTATATAAACACATCCAACTTCCATTTAATTTAAGATATTTTAATGATTTAAATCATTAAAATATCGTTTAAAATTATGCATTAATTTTTATTTTTTTTAAATCCTAAACCCATACCAATTATTCCAATAAAAAGTAAAATAACTGCAATACATAAAAGCCATAATTTGTTTTGTTCAACAATTACTCCACAAGAATCGTTTTCTTCAAAATCAAGCATTTTAATATCTAAATGAATTGTTGATATTAAAGTCCAATCCTTACTTTGATCTCTATTTTTAAAATCTTTTCCTATTAAAAAATTGAGTTTACAAAGAAATATTTTAAGATGGTTGTTGTGTGAATAATCTATATATAATGTATGAGGCATAGGTCCAGGTAGTTTTTCTTCATATCCAAATATTATTTTAATAAATTTATCAATTCCCAGCTTGATACTATTATCGAGAATAATTTTTTTTTCATTTTTTAATTCTTTCCAATTATTTTGTTTTTTCTTTTATAATTGTACCATAGTGTTTGATTTTTAGTGTTTAAATATAAATCTCCATTTGTACTCATAATTGGATCTTTTTTCCCTTCTCGTATAGTTAATTTCTTTCTTTCAAACAATGTTTCATTTGTATTATTTTTAGAATATCATTTTTACATCCTTCTTCTAAAACTCCCTTAAACATCGTTATTTTTTTTCGTATTGTGGTTCCAATTATAAGCTACACATTTTGGATTTTTTAAACATCTATCGCTTGCTCCTTTAGCACTTTTAACATTTTCTATAGTTAAATTTTTTAATGCTTCACAACCATCATTATCAATATTAAACATTGTATCTACAAAACCATCAGTGAAAATAGTACGATCTGTCCAATTAAAGTACTGATAAAATGCCAGTATAGATAATAATAATGTGACAGGGAATGCAATTTTTCCTCCAACATATACGCCTCCTAATCCTAAAAAAGCTGTTGAGAAAATGATCAAACTTAAAATTTTTAACGAAAAACCTTCAACTTACTTTCTGTAGCTTGTGAGAATTGTTCAATTAATCTAGTTACATCTTTGTTATTATTTTTTGCATTCTCAACCTCTTTTGTTATAATTTTATGAATTTCTTTTAAATGAACATTCTTGACTTTTATGTTACCCTTTCCTATATGATATATATTTATTTTAATTTTTTGATCAAAACGTATTATTAAATTTTGAATAGCCGTGTTTTTTACTTTAATTGATGTGTTTACAATATCATTTATTGTTGTATTTGCATCACCTAATTGCATCAAATTAACTCCTTTAATAGCAGCCTTGGCTGTTTGGGCTATTTTTTTATTTAGATCTTCATTCATCGAACTATTATTTAAGGCATTTGCCAAAGCATTTATATCAATACTTGCATTAGATTTCTCTGCCAAATTATTAGCATTTATGTTTCCATCACCTATCTTAATTATATTTACAAAGATACCTTGATGATCATTAAGATTTTGGTTGTTTAAAATTGTATTACTTGCTTCTTGTAAATTACAAGTAATTGTATTTGTTATATCTGAACTTACACTTGCACCCATGGTTAGTATTCTGACTTTGTTAGTAAAAATATATACACTCCTTGTAGTTATATTTATAAAACCAAAAATAAAAAAAAACATTAATAAGATTAATGCTCTATTATTAAATTTGTTGTTAAAGATAAGAAATTGTTAGTAAACTCTTTCTTTCCTATTCTAAATAAAGAAGAATATGCAGAATTTTATGGTATTATTACTTTTAATTGTTGCTGTTGTAGCAATAATGTTTGTATTGCCAAAAAATAATCAAACACTACTTTATCATATGAAAAGAAGAAGAAGGGAGTTGAAAGATCTTTTAAAAAGTAAAAAGATTATTGGAGCAAAAAATCTGATGAAATTTGTTAAAAAATATACACAAATAGATAAAACATGTGCATATGAAGGACCTATCCCAATGCCTGCAGAGTTTTCAACAATGTCTGCTGACAATTTACAATTATTAGATAAATGTGGAGCAGTTAGATCCTCTCTTAATTCTTGGGCTATTGCAACGTGGGCTGAAAATTCTGTTGTTAAAACAATGGAAAATTTACAATCAACAATGGAATGTGTTAATCAATTAAATTTGGTTCCGGATACTTACAATAGATTTCAAGAATTAGTAACAGCTTGTTTTTTCATCAGTTCCAGTAGTACCACCAGTAGTACCTCCTAAAACTCAACTTTTGTTACTTATCCCAATAATATACATAATTTACCTATGGGTGTTTATGGTTCACCATATGGTATCTATGGAATGAATTATAATTTAGGTACTTCTTATCAAGGGAAGATAGGAGCAAACGGTATTGCATTTTCTAATGGTGTTACAAATGGATTTGTATCAGATTCCCGTGGATGGAGACCTGATGATTATTTTAATTACAATGCACAGGGATCAGAATTAATCGATGGAACTAATACTTTAATGACTGCTCAAATGTTGCAACAATATGAACTTCCAAGAATAGGATTTGGACCATATATGTCAAGATCCGAAATTGATGCAGAAGTTTTACCAAAGTACGAACCATCTCAGTGGATTGTTAATAATGGTCCTGTAAGACCTTGGGAACCTAAATATCCAATTATGACAATTCCTCCAACACCTATACCATTATTAGGTACTTCAAATATGTAAATTTTTAATGGTATTGACCATTAAAAATAAATTAAAAATATTTATTTAACAATTCGATATGATACAAAACCATCTTTATTTGTAATTTTAATAACATCTCCACTTTGATATTTAAAAAATCTTGCAATTGGATCTGATTTTGACATACTTGGAAAGCTTTGAAGTATAATTTTTTTCCCATTTTCTATTTTGCATTTAATATATTTTTTTTTTAAAATCTTTTGCTTCTTCATCTAAAAGTTTATTAAATAAGGGTTGTAAATGGTATTTTGTAATATTCATTTGGAGATCTTTATTATGAAATATTTCAACCTTACCTTTTGTTGTTTGTTCAATTTTTTTAACGTTGGTAGTTATACTACCATCACATATAATTGTAACACATACATATTCATTGGAAGAAAAATCAATTATTTGAGATAAAGGAGGTGATTTAATTTCTTGTGTTGTTTCTATAAATTTAGCGATTGCAAATTCTGGGTTGGTGTTTACTTTAGCTAAAATTGTTAATTCATCTTCCTTTATTATTTGCCATCCTCTTGCTTTATACATTTCTTTTGTAATCTGATATGATTTAGAGAACATTTTGAACAATTTTTAATTTAAGAATAATTCATAAAATTATTATTCAATTTTAACTTTATTATTCAATTTTAACTTTAAGATGTGTAAAAGTTAGTAACTTAATAACAAATTTCTTAAAATAAATGTATCAACAAAAATATTTTGAAAAACCAGTATATTATTTACAAAGAAATGATTTTGATGATAATGGAAATTTAATTGTTCCTGAATTAAGAAATAAAAAAGTTATTATTATGATTCAGGCAAATTATTGTGGACACTGCACAAATGCTAAAGGAGATTATTATAAAGCAGCAAAGTACATAAAAGAATTAGAAAAAAATGGAGGAACATCTTACAAAAATAAAGTAGTATTTGCAACTATTCAAGCTGATGGTGATGAAGAAGGAGAGAAGGAGTTTAAATCAAATTTTAGATAAATTAAACCAACATTTGTTGGTTTTCCAGATTATGTTCTTTATGTTAATGGAAAACGTATAGAAGACGATGGACCCCTGGTAGAAATTTTAATAACATTGTTAATTATGTAATGGGTTAAATAAAAGAAAATATAATAAATTAAAAAATGAATAAATTTATGTTAAAAGAGGAGATAAAAATACTCAAGTTGGTGATAAAATTGATGAAATAGAAGTTACCTTTAGATGTAAGGTGGTCCAATAGGGGAAGTTGGTACTTTTTTCGGAAAAGTAGTTTCAAAAATATTATTTGCAAAAAGTTTATACACAATTTGTGAAAAAGGAAAAATTAAAAAAATTAAAAAAACTATTGAATTGGAAAAATCAGACATTGATGCGATTATGTTATTATTTTCAGATGAAGATTTTAATCCAGATGATTCTGATGATTTACAAATAGATGAACCTGATTGTAATGGAACTTGGACATTAATTAAAATTATATCTGTATATACACCAATAGATGAAAAAGATAACTATGATTTTTATGTTTAAATTTAATGGTCAAAAACCATTAAATTTATTTTTTTAATTATCTAATACTTCAATTCCTGACACATATGTAAATGATGTTGTTCCAGATGATATTGTTCGTAATTTGACAAAATATCCAGCCGGAACATATGTAGATAGTTGTGCTCCTTCAACTTGAATACTTGTTAGTGTTAATAACCCAGCCAATGATTGAGAATTGGATACAGACCCATTTACAATCCAAGATGCTGGAGTTGCTGAATTTGTAGGAGAAACTTCATAATTAACAGTTCCTGTAGATGTACCTCCCACTCCAATTGTAGTAGATATTGATACAGAATAATATACAAAAGCTCCGTTTGTTGAAGAAATTTGAAAACCTGAAGCACCCGTACTTGTGGTAAAAGTTCTTGTTGTTGCTGTTGGTACTTTTGCTCCTATTAAACTTATATATAAAGTACCATTCCAAATCCATAAAGATGCATCTGTTCCAACATATAAAACATTAGAAGTTGCTGGTCTATCTGTTGGAGCAGTAGTATTTGGATTTGTTCCAGCAAACCATGAATTTGTTGTAACGGCTAATTTGGCAGCATTCCATAAACTTGCGCTAGTTAAACCAGAGTTATTAATAGAAACACCGCTATCTATAACTTGTCCTGATGCATTTAATGTTGCTAAATCTCCATTTACTGATGATGGAACTAATAACATTAATGTAGATGTGTTAACACTTAAAGTTGTTCCTGACATTTGTAATGTACTTCCTAAAGATATATTAGCAGGACTAGTAGTTGTGCTGCTAGAACCATGAAGTTGGGAAGTTCCTGAAAGATTGGCCATCTTTGCAAGTGTAATTGCACCAGCGGCAATCGTTGGGGCTGTTGCAACGCTGCCTGTTAAGTCTCCTAACATTTCAATACCTCCAATAGTTGTAGCAGTTGCTGGAGGAACAGTTAGCGTTGCTGAATTAACGCTTAACACGGTTCCAGAAATTTGTAGTCCAGAACCTAATGTTAAGTTAACTGGACTAGAACTAGTACTTCCACTACCAATGATTTGAGAATTTCCAGAAAGATTAGCCATTTTTGCAAGTGTAATGGCACCAGCGGCAACCATTGGGGCTGTTGCAACGCTGCCTGTTAAGTCTCCTAACATTTCAATACCTCCAAGAGAAGTTGATGTAGCCGGGGGAACGGTTAGCGTTGCTGAATTAACGCTTAACACGGTTCCAGAAATTTGTAGTCCGGAACCCAATGTGAGATTTGTAGGCGTAGATGTTGTGCTACTAGAACCAATAATTTGAGAATTCCCAGAAAGGTTAGCCATCTTTGCAAGTGTTATAGCGCCAGCGGCAACAGTTGGGGCTGTTGCAACACTGCCTGTTAAGTCTCCTAACATTTCAATACCTCCAATAGTTGTAGCAGTTGCTGGAGGAACAGCTAGCGTTGCTGAATTAACGCTTAACACGGTTCCAGAAATTTGTAGTCCGGAACCCAATGTGAGATTTGTAGGCGTAGATGTTGTGCTACTAGAACCAATAATTTGAGAGTTTCCTGAAAGGTTAGCCATCTTTGCAAGTGTTATAGCACCCGCAGTAACCGTTGGAGAAGTAGACGATCCTGTTAGATCTCCAGAAAGTTGAATTTTACCTTGTATTGACGATGTTGCACTTTTAATTACAGGAACTGTTGCTGTTGACGTAGAGTCAAAATCACCAGATAATTGAATTTTTCCCAAAACCGTTGTTGTTGCATTAGGAGTTATATTTGCATCAACATAAGCCTTATTTGCAGCACTGGTTCCAACTGTTGGAGCATCTGCTATTGAAATTAAATCTCCGGTTGATATAACAATATTTCCTGACATTGTACCTCCGGTGAGTGGTAAAAATGTTCCTGAAAGTGAACTTGTGTTCACATTTAAAGTTGTTCCAGAAATTTGTAAATTAGAACCTAAACTTAATTGAGATGGACTTGTACTTGTACTGCTTGATCCTATCAAAGAACTTGTTGATGTTAAATTTGCCATTTTAGTCAAAGTAATTGCTCCGGTAGTTATAACTGGAGCCGACGCCACCCCTGATAAATCACCAGATAGTTGAACTTTTCCCTGTATAGATGTTGTAGCAGATGGTGTAATATTAGCATCAACATATGATTTATTAGCTGCATCTGTTGGATTGACAGGCAAACTAGTTAATGTGATAAAATTACCGCTAGGAATAACTATATTTCCAGACATTGTTCCACCTGCTAGCTGTAAATATCGTGCATCTAAAGAACCAAAATTTGGAGAAATTTCTAACCATTGATTTGTAGGAGTTGTACTATATATAAACGTTAACCCATTATTTGATGGTGTAGGATCTCCAGAAACTACATATATATCTCCGTTTACTAATGGAGGACCCACAGGAGGTCGTGCAGCTAAAGTACCTGTAGTAACTGTTCCAAGAGTTACAGTTACATTTCCAGACAAGTCTGGAAAAATCCCATTAACAGATTGAACAGCACCATTTACATTTGAAACAGGTATACTAGTTTACAGCTGTAAAAAGATGCCGTTCCGTTTCCAACAACATATCCAGTTAAAGTAGAATTTCCTGTTCCGCCATTTGATACTCCTAAAACTACAGTTCCGCTTATTGTTCCGTTAAAAGTTGGATTTGAAAACGTTGGTACAACGTTTAATGATGTTCCTGACATTGAAAGTGATGTTCCCAAAGTAATATTTGCAGGAGAAGAACTTGTGCTTCCAGAACCAATTAGTTTAGAGGGTGAACTTAAGTTTTCTAATTTGGAAAGTGTGATTGCACCTGGAGCAACTGTTGGAAATGTTGCCGAAGATCCTAAAAGGATCTCCTGTTAATTGAATTTTTCCTAAAACTGTAGAAGTTGCATTAGGTGTTGCATTTACTATTATTTGGGAATCTACATAAGATTTATTTGCCGCAGATGTTCCGGATACTGGCGCATCTGTAAGTGTTATAACATTTCCACTGGGTACAATTATATCTTTTGAAATTATAGCACCAGTCATTGTACCACCTGCAAGAGGTAAAAACGAACCCGTAGGTATTAAACTTTCTATTTTTTTGACTTGACCATAATACAGTTGGTAATGAAACCGAAGAATTCATCTACAGTTAATTCCAGAATCTATGGTTTGTCCTTGATTTACTCCGGAACCAAAAACAGCTAAATCTCCAGGTACTGCAGTAGGTTGTTTTGCTTGACCAGATCCTATGGAAATTGGCACGCCAGAATCAGCTATTGTTCCATCTATACCAAAAATTACTATATCGCCCGGAATACCACGGACCACTGTTATCTTGTCGTCTAAAGCGTTATTTAAATTAAATGACATTCTTTTTACTTTAGATTGAAAAATAAAAATAAAAATAGTGGTTACAGTATTAATTAAGTAATTTTAAAAATGATTGTGGCTAAAATTTAATAAAAAAATTATTAAATTTTAAAGAAATTTATCCAACAATCTTTTCCAATCCTTGTATAATTAGTTTCTAACTGCATTATTTCTAACTGCATTAATATTAATACAGTATTTGCTAATGCTGTTCTATTTACAACTTCGTTTGTTATTTTTTTAATTTCGTTATAATTAAATTTAACAAAATCTTCATTAGAAATCATTGTTTTACATACAGGATCGGCAAACTTTGCCAAGTCTCTATAAGAGGTTGTATGTGACAACCTTATTCTATGAAGTGCTTTTAAATTGTTATCATATTCTTTTTTATAGTCAGGATCTGCAATGTATTTATATTGAAATTCTGAAAATTTTTTTGATATTAATTTATCCATTTATTTAAAAAAATTTTTTTAAATAAATGAACGTTATCCTTTGTGTTGCATAATATCCGGTCCCTCGAGTAGCGGTAATACAAACGTTCGTTATGTTCTATTTGACGTGGCCTGAGTGTTTGAGTGCTTATGTGAAAATATAAAGGAGAAATTTTATATTTTTAAAAATTATAATTTTCAAGTTTATACTCTAAATAAAGAAAATGGGCCGAGTGTTTAAGCAAAAAAATAAAACAAGAAGAAACAAAATTAAAGAAAAAAAATGACACCGTTTCTGATATTATATATATTATTGATAAAATTAGAGAGGATAACATTATGAAATATCTTGTTTAAAACCTTATATTTCTTCATTAATAATTAACATAGAGAGGGGTCAGTTAAAGTTAACAAAATTAGAAAAACAATTAACTAGAGAAGAATATCTTCAACTAATGTCATATATTTTTTATGGTTGTATTTGCATAACAAAAGAAACATCTACAGTAGCTCCTACTGTAGAAAATGTAGATGAAAAAAATGCACAAAAGGAATTGTTGTAAAAATGAATAAATGGTTAACAAATTTAGAATCTTTTGGTAATTTAAGTAAGCAAGGAGATGTTTACAAAGGGTATTTTTAGGAAAAGAAGTTGTTTTGAAAAAACCAAAAAAAAAAATTTTTTTTAGAAAATACTTTAAAAGATTATTTTAATGGGATTAAATGTATTAATAGTCTAAGAATGAGTGTCCAATGTTTGCTTATACTTTAGGTATATTAACAATAGAAACTCCAAGCGAGAGAAAAAAACTCGATGAAATATGGTTAGTAACCGAATTCATAAAAGGAAAAACTTTAAAAGAATGTTAAAATGTAATGAATTATCATTTAAAGAATTTCTTGATATATTTGCTCAGATATTGGTTGCTTTAGAAATAGGTCAAAACAAATATAAATTTTGTCATTATGATTTAGCATACAGACAATGTAATCATTGTTCCCATAACAAACAATATACTTGTCATGTTCATGTTTACGATATTAATGTAAAGACAAAGTTTATGCCTGTAATGATTGATTATGGGATGTCGTCTAGTTCCCTGAAAAGATTTCATTTCTTCAACAGAATAAAATGGAAGTAGAAATTTCCTTATTATGTTCCGGGATATTTACCGTATGTTTGTTATTTTGGCGCCGGCAAGACAACTCACAATGTCGATATTCACAGGTGAGGAATTGAAATCCCAGCGAGGTACATTGTTTACAGCATGAGACAATATTAAAGACGAAAATAATCTTATTTCACTCTTCCACTAATTCTATGACCATCGCCTTTCAAGATACCCCATGGCCAAATTATTTATACTTATACAATATTGGAAAAATGTAGTATTATCCATAGTGAAGTGCGTAATAGTATAGAAATAACCTTTATATAAGTTAGTACTCGTTTTTGGGTTGTTTGCAATAGGCATTACTAAATAATTTTTTAATTGTATATAAGCCTTCACTTATATTTAGAGAACATACATAATTCTTCTTTGTTATTGTTGTTCATTATTTTACAAATACATAAAAATATATTTAAAACGTTTCGGAGTACAATTGAATCCATGTTAAGACACAAGAAATAAATAACACGGTTCATGAGAATATTTACAGGAATCTTGTAGGGATATTCTAAATGATTCACTGAAGTGCCCCTTATGTGACCCTTTTATATGACTGTCCAGTTGAATACACCTGCACATCATAGACATAGTTTACATCACATCATAGACAACGAAAAACCCCAACCCAAACACAGAAAACACATTTTTGTCTCACGACCCAATGAAATAATTTTTCTCCTGTAATCGAAATCAGAAGTCAGACCTTCCCGACCCTCCCCTGACCAAAATGAGGCGTTTAAGGTGGATTGACCTTGCGAATCAGGGATGTATAACGCAACGAGCGCACAGCGTAGGAACGGCTACGATGTGGTGACGGACTCGACGCGAGCCGCTGCGGGACAGCCGGGCCTGGCCCGCAGCACAACAGCTCTTCGACGAGCTCACAGTGCCGAGCACCTCACTCTTCGGCAAGGTGGGTGCTAGCCATCTTTTCTTCTTTCTCCACACATAAGCCTGTGCCTGTGCCTGCAGCACAACGTTGATTTTCGACGAGCTCCAGTGCGCAGCACCTCTACTTCTTCGGCAAGGTGGGTGCTGCCTCTTTTCTTCGTTTCTCCACACAAATCTGTGCTGTTGCCTGCAGCACAACGTGCTCTTCGACGAGCTCACAGTGCGCGTGGGAGCACCTCTACTTCTCGGCAAGGTGGGTGCTGCTCTTTTTCTTTTTTCTCTCAAATCAGCCTGTGCTGTGCCTGCAGCACAACGTGCTCTTCGACGAGCTCACATTGCGCGAGCACCTGTTCCTTCTTGGGCAAGAGTTTGTAATCCTAGCTCCTCGTTCCACACTCAGCCTGGCATGTGCTAGTTACCGAATTTACGGTTCGGAACACATTTACATACTTCTGCTAAGAGCGTGCTACAAACCTTAAAAATTCACGGAAGAAATATATGAAGGTATTTCGAACCAGAGAGCCTGACACTTGCGGCACATTGACTGGCAGCTCTGCCTTGGACGTAACTAAAAAGTCTAATATCAGGCTGCAGAATATCGATGGTGATTTTTTTTCATATGGAACTTTATATTCTAACTGTAGCTGCCCGCTTAACTGTTTTTTCAAATTTAAACAGTCATGACAAGGTCGTGGCAAGGTGGCATGCTTATTAGAGCTCGCGGCACTGCGTTCAGAGAAGTTGTGCAAGACGTTAAAAGTAAGGATTGACACATTGCTACGGAGTGGCGGTACGTCACCAGTTACCTGGCTCATGTACAATCTTTGGAGAAGTTACCTAACAGTTATTGCCTCAATTTCAGTATTATTCAGCTATTCAATATATTCCCATTTATCTTTAAAGCAAAGAAATGATCAATTAAATGAAATAACACATCAATCCGATATTAAATTCTCAATTGAGAGATATTTAAAATAATCTATTAAAATTTTTTGATATTCAAATACTCTAACGTAAGTTATATAAAAGCATTAACTTCTATGTTCAGGTTATAGACAAAATATTTGTTTTTAAAGCGCTGTCCGCCTACAAGCGAGAATGTTATCTTACAGAGACTTGCTATAGTAGCACAAGTTTGAAATTGACCCTTTGGGAGCTTATTTTCGCGGGTTCTTCCCACAGCTGCTACAGGGGCAGATATCTTGGCCTCCCGCACGCACGCGATTTCCTCGCCCTCCCGCAGCAAGGAGGAGCTTTTATCCATCAATGTCACTGCAGCTTTCTCTGTCCCTTTTGTCATTGTCGTCCTCAAAGAAATTGTCCCGAAAAGAAACAATACTTTTGTCCTTCCCTTCGTCCATGATCATGTCTGTTTTCATATATTTCGCTTTCGATTCTCTTCACTTACTCTCAACACTTCTTCCATTGATTGGGAATTTTCAGAAAATGAAACAGTTTCTTTCACTCGCAGAGGAGTACCGATGCTTCGTTTAGCAATATGATCCTTTATTTAACCCATACTAATTCAATGGGGTTGAGATCGGTATGATAGAATGGTGCTGGCTGTTGAGGCCGCATTACCTTCGAACGGTTGTCTCGGAAACAAATAAGCACAATAGTACATCTGTTAACTTCACTTGAAATTAGGCATATGCTAAAATACACCACACTGCACAGCATTCAAAGACGAAAAGGATAGGACTGAGGGCCAGGGGCGATGCTTCCTATAATACATATGTTTCTTTTACTGAGCCTTAATATATTAAGAGTGAGCGTTTGTGCAGAGACAGCTGAAATTGTTTTGATTTTGGTAGCTTGTACTGCACGTTTGGTCAGACACCAACAGCCTGTCTGTGTATTCATCCCCTGGTCACTCCGGTTGGCGCGCAATGCGAGTGAGAGAGCGATATTTTGAGGGGAAGTAGCGGTTGATGGTTGATGCGCATTCGAAGGCACATTACTAAATTGTTCTGCTATAATTTATTTTACATCGTCTCCTGTATTCTTTCAGTAGTATACGTTTGGGTTCCGGCTCTCACACGCAACCAATCTTTTTAAATGAGGGCTCTAAAGAAAGAGAATTTCACGGAGACTTGACGAATTCCACTTTGACTTTAAAAATATGGATGATTTCTTTAAAAAAACGCATAGAAATATTCATGTACAATGCAACCCGCATCACATGTCAACCTATATTGGCAAATAACTCATAAACAAATAGTTTTAGAGCCTTAAAAAGTAAAATTTTGAGGCCGAAGGCCTCAAAGAAGCGTTTTTCACACCATAATCTACAAGATGAGACATTCTTCAATCCATTCAATTAACTTTTTGGTTCCACGCTTCAATACTGTCAAGGCCACCTCAATATTTCAGCCCTTCCTGCTGGTAGCAATTTTTGTGGCGACACGCTTAAAAGGCTTAGGGCCGGTTTCACCAATGCTTGTTAACACGCTAACCGGATGTTAGGAGATTTTAACGGCCCGTTAGAGAAAATACGTGTTTCACCAAACTTTAACGCCTGTTAACTTTCCGTTAAAGTTAACGCGTGATATCTGCTCCGTTAGCAGCAGTTAACGCTTGGTTAGTGGGCAGCGCATCGGAAATATTGGGTTTCGGTTTCATCGGGCATCGCAGTTTCAGGAAAAAGGAAAGAGCTTTGCAGTATGTACTGGAAGACGACGACGAATTGGAAAGCCTGGAAATGCCGTCCTGTGCGTCCACGTGTTTTCAGGGAAAGAAGAAATTATTTTTATATTTATTTTTAGCACCATCCGTTTTTCTGCTCGTAATAATCTTATATTTGTGGAGCAAGTCTACAAGAATTTCTTTTTCTTCTGCCGAAAAATTGGCGGATCTGCTTCTTTTTGACATGGCAAATTATAACCCACAAAACAACAAAACTTGTACAAGCACCACAATTGACCACAATAGAATGGCAGAGAATGTGTATACTAGTATATACTGTGTTTTGTTTCTTTATTCTCTGTCTATTGAGAGCTCATTCTCCACAGAGTTTCCAGTTCACGGCCTTCTAAAAGCAAATATTCATGCATTTTGTACACCCATTAAAGTTAACTGGCGATTAGCTAACAGAAGCCGTGGAAACGTTGGTGAAACGGAACAAATCTTAACGGGGAAGTTAATTTTAACGGCTCGTTTACTAACGTCACGTTAGGTGTATGTTGGTGAAACCGGCCCTTAGATTCGACAATCTTTATTTACGCTTTCTGTTAACACCGTAGTTTGTGCAGTCTGACGAGGTTTATTTGCATAATCATTAATTTAAGATTTGCTCTCCAGCAACAACTAGAAGTATTATTATAGTTGGTTGATACCTATACCTATAAAGATTGTTTCTTATGCGTGTAGTGAAACTATTTAATTAACATTTTTTCATGCTCTATAAGTGCTGTGTACTTAATTGTGGAGGGACGAGTGGTCGGGAAGAGTGGTCAGGAAGGGTGGAATGGTGTTCAGTGAAGAGTGAAGACAGTGTTTGTGTTTTACCTGTACCAATATTTTCGTATTATCATTATCATTCGATGAAATTTTCAAGTCAAGGGGTTCAGACACATTGCTTTCTCAAAAGTAAAAAGCTAATATTTTTGTGACTATCACGAAACGCTAAAACCTAACTGACAAAGAATATTGAATAATTATTTCAAATGTCTTTAAGTACGTGTTGGGAATTGTTCCAAGCAAATTCTCCATGATATTGAATAAATATTTATTGAACATTTCTTTTACACATTAATTGCATTGTTTTTTATTTTTATTTGTAACTGTGTTAGTACATTGCAAGTTACCTTTATAGATTTTAAACAAATAAACACGTTTCGTTAACTACTTTCCCTTTTAGAATGAAAATAGAAGGATAGGGATGAGTGTAGGGTCTAACATGCGAGAGTTCTCGCACGGGTACGCAGAGGTAGTGGGGGAAAACTTGTGCTATTGCACAACACAAAGAACAAACTTTTTAAAGTAGCTAAAGTAAAATAGCTTGAAATAAATGGAAAACAAAAATCAAAACGCGCTAGCCTACAATACTACGTGAATCAATTAAAAAACAACTAAATTTAAAATTATAGAAAGAATAGTGCAAGTCACCCGACAACTGCCAACGATCGCAGTCCAAACGCACGATTTAAATGTTGGCGGTATCTGGAAGTATGTATACCAACGCCCAGCTGCAAAATCATATTGTAAATAAAACACCGTTTGATATTAAACTCAAGGTGTCGGTTCGTTAAGATATTAAAAATGCGAACATCGTTTGAGCAATATTCCCATGTACCGAAGAAGGCTTACTAATGCCTACTAAATTGTTTCTAATGCTAACAAATGGTATTTAGTACTCAAAGATGAAAACATTAGTTTGATTATTTTTTGGCTCGGAATTGCTTTTCTTGAGGTACGTAAGGATGGAGAAAATAATTCAATACTTTTTATTATACAAATAATTTTTCAATTTTCTCACCCCAGCAAGCTGGTACCCTGACTCTGCAAAACCCACTCGGTTCTTCATAACAAATCAAGGAAACTTAAATAATATTGCAATGAGTAGGTCTGTTCTTGCCCGATCCGGTATTTTCGCACTACTTTACTCGGCTTTCTCAAGAGTAATAACCTTTTCTATTATTTGACTATCAAGGAAAGCGAAAAGCTAACTCTCAAGGAAGATTGAAAAATTTCTTCAAATGTTGTTTTTAAAGAAGTGTGAATTGTTTCAAGAACATCTCTCTATAATGTTGAATAAACTTTAATTGAACATTTGTTTCAAACATCAATTGCATTGTTATTTTGTTTGATATTCTGTACGTACATTAGTAGTTCCTCTCCTTTATGGAAAGGATAGACAAATGGATAGGGAAAGGGTGGGATTTAACATGCGAGAGTTCTCGCACGGGTACGCTAGTTATTGCTAAATACAATAAATAACTGAATGTCTTAATAATACCACGAAAACAAGAAAAGAAAGCGCCATTCAGCATATTCCCGTCACTAGGAAAAGATGTTTACATAAAGGAGAAATTATTAAAAATAAACAAGAAATATTAATAAGTAGTGAAGAATATAAACGTAATATAGTTCTCGGTTATTTTAATTAAAAAAATCTGGCAATCATATTGTCGTATGAAGCTACCATTCACCGCCTCGCGCCGCTTCAGCTTGCGCATGTACTGCGCCCTATCTGGATTTTAAGGGGAAATGAGTGTCGAGTCAGGGGAAGTTGACATGCCCATAGGAGCGCCGGGCTCCCCATGTGGGCAAGTAGCTCGTGCGGGCGCGGTTTGACATGCCTGGTACAAACCATCAGTTATATTTACTAAATACATTTACAATTCTATAGACACTTTTTTTCGAAAAAATGAAGTTACTCTTCGGAAGTTAGTTCATGAACAAACCGGGGATCTGAAAGATACCCTTGCGTTACTTTTCATTCTTAACGTTGCTCAAATATACGATTGCCTTACCACGTATATTGGGAACCAATTGTAGTGTAGGTAGTTTTAACGGTTGCTGCTAGAAAGTGTTTTTGTTGTATTTGATTTCAAGTAATTTTTCAGCAAAAATATACAAATAAATCCATCGTGAACAGTTACGATTATTAAATGTAATAAGGATGCCTGCACAAACATGGGTCACTATTGTTTGTTCGGGGAGTTGATAAAGATATTTGATACGGATGTAATTCGTAATCTAATATATGAAAATCCATGTTTATTTGTTCGTATTGTGTGCTCTGCCATACCGTTCATCCGATTGCGATATAACTTTGTCAATTTGTTGCTTGCACTTGCGCGAAGAATATAGGCATAGTACGATGGGATTGTTCGTGTCTGTCGCACGTAGATGTGCGTTGATGATTTGCATTTGATTGCCTCAAGCGCCCCTGAACAGAAGCTCTACTCAACCCGCAGCACCTTCAAGTATTAAGCGCGTCTTCTCTGCATATTCTGCCCCTGCGATTGTAAAATATCGGCTGGAATGATTTCTTCAACGTTATCTCGGGCAAGTAAGTCAAATTTTACCAAGACAGCATCTTAGCGAATGCATGCCCAAACTTGAGGGAGAACTTTTTAACAATAGGATACTCGACAACAATATCCAAACATGAACATAGTACAAATCCATACTCGCGAGAAAGTCTTTTATCTATTCAAATTTTTGCTGAACGTAACGTAAAACGAGATTAACAATCACGTGACCAGTCGAATGTGAAGTGTAATGCATTGCAAGAGCGAAGTATTGCCGGGACCACTGGTATGATACTGTGATAATAATGAATTATTATTTCCTAGGAATTTAATTATTTATTACGTTCATAAACTATTTACTTTGGGCGCCAGGAAAAAATTTCCCATAAATATTATCTTTTCCTGAAAAGCATTAATTTGCTAGCTCAGTTTTGGGTTCGATACGATGACACCACGCTTACCTGCTGGCTGGTTGTCACCGGGTTGCCCTCTGTTCAGAGAAGCCTGAAGTCTGAAATTATTTCCAGTGTTACGAAAAATTACGTATAGATTTGGCACAGCAATAATTTCATTTACTGAAATGACTTGAATTTTTTAACAATATAAATTCGATTAATTGCATGCAATTGCTGTTTCCTCATTAATTTATGTTATTCTTTCGTCATGACCTTTAAAACCGTTTTATGCCAGCATTTAGATAAATAACGGTACTGAATTCTCGTGGCGTTGTTAGATGAGACCACGCAGTTCCATATCACCCTTGGCTTCCGCGCCGAAAATCCATCTTCACGCCGGTCGTCGCCGAAGTCATCTGCTTCTCTCTTAAAGTTTAAATTGAATTCCTTTCAAAAATTCCGAATTCTCAGCTGTTAAGCCTATCATCTATAATACTCTCTGCGTCACGGGCGGACGCCTAGCCACGAACTGTTCCGTTTCGCGTAAATTCCTGCTTATGTCTTTAGACCTATTTGTCAAGTCCGGAATTAGAATAATTAATCGACTTTCAACTAATGTTCCATGGCGGTGAATAAAATAATTGCTTTAAACGAAGTCTTTTTTCGTATGCATTGACAAAGTTCTAAATCTCATGCTCCTTAGATTCGTAGGCTTCCGCGGCCGGAGTCATTATATTCTTGGCTGTCCGGGATGAGCCGCGTCTCAGTAGGTTTTACTGACGTTTCGGCCATCTTGCTGTGGCCTTCTTCAGAGCTAAACTGCTGCCGAGAGGCTAGCGTGTCGCATAGATATAGGACGGGGTGCAGGAGCTGATAGGTCGCAGCGGCGACCAATGGGAGGAGGGCAGGTGGCCCGCGATTGGCGGAGAGGGAAAGGAGCGATACTGGGAGACCTGATAATGTGGGGGGGGGGAGGGTGGTTGGAAAGGGAAGAGGATAGAAAAATGAACAGGATAGACACCTGGAAATTGCAACTGCGTGGTCGGAGACGGGAGAAAAGGCCGAAAGAAACCGGGCGAATAAGCAGCCACGTCATTGGTCGACCGCGGGGGGGTGTCTCCGTGGGGCGCGACCGTATTGGCGGGGAGCGCCGACCCGCCTCCAGGTGTTGCTAAGGCGGAGCCCATCATCTCTGTTGAGGTTTTCGGGCCTCCTGGAGATTTCCAAAGCCTCTTTGATCACACGAGGCCACCACCGGTGATCAAAGAGGCTTTGGAAATCTCCAGGAGGCCCGAAAACCTCAACAGAGATGATGGGCTCCGCCTTAGCAACACCTGGAGGCGGGTCGGCGCTCCCCGCCAATACGGTCGCGCCCCACGGAGACACACCCCCGCGGTCGACCAATGACGTGGCTGCTTATTCGCCCGGTTTCTTTCGGCCTTTTCTCCCGTCTCCGACCACGCAGTTGCAATTTCCAGGTGTCTATCCTGTTCATTTTTCTATCCTCTTCCCTTTCCAACCACCCTCCCTCCCCCCACATTATCAGGTCTCCCAGTATCGCTCCTTTCCCTCTCCGCCAATCGCGGGCCACCTGCCCTCCTCCCATTGGTCGTCGCTGCGACCTATCAGCTCCTGCACCCCGTCCTATATCTATGCGACACGCTAGCCTCTCGGCAGCAGTTTAGCTCTGAAGAAGGCCACAGCAAGATGGCCGAAACGTCAGTAAAACTACTGAGACGCGCCTCATGCTCCTTGTTATACACAACACGGCGACGTCCCACTTAAATCATTCAGATAACCTTCGTGTAGCCACTACATCGATGCTTCTCCTCCGAAAGCTCAGAACCAAGAGAGCTTCTAAACAAATTTTTTCGCCACAAAAAAAAAGCTCCGCTGTACTTTCAACAGACGTCAAAACCACCCGCGCTTCTAACAAAAGCATCTCGCATTCCGATTGAGAATGTCTATTGTCCATTTCTGACCACTACATAACCTGCTTATTTATGTTCCATGCTTTTGTGTGTGTGTGTGTGTGTAAAAGAGTTTCTATATTACACCGGAGACCTTCAATCAGTTCTTCCTTACGTCATGCATGTAAACAAACATTCGTCACCTAGTAACCGCTTCGCACCGTCCAGAGTAAAGCGCGGTGTTTGTTTCCTTGTATATTTTGTATATTACAATACAAACCTGAACAAAAATCCAACATCGCATGTCGAATACAATGAGCCCACGGTGAGCGCATTGCGATTGTCCTTTGCTGAACGTTCTCCCGTTCTATGTTCATCCCTGGTCGGATTACCCTTTTACAATCGAAACTCGTTCAATGTGTGCATCTGAAATTTGCCTGAAAGGAGGAGTCAAAGACTATACATTTTACTAGAGGAACCCGGCAGACGTTGTTCTGCCCTTCATCTCCCTCTTTCATCTCCCTTTCTCTGTCTCTCCCTCCCTCTCTCCCTCCCTCTCTCCTTCCCTCACGTCCTTCCCTCTCTCCTCCTCTCTCTCCTTCCCTCTCTCCTCCTCTCTCTCCTTCCCTCTCTCCCTCCCTCTCCCTCTCTCTCCCTCTCCCCCCTCCCCCTCTCTCTCCCTCCCTCCTCTCCCTCCCCCTCTCTCCCTCCCTCCCTCTCTTAGTCTCTCTGTTCCTGTCTCATTCTGCCTCTGTGTCCCTGTCTCTGCCACTGGCTCTCTCTGTCCCTCTGATTCACATTTAGTTGCACATTTAGTACTCTGTACGTCTCTGAGCAGGTGGAGTAGAATCGAGAAGCTCCGGACCAGCAAAAAAGTAATAGAATGTTCATGAAGGTCTCATCCTGTAGATTACGATGTGAGAAACGTTTCTTAGATGCCTTTGGCCTCAAAAATTTAATTTGTAACGCCCTAGAACGCTTCATTTAGGAGTTATTTAACGATATAGAGTCAAAATGCTGCCGAGTGTGTTGCAGGTTGCATTTGATGTGAAATATTTAGTACTGTTCTACAGCGTCATGTAGTGGAGTTACAACAGAATTAACAGCACATAAACCTTCTGAGTGGCGGCACGTGGAATTGCCAACTTTCATGGAGATCGGTCGTAAGGTGTCTGAGTTTACCTCTTATATTTTTGATGACGTAGATTCATAATTTTCATCATTCATCTTTCACTCGCCACTCATCACATTCATGTTTTAAGCAAGAGTTTCATGGGATATTGTAGCTCATACTACTTTTACTTATTTTAGTGGCCTTATTTGTATCTCTCGTGATCCTAACACAGTAGGACTTCGTAACTGATTATAATCGCTTTCCTGTGCAGCTGAAAGGACTGACTGGAAAGGAGCTGGAGGATGAGATCCGGAAGTACGTGGGGCTGCTGCAGCTCGAGCCCAAAGAGCACGCACAGTCGCGCACGCTGTCTGGTGGCATGAAGCGGAAGCTGGCTGCGGGCGTCGCGCTCTGCGGGAAATCCAAGGTAAGCGCATGCAAACTTCCTCAGCCGTTTCACTCGAGAAATCTGTATCTTTCATTGGACAAATTCTGAATCAGTGTTGTGTATCTGAGAATCCTACTATCTTGAGAGAGACACCCGAGTCCCTGAATGAGGAGTTGTACTAAGGGCTGATACTAGAATGTTGCAAGGCGTTCCATTTACTCGCTCCAGCGTTTCATCACGGATGAATACTCATCCATATGAATATCCATATAAATATTCATCCATTGTGTCATCTTCGAGCGTCCTGCGCTCTCTCGTACTGAAGTTGAATAACAGGGCAGAGCAATGGCTCTGTCGGCTTTCCTTAGACTCTGGAAGGAAAAGGTGGTATGGCCTGTGCGGTAGCTTTGCAGAACATTGAAAGCAATATACATGAGGAACCTTTCAGGCTAATATTCCATTTATTATCGCTACTTTTACTATACATACGCGAACTGAGTATCTACAGAAATGTAATAAATTAATTATATTCAACAGAATTAATTTCAGGATCATAAGATCGTCATTAATTCTTACCGAATCACGATTCCTCCTTTTGTGTAAAATAAGATTTATCGGCTGCACTTAAGTTTCTTTCACTTGCTGAATTCGCAGGTAGGAATAAAAAATGTTCTTTCCGTTTCTGCCAGCCTAAGGCAAACTGCATTTTTCAGTTTCACAGAAGAATTTGAACTCGTTTTCAACTTGGCGGTATCTTTAATTATGCGTTTTACACTTTAAAATGTGTGACTCACGTGGCGGAGTCCAAGGCGCTCAAGCGCCATCGTTTTCGAGCAGGCCTCTTTGTGGACCGCGAGAGGTGACGTTCGCAGGTGGTGATGTTCGACGAGCCCACGTCGGGCATGGACCCCGCGGCGCGGCGCGCGCTGTGGGACCTGCTGCGCGAGGAGAAGGCGGGCCGCACCCTGCTGCTCACCACGCACTTCATGGACGAGGGCCGACCTGCTGGGCGACCGCATCGCCATCATGGCGGGCGGGCGCCTGCAGTGCTGCGGCTCGCCCTTCTTCCTGAAGAAGCGCTACGGCGCGGGCTACCGCCTGGTGGTGGTGAAGGGCGCGCGCTGCGACGCCAGCGGCCGTGACGGCGCTGCTGGCGCGCCACGTGGCGGGGCTGGCGCCGGCGCAGGACGTGGGGTCAGGAGCTGAGCTTCCAGCTGGACGAGGAGCACGCGCCGCGCTTCGAGCCCATGCTGCGCGAGCTGGAGCAGCAGCGCGAGGCGCTGCACGTGCTCAGCTACGGCGTCTCGCTCACCACCATGGAGGAGGTCTTCATGAAGTACGTGACGTTGTGCGCCGACTGCTACTCTTTTCCACTCTTTTCACTAAATGAAAGACGTTTTCTTGATATAATGCCCAAATGGAAGGACAATGTTCCTATAAATGCAGTTAAATAGAACACTGTCAATAAAATTGAAATGAATTATGCCTCCGAACTCGCCATCAAATAATGTCCTTCACTATTCTCGTGTTTGCAAGAAACATGGTAGAAACAGATAAGATAAAGTACGGAGTATGTACGTATTTATTGGCAAGGGAAAATTCAGTATCTTTATGTACAATTGCAAAGGCGCGTCATTGTATAGTTTTTGTTTAAAATGCTGCAAGTAAAGGCACATCATGTGAGTTGATCCTAGGAGACAGAAGAAAAGGAGTTTTATTAGATCCAACGATTTAAATGTTATGATCATTGAAATTCTGAGATTCACGATGTAGCAACCGAATTTTAGTTTAAAATCTTGTGTGTATCATTGCGACGTGATAAATATTAAAAAACGCTCCCTAGGTTAAATCGGTGTGTTTGCGAGAATGATTTACCTTGCTTCTTTCCACCATGCCATGATCCCGCCGCCCCAGAATGTGACGAGCATCTGTTTTGGCCCGCAGGGTGGGCAAGGACCAAGAGGTTTCGCTTGAGGACGGGCAACTACCAGAAGGCGCGCAACGGCGCGGGCGAGGTGGCCAGCGCCGGGCTGAACGGCCACGCGACGCGCGTGGGGCTCGCGGACGGCGCCACCGCCGCTTCCGCCGCGCCCACCCTTACGCCCACGCAGTCCTTCGTGGGCGACCCGCCCGCCTCCTATGCCGTCGACTTCCAGGGCCAGACCACGCGTGAGTGCGCCGCGCGTCGCTCTTTCTTTCTTTCTTTCTTTTCCTACATTTTTCTTTCTTTCTTATTTTCTTTCGTTCTTTTTCTTTTTTTTTTTCTTTTTCTTTCTTTTCTTTTTCTTTCTTTCTCTTTCTTTCTCTTTTCTTTTTCTTTTCTTTCTTTCTCCTTCGTTTTTCTTTCTCTTTCTTTCTTTCTCTTTCTTTCTTTCGCCTCTTGTCTTTCCTCTTTCTTTCTTTCTCTTTTCTTTTTTTTCTTTTTAATTTCTCTTATCTTTCTCTTTATCTTTCTTTACATCTCTTCTGTTTTTCCTTTCTCTTTCTTTCTCTTTCTTTTTCTTTCTCTTCTTTCTCTTTCTTTCTTTCTCTTTCTCTTTCTTTCTTTTTCTTTCTCTTTCTTTCTTTTTATTTCTCTTTCTTTATCTTTCTCTTTCTTCTCTTCTTTCTTTCTTTCTCTTTTTCTTTTTTCTCTCTTGTATCTTTCTCTCTTTCTCTTTCTTTCTTTCTCTTTTCTCTTTCTTTCTTTTTCTTTCTTTCTCTTATTTTTCTTTCTTTCTCGTTCTTTCTTTCTCGTTCTTTCTTTCTCTTTCTTTTCTTTCTCTTTCTTTTTTCTTTTTAATTTCTCCTTTACGTACTGTATACGGAGTAATATACATCGTAGTGTAGAGAAAGTTATGTTATGCTGCGGCGAAAAAGGTGTGATTTTTCTTGTTTGTTTGTTTTTTTCTTAATTTTTTCTATGCTCCCCTCTCACCTCTTCTCTTCTTTGCTCGGCTCTCCTCTCTGCCACGCTTCTCCCCCTCCCTCTTCTCCCTGTCTCGCCTTTCTCCCCCTACCTCTCTCCTCTCTCCATAGCTCTCTCCAGACCTCTCTCCTTACCTCTCTCCTCTTCTCTCTCCAGGCCCTCTCTCCCTACCTCCCTCCTCTCTCTCTCCAGACCTCTCTCCCTACCTGTCCCTCCTCCTCTCTCTCCAGACCTCTCTCCCTACCTCCTCCTCTCTCTCTCCAGACCTCTCTCCCTACCTCCCTCCTCGCTCTCTCTCACAGACCTCTCTCCCTACCTCCCTCCTCTCTCCCTACCTCCCTCCTCTCTCCCTACATCCCTCCTCTCTCCCTACCTCCCTCCTCTCTCCCTACCTCCTCCTCTCTCCCATACCTCTCTTCTCTCTCCATACCTCTCTTCTCTCTCCATACCTCTCTTCTCTCTCCATACCTCTCTCCTCTCTCCATACCTCTCTCCCTACCCCTCTCTTCCCTCTCCCGCTTCCCTTTTCACTCTGTATCCTGTACAGTCGTTAACGTTATTAAGCCGATGTAGAGCAAATGACGGATTTGGTATATGTTGTAAATCGTGGCTTTAGCTGAAGATTTATAACGAGCTAAGGGCGTTATTTGCGATATCGGCCGTGTGTCGTTCAGCACTTACCGTAATACTACCGCATTCATACAAGTAAGTCATAAAAAATTTCTTGGAATATGAGTTCTTACACGCAGTTTTTAGCTACAACTCTTTTTTTTTTCAATTTCTCTACTTTCTTTTTTTTCTCAGCAATCTGTTGTTAAATCCTTTTCGTTTATACCATATTAATAAGAAAAACTCAAAAACAGTAAATACTATTTCTTGAAATAAGTGTAATCCTAGCCCATCTTTAGCTCAACTTGTTTCTTTCGATTGTTCTTAATGGACTGCGAACTATTATAAATCACTAACGACCGGCGGCCGTTAAGAGGGGGCTCTTCCTTCCTCTGCTTCGTTGTGTAAAGGCATCTCCACGCATTCGGCTTTCTCCGAGCAGCGAGCTACTGCACGCCCAATCCCGAGCAGCTGAATATGCTAGGTGAATTTTCTCTTCTTTTGATGTCCCCAAAAGACAGACACGGGTAGAGCGAGCAGTGAACGTTCGTCGCTCGGCAAAAAGCACACAGCCCATCCACACTGCTCGGGATTCGGCGACAGAGTCGCTCGCTACTCCCCGATTACCGAATGCTGTGAAGCCGCCTTAAAGTCGATTATATAATACATGTAAACCCGTCATTAACACGAATTCCAAGGGACCGAAATATTCTGAGTTCATGTTATAAAATTTCGTGTTATCCGAGCATTATAAATCCGTATTACCGCAATCCCTTGGCCGGGACCGAAGTATTGTTCGTGTTAAGCGAGTTCGTGCTAACGAGGGTTTACTGCAGTAGAGTATCTCCGGAAATAAACGAAGGGCCATCGCGCCACGCCTCGCGCAGTGCAGTGTGAAGGCGGCGGAGGCCGAGAGCCAGCGGCCGGTGCTGCTGACGGGGCCGGCGCTGAAGCGCCACCAGGTGCACGCCATGGCCATGAAGAAGGCGCTGGCCCTGTCGCGCGGCTGGATGCTGTTCCTGGTGCAGTGCGTGCTGCCGGTCTTCTTCCTCTCCATCGCCATCCTCATCGCCCGCACCTGGCAGGCCATGCGCGACCTGCCGCCGCGCGACATCGACCTTCAGGTCAGTGGCTCCCCCGCGCCAGGGCCGTCTTATCAGCGTTGGATGGCCCTTGGCCCTAGGTTAATTTGGAGGCCCCCTATTCTTACTTTCAGCAATCTCTCCCCCCCGCCCAGTTCGATGCTGAAATATAAAGAAAAGTCCTATCAATTTACGTTGTATTTCGTTTCTTTTAATAATTTCTTGAAATAATTTCTTAGTGTTTCATTTTAAAACAATTCAAACAAAAACTTCAAACATATATTGATAATTACATTGTAAAAGACTACTTCTTGATTGAATTGTACCATTTAAAATTCCGCATCAACCATATGCAGAAACACAGAAACCACCAACATTTCCTATTATAAATATTATCCATTGATGCACCACACATCACTCTGTTATGCCAATTTTTTCGTTTAGTTTAATCATAGTCACTTTTTTATACGTTTTTAATTTTATTTTTTGAAAAATATTAGTATTAAATATTTTTTAAGAACTATGGTGGCCTTTGAACGTTTGGGGCCCTGGGCCCAGGCATTGGGAACCATACATTAACACAGCCCTGCCCCACGCAGACCTTGAACGAGAGCCCCAGTGAGGAAATACTGCACTCTTTTACTTACTACTATTTTTATTTACTAAAAATTTATGGAGGATTAAATGCAATATACAGCCTAAACTTGGCAAAGTGTTACTTATTCTCTTGGTCTCTACAAAAACTTGTAGGTGCTTAAAATCCCAAGTGTTTCAAATTATATTCAAATACTACCAGTATTTCAGGGAATGTTAGATAGCTTGAAAAAACTTCATTCATGCTACAGTTTTTGCCCACTACATCAAATGTTCTGATTCCCTTTCAGAGCTACAGTGAAGTAAATACTACTCTGTCAATGTTGAATAATGATAATAAGGGCATTGCTCATTTTATCTCCAAATACCTATCTCAAAAATATAAGAATGTAATAGAAGATAATGGATTTTGCCCAACAGTACTTGAAAGCAAAGAAAATACCACTGCAATATTTGAGGAATACATTTTAGATCAGGTAAGAATTTCTCAACATCTTTTAAATCTTCTTAATTCATTACAGATATTATTTGCTTTTACAACAATGTTATTTTGTTGTGCACCAAAGGACCACCACATTAGTTATCGATGTCCTCTGTAAAATTCATATGATGTGTCCATTTTATTCTCCTTTATTTATTTTAATCAAAAGTCTCAAAAAGCACAACACTTCAAATGCTAATTGTGAAGCTGTAGGGCCACAAAAAGATCAAGAAGCAATGAAAAATGAATGTATTTGTTAATGTCATTGTGCCATCATGCTCTTCTACTTGATGAGCTCTTATTATAATCAATATCAATATGTGTAAAATTAATCACATGTGGTTTTTACTGTTTTTGACAATAAATAAATACATTATGCAATATCGAATTAACATTTTTCACAAACTGAGAAAACTATATTTGGATTTAATTTTATGCGTAGCCTAGAATTTTGGATACATAGATTAAATTTTCTTTCAAACATTTTTGGTTTGTAATCAAAGAGGGAAGTAATCAAAAGTTTACAAAAAGATATTTTATGTTTAAAAGTCAGTGAGAGGGATAAAATTGCATAGTTCCCTAGTGCTATAAGAGAGATTTTCCAAGATACAATTTGCAAAATGCTGTCAAGATGTAAACAAATATTCAGATATTAAGAAAACAAAAAAATTACAAAATACAATTTCAATTCCTTCATTGTCATTGACATCAAAATCTAATTTTCTGAGAAGTCCATCAATAACATCAGCTTGAATCAAATTCAGAACTGACTTAACCCTTTGTGGTCAGTTGTATCTGTTAAAATAAATGTCCCTTATTTGGGAAGGCATCTTAAAAGGACACAACATCAATGGCTTCCAGCACAGTAGTTGCAGGATAGAGGCTCACCATGCAGGTCAGAGGACACCTCATAGCTGATGCTGTCCATGCACTAACCCAGTTAGAGGGTGTCAGACATGCCAGCTGCTTGTTTTTAAAATCTCTGTCAGCAATGAGAGAGTTATTTGAACAGTAAATAGATCTATGAAAAGACATAGGGACAGTGACAGAAAGCAGCAGAGAAAAACTACAAATTATTATTATGAACTTGTCCTGCACTCCATCCAGAGTTGGGCAGTATCGAAAATACTTGTATTTAAAATACGTATTTTCAATACTTTTGTAATTTGTATTTTGTATCGAAAATACAATTTAAACATGTATTTTGTATTTGTATCGAAAATACTTTCTGATAGTATTTTGTATTTTCAAAATACAAAAATACTTTTTATTAATCCGTCACAAACATTGATTGGGCCAGTAAATGGAGACAGTCCTGCCAGGTGGACGGGTGCAACCGGACCTCCGGTTCCTCCGATAACGTTTTTTCCCCTCCGTCGGTTCAACCGGAGATAAAAGGAGGAGCACTGTAATCACGGGGTAAGATATATTCTTACACCGTGGCTATAATCGCGAGCTCCGATTCCATTTCTCGGAGAGCAGACTTCGCATGCCAGAACGAGTGCTGCCGAGTTGTGCCCCGTGGCCCTGTGGTTGTCCGCAGTGATTAAAAACTTGTGCTTGCGGTGTTTTTAAGAGCTGATATTTTGTTTTGGTATATTTAGGTAATTTTTTTTTTCCTGGGTACCTTGTCCTAAATGAAGCTTTATATATACATTTTAGGTTTATTTGAACTAAAACCCGTCAATTTTACAGCGCCTAAAAGAGCCTATTTCAACATTAATGCCTATCTGTGCCTATGTTACGTTTAAAAAACCTAAAATTAGACTAATTTTCCTAATTTCGTCTATGGCTTCTTTTCCCTTATTTCTTCTGTGTTGGCACAAAAGACAAGGATGATATTAATTTTAAGTCACTTTTAACAACCCAAATTGCATTCGTCCTCTTGTACCTTTTTATCCACTTGCCTCATTTTGTCGCCTGTAAAAGAGCGAGAAATGAATATACCGAACAAGGATCTTGCGATAAATGTCTCCACTCCACTACTTCCTGACTTCATAGAGAAGCTGCCTCCGTTTCTAAGATAAAGCGATTGAATTTCCCTGAAAGCAAAGTGATCTTAACCGATAAGAAACATCCATTTTCTCTTGAAAACTTGGAGACTGTATTAGTAATTTATTGAGGCAAAATACGGTAGTAATAATTCTAACTACAAACAAACTTGTTCGTAAATAGTATTATCGCAAAATATTCAATACTGATTCTACGTAATATTGATTTATGTTCTTATTTTTGAGAAATACAATAAAAGGTCTAAAAGTGAGTTTTCTTGTAAGTTTCGAGTTTTATTAGTGCCTATTCTACCATTTAAAAAGCCTAGCAGATGCTGAAAGAACTTATTTTAGGCACCTAAAATACATATTTAAAACCTAACTAGTGGTGCTACAGAATGGCACAGACTTTTCCCGTATTAGTTTTTTATTACCTTCGGCCTCGGCTAGCTTTTTGGAATTGCCACATACTCAGTGCCAGCTGCCATCTGTCACCGCCCAAGTACTTTTTTTTACATTTTCTTCATTTTTCGGTTTCCTAATGTTAGAACGGAAATATTAAAATTAAAATGTTAAAGAACAGTAAAACATCGTCCTAAATGGCAATTTTATTTCAAAAATTTGTAGCCGTTAAAAAAAGACGTTTAAGTGCGACTAAAAATGCGAAATTTGAACACAGAAAATTTTCACAATCTTTTTCACAGAAAATTTTTGAATTTCCGAAAAACTTCATTTAAAGTAATTTGAAGCATATTAACTCAAAAATAAAATAGTGTTTACAAATTGCTGGTAACGTGCATATTAAAGGTGTGAAAGATCTTTCAAAAAATTACATTTGTGTAATTTTTTAAACAAATTTTTTTAAACAAAAAAATTACATTTGTGTAATTTTTTAGAAAAAAATACCCCGAAATGAACTTCATATTAAAGAGTGCAATTTGCACTATCCGTTGGAAAAATTTGAAGAAAAAAATTGAAGCCATTTTTGAGAAAATGGCGTTTGAGCGTTTATGAAAATGCGTAATTTTGAGGTAGTTTTCACAGAAAACAGTTGACTTCTGGAGAAACTTTACTTGACATTGTTTAAAGAACATGAACTCGTAAATATAATAATATGAACAAATCGCCACTAATATAAATATTAACGACGAGAGACGAGTCAAAAAAATTACATTTTCGCAATTTTTGAAAAAGGAAAAGAATAGAGCAATATGGCGTTTATGTCACCTCGTAGAGCACATTTATCAATATCCATACGAAAAGGTTAAAGAAAAAATTTGGCGTCGTTTTTGAGAAAATCTGTTTTTTGTAATTTTTTAAAATTGCAAATATTTCGCGTAATATTGCGCGAAAACTACTACAATTTTCAAAATATATACATGATCTTAATGAAAAAACTCGCTTTTTATTTTGAGGAAAAATCTCTATCTTCAATTTTGTAGTTGTAGGAAGACGTCGAACAAAATTCAAGCTTTTGCATTTTTGAAAATTCGAGAGTTAACCGTGAAAATGAGACCTATGCTACCTTTATAAGAGTATTTTACTCTATCCTTACAAGAAATTTAAAGAAAAAAATTTAGAGCCGTTTCTGAGGAAATTTTGAAAATGTCCGGGGGGCTTCATGTAAAGTACCCCCAAATTTTGAAGAAACTTTTCCAAAATCGCGGCGCCTCGAGTGGAAGCAGATTGACCGGGGTATATCCATTTTAGAAGAAATCGCACGTATGGTTAAGCGGTAGTGTTGTTCAAGGATCTACGGACGGACCGACGGACGTTTGAAGAGACACACTTTTTCGGTATCAAGGGACCCCAAAACGTGTATTTCCGTTGAAATCGATTTCCCGCCGAATTACATAACTTTCCCTATACTACGTATATTTCTCCGTATATACGTACGTATGCGGGAAAGTAAAAATCCGCAGTATTCATCAGATATATTTTATATATCATCATATAGTTCATATTTTAAGTCTGAAAGGCATCTTGGTTAATTGTCTATAACCTGCAATATTTGTCCCAAACTATCACCTCCCAAGAACTCATTGTGAGATCTTTAAATTCCAAGTATTCCTTCGGCTCTTAGTATGGACAAGATGCCTTTCAGACTTGAAATAAATTACGTAGCGCAAATTTCGAGTATTTTCAAATCCCCTCCCCCCTTGTAACGCACTTTCCTACCTCTATGTAAAGCAGCGTAACGCTGCCTCAGATCCCCTCCCTCTCCCCTTTAGCGTTACGTAATTTACGGATACCTGAAATGGGTTGAAAATTTCATTTGCAACATTTCTGTATAAAGAATGTTATATATTTTTAATAATAAATTTTAAATAATAATTTTATTGAACATGAATGATTGTTTAAAAGAGAAAAAAAAATAGAAGGTATTATGTGTAAAACACCGTTGATTGTATTTTGTATTTTCAAAAGTATTTTAAAATACTATTTTGTATTTTGTATCTAAAATACTTATATGAAAGTATTTTGTATTTAGTATCTAAAATACTTTTGGCGAAGTATTTTGTATCTGAAATACATTTTTGAAGTATTTTGCCCAACACTGACTCCATCAAATGATTTCTAAAGTAGGTCAGTTTGATTGTAATTTTAAAAATTAAAATAAGGTTTTCTCATTCTTTGGGACAAATTGTTCAAAACCTTGGTTCATTATGAAGATGTACCAAAAGCAATAATCTACGAGTTCAGTACTTTTTCATACACAGTGCCAGTAGACTAGACTGAAATGTAAGACCACAAGATGAGCTGTCTGAAGTGTGGAGCCCTCTGAGTTGACTTGCCATTTTTGTATATCATCTCAGAGATGCTCTGTGACCTGTAGAACATGCTACTTATGGGCACATAAGCAGAAGGAGCATTTCATGCCATCTCCGGCATACAGTATGAATGCAAAGGGTTAATGTTATAGGTTTTTTGTTATGAAGTTAGCTTCCCTTCCTTCCAGAGTCCTTCCAGTGTTGATGCAAGGAAATTTGAAGATCTTGTGTTTATTGATGGAAGGTATGCTCAGATGAGCTTCTCAATGCCTACAAGTCCCTTCAAATTGAGCGTCATTATGAGCTGTTCTCATCAGTTGAAATATGTATTTGCTGTTTCTTTACCAAATTTATATTCTTTATAACATTCTGATTCAAAATTTCACATCAAACATTCAAAAAAAAAAAAAGTCTATCTCACTAAATGATCAAAACCTGAAGTATATTATGAAAATATATTACGTTGACCATTAATCAGAATTAACTTCATTATAAACAAAGCAAACTAATGACATTTTGAAGCTGATTCTTCATTGCAAAATATTAAATCTTTATATCAGTAAATGAGTTGAGGTTTTGTTCCTAAATGAAAGTAAAAGTCAAAATATTTTGTTACATTTTTTTGAAATGACAGAGTGTGAAACATAAATTTCAAAATGGTACTAACTCTAATTTTTATGAAATATCAGTTTGTTTCATATTGCAATGCAATTATTCCAATTATACGTGGAATGTTAAGATCTACTTGTGGAAGTCGATGACCTGTATCACTAATCAGCAAATCTGCTGTTGGAAACTCAGTACTGACTATGTATCTAATATTCCTCATATACCTTAGAATGCTGGTAATATGAGTGCCTTACTAAGGTATTCAAATGTATAGAAGTGCAAAATTCAGCTTGTCAACTTCAATTCATTACACATTGGATTATTCTAATCTTGATGGTAGGCATGGTTTTTTTCAAACTTGGAAACACTAATTCATGATTCATTGTCTGATTTGGAACTATAATCCTGAGTGGAACAATTGTGAATCAAATTCTGATGGCAATAAGTCATGTTAATAGACAATGGCATTAAATAATGTTCAATCAATCATCAATTCATTGAGATTAATGGTTGATAATCATAATTTATCTGGCTTCTCCACTGATGACTCCAATGTAAAATGTTTTATAAAGATCAGTTGATAATTTTTCACTCATGATTACCAGAGGTCTTTAATCACGGAACATAATGAAAAGGTAATCATAATGTATTATTGCAGTTATTCCACATTGATTACTACTGTTATTTATATAACAGACTATAAGTGGACTATAAGTCGACTATAAGTGGTTCATCATGGAGATGAATATGATAATAAAATGACCATTTCTGAATGTGTCTAATTTTCACTGATTTTATACTGTTTTTAAAACACAATGGTCTTAGTATAGGCTGTGTACACATAAAATCTTTGTGTGGACAGATATGTTCCATGGTAAAAACTAAGGTAATTAATGTTTTATAAGAATTTCAAGCACTGTAATGAAGAAAATTCTTATGAATCATATTGAAAATTCTATTGTCATTCTTCTAGAGAATGAATATTTGAACTGTTTCTTTAAGTGTAAATTATATTCAGATAAATTGTTGTTTGAAATGTGTATTTTTTAATGGGTTGTATTTTCACAGTACCGGAAAGATGTGTCCCGAACAAGGCATAGTTTTGTTGTGGGAGCCTCATTTGATGTAGTCAATTCTACTCCATACATCACTGGCTGGTTTAATGATTTACCATACCATTCTGTGCCTCTTACTCTAAACTTGCTCAATAATGCAATTCTCAAGATGATCAACATGTCAATAACCCTTGTCAACTCCCCATTGCCGTACACTTCTGAATCGCAGGTATGGATTTATATTCATTACTTATATTATTTTTAAAATAAATAACCTTTTTTAATTAGGTTTATTATATTGAAAAGAAAAGGGTGCTAATGATCAGACTTCAAAATTATGCTGTAATCTTGTGTTATTTTGTGCTATGTCTGATAGTTATTTTGAGATCAAATTTTTACAGTAATTTTTATGATTTTAAAATGATAATTGCTTTACTAGGAAGCAAGCTTTAGTGAATTTGTGAAATAAAAAGCATTGCGTGTGTATGTTAGCCTTTTTAATTTTTTTCGTGTATTAATCTTGTGTCACCTAGTATTCAGAAATTTATAATTATGTTCAAGATTGAAAAAAAGAGATCCTCAATTTTTTTTATTAAGTGTGAAACTTTCTTACTTTTCCTATATTAGTAAAAATTATATCCCACTGACAGGTTTGTAGAAGGCTGTTCTATGAAAATTTTTTAAAGTAACTCATTGTACTTGAAATGGGTTGTACTGCTACGTAATAATGTTAATTGCAGCTTTCGGGCACCCAAAATGTCTGATACTGTTATTTACTCCCAAACACTTCTATTGGAATAAATCTTCAGAAACTGAGAAAAAAGTTGACCATTTTAATATTCTTTCATAATGGTCACAATTCATTTCACCAAAAAAATACCAAATTTTATGTCACATATGTAGGAGTTGTTGTTGTCTCATTTATTTATGTCAAGAAGCTATAAAAATCTTGCATGATATGTGGGTAGATGTATTGTTGATTTATGCTTGGTGACTAATGGAAACCAAACTTTTACTGGCTTACAGGCAATAATGCTTATGAATGGAAATAACATGGGTTTTCAAATTGCCTTCAACATTGGATTTAGCATGGCTTTTGTCGCAGCATACTACATTATGTTTCCTATCAAGGAACGTATGAGCAAGGCCAAGCACTTGCAATTTGTATCAGGAGTGGATGCTCTAATATTTTGGATAGTAAACATAACTTGTGATGGACTTTCATTTTTGCTACCATCTTTGGGTGTGATTATCACATTGGCTGGATTTCAGGAGGATGGATTTGCTACAATTGAAGAATTAGGTCAGGACATGTAACTTCATTAAATTTAGTTTTTATTTCTTGTATCTGATTTCAATATCATTGTGTATTCAATAATGATTTTCTAATTAACAATGAATGTAATTTCCTTATTTGCAGGTCGAATATTTGTAATTTTGGTGTTTTTTGGCTGGGCAATGATACCTTTAATGTATTTGGCCTCATATTTATTCACCATTCCAGCAAGTGGCTATACCTCGAATGACAATGTTCAATATTTTTGCAGGTAAACTGCTAACATTTATTTACTGTCAACAGAAGATGGTAACAAACATTATTACATGTGCTTGCTAAGACTATGTGGTGTGAATAATCATTGGTGGTGTTAGGGGGACAAGGATGGAGGAAGAAAGCTGTTCCAGATGTTGATATGAAAGTGGAGGCATCAAAGGATACACATTTACTGTTAAAATAAATACAAAATTTAAAATGATTAACAAATTTAACATAAAGAATATTAAAAGATTAATAAATTAAAACAAATCAAGAATCATTTTCAGCTGGATGGATATTGTAGACAATTTACAATGCATGTAGACCCTAATTATATGTATGTTATTACAGCGTATTATAAATAATAATACTAATTAATAACATGTAGGCCTACAGTATTATATTCTAATATTATTTCTTAGAGAACAATCTGACAGTTGGGAATCAGTACATGAAATACAGAAAATTTGTTTATCAACTCTGGGAGATAGAAAGCTCTATGGTGGGTTACCCAATTGACATATCAATCCAATCAATACCTCTGTGAATCCACTACTTTTTTGTGAAGTCTTCTTTCTTCTTTCTGTGATGTTTAAATGAATTCAAACTTTTTGGGTTTTTTTCCAGTAGAGTATCAATTTTATCCTTTTCTTTGCAGTCTTGGATGGCAAAATACCTTGTAATACATAATATTTTTTTAAATAATTGCATTTTAATTAACATATTATGAAATATGATGATTAGAGACCAGAAAAATATGTAGCATTAAATGGCAAAATATGTACATAAATATGTAATGAAAACAGTAAGAAAATGTAAAATCTGATGTAATATGTAATATAAATTCTCTAATTCAAAACCATGTACATAGCAAGAAATCACATTTAGAAAAACTGCTCACTTTACACCATACAACTTTCTCGTCAGCAGTAAAAGCGTAATCAATTGTAATCCAGGACTGTCGTTTAGCAGCCAGACTAACTGCAATAGAAGCCGTCGCACTAACTGGCCAGATCTACGACCAGCAAACATACACTGTAGCATCTTCATCACAGTGTTACACGTTGGCGATCGCAAATTTTTCTTGGAAATTAAGGTTACAGATCACAAAACGTGGTGTCAATGATATTTTAGTCACACAGATTTCCCCAATACTGTAGGGAAAATGCTTATTTAAAAATATACATCTTTTCATAAAAAAATATGAAATTAAATTGAAGAAAATTGATAAAATAAGAAAATGTATTGTGAAAATAGCAAAATATGTAAAATATGTAATAAAGTACCAAATATGTAAAAATATGTAATGAAAAAATTCGATATTGTGTTAGGAGGGCTATGATTTGCCAAGATTACAATTTTGAGAACGGTAAGTAGAAAGACAAAAAATATGTAATTACATAAAAATCTGGTCTCTTATGATGATGCAGAAAAGATTTTTTATACCATAATGAATGCTTTCTGATCATTTTGTTACATTCAACGAAGAAAAAACTAACTGGCTGAACAAATTAAGACTGTAAAATTAATTTGTCATACAAAACAAAAGATCTTAATTCATTTTAAGAATGCAGAAAGTAGTCTTCACAAAAATTTATCAGTAATTTCACTACGAAATTTTGCATGGATTAATGTGCAATAAACTAGACTGAGGACACATTGTCAAACAAGCAAAAAAAAATTGTACCTTATAAATAATACATTTGACAAAGGAGAAAGAATGTATGAACTACCCTGAAAGATTTTTATTTTCAATGGGGCTCCACTTCAGAACATTCTGTAGAGACTGACTGAAAGGCTTCTGTTTAGTCCTATATTCTAAATGAATAGCAGTTCTGAGTGAAAGGTGGTGAGGAAGAGTTTTTGAATTGCTTGACAGAAAAATATAAATTTTACTTGGAATTAAACTAAACTTGCTAACTTTGGCAAAATTCAATGTTGTATGGCAGAATTCAGTGTTATGTAGTGGAGTATACTAGGGAGTAAATATATTATTTCAGATATGCAAAATATTAAATGATGATTCTGAAGAAAGATTCTTTGAAATGTAGACTGGAGGAAGTGGTGTGCAATATATAATGATATGAACCCAGGATAAAATGAAAATTTAACCATAACTGAGAAATTCTGATAATAATGCCTTTAGCATAATGTTAGCAAATATTTATAATTTTCATCACCATTCTCTGGTAGGTACTTAATGAATATTTGAATGTTCATTTCGTTTACCAGAATCACTTTTGAATTCTATTTTAAAAATTTAGATTTATTTTCTTATTGTTTTAGAATTTTGATAAATCTTTGCTATTGGTACTAATTTTAATACAATATTTAAAAGAACAAAAGTCATTCATTGAATGTTTTCTATCTAATTTTCTAAATTGTTTTTGTGGATATTCTATATTCATAATATTAATATTATTTATGAAAAACAGGAATTGCAGCATTTATGGTGGTGACAATTCTGCAGATACCAGATCTTGATCTGAAAGATGTTGCGGACATTCTTGACTGGATTCTTCTTGTAGTGCCTCATTATTGTTTAGCAGATGCCATTCGTTATGTTTACACTAACTATGCATCAATAAGAATTTGCAAAGATTTTGGTCCAGATTGCTCTGTTGTTGAACAAAGTGTTTGTTGTCCAGGTATGCTTGTCATGATGTAATAAGTTTCCTACATAATTAATTACAGTTTATTATGTTTCCTTCATAATATTCATAATTTACTTTATCTTTGAATGACCCTAAAATGTAAAGTAACTAATATTCATGAATGCAGGGAAATGTCCAGATGCTGGTTGTGTAGAATTCTCAGAAAACTATTTTCGATGGAAATTACCAGGAATAGGCAGAAACATAGTATTTTTCCTATTAATTGGATGTATTCTCAATACCCTACTCCTTTTGGTAGAGTTTCATGTATTTGAACTCATGTTTCCTACTCGGCGCAGACGTCAGCCTAAGGTTGTTGCTGGTAAGCTTTAAGATAAAGCGATATTATACAAATATTATACTTTAATGAAATATGTAATACATACATGATGCCTATTGGATGTATAAACAGTAGATTTTCATTTCTATAGTTCAGTCAAGTGACACCCCTTCATTGACATCACTGCCAATTTTGCCACCAAGTGCACAAGCAGATCTTGAAGATTCTGATGTAATGGCAGAGAAAGAGAGAATCAGGACATCAAATGTCATGGAACTCAATAATGAGTTCAGCCTTGTTCTTAGGTATGTTTACAATTATTTTTAACAGTTTGCAAATATGAACATAATGAGTGTATCACAAACATTTTTGGATCTAAAATTCAACATAGATTAATTATTTTGGAATGTAGAAACAAATTTCTTTAAAATTTGTATTTAATCTATAAATGTACATGTACGAGTACCACTTTATTTGTTGCAAATTTATTATTAGGACAAATTTGGAGCAACAGCAACTAGACTATCACAGCTGAGAATTTTCTTACTTCCTTTTTCTTCAATAGCATAACAAAAAATTTACATATGTTTTATGATAATTTACTGTAGGTTCGAACTTTTCTTTCACAATGTTTATAGCAAGCAAGTGTTTTGTCACAAGTCCATATAGAAGTCACTCCACAAATTGTAGAAAATTTGTGTAGAATGACACATGATTCTCCAACCTACCTTTCTTTTAACTCATAAATCCAGACCTAAATAGAAATGCTTTGCTGTCAATGCACTAACCATCATTGCATAACAGCAATAAGTTCCAACAGCCACAAAGAATGATGTGAGGGGTGTGGAAGATGGGAGGGCCCTAATTTCTGGAAAACAAATCACTTGTTGGTGAATTCAGGGTACGCTATTTGTATTTAACAAAACAAGGGTCAGAACTTGGATCTAAATTATTCCGTGATTGGGGGTCTGCTTCCTAGTATTCCTTCATGATCAGAAGCTTAACTTGTGAGTCATGGGAAAGACATACTATGCACAACAGCTCATTTCATTGGCTGAATATTTTGACAATCGCATGCCATTTCTAAAAGAAGTTAAGTGTAAAAATCAGAGTGAATATATTTTGGGGCATGTTTTCAAGATTTTTTTAGGCATAAATGATTATTTTTAGGGCAACAAAATCCCAGCCTTACTGATGAAAATAATGTAACCATGCAGGAAGACTAGTGCAAAATACACACTTCACTTGCCCTTCAATGTTCTGCAATTGAAGCTTAGTAGGCTATATTATATTTGTATTCTTAGTTACTCATTTTGTTTTCAGAGGTGTGACAAAATATTATGGCAGTTTTTTGGCTGTGGATAACATCAGCATTGGAGTAAAAAGAGGAGAGTGCTTTGGACTTCTGGGAGTCAACGGTGCAGGGAAAACAACTACATTCAAAATGATGACAGGCGATGAAAAAATATCTGAAGGAGATGCTTTCTTGAATGGTTTAAGTATTAAATACCACATGAAAAAGGTGAGGCATCATAGCTTTAGTGAATGTATTTTTAATTTTCAGAAAGGAGGTAAAGCTGTAGAAAGTGAAAAGTCCCTGAAAACATGAATTCTAATGGAACATTTTTGGACTTCCAGAATTCTATTAAATCTTTCAAAATTTATTATAAATTATCATAACCTATTTCAAAATGGAATGAAACTTTATGTATGTTGGCCCCGTGGCTGAGATTGCTAAAGAAGTAGTGCCGTAGTGATCTTTGACCGTAGGGTCTCGCGTTTGAGTCCCACCTGGGGCATGGTTGTATGTGTTCGTCCTTTCATCCCCTATCATCACCATATCATTTCATCCTCATACCATAACATTACATCCTAATAATGGTCGCTAATGACCTAGTAGTTGAAGTGACCTTAAATTATTTTGATTTGATTGTATTGATTGATTTGATTAAATTGATTTAAATAACACTTCAGCAATTAATATGTCTGCTGTTTGAGAGGTACTGTAGAATGTGAGAAAAACTCAGAAGATAATTCACAGAAATGAAAACATATGGTGGATTGTAAATTGTAACATATTATTTCAAAAATTGTTAACTCTTGCTGCCTGAGACTTTTGTGTCTGCATGTATGTGTTTGGATTTGAACACGTATGTGAGTGCAAGAATATTCTTTCTTAATTTCAGAAACATCCTACATATAAGTAATCAGGTAAACTGCGTGTGCCTGCCTATCTATCTTGAATCCTTCCAAAGCATTTTAATGTTAATGAAAAACCATGATTTTTGGGGGTTTCAAGGCCCCTACAGAGGTCGAACTCTATGAATTATTGTGCTACCTTTTTGGCATAAACTGAATTGTTTTTTATGGATTCATCAGATTAATAATAATTTTGTTGTGAAATGTGAACATTTCAAAATCAATTGAAATACTTTTTTCATAAGTTTACATGTTCAAGAGGCATCTTATGGCACAGAGTGAAGTCACTCACTTTTCACCAAGGAAGTCTGGGTTTGATTCCCAGACTAGCTCATGTGAAGTTTTTTCCAAGAAAACAAATTTGCCTGCTTCGCAACTGGGTAGTCCAACCCCTGTGAAGTGTTCTAAACCCTACCCCTACCCTAAGTTCTTCCCAATTCTGGCTGCTAGGTAGTGACGCAGGAGCACATAGTAAGAGGCATGTACATAGAGATGCTACCTGGCAATCCTCTTGACAACTGATTGCGGCAAGACTGAAGACTAGACAAAAATATAATAAATGTTAATGGAGGATTACTCGATAGTGCAAATGCTCAACACTCATTTAGGGGCTTGAAGACACATTGCATCAATGTAGAAACAACAAATTTTTAAACAAATCACTTTTTGAGCCTGAGAATGAACAAGTCAGGCAACTGAATTATGTTTAAAATTTGTTTCTTTCATGAACTTGCTTAACACAAATAAAGAGTTTTATCCTGAATATACCCACCAGAGGTGCCACACTAAGTTAATAAAAAATAATTAAAAATTTAAGTTAGAACAACAGTATTTTTTTCTCTGTGACCAACCTCCAGGGTGATTTGTAGTGGTGGACCTTAACATTTTTATTTTTTATTTCAGGTTCATCAGTTGATTGGCTACTGCCCTCAGTTTGATGCTCTTATTGAGGAAATGACTGGCCGAGAGACATTGCACATGTTCTGTTTATTGAGAGGAATTCCTGGATATCAGATACCAAGAATTGTAGATGAACTAGCTGATGAACTGCTTTTTACTAAACATATTGATAAAAAAGTCAAGGAATACAGGTGATCTTTCTGTTCACAAAATATATTAAAACATTTCTTGTAATGTAAGACTTGGATAATTTTTTTTCTTTTCTTTCTTTTTTTTCTTTTCTTTTCTTTTTTCCATTAGTCTTAAGATTAACTATTGTAGATTCTGTTACACTATTATTGTTGAAAAATAAATGTCCTCATCATGGGTTGGTTTAAAGATGTATGGGGTAGTTTGCATTTGGGCCTCCTTTTTAATTATTGTGATTTTTAATTTGATTTTACTTCTTTTATTCCTGCTTTTATTTTGTCTTAGAAAGGTAACAGAAAAAATACTCACTTGAAGGTCACTTCACATAATTAATTGTAATTAAATCTTTTTCCATGTGTAAGAGCTCAAGATAATTTTTAAAGATATTTTCCCAAAGAATCTGCTTTGAAGCTCCAAATTATTTCTGTTTTTAACATTATTGTCAATCTCCACAGTAACTGGAATTTTACTTATTAATAGTATAAAACAGACACCTTATACTTCTATCTTATTTAAACTATATATGTTTAAATATTTAAGACAATTCAATACCTAGATATCATTTTTTTATATACTTCAGCACTTTATATATTGGGTTTGAAAGACTATTGATGTCTGCTGTATTAAACTGACCCTAGAAGCATTCGACATTGAATAGTTACATTCAAAATATTGCTAACAAATTAAAGTTAGATAGCAAACTAATAGTTTACTTAAATATATTTTATTCTTTTGGAATGTTTCATTTCAATTATTTGTAAAACAAGTGAGAAAGAATGTTCATAGTTGTTAATAAAAAAATGTATACTATTTGCATTTTTAAGCAATGCTTCAATTTACCTGTTCAGATTTGTAATAAATGTATTTTTGTAGTGGGGGCAACAAACGCAAACTCAGTACTGCAGTTGCTTTAGTTGGGGATCCACCTGTGGTATTTCTGGATGAGCCAACTACAGGGATGGATCCTGTTGCTAAGCGACATCTGTGGAATGTTATTTGCAAAGTTCGGGACAGAGGCAAGAGCATTATCCTCACATCTCACAGGTAACAGTGAAATTGTGTTTTTCTTTCCCAACAAAATAATTATTAATGTAAATAATTAATTTGAACGTGGAGGGTGCAGTTAATAAGTCTCTTAACTTCAATAAAAGACTGAGGTATTCAAGGATGGATCTGGTTAAGTGCAGTGAACTGTTCACTTCTTTATCAAAGCGCAGGGTGGATGTCCATCATTACTTATACAGTCTTGCAAATGTTGAATGCAGACTGGGTTGCAGGTCTGGTTTTCTTGCTTCCTTATTGTAATTTTGGGCAGAGATTTTGAGTATCTTATCCCTTGTCATAATGAATCAACTCTTGTGAGATCCACGAACCAAGGAAAAAAAATAGTGGCAGCAAAGAGAGCATAGGCTTCCCTGGTTGGAGACAGTAATTACTTGGCTGTCCAAAAGATGCTGCATCCTAGGCACAGGGCCTGGTGCCTTTGCCCATGCTCTAGTTCCTGTGTCTTGGAGGTGTCTTCTCCTGGACAGCCAAGTAGTTACTGGCAGCAATGAGGTCTTTGTGTTTTGAAGTTCAAATGATAATGGCACATTTATTTGATATATAAAGTGTTTTTATGAAAAATGCATTGGACAGACATGAGAATATTTGATGTTAATCATGTAAACTGAAGGTCAGAGCCTCATCATGAAATTGGTCACTTATAGCAAAGCATCAATTTGCCTTAAAAGTTTCAGGTGATTAATATGACACCATTCTGCTTTTGGGTACAAGTTATCATTCCCTAATGTTTTGCAGAAGTTTACGAATTTCTTCACATTCATTACAATTAAGGAGAATATGTCAGGTGTGTTGTTCTTGTTTGTTCTTTTTCTGCTAATATTGGCTCTGTGAGTACGAGCACAGCTCAAATTGATGGCAACAACCAAATTAACTGCTCATAAGCAGATCTGCTGGAATCTACGAAACTTCACATGCAGTATTAACACACAATAGATAACACTTGAACCTTTAATATTTTTATGAAGCTTTGCAGGAAATTCCATAGGTATTAAATATGAAAACCAGGGCATTCTTTTATTCTCCTTTACCAAATCATGGAGACCCATCCTTTTCTGCTAGTTTGTGTGTCTCCCCCATGTAAACACATTAATGAAATATATGATTTTCTCTGTTTCACTTCCTGTGAGCTTAATGCTTTTCCATTTATTAATTTGAGAGGATTTTACAGTTGAGATCTTTAGCGGTATGATGTAAATTTGCCACTATTTAAGTTCTGGGAATAGTGAAACAGAATCAATAAATGTTGGAAGGGTTGATGCTGCTGCTGCTGCTGCTGCTGCTGATGATGATGATGATGATTGCCATTAAAGGTTTTATGTCAACATATTTGGAGTTAAATGCCCCATGCTTATCTGGGGCAATGTGCCCTAGACCCCAACTCAATTGGAGCCCATTTTTTTCAGCACTTTTTTTCATTCAATATAAATAAAAATTTACTTTTAATTCAGATGTATATTACAAGTTATTTCTGTTGCATGAAGAAATGAATTATGTCCTAGAGGACCCCTTCCTATGGATCCATTCACCTAAGAGAAAAAAACGGACTTTAGGCCTCGATTTCTCTGAACGCCCCTTAATTAACTTAAAATTTCAACAACTAAATGTTTTATCTTTCAAACAAAAAAAGTCATATTCCATATCAGTTTTAACTTTATTTACACAATTTAATTTTATTTGGTTAAATTTGAAATAAGTGTTGTCTCTACTCTTTCCTACTATCACTTTTTCATGACCTAGTTTAACTGATGGCTATATGCTCATTGAAGTGGAATGGTTTTGAATCATTTTCATGTAGATGTACATCTCTACATAGAAGATAATCATAAACTTCTATAAAATGTAATGGCAAAGAAGTTAAGTTTAGTAAAAGTGTTATATATACTGTTCTCATAATTTGGACAAAAAAATGTCATGTATTCTGGACAATTCTCCTAATAAAATGGGAATGTGTAAATAAATGTTTGTACTTATAGGAATTTTAATTTTTCAGTTCTACATTTTTATTTTATTATTATTATTATTATTATTATTATTATTATTATTATTATTATTATTATTATTATTTTAATTTTTTCTCCCATATGTTATGTAAATGCTGTTGATTTACCTACAAATTTATGTTCACATTATTTCTCAGCATGGAAGAATGTGAAGCATTATGTACAAGATTGGCCATAATGGTGAATGGAAATTTCAAGTGCCTTGGGTCCACACAACATTTGAAAAGTAAATTTGCAGAAGGTTACACGCTCATCATTAAAGTCATTGGTACTCGACCTTTGTCTGCTACATCAAGAACTCTCTCAATTACATCAATGAGCTCTCTAAATCAAGATTTAAATCCAGTGAAGAATTTCATTAAACACTCATTTCCAGGTAAATTTTACATGGTACCAATAAGCAGCAATGATAAAGTAGGCTTTAAATCAGAAGGTATCATTATTTTATACCCATGAGCTAAATTGTAAAACATTTTATTATTTGACCTATAAGTCAAAATAATGAAGTGAATTAAAATATTTTTAAAATTATTATACTTTTAAAACATTGCATATTTTTTTTAACTAATTTACTAAATTTATGGTTATCTATAGCACAGAATAAAATTATATAATTGCATTTATAATATGCAAAAATTTGGGAAAAAAATTTCTACAGAAGATAAAGATACATGAACATGAATGAAACAAGCTTGAAATTCACTTTCATTTTCAACCTACTCTAAAAAATAAATAAGATGATTAAGATGACTTTCCACATTGTTTATTAAAAACTTGTGTGCCTACCTTTAAACACAATTAAACTCATTTTCAATAAGCACAGGAATATATACAGGCATTTTCATAGCAGCAAAAATTAACCCATTTCTTTAAAAAAAGTCACAAATATGAAATTCAAAATTGTAAGTCACTTTCTGTTTTGTTAATTTTCTTGAAAGTATTAGAGAGACTTTTCTGTACACAAATGAAAACTTTTCTCAGAAAAAACAAAGCATTTTCAGGCTCCCAACATGAATTTATAAAATCAAACTTAATGGAAATGGCCAATTTTTATTTTTTTAAAGATGTAGCTTCATCAACGGATGAAAATGATGCACCTATTGATATATTTTTAGATCTTTGAAAAGCTTTTGTCATCATTGCCCATAACATTTTGCTTTTAAAATTACTTTCTTATGGAATTTGCGGTACCGCCCTAGATTGGTTATCCTCTTACCAAAGAGTAGAAATCTGGCATGAAAGAACATTATTTACTCATCTTTACAAATCTTTGCCAATTGACCATCAGGTCCCTCAGGGTTCAATTTTAGACTATATCCTCTTTCTTTTATATATATTCTCTCAACTATTGGAAATGGAAGAACAGTTCTGTTTGTTCAAGACAGGAATATTCTTTGCAGAAACATAACATTCTGAAGTACAATTTCAGATGTTTCACATTGGTTTTGTAATAACAGATTTATAGTATTGGTACAATTGGATGAGCCATTGGAAATGAACATTATGCAATTGGCTGATATTAAGGAATCTAAATTTCTGATTCTCTCAATTCAATCAAACCACAAATGGAATACCCTTATAAATGAATTTAACTCTAAATTAAGTTCCTATGTTACGCATTTATAGTTCTGTCAAATTTACTCAGTCTTCGTGCAATCTATGTGTATTTTGCAAATGAACGTTCTCTTTATGATAAGTAAAGACAACATTCCCATGTTACTGCATCTTTTCTTTTCTAACTTGAAATATGATGAAACTTAGACAGAAATTTGAATCATGAAATGGATGTTGTTTTAGTACTTGTTTTATTTTGCATGAAATTGCACATTTGGGAGGTTACTGCATGATATTGCACATTTTAGTTAATACCACCTGAAAATTACACATTTTGGGATTCTACTGGACAAATTTGCTAATTTCATAGTTTTATTGCATAAAATATAACTTTTACATCATCAACTTGTTTTAATTTATCTTTTTTAAAAGTTTCATTTAAGAAAAATATTTTATGACATAACCCAGTTGTGCATTTGGGTAGTCTGTGAAACCCGAGTGCCATTTAATACATATCAATTCTTTGTTTTGTTGAGCACTAATTGTGGAAGGAGTAGAACTGGAGGTTTAGGTTGCAATGCTAATAAATCAAATCTGTTGTTAATTTATCAATGCAAATAAGTTTTTTATAACTCAAGAAGGAAAACATCTAGTTTTCAAATATTGCCAACCTTGCTCTAATAGTTTCTTTTATCCATCATTCAACTATGGTAAGAGAGTAGGGAAGAAATTATGGAACTCCAGGACATGTGTGCAGATTATACTTATTTCCCATATGTCACATACAGTTTCTACTACTTTTTGGTGAAAATAAATAAATAGTAATAAATAAATTGAAAAACTTTGCCTAGGTCTTTTAGTTAGTGTTCATGACATTGATTTTGGGAGTCAACAATAAGTTTTGATAACTTCATTGCTCAATTGTAATTAAGGAAATGAGTGATGAATGTAATGATTCAACAGAAAGTACAGTTGATGAAAGTTTCAACTAATTTTACTTCTTTCGAGATCAAACTTATTAATGCTTCCAGTTGGCACCTCTCTATGTACCAAAGTGTGTTACCACTCATGATAATCCCTTAAGACAAAATTTGAAAATTATGCAATACTAAATTGTAAATGTGAGAATGAGTGATTCAATTAATTATCACAAAATTGACAATACCAAACCATTCAGTTCCTGAGGTTCTTAGAGAAATATAATTAGTAGAATGTAGTCACGACTGAGCTGCAGGACTTTTTGTCATAAAACCTACTAGTATAAATATGACATCTTTCCCCTACATTTACAAAAGTTGTTTTCATTTTCAGGATCTATACTGAGAGAAGAATACATGGGATTTTTGACCTACTACATTCCCAGCTCAACATTTACATGGTCTCAAATGTTTGGAATGATGGAAAGAGCAAAACATGATCTAAACATTGAAGATTACTCTCTTGGTCAGACTAGCCTTGAACAGGTACTTTTAAGTTTTAAACTTGGAAAACAAAATATAAACAAGATATAAAATGATAACTTAAATGTATTTTGTTGTTGTTTCTTTTCCAGGTCTTTTTGACATTCACAAAGGCTCAAAAATCTGAAATGATTTGATTTAGAATGCTTGCTGAAATGTGTACATGCTTCTTTTGGGGAGAGTTGTTACAGTATGCTTGTCTTGTGCTGCAGTTGGAAGACACAAACTGGTTTGTGTATCTAAACTCCACGTAGCTATAAAAAACAGGGTACTGGTAATTGAGAAAGTGATAAAAAGAGAAAGAGTCGTCTGTGTGTGAAGATCTTCGTTACATGAATTCCAGCAATTTGGAAAGCTGTTGTGAAGCACCGAGAGGGATAAAGAAAGTATATTACTTATAAAATTCCATTCAGTATTACATCCATTGCATAATTTCCAAAGATCAGATGATAATGGAAATTGTTTACTTTGTGATATAGTGTGCAGTTTATATGAATGTTATTTGTATATTTATGGACAGAAATCAGGTTGCCTTAGTCCATTGGGAAATGGATAAATAAAGGCCTTAAGTTTGTAGAATGCTAAACCATTGCTGCACAGGAATGCAAGTAGAAAGTTTGAGAATATATTTATTTTAAGCTACTATTTTATATTTTTTGATGTGATTTTGTAATTTGCTAATTAAGGATACAGATCTCAATCATGGTCTTCCTTAACAGCAGGAAGTGTGTTGTGTGATACCAAATTGTACAATATAAATATATTTATCTAACAATCTGCTTAATGCTTATTTCAACTACAATAATGTTCACCTCCATAGCACAAGACCTGTGAGTTGTGATGAAGAGGGTAAAAGCATCCCACCACATATTTTATGTATTCATACAAATCTTCATTTCAAGATTGCCCAAGAAAGAAAGCTGTCAGTTCTGTACTTAATTACCAATGTCTGCTTTGGAAAATGAATTGCATGAGAGGTATTTCATATTAACGTAGGTATATTTACCATTTTTCAGTGACAAACAGGGTTGGGCAAAATACTTTAAATTTAGTATTTAAACACTTCGCCAAAATACTTTGTAAATAAGTATTTAAATACATACTCAAAATACACTACGTTTTGAACTGATAAATACATACATATTTAAAATACTTCAAATACTCAAAATGCAGTAAATACTATCATTTGGTGTTGTAATTTTTTTATTGCAACAATATATTGTAATTGTCAATTACCATAAATTACTAATTGACAGTAATTTCTGAACAATAAGTAAAAACGTTCAAATATAAAACACTTTCATAAAATGCTGTATATCATACTTATCAAATATAAAACACTTTCATTTATACTTTTACACCAAATATAAAATATCAAAAATATGTCTACTCAAATAAACGGAATTTTCTTTTAAAACGACTAGTTTTTCAAACAAATTATCCCTATTGGTTGAATGTATAAAACCTGCACATGAAAACAGTTATTGAACTGGCGCCGATGAACTTAAACTAATATTATAAGGAATAAATGCTTTTTTTATTGTCAGATAATCATCTCGTATTTTTAATTATATAGATTTATCATTTAAAAATGAAGAGAACTCAAGTTCTACTGCTGAAAGGAACTCTTTTTTATTTTTTTCCCAATGAGGTCCATTCACTAGCCAAATCAGACAAAAATAAACTATCCTCATCAGCATTGCCAGATGATTAAATGTATTTTCCAGTATCAACCTTCAAAAATCCTGGTACTTTTACTAAAATTCCTGGTACCATTGTCAACTGATTTAAATTCTTACATTGTTTATATTAGCCTATAACTTGTATGTTTTTAATCTGCACAGGAAATTTTGCTCAACATAACTCGATATCGGTTCATTTTATATCTATAAACTAAATGGAAGACTAAGACGTTCTATGCTTTCCTACTATAACATGTGCCAGAACAAAACAACAAAACATCATGCCGCCCTTAGTGTTTTTAGGTCAGTGATTTTCCCGATATAGATATTTGTAATATTGGTGTTAGATTTAAATCATTGAATAAAAAATTATTGAATGAATCTTAAATAGATCGTCATCAATTACTTAAAATCCTGGTATTTAAACGTACCAGGATGTCTTCATCCTGGTACATGGTATCTTCATTAAAATCTTGGTAAAAAGTACTAGGATCCTGGTATGTCTGGCAACACTGATCCTCATTATGTTCTTCATCTGTATTTAAAGTATTTAAGTATTTCTTTTTTTTTTAAATACACCTATTTTATGTATTTAAATACGTCTCTAAAATACATATCCAAAAACTCAAAAATACAGTTTTTCAAATACAAAATGCGTTTAAACTACGTATTTCAAATACAAGTATTTAAATACTGCCCAACCCTGGTGACAAAGATATGGTATCAAAGCCACTGCGACTATGCGGAGAGCTAAGAGAATGCAAAGAAACCAAATGTTTTTTGAAGAAAAACAGTAGATGCAGAAGCTCTAATCCCTAAAATTAATCTTCAAAATTTGAATTTCTTTTATCTGTTGTCCTTTGGATAATATTTTTGATTGAAGTACTTTCCTGTCCTGGAAGCAAATACCTGTAAGAAAGTCCTGTAAGCAAGCTCCTTCATGCAAAGTCTATTGATATTACAGAGGTGGAATCTAAGTGCAACAATGAAGAACTAAAACTTTTTCAGAATTTGTTTAATGAAATTTTTAAAGAAGTATACAGTTTGTAGATACATGGAGGCACTGGTGGATCCCAAAAGGCCTAGAGTTTTCATTTACCATCCTTTATTGGGCAAAATTTATTTAAATATTTATGTTTGAATTATGTAATTATTTAAACAATTATATTGTGTAGTATATCTACAGTACATAAATAATATACAATATAATAACATATTTATTAGTTACATATACATAATAATATATTAATTAGTTAACAAAAATCTACAATGGGGGACCATGCCCCCCCTCTAAATGATCGGCTGGATCCGCCCCTGCATATGGGATACTGTGGAGTCGTGGTAGCGAAATGACAACGCAGACATAAGCTCTATTTACGAATCTGTTTATTTACAAGATTTACGCCATGTACAGCTCTGGGGTTACATTGACAATCTACCTCCGTGACTCCCACGTACACTGCTCCCTGTCCCCTTGACCTGGTGCATTCTCTACCGTGACGCTTTATCGCGCCAATGCCCCGTTACCAGCGCGTCAGGATTCAATGTTATTCTTTGTTTTCAATCTCAGTCAGATACCTCAATGAGTTCAGATTATGATGATCTGAAAGAAAGTTTAGAGTCCAGTGAGAATTCTATACCTATCATTAAAAAATTGCAAAAAAAGAAACCTTTTTAAAAATAGGGATAATGCATTAAAGCCAATGTTTCTTGAAGAACCTTTTAGAAAAGGTTACAAATTTGAAATAAAATAGTAAGTTCGCATTTTAATAATGTGAAGGTGTTATGTGGAAGAATTTCAAACTACTAGAGCCTTGTAATTCTCAACAAAATGTAAGTTTGTGGGTATCCAAATCATGAAACTTAAAACAAGTATTTTATCTTACTTTTTCGGCATTCGCATCTACGTTTCGTCTTCTTTGTCGTCTTTGTTTTGGTCTTTTGACTTTCGTCTTGAACTTCCGTGTACGTTAACTTCTTTCGTCGTCGTCTTTGGTCTTCAACTTCGTCCATCTTTCTTTTACGATTTCGTCCATCTGTCGTTCATCTTTCATCTTCGATTTTCCTGTTCGTCTTTCGTCTTCGCCTTTTGTCTTCGACTTAGGTCTTCTTCTTCGAAGGCCAACTTCGTCTTTCATCCTTCGCCTCCGTCGTTCGTCTCCGTTTTCGTCGAATTTGATATGTTCTTAATGGAAAGATATTAGAAGAGTAACTATCGAAAAATGAGTTACCAGTCTTTTATAATTCCTAATGGAAATATGAGTTACGCGTCTTTTAAAATTCCCCAGCCACCGCGGGAATGCGCCAATGTCGCGAAGGGTGTTACAAATTGAAACAAGGGTGAAACAAATACAGGCCAATGCTGGGGGAATTTCTAAAAAATGTCGCGCAGAGGGGAATTTGAAAGGGGAAGGATGTTATGTATAACGTGCGTCTCTACCCTTATTTACATTTTCTACTAGGGGGATTTCTCGCCGGGGTTTGCACCTAGGCGTTAGCCTCTACCCGCACCTTCCGCAGGCGCACAAGTACATCCTTGGGCTAGAATTCGGATCCCACCAGAAAGCAGTTTCTCTTCACGGGAACCTCCGTAATTTAGCTAGGAAAGCCGGTAGCTCAGAGCTACCAGTTTTCCTGGCTAACACCGGAGTCGTATTAAGCATCACACAACACGTCAGGACGAATCCTTGCTCTATTACCCACGAGTATTGGGCACTGTCACGACGAAACCAAGAGCCCAAATTGAGGGCCGCCCGGACCAAAGCTCAGGTGTCTCGAGACCCTCAGCCAGTCTTGTCACTGTCTCTACCTTGAAGCTATCGACGGGAGTACCACCGGCACCTAAGCAACCTGATAGATTCATGCTCCCCGTCGGGCTTCTATACGTGGTTTTAGAACACGTTCCGCATCCAATCCTCCCCAAAGGTCGGTGGCAAACCACCTCACTGCCTTCCATTTGAAACTAACGACGTGAGTACCGTCGAGGAACTCTATTACGAGTGAATTACCTCTTCTACTGAGCCTCAGGCCTTGCGAACGTCTGCCCCCCCCCCCCCCGCTGCAGGGAGGTGGTAAGGACGGGAGTAATTAGCTCTGGAGAAGGAGTCTCTTTTGTTTCCATTGCGACGGTAGGTGCTAGGCTAAACGGGTAAGAAATGACAGCTTCCGTCGACCTGCTTTGCCGATAGACCATATACGTGCTTCTACGAAGGCACGATTGGGTTTCTGGCGTGATAAACAGGGCAACTTATTATGTAATGTTGATTTGCAACTTATTATGAATATTATGTAATGTTGCGGAATGAGGAGATGGAATATGGGTGATATTTACGCAATTAGTTCAATTTTTTTAAAAATCAGTACCAAAGCGGGATCGGTGTTTTGAGTGATACCGCAGACATTCTTATGATGGTATTCGAAGGAAGATGGAATATGTGAATAAGATAATAGTTTTATACTACTATTGAAGATGATACGAGACCGTTTGCCCTATTACAGCATCACTAGTTTCATATGTGGGGAAAAAAATATCTTGAGATGCGAAGTGACGGAAGCATCAACGAAGTGACGGGTGCCTGGCTTGCTGCCCCCGAAAGTTCGGCCTTCTCGTCCGTCGCCGCGCCGCACACTGGGGAAAAAGCCCGAAAAGCTGGCCAAAAGTCAAATAAGATGCCAATCGCATATAAAATATTTTATCTAGGGGTTTTTGAGGTCGCTGAATCCGAATCTGGAGCCATATTTGCATTTTTTTTTAAAAATTGGAATACATAGAGACAATAATGCATCAGAAAATTAATTTATAAATCATTTGACAGATGTATTCTACAAAATATTATTTGTCTGACTACTAATCTCATTCGGGTGATAGTAAAAGCCAACAATTGATAGATCAGAATGTATTTTTGCAATATTTTAGAGTATTTGATCTATCAAACATTATCCCTCAATTTATTTGTTAATAAGAAGAAAGTAATATTGGTTAAACTGGAGTTGAATAATTATTTTATCATTTCAAATGAAATACATTTTTAAAGTTAAAAGAATTATAACTTGAAGCTCCCCTAAAGGATGAGTGAACTTATACGTCCTCCGAAAAAGATTCTTCATCGCCAGAAGTGATGTCCAGGCAGATGAGAAGGGATATCGCGTCGGGAGAGAATTGGTTCATTTTTCTTTGAGGGGTCTTTCTTAGACTAGTGATCAGTGGATCAGACGACACAAGAAGCCAATGAAAATATCTTCCAAGTTTTTTTTGTCTTGAGCATTTCCTGGAAAATCCAGCGCGATATGCTTTAAAATCTTTGTTTCTTGCCTTTTGCGCTTCCTCCGAGTATTGACCGATTGGCAGCAAAGCAGAATTTATTATTTGGGGGCCATGAATCAAAAGTTTGTGGAGTGTTGTTGGCATATAATACCAAGAGTATTTTTCCACATACAACTTTGCAGTCTTAATACCAAAGTAGGCACCCTGCGCGCCTACTGCCGAGTTCATCTATTAATCCCAATGTTTTTTTGTTTTGACATGTTTTAATTTGTTTATATTTCTTGTATCGGGAAACTGATGATGTTTGAAACTGTTACACTTACCCTTCTGTTTCAAATACTCTTGAAAAGAATATCCTTTCAAGTGTAGTTCTTCAATAAAATCTAATAGTTTGAAAAACATAATATTTGATATATATATTTTGTTTGTTTATATTATTTGTAAATATTATTTATATTATATTATTTGTTTACATTAAATTAGTAAAATAAACAATTATAACAAATGTGAACTAATCATATTAATGTTTTGCAATTTTTTCGAAATTTCTATTAGCTCATTCTCCGATGAACGTCAAATTTGTGATATTATTTGTTGTTCTACAACTGTATTAGCACATATTGTCAGGTAATTGTTACGGATGTGATTTAAAAAATATAATAATTAATTTTTTAAACAGTGAAAAACGTGATAGAAGGCGGTAGCCTTAATTTTTATCCTGTTAGAACATAAAATTGTAATGTAAATAGAATGACAGCAATTTTAATACCAATTAGCACATTAACAATTTAAGCAAATTTAGTAATATTCACTAAGTATCGATCAGATCTTTAAGTAATAATATAGAGTTTCCAGATATAATTATAGACTCATTGAACAAAGTTACGATGCGCGTCATGTTTTGATACGCCAATGTATATTCCACCGAGCATCTGCTTTGAAATGTTTTTTTTTGCCCTACAACTTTATTAGCAGATATTAGCAGCTAATTGTTATGAATATCAATAAAGGACATAATACTTGATAGTTTAAAATATAAAAGACGGTGGTAGTGCGTGGAACGTCTAACTTTTACCCTGTAAAATAAAAAAAATATATAAAAAATAAACGAATAATCGCAATTTTTTAATATAAATTTCTCGTAACCGAAGCAAACAAATGAAATGACAATTACTCACCACATAGATTACACCTACAAGAATAACATAGACTTTCCCAAATGTCATTACATGATCATTGAACAAAGTTATGCGTCGTAGAATGCGCGCTTGCACATAGCCTTCGAGATCAGACCCAAGAGAAGTAAATTTTGTCTAACTTTGAAACAATGTACAAACGCAGTCAGTGAACATACGTTTTCAAAATTTACATTTAATGCAGAATTTTGTCCTCTTTTAAATGGTGTATGACACAAGTATGTATGTTGAAATCAATGTTTTGGACTTTTGGCCAGCTTTTCGGGCTTTTTTCCCAATGTGCGCCGGGTCGTTGCTCGGGCCGCTCAGGCCGGCGTGGCCCACAAGGGTGGATGTCCCGGCGGCGTAGAAGGGGAAGGGGGAGTGGTGTGAGGTGTTTTTCGAAATTTCACTTTCGGTCGCTCCTATTTATCCGATTTGCATGTTTGACACGGCGTTGGATTCTGGAAGCGTGTCGCCATCGCGCTATAAGCCCACATTTTTGAAATTGTTCCCGGAAGTACGAGAAAAATTTAAAAATCGAGTTTCTACTAGATTTTTTTGAAAAAAGGCCTTCGCAGCGTAAATTCTATTATAAACAGTAGTCAAATGCCGTTTACAGATCGAAAATCGGACTACTTGTTCAGACGTTATCGGTAAAGTAAATTCCTGCTGATGGTGCTGCGATCTATTGCATTTTCCTACAAGTTTTTTTCGGTACATTTAGCCTTAAGGATAGGGCACGACCGAAAAGTCAGCCACGACCAAAGAAATTAGGAAACAAACTACTACGAGAAAATCTGCTCCACTAGTTCCTTTTTCTTTTGGCCCTAGAATCTTTGGTGGCATCTAAAACAAGAATAGTATGAACATAAGTTGTGGTGTATGTAATAGAAGCCAGTTAAAGTTTGGGGCTCATATGTATATATACGCTCGTATATGCACCATGATTTGGGGCTCGTTTCACAACCATCGCTATATTAAAATTCTGCAAACTAAAACCGGTCTTTGATAGTTCGAAATTAGAGATTGAATGCATAAAAACAATGTTTAAAACACATTGTATTTCAAATTCGTTTAGAATCAGGATCGTTCTAAGCGAACTCAAACTCTAATTAAAAGCCAAAGATATATCTTCCAAAGCTTATAGAACCGAGAAAACACGAACACCTCTGTTTCACATCAGCTCGCATATACAACTGAACCACAAAGCTTGGCAACAGGAGTTATTAAATTAGTTGTTAAAATTGTTCCTGTTAGAATATTTGCGATATATGAAAAGATACCAAAATTACACAAATGTTCAAGGGGGCTCATATTATATAAATGGTTCATATCACCACCTTTAACTCTATTTACATCTAATAAACGGGAAATACTATTTCTTTTTAAGAGTAAAAAAATGAGTGTTATGACTAGACCTCGGAATTTTACGCACAAAAAAGGTTTGATTTAGGCACCTAAAATATGCAAAAAATTACGAAATTAGGCATAAATAGACATTAAAATCGACGTTTGAGGCACTTAAAATAGGTTACAGAATGACTAAGCCAGGCAAAAAAATAGACATGAAAAAGTTATATTTCTGGCATGTAGAACTTATCTCAAAAGGATTAAATCAAGCAATTTTTATTATGCAGGAAAAAGTATTTTTACATTTATGAGAGCGACTGCAAGCATATTTTATTCACTTTCATAATTAGCAGTATAGTATATAATCAATATTTTCTCCAAATTTTCTACAATAAGGCTGTCTTGTCTATTAAAATCATTTTTAAGGCTGAAAATGAACTTTTTACTGACATAGATTTATAGGAGCAAACAAATTTAGTTACATTTCTCATGCTCACGTCTCCTGGAACTTTTTCACTCGTCCCTTCTCCCCACCCCCCCAAAAGAACTTGTACCACACGACCTATTTAAACACTGAACAGCATTTTGTAATATACGCCTGTCCGAGAGCAGGCTTTTGCTTGGCCTGTCTGTCGCTTTCCTCGACTGGACTTCGCGGACGACGCGCTGTGGCGATAAGCCTCAACCCTGCGAACAGCTCAGCTACCTGTACATCAGGAATGGGTGCAATTGCCCAAGAAGTGCGTGCTGATCGGAGACGAGCGTGAAACATCATTATTATGTTGAGTTGCAGGGCTCCTTTTGTTCGGTATTTTGAGTGAAAGATTTCGGTGCGTTGTTCGATCACACAATATTTGCATTTCGGAAAATTTGTTGGTTTCCATAAAACGAATTTCAAAATTTAGTATTTAAAATACGATCGTTCTTGAAAATCACTTGTTTTAGGCAAAAACACATTAAAATAGACATCAACCGCCCTTTTTAACACATTTTAGGCATATTAGATGCTTTCAGTACATCTATTTTCTCATGATTCGTAAACATCTGCAATTACTTTTCAACATCCTAAATTGTTTGTTCTAAAATCAGAGGTCTAATTATGACTCATGATTTTAGACATTAAACTGTTTAATTTCCAAGTAAATAACGTTTAAAAGCAATATATAACTGAAAGAGAATTAATTAATAAGGGATATTCAAAATAACGCTGAACACTATCCCGCGCATTTGATAATACTGGCCTAAAGTTCACCAATTTATTAATGTATATTATTCGCTCAGCTTAATAAAATTATTGTTCGCTTAATTATTATTACATTTCTTCTCAAAATACAGAAACAAATAAATCTTTTATATATAAATTTGAAGATCTGCGAAATGAAATTATATTTTTTTTAAATTTGTCCCAAGATTGGGTGGGCAGTTGCCCCTCCTTGCCCCCCCGTGAATCCCGCCTCTTCCCTTTATGCTCCCCATCGACTGCACTATTACTTCTTTCGTTGGAGACGTTTTCTTTAACCGATCTTCATGCAACGCGAAGAGGTATCGCAAGGCGTTTGGCGATACGCGCCGAAGAGTTGGTGACGTATGGTTCATTGCATCGGCGTTCTGGTCACATCGCCTCTCCACACAGTTGGCTAGTGTAAAGTCAGACATTTGTGATGAATAGAGAGGGGAGGGATTTTTATGCCCTAAAAATCTTGCAATATGCTTTTAAAAATATGCATTTATGACCTAAAAATTCTGAAAATGCACTTTAACGTGCAATTAAAATTATCAATATTTTATTTCGTCGTTTAAAATTCAGGAGAAGCATGCTTGGAATGAAAAGATATATTTTTGTGCAAACATAATATAATCTAATTTACTTCGCGGGAGAAATAATTGCAGTAAATATTAACCTTAGTGATGTACATTATGTGTCTTGTTGTATTCTGACTGGTTTAAAAATTATAATATCAAGAAATATTCTACATTTACACAAGTATTTTATCATCTATAGAAAAAAAACTGTGACAAGCTCTTTCGAATCAACGAACGTTCACAAAGACATAAATTCTATGAAAAGATGAAAGCGTTTTAGAGATAAGTCTTTATTTTAATGAAATATGCAAAATATGAGCCTATAATTCTATGAATAAGGACCAACAGGAAAAATCAGCCAAATATGCATTAACGTATTAATCTTCATAGCATTTTTTAAAAACATTTGTTGCTGTCTACAATTGACGCAACGCGTCTCTAACATCTAGCACCATGTCTCTAGCGTCATGTCAAATCATCATGTCTTCATACAATAATCAAATGTCAAGAAATTTCATTTAGCTATGTGCTGAAGCAACGGACAAAAATATGCAAAATCATAGAAATCTGCTCCCTAAGAAATTATGTACTATCAAGTCCAAAGTCACCAATAGTTTTAGCGTGAGATGGCGGTAGACATGCGATCGATACCTCTTCGCATCGCATTAAATAGGATAATAAAATTCGGCTCTTTGGGAATTCTTTTTGGAAATTTGAGTGTCGGTTCCTGTCAAAATAGCAAGAGGGCGGACACATAAAAACATGTCTTGCGACATTGATGTGTTATCTTTCAGTTAAGTTTTTTCAAGAATTTCTGAAGAAATACCTTTTGTTACTACCTTTTCTGATTTGATAGTAAACCATAGTAAAACGAGTTTTGCTAAAAATCCTTTGGTTGCGCAAATAATTTAGTTAAATTTACAATTCGAATTTGTCGTCACATAATAATAATAATAATAATAATAATAATAATAATAATAATAATAATAATAATAATCACGAGAGATCTTCCAAAAAATATCAAAAATGAAATGACAAATGACCCAATGAAAAATGACCCTTTTTGAACGAAAATATTAAAAATGACCCTTTTTAAACGCGCGCAGTCGCAGACGAGAATCGACGTCGATTGCAACTGTAAAGAGAGCCTATTTGAGTCGAGTATTTTGTCAGTTAAATCTTGATATTGATTTCTTAAAAAGAAAATTAATCAAAACGATTTTTGCATAAAACTTTTTGAAATTCGCGCGCTCGAGTGCCAGGATACTACGTTTCCTTCATTCATTGGAGACGTTACCCTTATCCGATCCTCATAAGATACGAAGAGGTATCCCACAGCATCTGGCAATTCCCGCCAAAGTTGGTGACGTGTGGTTCACTCTGTCGGCGATCGACTCACCTCGCCTGTCCGCACAGTTGGCAAGAGAGAGCGCTCACCTAAAGCTAGACTATTGAGACGTGCCATCCAATGGAAAGTCGAAAATTGTTTTGGCGGGAGAAGGCGGTAGGCATGCAATACCTCTTCGTGACGCATGAAGATCGAATAGTAACAGAACACGTTTTCAAGTTTAGTTTCTTCGCACATATCCTGCCTGATAAAGGTGGCATGCGCGCGTATTTCAAAACGTTTCGTGCGACAACATTTTTCAGTTGAGAATTTCTCAAAATATAAAACAGTTCTTTTATTTTATTGTTGGAAAGTAAACCAAAGTCATAGTTTTGAATCGAAGAATTTTGAGCGCTAATTTTAGTTTATTCTAATTTTCAAAGGTGAGATATTTATGGAAATACATCTTTTTCAAGCAACGTTTACTTACCCAGTTACTACATACGTAATAAGAGAAAGTATTGTTGTGCTGCACAGAAAATGACATTTTTTTTTACAGAAAAACTCGTATTGTGCTTACGTACCTGATAAAGCGGAATTCTTTCTGTTAAGTGTACTAAATACAAATGACTAAATGAACAGCCTTGCGTTAAAACCATCAAGAATTTTCGCAATAATCTACGAAATGTATGGACGATATTCATCCATCAGTGGGGCCGAACTCACGGCAAAGTTAATTTTATTTTTTGGGGTATACATTAGATGAAGCCTGAGTGTCATTTTCAAATTTTTCTCAAAAAGAGCTTCAAAATTTACTTTAATTTTTTCTTGGATTCGCTTGTAAAAATGACGCAAGTTCGCTTTTCGTTGAACTTTCTGATTTTCAATATTTGTAAAAGTTAAAAATGTTTTTGGCGTCTTCCTATAATATTGAAGACAGAGATTTTGTATTATGAAATCTGTTTTCGAAAACAGATTTTTAAATAATGTCATGTAAATTTGAATGAAAATATGTGTTTCACCTAATCAACACCTTTTTTGTGTGTCGGGAAAGTTGTGATTTTCTTTCTGTAATTTGATATAGTGGACTTGCTAAACCTAATAACGTGAATTCGAATATACCACCAAGGACAAAGTGTTTCGTTTTGGAAACAATTTTGTCAGTGCAAGTAGTATTATAATATGGCGTAACAGTCATAATGTGAGAAAGTACATGCGGTTGTCGCACCACTATTTATAATGAAATTGTTCATTTTGCTTGAAATATCTGCATACTGATTTCCTGATTTTTTAATTTCACCTATCATTATCCCATCCTAAATACGGCTTTCTCGAGAAACAGTTGACGAGGATCGCGAGTCTAAATAAATCAGAGGTACAACCGGAAATATTTAATATAGCAATAATAACACAGACATGTAATTGTGAAACTACTGTTTCACGAACTAGTATTTAATATTAATTAAAAGTTTTCTTGTAATAATTGACTGGAGATCACATGCATAATGCCACTCACAATTGACAACAAATAAAACCGTGCGGCGGCACTTCAGTGACACACCGTTCGAGATGGCAAAAACTTCCTGAAAACAGAGTGTGTTTGCACGTCATAGCGGACAGCACTATCGATCTTCTACGCATGCGCAAATGCACAAGTGACGCGAAACTTAAACTGTGCATGCGCAGAAGATCGATAGTGCTGTCCGCTATGGCCTGCATAAACTCCCTAACAAAACATCAATGTTGCCAATTATCCATGTTCAAAATTAAAACATCGATGTTAATAAAATGAATTGGTGCACTTTCAATGGCACACGAAATTCATAATTTAATAAGTTGCACCCTCACACTCCTTCGTTCGCCGCGCAGCGCTCTTCAGCGCTTGCCCCCATAGAGGTACTACTATTCTACACAGCGCTTGCCCCCCACATTTGGTTGCGCCACCAATGCATGATCCTCGTGTTAAAAAAGGGCCAAAGAGTAAACGCAGAACATCCAGAACTAGATTTGGTTTCAAAATGATTTCATATAAATCAATATTGATGCATTATCTCGAATATTGAATGTTATTAAAAGGAATGGTATATTCCTAAGATATATTATAAAATCTTTTTCGATTTTCTGGGGGTTGTGCAACCGTGTAACCCAGGGGTCCTCAAACTTTTTAAACGGGGGGCCAGTTTACTGTCCCTCTGGCCGTGAAGGGCCGGATTATGGACCTGTCGAAACGTCTGAGGGCCATTTCTAACACTACTATCGCTTCAGGCCTACCGATAACGAATAGTCATAACAGTCATAGCGAGCAGATTCCAAACTTCCTCAGATAGCGCTGGCGAAATGTACAGCATGGTAAAGAGGATAACGCAAATCATCGATATTGCTTTATTAAAAACAATTTTTAAAAAAATACCGATGTTTTGGCAACAAAATATCGATGTGAAGAAAACAACGAAAGCAAAATATCGATGTTTTTGGTGGAAAACATAGTTGTTTCAAAACCATCGATTTTTTGCCATCCCTAGACACTCTAACACATAATAAAAAAATGTGCGGACTTTAAGAAAAAAATTCTTTAAACCATAAAAACCCGGCGGGCCGTATAAATGTCCTAGGCGGGCCGCTTGTGGCCCACGGGCCGTAGTTTGAGGACCCCTGGTGTAACCTAAGCACGATTTGCACGATCTTTCTGTGATTTCTGTGTTTCATATATAATTTTTGTATTAGGATTCAACACATCTACAGGAATGAAACGCCTAATGACTTGAGGCTATGAGGCCCTTTTCAAACATTTTAGAGGGGCCAGCCTTCCCCAACCCGACGCGCACCTAACAAAAGCTTCGTTTACTTCCCTGGCGTTGAGGGCCATAACACTAGTTTGACGCTTTTTACATGCCTCCCAAACCACACTTTTTATACTTTTATGAAATATCGTAGCTTTCTCTTCCACCGAGTCTCGTCTCTGTGCAAATTTAATTTACTTTCTGCAAATCTTCTTCTAGCCCCGCAAATCTAATTTACTTTCAATTTTCTTCAAACATTCGACGCCTTTGCGCAAACACAAGTTAATCACTAATCTTGTTCCATCTTTGTTTTTACACATAACTTCTGTTTTCTTTTGTTGAAAGCATATTTAATAACGGTACTTGTGATTGTTTGATCACTATTGTTTACTTAAGTTCATTTATAGAATGTTTATCAAAGAAACGCGCTCCCTTGTAAACAAACACTTTTTTAAAAATTTATTATTAAAGTCGCATCGACAACTGAGGTCATTAGCGACTACTTTAAGTACAACTTTACAATATTAACATGGCAACTTTACAATAGATCTGAAAATTTACAGATATTACAATATATATGAATATGTAGAGACAGACATTACATGTATTTTTATGTTAGAGAATTAGTTTCTAGTATCCACACCAATACACCTATTACAATTAAATTTCTTTAAAAATGTCGCTGTCTTTAGAGAATTTTAATATTTTATTTTGGTAGTCATTGGATGATAGCATCAGTTCAGGGTTTTGCTCATCTTCTTGGTATGTGTGTCTGCTGTTCTGAAACATAGGACATTGAGTTAAAATGTGTTCAAAGTTAAGGATGGTATCACAGTGCTGGCAGGTGGGTGGGGGATTTCCAGTTAGCAAGTGTTGATGACTGAACTTGCAATGACTGGTTCTTATTCTTGTTATTGTTACCTGATCTTTTCTTGAGAATTTTTTGGAGGTTTTCAGGGAGTAAAAATTAAGGAGTTAAACACTATTTTAAACGTTACCCATATGTATTTATTTATTTATTGGAATTTGGAAAGTGGAATTTGTTTACTCAAGTATTTGCTTATAAATTATACTTTTAATATTTTGTGAAGTTCATTACCTCAATATTTCTGTTAGCCACTATCCAAAATGTAAAATTCATCCACTTCTTTATTATTAATAGGAAATTGTTTTTGTATAAAACAGAGGGGTTTCTTACAACTAAGTGTAAGGAAGTCCAAAATTCTATGTTTTGAGATATTTCACCAGGTTGTTCCCTTCAGCAAGTGCCAAATACATTGAAAGATATAAGGCAGGGAAGAATCTTAAATTCATTTTTATGTATGTCTAAGCTATAAAGTTTCATTATTTTTCTGTTACTGATGCTGCAGAAAACATCATTATAAAAAAAAGACTGTCAATATCGAGTTTTTCTGGTCTTTTTTAATTATACCAGAGCATTTTCGACTACAAAGATAGATACTTGGCTAAAGGATACTGCCTGTTTGGTATTTGCAGGTGTTAGGCTAAATTTTTTCTGAAAAATATAATTTACTGGTAAAGTAACTGAATTGGCTCACCAAAATACTTACACCTTTCCTGACTAGTTATTTTTTACCACTTTACAACATACAGTTTGAATACTCTTTGGAAAATAATATTTACAAAACATTTTTATTACCATATTTGCTTTTGTTTTCTGAATTATTGGAAAATTGTTTCACTGGCTGATCAATTAATTTAGTTCACTTTCTTTCAAATATAAGTGATAAGCAAATGTTTGTTTTAGATTCATGATTCACATTTCATTTTGAATTTCTACAGGGTTAAGTTGTATATATTTTAGTTGTAGTTATTTTTATATCCTTGTTATGTGATATAATTCATTCATATTTGCTGCAATAACTTTAATGAAATTGTGTTGCAATGGATACAATGACCAAATTTCCATTTAGAAATATACAGATTACGGAATATCTGCTTAATTTCTTCATAAAAATGTGTTCTTCAAACAATGAAATAATATACCTGATTCAATTTATTTTGGTGAGTGATATTTTCTAATTTTTGAAATGTTATGCCAATCTGTATTATTCAGTAATTATTCTAAAATTATGAAAGAAGAGGGAGAAAATGAGGCAAAGAAAATAAATGTCTAATTTGGAAATTGGTAAATTTCTTTAATTCTTTTCTTAGGAAAGAAATGTTAAAGCCATAAATATTAAATCCATAATTTTATTAAATTTATGAGTAACATACTAAGCAAACAGTTAACAGTTTAGAAAACAAACTTTAGAAATAATAAGCAAATGAATATCAAAGTTCAGACAAAATCTATATTTAGTGGGGTTATTTTAAGGAAAGCAACTAACTAGACTTGCAAGGAGAAGCATTTCCGACTGAAGTTCGATGAAGAGAAAAGTCCAAAGCAATAAAAAGGTGAGAAAAATATTTGAAAGAAAATAACATTATATTTTTTAATTTCAACTCAAACTTTTGTGCCTGTTCGACCTGGTTTTCTTAGAGCTGTTGTTATATTTATGATTTCAGAAGTCAAAGAGAAATTTTTATGTACTTTTCACAATTTCAAATTTGCAAATTTCTTTCCCCTAAGCCCATGCAAATTCTTTATTCTAAGGAAGGTAACTAAATTGGACATTAGATTGAATGGATTTTTCTCAAAACATGTGAAGAAGCTTACCTGTCACTGAAGGTGAGAATTTCAATGTTTTAAAATGTTATTGAACTCAGCGAAATTCAATATTATTTTCATTAAGTGGTATTGTCTAATATTGATCAAGTACACTTTTAACTACTTAGGAATGAAACACCATAGAATTCAGAAAAGATTCCACAACAAAATGAATGCACATCATATGAGTGAAATAAATAAATGATATAAATACTTTCTACATTTAAGATTTACTCCAAATCAGATATACTACAAATAGATATGTTTCAATATAGTGCAGGAGAAGAAAATTCTTCAGTTTCAGAGCATTAATTATACATTTCTACTTTTCTGTATATGAGGGACAAAGCATCCAGTTAATAATATGAAATTTTTTTTTGCTGTTGTTTTAAATGTTTTGAAATTGCAAATAATATTAACACTACATATTTATGTTTTGAAACAGAGGTTGCCACTGTCCGTTCCATTATGTTGAACTCATTGTGAGTTAGAGTTAATTTGAAGAGTAAATGTTATTTAACAATGAATTCAACCAAATATAACAGCAAATGACATCCTACATATGTTTTTTGGAATTGTAAATTTCTTGTATTCAAATCAATGACAAAGTTACTATGTTCCAATAAGTTAAAACTAAATTTTCTTATCAGAACCACATTTTTTCTTTGAATAGTCATTATCTTTCAATATATTTTTAAGAACCTTACAGGTAACATTCTACTTATTTCAAAACAATGTAATAGCAAGGATTCCCAGCGTTTTTCTGTCATCAACCCCTTTTAAAAGTATGGTTTGACTTTAATTTCACCAACACCTTTAGGTTTCTCTCTAATATATCAGGACACCACTGTTCAAAGCATAAATGATGGCACATAATTTATTAAAGATCATTTACACAAAGAACTGATCAAAAGTTTTAGAAAAAGATTTTTCAATTACATTTTATTATTTATTGTACTGTTGTCATATTTTCAAAATATAAACAAATTCTCAAAAGCAAAACCAAGTATTCTAAATGCACAAAAGTTTGATTTTCATGCATGTGAATGATGCTAAATTTCAAAAGATGAGCTAATTTGTAATTTATTATTAGATGAAAACCTAAAAGAAACAAATATTAAATATCCAGAAAACAAATAATTAACAACTTTATTAATATTTTTTGTAATCAATGTCATCTTGTGTATACTGATCAATCACTGGTGCACACTTGTCTCTTCACCATTAAATGAAACCTGCATTATTGACCTCATTTAAAACTCAATCCCATTGATGTATACCAATGAAATGATATAATACATGAACATGGAAACAGTTATGTAATATGAATTTCAATCTTCAATGGTATTCAAGAACAGCCATATTGAAGAATTATAAATAAATATAACTTCACAAAAGTACAACACATGATTGTGATTATAAGAAATGAATTGGAAAAAATTCATTTCTTAAAATCACAATGTTATAGCTTTTTCAAAATAAATATTTGATCTCTTTTTCTTGTGCTCAATGAACTTCTTCACTCAAAATCAGAGGTGCATCCAGGATTTGTATTGAGGCTTTAAAACATTTGTTCACGTATGTATTAGGAAAATGAGAATGATGGATATTTTGTGTTATTTATACGTCTCATTATCTTGTTTATATTTACAGTTGGGTGAGGCATGGCAGTTTTGCATGGTTATCACTAGACCTGCCCAGTGGCTTTTTGAAGCAATGCACACTGGTTCCAACTTCCGAAAACAAGAAGATGTGGCTTGATTTGCTTGAAAATTTGTACACAAATCGAGTGGTTACTGATAAAGAATATGACACTACTTTATTTTTAAAAAATGTTCAAGCAAATCAAACCAAACCGTATTTTGACCAGTTTTTCAGCAGTCAGTGTGCGTTGCTTCTGAAAAGACACTGGGTAGGTCTAGCGATGACAATGCAATAACTACGACGCTGCACCCAGGTAAGTATTATTTTCTTCTAAATGTATACTCTCAATTCATTACACAGCCTGGATTGGAGAGTAAGTGAAGTAAGTAAGTAGACAGAAAAGAAGCTGTTCATTGACTGTCTGAGGCTGAAAGATAAAAATAACATATTTACCCAAATAAACACAACTAATATATATCGCAATAATTTCTTTTCCATTCTGCAGCCAATGAAAATATTATTCTATCTCAGGTCTTAAGTTCTTCGACCATAAGTACCCTACACCACAGGTTACCATAAAAATCAGTTTCCATTGTATTTGTGCACACACACACAAAAGTGTAAAGTTAGACATTAGTTTGAAGGCGTCTAAGTAAAAGATACAAAACTGTTACAATATTAATTAAATATCCAAATATTGGGATATTTGAACTTATAATCTCCCCTCAATTGAATGCCTTATATCTCATTTATAATGTATTCCTACAGATTTTGGAATGCCTAATCAAATACAGTATCTGAATCTAGCGAAAACTTATTAATTCCACGGAAACTGTATTTCAGAGTTTTAAAATATTCTTCATACAGATATATATAATGCAATTAGGGTCCATCCATAAATTACGTAATACAAATTTCGAGTATTTTTAATACCCATTCTCACCCTTGTAACACATTCCCCTATACCTACGTAATGCAGTCTACCGCTGCCTCAGACCCCCTCCTCCCCCTTTAAGCATTCCATAATTTATGGATGACCACTTACCAGATGTTCAAATCAATCAAAAAAAACAGGTTTTGATGGGCAATAAATGCATTTCAAGCCAGGGTTTATAATAAACAAATGATCTCACTCATGACTCTCACTTCAACAGCGTATTTTTGTATTTCTAAGGATTATTTCTTGATTGCAATGTTCCTTTGAATGTTATCACATTATTCTCATAGTAACATACCAATCTACCTTCTTGAGTTTAGTTAAAATGGAAGTCTCCTTTCATTCTGATACTAGCCTCTAATTCATTTCCTATTATCACAATGTTTTAGGTTTTTCAAAATAAATATTGGATCTCTTTTTCGTGTGCTCAATGAACTTCTTCACTCAAAATCAGAGGAGCACCCAGGATTTTTCACTGGGGGGGGGCTACAGATACAATGTAGACTTGATATTTTCTTCAACATTGGTGTCAATTTGTCATTCAATCTTAGACTTTTTGAGATAATGAGAGAATTTATTGTTTTATCTCATTGCCACTGAAGAGTAACTAAAGTTGGGGATTTCTAGTGAAGTATTATATTATTTAAGTGGTTATTGGTCTTTTTCGCAAGTTTATGCTTTGATCTTCAATTATATCATGATGATGGTTTAAGGTTACTTGCTTCCATGTGACCTTTTCTATGCTTTATTACATACACTTTTTTCCCTCTGATGTATTTTAATAACGGTTTATATAATTTTTTCAATCTATTCTGGTTACCCATTTTCACATCTCATTATCTTTCTGTGATACGCATGCTCTAAGCATGTTTTTTGTATTTTGTTCTCTTAAGAATACTGTCATTCTGTATTCATGTACATGCACTGCACTGCTCTATTTCATGATTGTACTCTGACCATTAAAATGTTCAGGTTGTAGGTTTTCATTTATTTTCAAGTTTTTCCAACCTATTTGGTTTTCTTTTATATATTTTAATTTATGTATCCACTTACTTTCACACTAATTTGAAAGCTTTGACATCTTTTATTACTATTTTCAGTTACTACTGTTTATTGTTTTACTGTTCTGATGCAATCTATTTATTCAAATATCACTTCACTGTGTATTTTTTAATGTTAGTCCATTCATACTTACATTAGTACTGTTGACTTAGTCCATAAGGTTTCATTTATAAATAATGATTTGATTATGAATGTTCAGCAAACAATAACACAAGTTTATTCCTTTTAATCTTCATTTTATTAATCTTTAGGTTGACAATATAGTGATATGATTCTACATAGTATAAAGTATTGTAATGCTGTAGCAAAGACAGAAAAACTCGTGTTGTGGGTTCCTGATACCAAAAATGGGGACAATTCTTGTTTACTCTTTCTTTGAGAAAAGGCTTCAATTACAATGGCCAAATAAATTGAAAAAGAAATGCAAATAAGTTTACAAATAATTACTTGTGAAGTGTTTCTTTGGTAGATGTTATGTCAGGAATTGAGGAAACAAATAAAGAAAATAACACAAATAGTTTTAGTATTTTCACTTTTTATTTATACTATTATATGTCATTTGTAATTCGCCACAATAATATACTACACATCACAAAATTCTATAAATTAAAAATGTACAGCAATATTTACAACACAACAGGAAAAAAAAAATGGTCGAGTTTTCTCGACACACATTCACACTCACACACACAGCAATTCTGCGCAATACATCACATGTACGTACAGTATAAAACAATAGTAACAACAAAAGAACAACAACAAAAAGCTAGCGGCGAGGCGGGGCGGCGGCAGCGGCTTCGCGACCGCTGCATAATACTGCGTTTTTACCAAAGAGCTTCGAATTAATTAGCAAGCGCGAAAACTGTGACATAAATGACGTTCTTTGAAACTGGAAGATACATTTTAATTCTCTTTGGAAGGCAATCGGGCCATTTAAAGTCTGAAGCCACTTGTGGCGAAAATCAGGATCAAGTCGTGATATACATCAGAGTTCTTTTAATAATTTACTCCAACCTCATCCGTTAACGCACCGCAAATTGGTTTATTTTTCCCTATATATTATATTTTCTTTATCACTTTTAAAATAAAATAATACTTTGACTTATATACTTAATGTGCGTGTCGATTTGTACATACTCGTATTGCACAGTCCGACCGTGCTCCACTCTCAAGAGGCGGGATTTCATTCTGAGAAACTCTGATGTACATCGCCATTATCCCTCGTCACTGTACCATAATATTATATATCGGATCACTTGTAGGTGCATTTTTAATCACGAGCAACACTACAATTTATTTCAAACCGCGATTTCGGGCGGGGAGAAAGCGGTATTAAGCCCAGCCACAAGGTGAGAACAGCAGTTGTTTAGGAAGGACCGGAAAGGAGATAAATGAGCCAGGATGAGGAGACACATGGCCTCGCAGCACATAGCGCAAAACGATTAAGGTAGTACAAATGATAGATGCAACAGCGCCGGATTATGGAAATTACAATTTGTCCATATTAGTCGATTGAAGAACGATTTAACTTTCATGATCTAGAAAATATTGAAATTAGATAAAATAATCTAGGCGCTGTATCAAGTGAAATCCTGATCTCAAATCGAAATCGCACATTCATGACACGCGTACACTAATGGAAGAAATTCTAAAAAGTTGCGTTTCTCGGAGTTCTCAACAGGAACATCAAACACAGTTTCGCATTTCTGGAAGAAATTTCAGAAGTCTCAATGATTTCTTACACAGATTTATTTTCTTTTGAAAAACTGTGCCTGGAAATTCTTTATTTTAATGTGAAATATCTTTGATTTTACTCGAGCTTCAAATAATGTAATTTATATGCCTAGTAGGTATGTGAGAACATTAAATGAACTCGTGAAATTAAAGATCGAAACTTCACTCTCAATCACAATTTTCCCCTACAATATACAGTGAAGTGTAACGAAAACAATTTCCAGGTTCGCTAAGAAAACAAAGCAAAAAAAGGAAAAAAAAAAAAAAAAAAAAAAAACCCCTCACAATTCCACCACTTGAATAGGCAAATTTTCCTAGTTTCCTTCAGTGTTGGCCACCCTGCTTATGAAGAAAAAATTCCGTCGGCAGGTTCGTTTCGCGGCCGGTCGACCTGGGCAGCCCTGCGGGCGGGCAAGGGCACCTCGGCTGCCGCCGAACGCCGTCTCCCATTTGGAGGCTGTCGGATCCGGAGGGCGTAATATATTAGGCTGGGGCTGCCCTGACGCCTCGCCCCCCTCCCGCCACCTCATGCACGCAGGCCGGGAGCATGCCCAAAGCATGGGTTGGCCCGTCCCGAAGGGCGCAGGCGCTTACCAAACTATCCTCAATGCACAACCTAAACGTGTTTAACTCTCTGAAGACAGAGTGAGGTATGTTTTAATGCACCAAAGATTTTTTTAATATAAGGTTAAAGCAGAGAATATACTGTTGTCTAATAACATTTCTTCATGTGTACTTTTCAGTTTCATATTCCACTTTTGAGAAAACGAATCGAAAAATAAGAAAATGACTAAATTTTGAAAATAATTAATTGAGAGTCGAAACAATCCACCTGATCTTCAACAATTATCTATATCTAATCATAAGAGGGTTAGCTACTACTGGAGCATTGACAATTTTTATTTACTTCTGCAACCCGCCAGACTCCCCAATTCGAGTTAAAATTTCAAACATATTTTTGGAGCAAAAGAAGAGCAACAAAGTACTAGTGATTACTTCCCTACTCCCCTAAATTGAATATACGAGGGTTGAAGTAAAACACTTTCCATGGCAAGGCGTGGATGCCCAAAGGCAAGCAGTCAACGTACAACGGGTCGACCTCCTTAATTGCCCCGCATTAAGCGCCTCTTCATCAATTATTTTCACTGAGCGGGCGCTCTTCTCGGAAACGAACAGGAAGACAAAGGAGTGAAGGAGCCTCGCGGAAGGCATGAAGCCCTAGTCACCCTTTACAGGTTTGGAGTGTTGGCAAGGCGCGGGACGATGAGCGGACGACGGGTATCGGAAAGAAGGCGAGCGGAGCGAAAGGAAATAGGAAGACATGATCTAGGAAGAGCGCAGGAAGATGGGAGAAAACGGTACAAAGATGACAACGGGACAGGGAAAATCGGGACCGTCATTACCTGAAAGCGCACTCCTCAGTAAGAGACCCAAGAATTTTAAGAAATTAAACATTAAATAAATTTAATTAGTAAAGTCTGTCTCGCAAAATAGTTCAAAAGGATTTATTGAATACGTTACTTAATAATATTCATAAACAGCGTACTTATGTTATTTCCTTGGGTTCATCTCATTGCATTAAATAATGAAGGGTTTTTTAAAGGGTTTCCCTTCTAGTTTAAAAGCAACTACACTCAAAATTAAATGAATTAATTTCAACACCTTTACACTAAATATAAATGATTATAAAAAATACGAAAACTGCCGAAACAAAGCCGACGTGTGACGGCACTTGCGTTCCCCTGACTCTTTGGACGACTGCACGAGGCGAGGTGCGAACAGATACAAGAGGGGAGGATTTAGGAGGGGCGGGTGAGAGCGGGGGAGGGGTGACGGCGCAGGGACGCCGTCTCATCCGTCACGAGAAGAAACGCCTCTACATTATCACCGCACTCGCGCTGCCTTATCTCCCCGCGGCGCGGTGCGGAGGCGCGGCCGCCGGGCCGCGAGACGCGGTGAAATATGCGGGGCGCGCCGCGCCGCGCCGCCCGCTCGCGAACAAATGAATTATTCAGCAGCGTGGGAGAGCGGTGGGGGGTACGCGTGGAACACAGCCCGCGACCGCCCCGGCCGCCGTGGCTCCTCGCGATCCAGCCCGTCACGAACCAGCCGCGTCCGTTCGTGAAACCCCGACAGCCTCCTTGCCACCGACTCCGCCATTCTGTTTAACGCGTATCGGAAATAAATTAAAGCGAAATAAAAATATAAATACTTCGCACCCTTGGCGGGGGAGCTCGAACTGCATCGGTTGAAAGGGTTATGGGTTCGTTCCCCGTCTTAGAAATGAGTGCCAATGTTAGTTTATTTACGAATCATACATTTCCTCCCACACATTTAACACAAGCCGTATATTATACGGTTTAAACACTGAATCACAGATATGGAGTCGACTGAACTTACTGAAAGATATCACCAATGAAACTTACTGAAAGATATCAACAATGTGCCCCATGAGAGCTGGGAAAACTCATCTAGAATTTAGTGTTTGAGGTAAGATGTAACGTGATCTAGAATCGGTCAATATAGGGAAGAAAATAGGTGAATATTCAATACAAGTGTAAACACAATAAATTAATACTTTTAAGGAAGACCTACTTTATTATTACTTGTACCACCTTAACGATGTTGGGAGAATATCAAATATTGGAAGAATGAATTCTGGCATAATGCCACATATGATCAGTTAGTTTTGGGGCAGCGATGGGAACAATGGAAGCAACTCACAATCCTAGTGTGTTAAAATATCCTCTGCTGTCACGATGCATTAGTTGCACCAAGTCTGTACTGACATGATGGGACCACAACTTCTTTTTCCACGACACATGTCATCGCCGATAACCATCACGAAGACCGATTGGGTCAATTACTGTCCGCCGACACTCCGCCTGCATGATCTCACGCACACAAGTGCCGGCCGTGCTTGCACCTAGCCGTGTGTGCTCCGAGGAAGAAGGGCGTGGCCGACGGGAGAGGGTAGGGGGGTGGGGAGAATACAAACGCACGAGGGGGCCCCGCCCTCGTCTAGCGGTGCGCCCATGTCTACTCCGCAGCCGCTCAAATACCGATGACGTCACCGCCCCGTTTCCGCGCCAGGCCGCCGCGCGCACCACGATCGCCCGCACGGCGACCAGTCTGCTGCCTCCGCGGACGCCAGCTGCACGCTACGTCACGTTAAATTCTCTAAAAACGATTCAACTGAATAAAATGAAAAAAAAAAGAACGAACCACGATTAATAGATGATGTAAGACTTTCTGTTTTAAAAGTAACAGGACAATGTATAGTGTATGAAGGAAACGTGATAGTACTATTCTATAGTAAATAGATATTCAGTGCTTTTCTCTGTACACATTTCTTTGCTGTTCTCTCGATACTCTGGTATCATCATATATGTATATCTTCTTCTATCGCTCCATTACGTTGAGATCACAATATTAAGTTTGTTTCTTTTTTCTATATATATATACTCCAAACGCCACGAATTCACGCACACAAATATATACACACATTACACACACTACACGCAGGAAGAAGCCAGTGATCACTTTTGTCCATCGAATACTTTGTATATGTTAAACATCAGATGTGAAGACGAACCCCCTCTGCGCCATCCGTCGTATGTACAATCGCACGTTGATTAGAGAGAGATAGACGAGAGCGAGTGCAGAGCCTGGGGGTGGGGGGCGGGGCGCGGGTTGCGTCAGTCCGAGTCGGCCGCCGCCGCCGCCGCCGCCGCCGCCGCCCCCTCACACGCGCGGGCGCGCCGCCGCGGCCGCCAGCAGCGCCAGCAGCAGCGCGGCGAGCGCCCCGCGCGCGCCGCCCGCCGCCGCCGCCGCCCCCGCCGCGGGCCGCGCGCCGTCCCGCGCGTCGCCGGGCGGGCGCGCCGTGGTGCGGTTGCGCAGCGACGCCGGGTCCAGGCGCAGCACGTCCTCCTGCGCGTGGTAGGCGGCCGCCGTGAAGTAGTCGGCCTCCTCGTCGCCCGTCGTCATCACGTCGAAGATGCACCAGTCCAGGTACTCGTCGGTGAGCGTGATGGGCTGCGGGGTGGGCGCCGGCTCGGAGTCGTTGCCGGCGGCCGCGGCGGGCGGGGCGGGCGGGGGCGGCAGCGTGTAGGCCGGCGCGGCGTCGCGGCAGCGCGCCCACGCCGCCTCGTGCGACAGCGCCGCGCCGCGCGCCGTCGGCGCCAGCTGCTCGCCCGCCGGGCAGCCGCGCACGCACAGCTGCAGGTCGCTCTGGCCCGACCCCACCAGCTCCTCGACGGGCAGCCGCGCCGAGAAGGCCAGCCAGCGCCCGCTCTGCCGCACCACCAGCACCGTGTCCAGGTAGCGCACGTGGATCTCCACGTGCTCCGGCGACACCACGCGCAGCACGATCGCCTCCTCGGGGCCCGACGACCGCTGCGTGCCGTCGACGAACGTCGTGGGCAGCGCCGGCGTGTCCGACGTCGCCTGGTACGTCTTCTCCTGCGCGCACGGGTGCTTGTTGCGGATCACGATCGTCACCTGCAACATGCCAAACGGGTCCTGTCAGTTGGGCTTACCACCTTTCAATGTCATCTTAGATAAAACACAACCATACTTTCTAATGCGTACAAGAACAAGCTCTTGGGAACAGTTCGAGTACTTTTTTCAAGTGGCTGAAGTGATAATAGGATACAAGCTGCAATATTACAAACATACGAAATCGTAATAAATTCTAGAAAGTATGGGCGGTTGGAACCCCACAAGTTTTATACTGAAGAAGCAATTTGGACGAAGAGCCAAGGTGTGTGCGCTGTTCACAATTGATTACTACAATTCAATGTTGGATATTTATTGAGATTTTCAAATCAGCGAAGAACCAAATCCAAGAAACTGTTTACCTCACTGTTAATGAATAATGCATCTCCCAAATGTTTTGGAATATCTGAACGAGGCACACATATCGCGGTGCATAATAACATACATTTTGAACTTCAATTCAGATTGGGCAGATTGTTGAGAACACAATCATCCAAAAACTCCATTAGATACATTAGTGGTAACCCCTAATCATGCCGGCTACATTTCTTACACTCTTTAGCGCGAAAAACAACAGCTTAAGAAATGCCACGATACATTATGAGATTATATCCCGTGTTTGTCACGTTCTTTGCATAGCTCTGCTCTCGAACACCACCTCCGAAAACAGTTTCGGAGAGAACTAATATAAAAAAATCGCTCTGCAGATAAGCACATCTGCCCCAGCGAGCGTCGCGTCGCGGAGCCGGCGGGAGGGGGGAGGGGGCAGGAAGCGACTACCGGCGGCCGCTTATCGGGCGGTGGGGCGCGGGAGGCAAGGGGCGGGCCAGCACGAACACGTGTCGGCAGAGGCGCCCTTATCGGAAACACGGCCGCCCTCGCCCCGAAGGCCCTTCGACGCCCTCTCGCCCGGAGAGGCCGCCGCCGCCGCGAGGACCCGGCCCGCCTGCGGCGTTCTTGTTATCGGCCGGCGCCCCCTCTTAAAGAACTGCGAGTCAAAGTAGGCCGGTTTGGTTATTACGCTGATCTACTAAGGTCGCGTTTAGGGATGGCAAAAAAAATCTATAATCAAAAAACATCGAAATTTTCGAGAAAAAAAACATTAGGGAGCTTTTGCATGCCTTAGCGGGCAGCAATCGACTTCTATCTCGATCTTCTGCAAATGCGCAGATACACAAAAGCGATGGGAAACTTAGCCTGCGCTTGTGCAAAAGACGGACCGCGCTTTCGATTGCTTTGACGTGAAGCACTATCGATCTTCTGCTCATACGCGGTTCCAGTTTTGCATCACTTTGGTGCATCTGCGCATGCGCAGAAGATCGATAGTGCTTCACGTTCGAGGGTGCAAAAACTCTATTAATACTATAACATAAATGTTTTGCTTTCGATGTTTTCTTCTAATCGAGATATTCGTGAAGAAACATCAATGTTTAAAAAAATCTCATGATATAAATAAAATCTCCAGTATCTATTTTATTTGTGGATTGCTCGCAATCAACAGCCATTGACAACCGTCTCAATTGTCGATCCTTAGGCGGCACGAAACCGCTTCCTATTTGCAACCTTTCTCCAGTGTTGTTACCTTTTTTGATTTTGTTCGTGGTAATAATAACTGCAATTTGAACCTTGACTACATACAACATTGATTAGAAAATGGAGGTGAGTCAAATTTAAAGTAGAATATATTTTAAATTAATATTGACGAGTTATGAATCACATTAGAATATTTCACATCAGGATATTTTACTTCGAAATGTTTCATTATATTTAAAACATCGATGTTCTTATCGACATCGAAAACCTTTTGTATGTAACGAAATATCTATGTTTTTGCTAAACTTTGACGTCACTAGTTGCGATGATGACCGTCATCGGGGTCATCATCCAAGGACTTCACGAGTAAGGATTTAGTCCAAGATTTCATTGCTAATTCAGATCAACTAGAACTCACTTACATTTTCAAATTTATTAAATGGATTATTTTGCAAAATCCAATGTTGTGAGAAACATGTTTAATGTTTTTCGTTTTTCCATTTTGATGTATTTTCGAGATCATATCGCCCTCTCCCCCAACCAAGGCCTTAGGTACCCTCAAGTTCCCCTGATGCCAGTTGAATAATGAAATGCGACAAAAAATGTCGGGAGTCTTCACTGATAAATATAATTTGTAACAAGCGTAAATTACGGAACGTGACTGCCTGAACGAGAGTTTGTGACAGGTTCACGCCTTATCGGGTAGGGAGCTTTACGAAACAGTAAATATGGGAGGTCGGAAGCTTTCCGTGATATGAGCCCACTCCAGGACTATCCACTTTCGTATCAATCCAATTAGATTTAATGGGACCTCACATCCTTTACGTAAGGTAGAGTTATTCAACTCTCTAATTTTCCTAGCGTATAATAATAATAATAATAATAATAATAATAATAATAATAATAATAATATTGTCTTTAATAGAGTATTCCCGGTGCACCACTAAAAAATGGGTTCAGTATTAAAAATTGAGTTTATAAGTTTGATGCGACTTGCACGGATGAGAAAGCGCTAAAATGGAGTTTCCTCGATATCTCAACACCTTTCAGCTTCACCATCAAGGGCCGATTTGAAGCGCTCCAGCCAAGACACAGAGCACAGGCATATACCCAACGCTAGTGACATATAACCTCAACTTCCATCTTTGTATGTCTATTCAGCTAATTATGAACTCTACCTTGCCATTCACAAGCTCGTAGTACTGCCGAAGTTTCTCTAGACATTAGATGGACCAAAATGGGAATGAGCCGAACTCCAAACGCTAAAGATTTATGAGTCTGGATGGTAGAAGGGTGAATAGCGCGCCGTTCGTGGGCCATTGTTTCAGATATTGTACCGGCATCAGACTGAGCGGAAGAAAACAGCAGCCGACCTCCAGAATTTTCATCCTGGTAATGTACTGACGTGGTCCGACCCAGATCGTGTTCATGACAGTCGGCACTCAAACCTAGGACCCAGAGACGTAGCTAGAACTCTCGGGAGCACCGGTGCAAAAGGTGCAAAGGGTTTCAAATGATTGCTTCTGTCATCTTTGTTATGGGCCTGCAGGTGTCCCCCATTGCTTCTGCCATCTTTGTTATGGGCCTGCAGGTGTCCCCATTGCTTCTGTCATCTTTGTTATGGGCCTGCAGGTGTCCCCATTGCTTCTGTCATCTTTGTTATGGGCCTGCAGGTGTCCCCATTGCTTCTGTCATCTTTGTTATGGGCCTGCAGGTGTCCCCATTGCTTCTGCCATCTTTGTTATGGGCCTGCAGGTGTCCCCATTGCTTCTGCCATCTTTGTTATGGGCCTGCAGGTGTCCCCATTGCTTCTGCCATCTTTGTTATGGGCCTGCAGGTGTCTCCATACGAAGTCATTAGCTTTGAGGGCCCAGGTGCCGCGCACCTTTTGGACCAACCCAGCATCCTGCTCCACGAGCCTTCAATTGCAACTCGCGACCACATACTTTTTCGTAATAGTGTAAAGTTATACCTACACAACGCAACCAAGCAAACGAATGAAACAAGAAAAAGAAACAAACACCCTTAACGGCTGATCAGGAAAAAGAAAGAAAAATAATCTCTTTACGGCTGGCATCCGTGAAGGATTTTACAGACTGCCGTCAGTTAAGAGCAACCGACGCAAATCAGTTGAAGCAAAAGATGGCGACTAATATTCAAATCAGAAGTATTTCTTCTACATGACCTTTTCTTACGGAAAGTAACGAACGCCCCACCACCAGTATTACAAATAACTGTTGGTTTTTTTAACCTCAGCTATTCTCGGTTTACAAACTTCAACCTCGTCCGTTATTCGCTCTTTACGCGCCTTCACCGTTAATAACTACTCGTATAACACACCTGGGTACCTCAAGCTTTACGGGTGCGCGTTCGCGTCAAAGGCGAACCATTCAACACCACGCGCATCTCCCGAGCGCCGTCTCCTCCTCCTCCTCCCCCCCACCCTGTTGCAGCGTCCCCACCTGCGCGCCGCCGCGGCCGCTCTGCTCTCGCGGGCGAGCGTGTGGGCGGCGGCGGCGGCGGCGGCGGCGGGGCGTCCTTCGGCGTGAGGTCGGCGGCCGGCGCGCCCGCTCGCTCGCCCACACGCCCCCGCGCCCGCGCGCGCGCGCGCGCACCTCGCCCGCCGAGCAACAACGGCGGACGGGGGCGGAGCCAGAGCACAGCATCCGCACCTCTTCCTTAGGCCATATTCCACTTTGGTGGATTGTGAAAAATGTGAAGTATTTCAACAATATCGACCCTATGGCCGTTTCAACCCTATGGCCGTGATGGAATATCACACGGCATTTCGCGTCTTTCTTCGCCGTACCGTTAGAAGTCGCATGATCGCAAGCACTGCTTGATACGGTCGCGATCATGCGAAATCTAGCTGTACAACTGAGAAAGACGCGAAATACCGTGACATATTCCATCGCGAAGACGGGCCTTGAGGGGCAAAGTTAGAAAAATCTCAGTATATGTGCTTTTTTCTTTTACATTTCTTCCAATATTCCTTGATTCTCTCCGATGTTGCATTTTTTTCTCTCTTCTGACTCTTCAGCCCCTCTTTTGTATTTTCTGGGAAACTAAGCTGCTCATCTTGAATTATTTTTCTGAATTGTTCTTTATATTATTATTATTATCTCAGGCATCCTTCAGCTGATATGCCAGTTGTCACATCTGTGGATTCGGCCCGGCCCCTTCCCAAGGCCAAAGGAAACCCAGACGAACTTTCGCATGATGTGAGCAGTGCCCTGCAATTTAGTCCATAGTTGGGATGCTAGACCTTCAAGGAGGTAGAGGGAACTACAATGTTTTGTCTAGTCTCTGGGTAGAGTCCCTATGACCCAGATTACTTCTGGGACATCCGTGACCATTTGTTTCCAGCCTTTCCATCTCTATCCGGGGATCACGATAATTTTTTTCAAGCTCCTGATCAATTCTGGCCTCTGCAGGGTTGTTACAATATTATTCGGTCATACTACAGCGTAAATAGGCTACAAAATACTTTGAAGTAATACATCATAATTGTGTATTTCAGGTGTTTTGATACCTCTTTCCGCAACTGAAGTAAACATTCAGTGTGCCAAGGTCCACGGATTACACATTTTCTTCATCAGAACGCAATGAATTTAAAAACGCCGATACATATTTAAAAAAAAAAACTTTTGTAACTGGCTACCGCCCTTACTCTCATGCCTGGATCTGGCATTGCCATTCCGGTTCCAGCCAGCGCGAGCTGAAACGCCTTATCGGCGTGTGCGTTCGTAAGTTGGCAACGCCGCGCCGTGCCGCCCGCCCGCCCAGGGGCTAAACAAGGTTCGCTTCATTACAATTCGAGATGGAGAAGCAACCGCGCTCACCCACTCCCGACCCCCCCTCCCATCCTCCTCCGCGATCAGCTGCTCCCGACGCGGGAGCGTCCGCACGTACACGCATCGCGACTTAGCCGGCAACTGTTTGTAAACACGCGAGAGCGCCACGGCGAAACTTCGAGTATACTTTGTTTTTTTCTGACGTGGCCGATGACATTAGGCCATCACATCTTCTGCCTTATAAAATCAATATTTTAATAGTGGTGAGAACATTTCTGAGACCACGAGCCCTGTTGAGGACGTTCGAGAATTAATTAAAAATATTCATTTTATAAGGCAGGGGGTCGAATAATGTCCTAATGTCGTCGGCCACATTAGAAAAAACGAAGTATAGAGCTCGTTTAGAGTAGGAGGCACTGCTCTCATCATATTATACGCAGAATGGATTTCCCGGCGAAGTTCCAAATACTATGATTGATTCATTCTTCGTGATTCTGAGTGTGTTAACTGCTAAGGTAATTAGTCCCGTCAGTGTTTGTGCATGTTTTATCGCGGGAGGTGGCGATGATCTTACCTCGCTGAATGGCGAGATCCGGCACTGACCTAGGTCGGCTTGCGAGGGGTTTCCCCAACCACGTATCTCCCATCGGCGTGGGACCAACCCAGCTGGGACAATCTCGAAGCTTCCGACTGGTCTCCAGACATGTGTAAGTGTGTATAAGGTATTTTAATGCATGTGTAAGGTATTGTAAGACATGTGAGTGTGTGTCAGGTTTCTTTTTTTTTAACAATTTTCTATAAAGTTGTCAGAATAGTCCGAACTCTGCGGTAGTGCAAGTTGGAAAACATTAATCTATCAAAAATAAATATTAATTTACTTTAACCCCCCCCCCCATTTGTCCTTCATTTCTATATACTGCCTCGCGAGGCTGCTGAATGCAACGATATTTCATAGCGGCGGCCGCTAACGCGGATAACGCTACGCTACGCTTTGAATCTAGGGAGCGGAGCATAATCGAAAACGCAAGGAGCAATTCGCAGCCAAGAGCGATTGATGTTTGGCAAGGGCCTCCTGCCGCGGACGCCTATGAAATATTCAGCGAGGCGGCGCGGCGGCGGCCGACTCGGGGGCAGCGAATTGGCAGGCGCGGGCGGCGGCGGCGGCGGCGGCGACGACGAGCTCTTGGAACAGGCCGCGGCGGAAGTGCTCCGCGGAGGCATTCTGCATTCTGCGCCGAGTACTCCCGTTCCGCCTGACCGCCCCAAAGGACCGTCGACCCCCGCCGGCTGCGCATTGTCAGCCGCGCCGCGCCGCGGCCCGCCCAGGCCGCGCGCCAGCCCTGGCAGCGACCGCTCCTCCTCCTGCTCTTCGCGGTCGGACGGAGCGGCGCGACCGCGTAACCCTGCACCTCCCAATGCAAAGTCCGGGCAGAAAACATCAAACTAAAATTAAGTCTGACATACACGGTACAGTTTTCGTGCAGATTCTCATACAGTTTCTGTACAGATGTTTCTGTACAGAACATCAAGACACCGAACTATAGAAGTATAACAGCCAAAAGTCGCGCATACACGGTCTGCACGTTTTCTCCATGAATAGCCACAAGACGCCGCTTGGGGGGCCTACCGGGTAACAATTGAATTGCGCCATCCGAGTACTTTCAGTGGCGGTATTTCTGTGCATGCGTTAGGCTGTGTGATCTTTATTAAGTATCAATTAACCATTTGGAGCATAGATAAGAAAAATAGGAAGGCAGAAATTAGGGAAAAGGAAGTTAATCACAATAGATCACTTCATACAATCGCACCTGGACAAACCTAACCACAAAATCGACATACCGTTTACCGTTAGTGAACGATTCTGCCGATAGAGGCGCTGGAGTCGAACTGTATGCTTTCTACATGAAAAATTATGAACATGATCATAATTTTTTTTCGTACAGAGAGCGTTAAGTCTGGATTGCATGAAGAATCTGCACGAAAACTGTACCGTGTATATCGGCCTTTACAGACTACAGTAGACTCCGTTATAGTGAATGTCTGGGGTGGTTTGGTTCACTATATCAAAGGTTCACTATATCCGATGTCAAAATTTAATAGAATTTCTTCATTGATTGATTCTATTAATACAGCAAAATACATTAACAGCACAAACTGAAAATTTCAATATTATTATTTGTTCTTAAAAAAATATTTTCAAACGGTGATCAGTAAGGTCCCCATTCCGGGTGCTACCTTCAGCTCAGAGGAGATTTCGATTATGACCTTTGGCCAACGATATTCTTTTCAAGTCGCCTAGTGTTGGATTTTGTGGCACTGGGGCGATATTGTGTTTTCCCGGACAGAATTAATTTTCAGGACGTATTTCCTACGTTCACTATAGCCGAGGTTCAGGTTCATTACAACCGAATCTTCTTATGCTTATTTGTGAGTGAAACGGGACCAGTGACTTAGTTCACTATAACCGGAGTCTACTGTAATATGCGTAGCATTAGCAGGTTCATATTCAGATTGATTGATTAGTTCGTGTTTCTCGGCGCATCAACTGATATGGTCGTCAGTCCCGTAAGTGTAGTACGTGTTATCACGGGACGTAACTGTAGTCTTTCCCTGCCGCACGAGGTCCGACGCCACTTACATGTCGGCTTGCGGGGTTTCCCATCCACATATCTCCCAGCAGCGGGGCACTGTTCCGGCCCAACCAGCTCTCGGCTGCCCCCCCCCTCACACGTGTGGTAGTGAAGAGTATGTCAGTGTAAGGAGTGTGTAAGTACGGGGTATGAGGATAGGACAAGGAAGAGGGAGGCAAGATAGCGCGCTGTCCGCGTCCCGTTTGTTAGGGTACTGCTCCGGCATTCGCCTGATTTTGATCGGAGAAACTACGGAAAACTACAGATGAGAGCAGCCGGCTGCTAGAATTCTCCTCCAGACTGCCTCTGAATGCGACTTAACTATCTGTGTCGAAAGTGTCGAAAATACCACCACTCGCGGAAATCGATCCCTAGGACCTCCCTGTCAGAGGTACTGCAGTGATGTTGGCATTCAGAATAAATTTCTACGAGGTGATTGGTTCCGGGCGTATCAACTACTAAGGTCCCATAAATGCAGAACTTGTTATATCCTGCGGAAAGTGGCGGACAAGTTTTGTGATTTTCCTCAATTTATTCAAAATAATTGACTTATATAGATCTCCACACACCCGCAGCAGCTTTCCCATTATGAAAGAGTCAAAGATTTTATTTCAGTGCACTTAAATTGCCCCCCCTCCTCAATTAATTTCTGGATCCGCCCCTCTTCTGCGAGGGGTAGTGTTTCTCCCTCGTTGGAACATGAGACCCAGCGCCGACCTGCTCATTTTTGGAAAGGTTTTTTTCCTATTATATGAACTTCTTTCCTATCACAAAAATATTCTGTGAATGGTTTTGATTAATTAAAGTTCATGAAGACAGGCTAGGGTTCCGTGTTTCGCTTCTGCGACATTTAAAACGTTATATCATATACACATTGCAATAGCAAACATTTTTTAAATACCTCGAGGGCCCCGTAATATATCATGCACATAATGTAGCACATACAATCTGGCATCATATTGAGTAGTCACCGCAAAATAAATTGCTTTAATTAGCTATAAAACCGAACTTTGCTTCCAAACGACCGCAAATTAATATTCATAGATTTATACGTAAATTAATGTGGTAAACAGTGATAATAGATTCACGGGTGTTAAGGGAAATGAATTATCCACTATTTTGTTCACTAAATAATGACATCGATTGAATATTAAGCGACATGCCATTATTGTATGCACGCACTAAAATGTTTGTGATACAAAAATTCATAATCAAAACAATGAACATTACTAATTAAATTCACATTATAATATGTAATATGACAATTTTCTTTTACATAGAATATATGTAATATTACAAAGAATATATCAACTTCTTTATGTATTAAAACCCTTGAAATACTAGAAAATATACATTGCAACTGAAATAACCTTTGGACACGTGTAATTTCTAGAGGTAAATTACCGGCTGCGATAGCTCAGCGGCGTTTTGACAAGGAGGACCTGGGGGTCCGAGTTCACATAGAGGCCGATTTTCAACACTACACAGCACGGGGGATTCCGCCGCTATCTCGGAGTAGAACAATAGCTGCTGTGATCGGTAGTTTTTGATGGTTTCTCCGATCAACACCAGGCGAATGCCAGAGCACAGTCTTCACCAACGGACCTCGACGATCTTTCCTCCCTCATCCTTGTCCCCTCCTCTTACACACACACACACACACACACACACAAGCACTACACTATCACACATGACTGGGGCTTAGAGCTAGTTCCATTTGTATTCCCGCAGGAGGAAATACCTGGATGTGGAAACCTACACGCCGGGTACGAAGTATTCAATAGAGACACTGAATAGAACTAAACTTTCATTATCTTTTAGATTAAAAAAATTATTTGCAAATAAGTGTCATCGGCTTCGTGGAAAGGGGGCGCGTCATCACGATGGAATATCTCACGGTATTTCGCGTCGTTTCTCGATTGTGCCGCTAGGAGTCACATGATCACGACTGTATCGAGCAGTGCTGGCGATCATGCGACTCTTAGCGGCGCAACTCAGACCGACGCGAAATACCGTGAGATATTCCATCGTGATGACACGCCCTCACGCGCCAAGAAACAAAAACCCAAGTATAGGTACACTTATGTCATTAAAAAAAATAAAATAAAAACACGAAATTCGCAGCTAAGGGACGCCATTCCCCAAGAAATCCAAGAAGCCCCCGATATGGCCTACGGGGCCCCCAAAAGGCATTCCGCCGTCCCTGTCATTACCTTCTAGATTAAAAAAAAAATTGTAAATAAGTGTCATCGGCTTCGGGGGGAGTGGGCGCCAGTAAACCCCATTCCGCCCCCTCTTACGTACACCCCCGTCATTAAAAAATGAAACAAAAACACGAAATTCGCAGCCAAGAGGCTGCATTCCCCAAGAAATCCAACAAGCTTCCGCTAAGGTCTATGGGGCCCCCAAGGGTATTCCGCCGTCCCTGCCGCCAGCCCACTTTCCTCGCCAGGGCGCCGGGGAAACCAAGCTCCAGCTGAGCCCCGCGCCTGCACGCTGTCACGCGAGGCGCGCGGCGCGGCGCGGCGGGGCGGGGCGCGCCCGCGGTCCCCTGCGCAACGCTCCTCCCGGGACTGCCACCGCTCCCACCCCGCCCCCGCCCAAATGCTTTAATCCCATTACCATACAATATGGGCCCCGGACGCGCGGATGAATTAGCCATAAGCTCGGTTTATGCGCGCGGCGCCGGTCGGCCGGCCTGCCCGTCTGCCCGCCCGCCAGCCCGCCTGCTTGCGCGCCTTATCATTTATTCACCGGCCGCCGACGGCCGCCCCGCCCCCGCCCGCCGGGCGAATCGAGGCGGGCGTTTAATTGAAGCCCCCTCCCTCACTTTCCTCGTCGATGCCCTTCCCTCGTGGAGCGTACGCACGCGTGTTTTCGCACCGCTGCTCTGCGTTTCCGCGTCGAGAGTGCGCATGGGCATAAAAATGCGCCAGCGCCCCTTGTTTACGGCAGGCGGGGCAGTTCAGTCGACCCTCGATGTGGGGCTGCAAACTCTATCTGCTCGATGTGAAATTTGTGGGTTGTTGTTATTAGGAACTTGTGGGACACCGAGAGCGTCTCATGTTTGCTATCTGAAGTTTCATAGCAGAAAGATAAAGGTAATTACTATTATCCATATCTCAAGTACCGAAGCAATGAACAGAACACCTTTTTAAATATTTCTTGTAATTTATTAATTTTTGGAGTAAAGTTTAAGATGCACAAAGAAGAACAATTGACTCTTCGACATCTGTGGTTAGATTAACTGAAGATGCAGGTCAAGTACAATATTTGAGAAGCAAGACTAACATATACCGGTACGGCTACAGGCGAAATAACATATTATATATGAAATAGATGGGCAGATTATTAGGTCAGTCGAATTACGTATTACGTCTAAAAGAAACAAACCTAGGGAAACATTGTAGCTACTTACGAGAAACGACATACGAAAAACGGCCCCTAATATCCCGCAACCACATATCCCACACGGTCCATATTCTCGTAGCGGCCACACACAATTTCACGGACGCAGAAACGCGGTTACATCGATGTCACCGCACGGTAATACCTCATTTGTCAGAGCGCAGATGACAATCTGTCGGCGGGCGATCAGCCGAAGCCCGCGCTATTCAACGCGGCCGCCGGATATGAAGGCCTAACCCGTCGCCGACGGCCACCGCGCACACGGTCGGCCCCCGGGGAAATCACACGGTCCAGGGAACAACCGGCCGCGACAGCTTAGAGTAAATGCTCAAACAAACACACTCAAATCCCTGGAAATAGTGTCTGGCTAACGAAAATGTGGGAGCCTTTAAAACAAGTTCCACAATTTATCTCAATTTTATAGCCTCTAAAGTATAAGCTCATTTGGTGCAAATCTGAAAATGTATGCTTTTTTAAATGAAAGTAAATGCTTCTGATTGCAAGCGTGTCAAAACTGAGAAGAGCTTAAGTTTTAAAGTAAATAAATGACTATAATTTTGTACGTTAGTTCATACATTTTATCTGCGTTTTACTCGTAGAATAACCCAGTGACAAATTTGGCCATTGTACTCGTAGTTCACGGAAGCGAACAGATTGAATGATCTTTTTCCTGAAGTTTCAGTCAAGCAAATATAAATTTTTCCGTAACGTTATTTAGTTTTCGCTAACTATATTCTCTATGAAAACGGTTTAACACAGCAATTATTCAACAAGAACGTGCCCAGTTGATGGATACATATGGATGAAGTATTGACATTTCAGCCGTGAGAATATTAACGGTAAAACTGCACGAGATAGGTTTCGCCGACAAATGTATTCTTCGCGGAATCGGTTCAATGTGCCTCTGTACTCAATGCATCTGTGCAGACAGTTGATGGATACAAAGACCTTTGTGTTATGAACGAAAAAAAAGGATACGTGACGTGCAAATTCCTCGCAAAACGACCGCCGGGCGCTTGGGAAAGAGATGATGGCGGAAAGGTGGGACAGGAGAGAAAGCAATAAAGACGAATGGGAGGAGAGAAAGAGGCAGGAGTAAGAACAAGAGAGGAGTATGGAAAAGACGCAAGGCTAGACGGGGTAACCTGGCCGGCGAAGGGAGGGTAATGGGACAATAAATTACAGATGCACAAGAATGGAGCTCCCAAATGGAAAGGAAAGACAAATAGGAGGAGACGCAGAAGCAAGAAGAACAGACGAGTGTACAGAAGATGCAAGATAAGACAGGGTAGATTACGGCAAGGGGAGAAGGGAAGACAAACGGAAAAAGAGAGGTGTGGACGTGACGGGAAGGGAAAACGGTACGTGGGGAAGGGGGAAGGTGCCATTCTGGCGAGAGCGCAGTGCTCTCTGCAACAGGAGGCCCAACGACGCTGTTCTCTCAGCCCACTCGGAGCTCTGGGCTCGGCGGAACAATATTTACATACAAAGCACAGGCGCGGCGGCGGCGGCGGGGCGGGGCGGGGCGGGGAGAGACCCGCGGCCGTCTCACCGACGCCACGGAGGAGCGCGGGCGGCGACGGGCTGCAAACGAGGAATCGATGCGCGGCGCTCCGCAGTCGTAATCGCTAATCGATAGCCCGATGGACGGCCCCGCCAGAACAGCCCACCGACCACCGGCACTTGAGGGCTGGGGGCGACCAGCAATCGAAGGCCCGGCTTCCTCCGCCGACAAATCGAATGGAAAATTGCCCACGCGCGGCCATGAAAATATTCGAGACGTGCTAGAATTCCGTAAATTCCAACGGAACTGCTGCACGTGAATATGCTCACAAATTGCAACCAACGTTGTAGAGGGAGACAATTTACAACCACTGTTACAAAACCGAACAAAATACCAAATATACGACCATTAAATATAGCGAATATCACTAAAACATACTGAAAGATGTGTTCTCATTCGTAGTGATCACCTACATAAGAGAGACGCGCGACTCGGGTACACGCCATATATTTAATTTCTTGTTAATTTAGAAATAAAATTGATCACAAAAATTTGAAAGTGAATTTTGAAAAAATATACCTCGTAGTTTTAATATATTATTATTATTATTATTATTATTATTATTATTATTATTATTATTAGACGTTGATTACAATTCCAGATTTAAAAAAAAATGTTCTAAAAATGCAGCATTCTCCTCTCAGTGAATCAAGCGGAGAATGCTTGGTAGGACACTAGCGTTGCAACATCCTGCTCACTGGATAAGCTGACGCGTTTTTGAACCGCACGCTCGGCAGAAGGGCAGAGCCAGAATGGTCTACGTTCAGAGCCATTCGCTTAAACACTTCACCAATTTCAACTCTAGCGCAGCTTATCTGGCATTAGAACACTACTAATTTAACAGCTGGGCTGTGAAACTTACGATATCTTCCCAAATAACTTTCGAGAAGGCGATACAATCGCTTCGTCCAGCATCTACTACATTAGAACTACTCATTTTGAAAGCACCAGAGGTGTGTGTGTGTGTGTGTATGTGTGTGTGTATGTGTGTGTGTATGTGTGTGTGTGTGTGTGTGTGTGTGTGTGTGTGTGTGTGCGCGCGCGCGCGCGCGCGCGCGCGCGCATACTGGGGGGAGTAATACGAACAATTACCTACTCAATATTAACAGGAGAATCGAACTTACGAGTGTGTTAAGCCAAATTACTATTTTTTATTTTATTTTTTAAATTTCGAACTCATTTTATTGAAGGAAATGAGAAGAAGGAAGACGTGGAGAAGAAAAAGGAAGACAAGAAGAGGGGAAGAAGGAAGAGAAGAGGACAGAAGAGAAGGAAGGAAGGAAAGAAAGAAAGAAAGAAGGAAAGGAAGGAAGGAAAGGAAGGAAGGAAAGGAAGAAAGGAAGGAAGGAAGGAAGAAGGCGACTCAGTCACGAACGTTTAGCAAGAACGCACGGGTACCAAGTTCATTATACTGCGATTTTTGTAGGAAGAGCTCTCAAGGCCACTCAAATCCCATCTTCGCGATGGAATATTTCACGGCATTTCGTGTCATTCACAGTCGTTCCGCTAGATTTCGCATGATCGCGACCGTATGAAGCAGTGCTTGCGATCATGCGACTTCTACCGGCAAGACCGAGAAAAGACGCCAAATGCCGTGACATATTCCATCGCGAAGATAGGATTTGAGTGGCCTTGAGAGCTCTTCCTACAAAAATCGCAGTATAGTCGAGAGCAAGAACCCTTCCTCAGAACGATTATCGAAACACCTGAATCGAAGGGCGCCAGGCGTGTTCGGCCGGCGCGACCCGCCGCCTTCGTCGCCGCCTCCGCCGCGCAGCCGTGTCACCGGAAGCCGTTTTCTGCAGCGCGCGGCTAAAAATACGCCCCGCCCCGCCCCGCCCGCCCTTTGGGGCCGCGGCGATGCCCGCTCCACGCTGTCCCATCCCGCCCCGCCCCGCGCATCATCAACACTGCGGATAGCCATTGCTTTCGTTTAATCGATACACAGGTAAATAGGAATGCTACGCTTGCTTGCATACTACATTTCAAACTGACTACAACAACCAAAGAGTCGATACGTCGACAGTACAACTAAGTACATCAACATAAGTACAACTTATTTTAAAATGCTGAATGTGATAAAGGTTTTCCTTACAAATTAGCTTTCATTTCAGGATATTTATAACATTTTTATCGTCTAAATGATAGCCAATTAAATAAGACAAAAGATGTGGACGTACAGCCCAAAGAGGAGGTGGCCGAATGCCTTGGTTTCGGGGAGCAATCATCCCCGGGATAAAGACCAAAAGTGTTACGGCCATAAGAATGTCAATCAAGAGGTGTTGTAGGCTTTTAGAAAAAATCCATTCACATGTTAACTTGACTCATTGATCAGTGATATCCACAGTTTAAAACAAATGATACCGAACATCCAAATCACAGTTCAATTACAATTCATGAATATGATTATTATAAGCGATGTGAATTCATTATTCAAGCGGTACGAAACAAAAGTGCGACACCAAACATTTTCCTTGTGCTAATCGCTCCATATCAATCATTCACCATTCCAAACGTACACAATACAGTTCAATAAATCCATCAACTTCTGAATATTATGATGCAGTTTTCTCCCTGGCATACACGTATCCGCTAAGAACTGCTGCAAAAAAAGATGGTCTATTTCAACTTTTGGGTCCACAGCCCTTACGGTAAAGAACTTTCAACGGATTTAAACTGTGAATTAATTAAAATTGTTAAAATGTTAAATTATTATAAAATTGTGAGGTTTTAAAAGATTATTCGCTCACTAATCTCCACACGACAATGAATACAGTTTTATTCGGAACTAAACAGAACCATAAATCCTGGTAGATAGTTATACCTACAATTTTCATTACATGCACACGAGATTTTAACCTAGTATCCAAGCAGGGCAGGATCTAGCCGATCATCTTTTTTTTGGAGGGGGGAATCATAAATTTGTGTTATATAATAAACATATATATAGTTTGTAGCGTGTGTATGGTACTATACTATATTGTTCAAATAATTAAATAATTCGAACATAAATATTTAAATTAACTTTACCAAATAAGGGAAGGTAACAAACGAAAACTCTAGGCCTTTTGGGGGAGGGCATGGCCCCATGCCCCCCCTGGATCCGCCACTGTATCGAAGTATTTCTCTTTTCGAAAACATTCCAATTATTACCGCCTCTGTTCTAAGAAATGTGACTGGCGAATTTCAACCCCCCCAAAAAAAAAAAAACCCACAGAGAGTTCCTGCGTTTCCGCGGCGTACTGAGAGGAGAAACGGAACCGAGGGCACGAGTGCGGGTGCGGCGCCGCGGCACACACGCCCACGCGCAGCGCCTCCGCTCCGCTGAGACCCCGCCACCGTCGCGGCGCCGTGTTTGTTTTGTCTCCGGTCAAACACGCGCGGGCGGGCGGGCAGCGCCGCGCCTCCATGCCTCGTCCGCTCCACCCCCCACCCACCCACGCCCGCCCGGCCCGAAGCGCCACGCCGCGCAGCGCCTCGCCGCGCCCCGCGCACACGTGGAGAGCTAAGAATACACGGGCGCGGGCGCGGGTGCGGGAGCGGGCACCGCCTAGCCGCCCCGCAGCCCCGCTCTTCCGGCCTTCCTGTCACATGTGCCGCCGCCGCCGCTGTGCTGGCAGCTCGGGCGTGTTGTCTCAGCTGGCCGGACGCAGCGGCGGCGGTGGCGGTGGCCCGGCGGGGTTACCAACCCCGCGCGCGCGCTCCGAAATACCCGCCCCGCTCCAGCCCCCGGCGCGAAGCCGCCGACAGATAAGCGTGCCCCGCCCTCTGCGACACCAGCGGCGGAGAGGAGCGGGTGACGAAAAGACGCGCGACGCGGCGCAGGGCGGGGAGCGGCCGACGAGGTTGGCGACCCGAACGGCGTCCGCTCGGCATGCGAGGCGATATTTTGCGGCGATGCCAACCAATAACGGAAATACGATTTTAGCAATGCGGAGTTTTTGCCACCTCGAACGGTAAGCACTATCGTTCTTCTGCTCATGCGCAGTTCACGTTTCGCATTACTTTAGTGCATGTGCGCACGTGCAGAAGAGCGATTGTGCTAAGCGTTCGAGGTGGCGAAAACTTCCTAATGTTGTAACCTGTGTTACTGAGTCCCTTATAATGATAAATGGGGGCAGATTTTGATGGCTTAAAACATCGCCAAATTTATCAAAAAAAAAAATGCTCTTCAAATGTTTTAAAAAAGCGAAAAAGTATGTAAAAGTTTGATCAAAACCAATTCAGATAAACAGTTTCAAGTTGTTGGGAATGTTACAGACGTTCTAGAGACTTCTTTCTTTCGTTCAGATCAACTCAGCTCATGAACATTTGCTTTGGACTGTTCTTACCACAATATCTGTCTTTAGTTATAGCGAAATCGGCCAAGCCCACAATGACGCTAACAGGCCTCACAGAAACCTTAGATTACATACAACGGTTGACATTAAAATTTCTGAGCGAAGAACGAAGGCTGACATTAAAATTTCGGAGCGAATGCTATTCAGGGGACCTTGTGGGGAACATTTGTTGCATCTCGAAATATGATTTAAAGTACCATCGATGAAATCAACGAAAACGCTGTAAAAATAACGGAAAAAAGATTTTAAAAAATGGCTTATTAGCCGAAAGCGACGAAAAATGAAAAGAAAAAGTCATACAATAATGGATCATTTCCTTTTGACATGGAATAAAATTAATTTCTGTACTAAAAGACATAGTTCTAAAGTGAAGATAAAATAAATGGCATTTCATTAAAATCCGACCCCTACTGATAAATGATGAATTGGAAGAATCTATGAAGTTCATACCACTTGTCCAAAAAGGGCAACCTCTATGAAAGACCTACTTGAATTGATTTGCATGATGGAAATCTTATTTTAAAACCGAACGTTTGAAACCTCTGATTTCACGCGGAAAATTCTTAACCTTGTTCTCGGTATGAAATATCTAAAGTTACCTAAAACTTGTATAAATAATCACAATAACATTGAAAGTTGAGAACATAAAACTTGATTACATTCCCTACAATTGCGAAATGTCAATTGGGAGGAAGTGTTTCGAATGAAAATACGTTAACATTTTTCATACTAATGTTTTCTATTAGTTCCAGCAAAAGAAGATATGATCGTTTTCCTTCCCCGTAACCAACACGTACAAAAAAACAAACAACTAGTAATTGTTTTCAGCGAGTTCCCAACACCGTCATGGTTTTCACGGAAACGTCGATGAAATGGGAGATTACAGAATGTAAGCTGAATGCGCACGTCATTACAGGATTCGTATCATGAGTCTCCATTTCCAAATCCGTTAATGCAAACGCATCTACTAGTAATACAAAACGTCATATTGCGAATTAACGCTTGGCCGGCAAACACGTGATACAATATCCTTCTGGGCAGGGCGGAAAAGCTAATTTCACCCCTAGATTCGTATCGTTTCACCATTCGCAAAACGCATTCACATCACTAATTTAATTCACAATGTGTGAACGTAAACCATACCTATTACCGGAACAAAAATCTTGATATTATTGACTACCACAGTCCACAATGATTTGTATAAATCAACCCATCTGAATTTGCAAATGTGCAATAAAAAGTGAAAATTTGCAAGCTTGTTGATTGCTTGCGTACAAAAGAATAAAGAAAGAAGCTGACACTGAGTGGCGTAACGAAAACAAACGATAAAATTACGTTTTTTTCGCACGGTCGGATGCACTGTTCGTGACGTATAGTGTAGCCTTTCTTTTTGAACGAGTAAGCATGCCAACGGCTTTATGATTATATTTTTTTTTCTCCCGAGGATGTAAATACACGAACTTTGATGGAAACCTATTTTCAGAATAATCAGAAGCGTGGTAAATTGCGAACGAGAACGTTATTCGACTTCGTGGAACTGTCGAGAATTCTGACACGAAACGATTTAACACAATTAATTTCCAGTGTAACACATCCCAAGGTCGTTTGCAGACAGATGGACCTCCTCTCCAAACCGTTTACAAGGTTGCTCGTAACCGCAGCACGCAACTGTCAGTTTCCGCCCGCGGCTCCACACAAGCGAGAGAAGTTCTGAACATAACACGAAACTGGGGAAAGTTTCCATTAGATAAATTAATTGGATGTCAGAAGTATTTTGAACTTGGAATACTACACAATAATGTGTAAATAATATTGAAGTTATCTCCGTCGAGGCATTGTTTTCTTTGCATTACGTTACTGAAGAAGTAAAAACTGACGTAATTGAATTCAAGAGTGTTTTGAACTGGGCATACTATAAAGTAATGTGTAAATAAGTAATCTCTGTTGAGATGTTTTCTTCTTTGTATCAGGTTACTGAAGTAGCTTCACGATTTACACGTCGGTTACTTGGTTTTTTTCTTCAGGCAAAACGTAATTATACATCCCGACGATTTGCAATCCTGAGTGAATATTTTTTCGTGATCAGCTCTTTAACGTCAAACGCATAACAACACATTGTGCAACCGTCTTCCTACACACTGAACGTCAGTGCAAGGATTTTCTCATTGTTTTGTAAAGCGCAAAACATCCCCTGATAGCGAATAATGAATAGAATAAATGAAGAACACAAAAGTTCAACTGTCTCTATATTCACAGAGTTTCAAAAGTGATGCGACTTTAGTTCCGTTGTTCTATTATATCACTAGGTCTTTAAGACGCTATATGTTGACAAATATTTTATTAAAAGTGTATTTCACCTATGTTCAGCGGTATCCGAAAACTATTGCATCCTTACTTAGTCCGTACTTATTTACCTTTCCGAAAACGTTTTGAATTACAATGCTGAATGCGAAGACTCCCTGAAACAATATACCGCCACATGTAGCCCAGGCATCAGCTAATGTCACTGCAGTGCCTCTGAGCGGAAGGTCCTCGGGTTCGAGTCCCGACGGTGGCAGGATTTTCGACACTAGCTAGAGAGCTCGGGAGACCGGTCGGAGGCTGTGGCGGTGCCCCGCTGGTGGGAGATATCTGGTGGAGGAAAATCCCCGCAAGCCGACGTTGATCGGCGCCGGATCTCATCATTCAGCGGGGGAAGATCACCGCCACCCCCACGATTAAATATACACTACAGTCACGGGACTAATGATCCTTGCTAGAACCTTTCAATTGCGACATGTCACTTTGAAATCAGCTTCTCATTTGATATCAGGCGTCATGTCGGATCTAGTATTACAAAGAACACTGACAGAATGGAGGCGTGAGTGCCGTGGCCGTCGGGCCCGCAGCGAATCGGGCGGCGGCGGCGGTGGGCAGTCCAGAGACGCGGGCGGGGGCGGGGCGGCAGGTGCATCGACGGGCCCCATCCAGGTGTCCGCTCGCAGGTGTTGCCGCCATGCCGCTTGCCGCCGCCGCCGCCGTCGCGTCGGTGCGCGCATACAGAGCGAGCCGCCGCGCCTCTGAGCATGCGACACACGCGCAAGCCCCGTCCCCCCCTCCCTCGCGGCCTCTCCCGCGCAGCCGGCGCGCGCGCGTCACCGGGAAGCGCGTGAGAACGACGCGAACGTCGTCCGCTGCAGCTCTTACGTCGCACCGCGCCGGCCGCATCGCAAGCAGACGCAGCACCGTGCAACTGGAATTATGGGTCGGCGTTAGTGTACTCCGGCCAGGCCAGTGGACGACTGTTGGTCGACGATCACAAGGTGCAGAATGTTCTGTTCCAAGCCAGTAGGAGATGACGGGTTGGCGATCACAAAATCCAGTATACGCTCCGTTCAGGCCAGAGGATGACAGTGGGTCAACAATTACAAGGTCTAGGAAGCTCTGTTCAGGCCAGAGAGCGATTATGGGTTGGCGTGCAACGTTCTCTTGCCAGGCCAATGGGGTATCATGGGTTGGCGATCACAAGGTCTAGTATACGCTCCGTTCAGGCCAGTGGACGATAGTGGGTCAACAATCACAAGGGCTAGAAAGCTCTGTTCAGGTCAGTGAGCGATTATGTTAATAGGTTCTAAAACAGTTGAGCATCACCAAAAGCCACATCGCTTGGCAAAATGTATTCGTCGACCAGGCAGAGGTCTCAAGCGCCAGCTAAAAGTGCCTCGGAATCGTCAGTTTTATAAGTGCAGATGAATGTTAGAGACAGTTTATCCGAGTGGTTAAGATTGTTCCGATATCGTCACTAAATATAACATTGTCATGATATTTGTCGTATAACACAGAACATATCGGAAAGCAGGTGAGAATATTATGTGAATTCTCTGATAGGCAAATTCGAAGTGATGTATGCCAAATGTAAACGGCCAGTCTACAATCGAATATCGAAGAGACCGCGCTTCATATTCAACACTCTTTCAAGTATATTCTCATAAAATCGACTCTCGTTATTAGAATAATTCATGTAATATTTCTTTACGTAGAAGATTAGAATTGTTTGATTGATTGATGAATCAGGGCGCATCAACTGATAAGATCATCAGTACCGTAAGTGTAGTGTGTTTTATCGCGGGAGGTGGTGGTGATGTTACACCGCTGAACGGCGCCGACCTACACGTCGGCTAACAGGCTATCCCTCAACCAGGTATCTCCCACCAGCGGGGCACCGCCCCAGCCGGGAAAAGCTATATGCTCCCAACTAGTATTACTCGTTCACTTTACATTTGCAGACGGCAGAATTAGGAACTAATGTTGTTTTGAAAGTGAAGGCCCGAACACACAACCGAGAATACACGAATGGCCCCGACGTCAATCAGCATCTGACCAATCAGCTGTCTCCGAAGGCAGCACAAGTGCTACGGACACAGCTGACGAATTATGCCTTTCTTACTGCGAGCTAAAGTCGCGCTTTTAAATGATTAAGATAATGTACAATATAATAGATCACACCACACGCTATTCACAACATTCACGTACTATTTCTTCTTTGCACTTATCTACTGCTTAATGGTTATGTTCTTGCTCCACCGGGCTTCTGTGTGCTGCTGACCGCCATCTATATCACATTAAACGGTCAGTATATACTGCAGACGCGCGTTTCTCATTCAGTCGGCGGTGACCTCATGTAAACAGATCGCTGCGCTCCGTCTGCAAACGTAAAGTGAACGAGTAATATCTCGGCATGTGTGGTAATGTGCCGGTTTAGTAGCCGGCATATTTCTCCAAAGACTTTCAGCTGTGCGAAGATTCGTGCGTCGTGGTACATATATCTGCGCCGGGCCCACTCTACTCGGTCCGTGTGGCACGACTGCAGCAACCGCACTGTCGTAAATGACGTACACTCGCACACAGCCGCGCAAGTTTATGAGCTGCGGGCAGGGGAACAAATTGAGTTGTATTCATCCACCCAAATAGCACTAAGCGGAGAACGTGTCAGTCTGGCTGTGACGTCTGCCGAATACGCACGATTGCAATGAAGGGAGCGAGGGTCATCAGAGGCCAGCAAGCGCGTTAGAAAATAATTTCCGCTTCCGTTGTTTAAGGGAGATTCTTCAATGTATTCGGAGCACACCGCATCACAGTACAGTACCGTTACCGAGGGCTGCCAAGGGATTTCAAAATGAGTAAAGGTCAACGTTAAAGTGTAGGCTAGCGAACTACAGACTAATGCGACTGGTGTAGATATCATTCAGAGCGGTAACGAATTTAAACACTACGAATAATACTTTTATCGTAGACATAATTATCGAAATTATCGTACATAACTATCTAACGTCGTCAATTTTACAATTTTCGCCTTAAAAAAAGTATTCTTTCCGTATTAATGATAATCGTATATTTGTGTTAGTGCTGTAAATTGTTCCAGGATGTGACGCCCTTTGACAAATCACATGGAATTCGTCGAAGAGACTAATCGACAGTCGAAAGAACCCTTGAAGGAATTCTACTGGCGACTGTAAGATTCGGAAAAAACATTTACTAGAGAAAGTAAACAACTAAACTAGAAGAATGGACTGATCACCAGTTGAGTGGAATGTGACGTTTTCAGACATGAACCCTCTATTAGTACACAAAAGACCCGAGTCTCGTCTCAAGATGCTCAAAAATGTCATCTACATTGACTCCGTTCAGCTGTGTCGAGCGAGCACTGTCACAAATCTAGTGCCCCCTCGCCAGGGCAGCGTCGTCGAAGTCCGTTCATCAAAACACGCACCACGCAGCGAAGTGGGCAGCGGCTCCTATCCGACTGTGATGAATGAGTCACGTTTCGGAAACGGGTGACAATTACAGCTCCATTCGTATGACGTCAAAAGGCCAGTCGGAGAGCCCATTATTGAGAAGCAGGCGAAAGACGACGCTCGCCAGACACGCGAGTAATGAACGCGACTTCAAGACATTGCACAAGGGCATTTTTGCGTTGACTTACTTCATTACGGCGGGGCAACTTTAATTCACAGTCGCGGAATCGTCTGATAAAATGAAATTGATGAAAACTTAATTTAAAAAAAAGAAAGCGATAATAATGTATGAGAATGACATGCAACTAGTGAAATGATTCCGAAGCGGCAGAGGTTTCAGGGCGTTTTCGAACAAAAACATGTTTTAGTGTGGTTTCAAATCTAATCCCCGGCGCTCAATGAACGACGCTGCGTAAAACCATTAACATGCTGAGAAGTACATGAAACGTGTCTCATTGTTGATACAAAAATTAATGACTCAACGTCTGATTCAACATTAGAATACACTAGAATTATTTATTTTGCAAATGAGTCAAATGCCGGTAACGACACTTCCGAGCAACCGTTCAAAAATGGAGAAAAATCAAATGAAAAAATCTTCCAAGAGCTGCCCCGCGCACACACGCCGCACCCAGGGCGGTTCCTGAACGAGTGGCTCGACGGCCTGGCGTCGCGTTGCGTCTTGTGCGGCTATCGCCATACACGCCCGCGGACCACGAGCGCACTTCTCGTGGACAGAGTCAACACATTCCTGCGGTAGGCGCAGGCAGGTAGGCAGCAAGGGCACGAGCTCATACGCACGCAAGGTGAGCGATCCAGCCAGCGAATGAACGATCTAACGCCGAGAAATAGACAATAACGAACTAACGACCGAAAGTACGAAATAATGAACGAATATTCTACCAGAAAATGCGAAATAACGACCAACCGAAAATACGAGATAGCCACGAACGATTTAACAACCGAAAATGTGACATAACGAACGATCTAAACCGAAAATACGAAATACGATCGAAAATATGAACCGAAAATACGATCTAACGCCGAAAATTACGCAATAACGAACGAACTAACAAGCGAAAGTATGAAATAACGAACGAATATTCTACCAGAAAATGCGAAAATACGAGATAGCGAGCGATTTAAAAACCAAAAATGTGAAATAACGAACGATGTAACAAACGAAAATACGAAATAACGAACGTACAACGGAAAGTACGAAATAAAGAGGGAACCAACAACTGACCGACCGAATTAACGAACGAAATAACTAACCAGAGACCTAATGAATGAACGAACGAGCAGCAAGCTCCGCGAAGCAACGTCGAACAAGCGAACGGGTGAATGGGCGGGCGGGCGACGGCCTCAATGGACGCGGCGCGGCGGTCACGAGTGGACTCCGCGAGTCAACACGCGGCGCCGCCTAATAGCCGGCAGGGACGGGGCCACGGGCTCGCTCGCCGCCCCGCCACCCCGCCCCGCCCCGCCCCGCCCCGCCCCGCGCTGCGCACACGGCAAACACGCGTCGCGTGTTTACACACGAGCGCCCGCACCGCCCGCGAGCCGAGCCCAGCCCAGTCCAGCCCGGCCCCTCCGCGCGAACGAGCTGGTGACCGGCCGAGAGCGGCCCCCCATTCAGAGACGCGGATGGGTTTCTGCCCGGGGCCGTGTGGGCAGGCGGTTGAAAGCGAGCCGGAAGGTGCAAACTCTCCGAGCCAAAAGGTCCCGACTTTCCCCTTTCATTTATTTATTTTTTCGTTCTCTTTTTTTTTGGGGGGGGGGGAGGAGGCGTTTTAACTTTTTATATTTTTTTCTTTTTTTATTACCGCCTTCTCTATTGTACTACTCCACGCACAGGAGAAGTGATAACCCATGTACCACCGTGGATGGCTTTGCTATAGCTTACTTTTATTTAGTGCGTGTGTCTTCTATTGCCTCGGGCAGTCAACACCGTCGTCCAACTTCAGAAGAGACAAAAAATGAGAAAAAGAACATGTTTTCAAAGCACATAATGATCTGATGTCTTTCGGTGTGCGTACGATGATCAGAAGAGCAGAAGTATTTCATTACGAGCAGAAGTAATATGCTTTTGAAAATAAACAATTCCCAAACCTTATTCACTGGAACGGAACCAACACCAATTGCTATAGTGTCTTACATAACGTCTTACTACTGAAAACAATTGAATAACATTTATTGCCTGCAAACCCAACCTGTTTGTTGACAACTCCAACAACTAAGGTTCGCTGAACTTGCGGCCACAGCTACATTGTGACATATGTATACATTCCGGTCTCAGCTACCAAGACACTCGTCATTCTACCTTCTCAGCTACCAAGTCACTCATCAAAGTTGTTCTTCAATGCTCTACCACCCGTTTTACTCAGTTTTTACACCGATGTTTATAATTTCAAACTAAAAAAATATAACAGAGATAGTCTGATACCAACTGGGCCTGATTTCGCCAGGACCAACTACAAATGAACAATATTTTCTCAAAAAATAAAAGTTTAGCAAAATACTAATGCCGTATTATTAATTTTAAGCAATTATATTTAGTTTTATAGCCTTCTCCGAATTTTCCCCTCACTCCCTTCTAATGATGCTTCCACAAATTCTCATTTTTTCCAGAGCAATGAAATTCCCTGCCTTCTTTCAGTTTTCCCGAAAGTGGCCACCCTGCTTTATGAACTAGTGGTGCTGCCAAAGCACATACTTTCTCGCATTGTTCCACAATGCTCCGCAATATTAAACATCTACATAAACCAGCAACAGCGTTTTCAACCAGCGAGTTTTTTTTATCCATTCCGACACCCGAAACCAGTTCTCAGAGTTAACGTGCTGGCGCTGATACCACTACGCCACACAAGAGCAGGGCCCTGGAAAATTCGCCGTTTTCCGGCGCACGTTACATAACTTTCCCTTCTTAGGAAGTATTCGTGAGGCGCGAAAGTAAAAAGGGCGAAGGGACTCACCTTGGTGGTGGCGGTGGCGGGCGAGTTGGGCCGCACCTGCTCGTTGGTGACCTGCACGCCCAGGTTGTTGTTGTCGATGAGCGGCCAGGCGCCCTTCACGCGGCACGTCTGGAACTCGCTGAAGAAGGTCTTGAGGTGCGGGTCGCCGAACAGCAGGCAGTGGCGGAACTCCTGCCGGCCCTACGCAGCACCAACACACACACATCGTCAGCGGACGCAATATTTTCTCACGGCAGTGAAACGATGGTCGAATAATAAGATGGTCAGATGGACGGGCAGATGAACAGATACAGGAACAGGGAGGAAGGGAGGGAGGGAGGGAGGGAGAGGGCACACACAGAAAAAGATAGATAGTAGAGAGGGAAACACAGACATATGGAGACAGTAGATACATTTTCGACAGTACGCTGACGGGTCACAGAAAGAAGATAGGTATATTCCGATTTAAACATAGCTGCTCTTTAAGGTCACGAGCTGGAAGGAGAGGGGGACATTGTAATCCAATGGGGAGCTCCAATACCAAAAATTTAAGTCCTAAAGAAGCTCCGGATTTGATGACAGTGTTCCCCTCTCCATCCAGGTCGTGACCTTGAAGTGCAGCTAATTTGAAATCGAAATACTGATGTAATTACTCTTCTTAAGAATCAATTTCTAGAATGGTTTTATGATTTGTCAGACTCACTTGTAAAACTCTCCTCCAACGACTCGTGAACACTTTCAAACATTTAGAAAGGTTTGATACGTTTCCGCAAATGTGAATTTCATATTTTTGATGTGTAATTAAGAAGAGTAAAAGCTTATTTTCGGTTGGTCGAAGTTTAGCCATTTCGATGCACTGCAGAAAAATGGAACATTTTCCCTCACGATTCTTTTTATATTTATTTCGAATTTTTTGAAATAATGAATTCATTGCTATGAGAACATTTTTTACCACGTAATTTTGCACAAAGCTCTCCAACGAACGTGTATTGTGTTGAAAGAGCTGAGTCCATTCATTAACCAACTCATGACTGTATTACATTTCGTTTTGTTTTAACCGCTGGCTTTGAAACGTGTTAAATTTGCAGTACTCGAAATTTCCCTTGTTCCGATAAGCCGTCGGGAACTACTATTGGCATTTTGGGACATCGACGACAAAGGCAAATGAAACGCGAGAGCGTATTTAACTTTCGCGTCGCCGCAAATTCCGGGCTTCTGCACCCCTAGCGGCGCGTTCGGGAAACGAATTTTCGCTTCAGAGAACAGTGAGCGAATGCACAGCGTGCCGCTCAGCCCACAGACAACCCACAGACGAACTCAGCGTGCGAATATTCCTCTACCACCCCACACTACTCCGCAGGCGACACTCTACCTTGCAGCTGAAGTAAACCTCCAGTCATGTAACACAAATAAGCTCGGATCAACCGTCACAGCGCGATCTACATGGAGGTAAATTATGCTTAATTATTCAAAGCAATAATGACTCACATGTGTATTTTTCATGTATTTCAATGCTTCATCGGTTTTCCTGTACCTAAAAGAAACTGAGAATGACCATTACGTTTCGGACAGTTGTGATTTGGGTAATGCATCTTTATTTAATTGCCATCGTGTCCAAAATTTAACCACTAACCCATGTGACCTACATCACAATTATTTTGAGGGTTAATGCACAAATTATAACGACTTTTTTTGTTATTTAAGGATGCATCAACATCTATGTCATTAGCGACCACTATTGGGTTTAACGTTATGGTAATTGTGAAGATGACATGATATGATGATGATGATGATAGGGGTGAAAGAACGAACACAAATACAACCATGTCCGAGGCGGGTCTCGAACCCGCGATCCTTAGGTCCGAGATCGCTACATTTGTCTTACACTTAGCGATCTCGGCCACCGGGAATCGACCATAACGACTTTGGATTCAGCAATATTTACTTCCTTCGAAATTTTTGAAGTCCACAAGGAATTACACGCGTAATTTGCCAGTTCACTCAGATTCGGATATTAAATTCACAACATCCATTCTAGATTATTATTATTATTATTATTATTATTATTATTATTATTATTATTATTATTATTATTATTTCTAACCAGATGTATTTCTTATATTTTGCTTCAAAGTGTTTGTTATATATTTTTCAAGACTGCAGTTAGATCATAATTATCTGTAAAACGAAATGTAAAATCAGACTTCACATGATCGAGTTGTTTTCTTCTTCGGAGCACTAAAGAGAATGCATTCTGGTGCGACATCTCTCACGACAACCAGTCCTAAAAAAGTTTCGGTTTACCTTTTAGATCCGGGAGAAAACGAACAAATTCGACAAGGCGGGCAGTCGTCAAATCCAAAGCTCTTTCCACCGAATTTCTTCCCGACACAAAGAAGTAGAGAAGATGCGAAATCATGCTGCCATTTCCGCAGCGGAGCCGCTCTCGGAACGACTAGCTGCGGCGCAACATCCAAGTTGAGCAAATGGGGCGAGGACCAGCGGGAAGGCGGGCGGGTGACGACGGACGGAGACGGTGAGGAGACGACGGGCGAAGAGACGAGCGACGTGGGCGAGCGGGGGGGCAAGAAGGGAAGAGGGGGGTCGGGTTGAGGGCTTGGGGAGACGAGCAGACGAACTGGCGGAAAAACGGGTGGACGGACGGAAAAGCAGGTGGACGGACGGAAAGGCGGATGGACGGAAGGGAAGGCGGGTGGACAGACGAAAAAGCAAGTGGACTGTCGGAAAGGCAGGTGGAGGGATGGAAAGGCGGGTGGACGAACAGAAAAGCGGGAGGACGGACGGAGAGGCGGGTGGACGGACGAAAAGACGGATGGTCGGACGGAAAAGCGGGTGGACGGACGGAAAAGCGGGTGGAAGGTGAAGTGAATGATCATTCTGGCGATCGAGGGCGGATGAGGGAGAACGAGAGAGAACGTGAGACAAGGGAGGACTATCGCACGAGATGCCGGCGGCGGCCAGAAGGTGGGCGGAAAGACGGGAGGGGGGGAGAAAGCGGGCGGGCGGGCAAGAAACCTTCGGGACAAAGCGAAGCGCGCAGAGCGAGCGGGGGCGGGGCCGGGCGGAGGCGGTAAGCCGGCCGCGCGGCGCCGCGCATCTGCAAGTCACGGCGCGAGCGCCAAATCGGCTTAGAGCCGCCGCCCGCCGGCGCCGCGGACGCGGACGCAGCCGCCGACGCGCTCACGCCTCCTGGGAAGGGCCTCGCGCGGGGAGCGGCCCACGCAACACTCGCTATACACTTCGGTTTTTTTTCTTTCTTGGCGCGTGGGGGGGGGGAGTCATCAAAATGGAATATCTCACGGTATTTCGCGTCGTTCTCCGTTGTGCCGCCAGGAATGGCATCATCGCCGGCACTGCTCGTTACACTCGCGATCATGCGACTCCTAGCGGCACAACTGAGAACGACGCGAAATACCGTGAGATATTCCATTTTGATGACACCCCCCCCCACGCGCCAAGAAAGAAAAACCGAAGTATAGAGTCTGTAGACCAGTGTTCTCAAGGTCGCTGCCGCGAGCAGCAGTCCGTGGCACGAGTGTCAAGACGAAATCGCCCCTCCACGCAGTTTATCACCCCTTCACCGGAGACAACGCCATCCCTATTGTAAAACGGTGGGGTTTCTAATAGTTTCCTTTCCCGACGCTAGTTGCACAGAGAAGCTCATGGCATGCTATGGTGCCACGAAGCGTGCCACTGCATCCAGTAGAAGACCTTGACACCACTGCTCCAGACAGAGAGTAGCACATTCCTTTGCGCAGCCGATTCCACCATTTTATATCCAGTTTTTTATTGTTTTTTTTTTCAGATGTAGTGTATTAACCACTTTACAGAACAGTTGCAGAGTATTTCACACATGGCATATATATATATATATATATATATATGTATGTATATATATATATATATATACACATACATATGTTATCTTTAAATTAATACAAATTAGGAGGGAGTCCCCTCTGGAATAGTCTTCAACCATCTAGCAATGTAGAATTGGATTCACTTTTTAGTTATTTGTAAAACATTTTACTATATATAAATTAGAGAAGGAATGTAGGAGTTGAAGGATATATCCAATTGAACTGTACGGTACTGTGAGCTGGGAACCATCAATCTAGTGATAATATACTGGAATCTCTTCATAATGCCTCGAATTATTATCATTTCTCCGTCACTTCTGAATGCTACCTGGTGGAGCTACTGGGCGAAAGGGTATTAAATGGCGGCGGCCGTTCAGGTTGCGCAACTCTCTGTGTCTACGGACTCTTTAACTCGGTCAAGCAACGCGCGCGCTCTGGAATTTGCCCTACGTCCTACGAAAATTCCGAGACCAAGGTTATCCAACTGCCATTTACTGTGACCATTTACGGTGCCATTTACTGTGACCCGCGAAGGTTGTTTCAGTCAAATGTGGAAGACCCTCGCATCTATATCGGGCAAGAAAATAGTGCAGCTATACTGTGATTTTTCTAACTTTGCCCCCCAAGGCCCGTCTTCACGATGGAATATGTCACGGTATTTCGCGACGATCTCAGTCGTGCCGCAATATACCGCATGATCGCGTCCGTATCAAGCAGTGCTTGCGATCATGCGACTCCTAGCGGCACGACGGAGAAAGACGCGAAATGCCGTGTGATATTCCATCCTGGCCATTGGGGCTTGAGGGACAGAGTTATAAAAATCTCATTATAGCGCACGCGCTCTGCCAGGGTCACCCCCGCCCTTCATGTAAAAATAGGTTTAGGATTTTTTTCTTGTAATTCACAAATTCAAATTAATTCCAACGAGTTTCACTGCGTTATAAGTGGTGCGGTTTGATATCACGCACGGTTTCACCCCTCCCCATCCCCATTAGGGGTTCATGCACGGTTTTACGTGTCCCAGTCTGAAAAGAGCTGCTGGAAAAAGCTTCGAGATCAACAATACGGGGAAGTCAGGAGTGGAGTAATGAAAATATGGCCCGCCCATAATAATGGTTTTAGCTGTGGCCCTTGAGGCCTTGGAAGTTGGACACCCCTGTCCTAGACTTTCACAGTTCGCCATTGAAACCGGGCGTTTTCTGGTTTCCCCACAGTCGCATTATGGGAACAGATGTAGCACAACGATACAACGAATCTCGGTCGACAGGGAAACTACCGCAACTACATAGGTTTATTTAAATTTTTTTAAACGTTTAAAAATATTTTGTTTCATGTTAACATAAGTTCCCAATACAATAAATATATTGTGTGCAAAAAGGCGTATGAAAGAATACACTGTGATCAATTGCCTTCGGTACGACCAATTGATTAACATTTCAACTTCTTTCAAAATTCAACATGCTACCCGATCACGAATCGAACAGCCTTAAGTCAGAAAAACAAAAGTCACCCGCTTCCGCATTATTCTAAGATGGCTTTGTGCATGTAAAACAAAGGGAAAAACAAAACAATGAACAACAGCGAGCTCATCGGCTTAGAGACGCAGGGCCCGACACGGAACTAATGCGGAAATGAGGTGTCTGCTTTCAACACAAGGGCGCGGGCGGCGGGATGCATTGTCCCGGGGCGGAACCCTAGGCGGGATTGTTCGCGCAGCCCGGCCGCGCCACATGCACCGATAGCGACTGAGCATTGAACGGGCTATCTGATCCTTAATTGAGAATTGAGACGCGTCTGAGTGCGGCCACAGATTACATTGTAGCCTAAACCTAATTAGCAGCGGAGAGCTCTACAATGAATACTTGGCGACAGACAGCTGGAAAATTCGATTCCCCAACGTGCGGTGTGTACAAGCATTTTAATAGAGATGTAGTATCATACTCCGTTTCTGTTATTGTGGTAGAAACATGAACATAAGTCAGAGTGACCATTCATTTCCTGGAGCAAATTTCCCCCACTTTTCCCGGATTTCCAGAGAAATTTTGAAAATTTTCACTGATTGAGATTTGTAGCGTGTTTCACACTACACAAGAAAATATTAAAGCAAGATTGAAACTTATCTGTCAACTCTCTGATTTCGCCGTAATAAAATACAAATTACAAAAACAACAAATAGAAACTGAACAAAAATAATGCAGGAGTAAGAATATCTAGTTTTATAAACATCTCAAAATTTCCCCGACTTTAATTATTCTTGCACAAATTTCCCAATTTTCCCTGAAATTTCTAGATCAATGGAATTCCCTGATTTTCCCCCGGTTTTTCATGTTTTCCAGAAAGTGCTTACTCTGAAATAATTTTGTTAAATGTAAATAAAATCTATGAGGAATTATAGAGGAAATATATTAGTCTTTCCTCAAAGGTTTCACCCTTTCCTCTTTGTCGTGATCAACTCTAAAGATATCTAACTTTCTAAAAAAAGCACAATTTTAATTTTGCATTAATATTGGTAAATAAGTGGAATTTTTTGGTCAACAACATCTCAAAAGAGGTATGGTATTGTAGGAGGAGAGGGAGGATGATGAGAAAGGAAAACGAAAAGAACAATGAGGAAGGGAAAAGGAAAATGAGGAAGATAACAGAACAATCAGGGTGAGGAGAGAATGAGTAAAGTGAAATGGAGAATAAACATAGAAGATGGGGAAGAGGAGGAGGAGGACGAGAGAAGTAAGACAAAAGAAGGAAAAGTAGAAGGCCAAAGAAGATGAGATGAAAAGGGAAAATGAGGAGGAAGGCGAGTAGAAGGGGAAGGACGAGTACAAAAGACGAATGAAGGAGGAAGACGAGTAGAAGGGGAAGACGAGTAGAAAGGGGAAGACGAGTAAAAAGGGGAAGACGGGTAAAAAGGGGAAGACGGGTAAAAAGGGGAAGACGAATAGACAGAGGAAGACGAATAGACAGGGGAAGACGAGAAGAAGGGGGAAGACAAGTAGAAGGGGGAAGACGAGCAGAACGGGGAAGACGAGTAGGAGGGAGAAGACGAGTAGAAGGGGGAAGACGAGTAGAAGGGGGAAGACGAGTAGAAGGGGGAAGACGAGTAGAAGGGGGAAGACGAGTAGAAGGGGGAAGACGAGTAGAAGGGAACAGGAGTTGGAGGAAAACAACGAAAAATAGTAGAAGGGAAAGACGAGTAGAAGGGCAACAGGAATAGAAGGAAGAGGGCAACGAAAAAGAGAAGAGAAATCAAGAAGCAGAGACGCACCTCGTATCGGCACTGCTTGAGCGGCGGCGGCGAGGGCGCGGCGAGCGTGGGCGGCGGCGTGGGGCGCGTGGGCGGCGGGCCGCCGCCCGTGCAGTTGTCGGCGATGATCTTGCCGCGCAGGATGGTGATGGTGCTGTGGTAGACGAGGTCGCCGCGGCAGAGGCGCGCCGTCTTGCGCACGCACTCGTTGTAGCGCAGCAGCGCCACGCAGGGCGAGTCGGCGGCGCCCAGCGCGGCCTCGTCCTCGCGGAAGGCCTTGGCGCACGACTCCAGGTGCGAGCTGCACGACGACGACGCCCCCGCTGCAACACACGCACAAACGCACTCCATTAGTCACAGCACAAACAACAACAACAACAATCAATATATAAATAAAAGGGAATGCGTGTCGCACGTAAACGCGAAAACTGCTCGACCGATGTCGCTGAAATTTTAAGACTTTTTTTTATAAATAATGGGAGTGTTTAAATGAAATTGGTTGGAATTAAATCGGACAAGTTGAGGCGTTGTTGCTGATGATTTATTTCTTATGACGACTCAAGAGCCACTGAACTCTATGCAACCCGCCGTACAGTAAAGGATTAAGCGCGTCTTCGCCGTATACAAGTATTCTGACCCTGCGATTGTGAAATATCGGTCGGAATTATTACTTTAATCAAATTTCTCCAAGATAGTATCATAGCGAACGCATTCCCAAATTTCAGAGAGAACGTTTTAACAATAGGATACTTGACAACCACGTCCAAACCCATACTTGCAAGAAAGTCTTACATCTGATGGAATTTTAGCACAGCATAGCGTAAAACGTGATTAACAATCACGTAACCGGTAATGTGTTGTGTAATACAATATCCCCCCAATTCAGTATTACCGGGCCGCTAGCATTACAATAATAACGGCATACCAGTGTGCTAAGGCATACCCAGGAGTTTTGTGTGGGGAGGGAGGACTGAAGGTATAGTCTAACTGGCGAAATGTTTTTTATAAACAATTTTTCATTTATGTTTAATAGACATTGTAATTTTGTTTCATTTCAGTTAATACTTATAAAGAGAACAATTGATATATTGGAATTACTTTCATTGAATTAGCAAAATCTATAATTTTAATTTGTCATTGGCTTCGGAGAAGGGGAAGAGGCAGAAGCCCAAAAACCCTCCCATGGGTGGGCACATGCTATACTTGGATTTATTTAGAGCTAGACTTGCAGTAAATCAGCTGTTGACGGTTTCATCCAATCGGGCGCTTGAACGTCACCATAGTGACGTATAAGCTCCCGATTGGATGACACCGAATCAGCTGATGACCTGTCAGGGGCAGCTGTAAATAAATCCAAGTATAGTAAACAATCTACAGGGAAAGAAACCATTCGCTGTTGACAATTTAAGTCATAAATTAACAAAGTGTAAAAAATCGAAATATGGTGCTCCCCCTAAAGTAAGCAAAGAAACGTTGAGATCAAACACATAATTATATCAGCTGTTAAGATGGGATATCTATCGTTGCTATTATAACCAAAATAATTTATGAATACTCTATTTATCTCTCCAGTTCGCCAATAACCGACCGTGAAACACAGTGGGGTCCACAATAATTATGATGTGCTGGTCCACTCATCTTCCATACCATTCAATTTCAAATAATATTATTTGCTGTGGCCTGATAATACTAGCGAATGCTGAATCTGAAACTACAAAGCCCGTTCGGCTGCCACAAAATCTGATTTTCTGTCAATTTCAAGTCGTTACCCACATACATTCTCAATTTAGCGATGAATATCCGCGAAAGACGTCTGCAACGCATGCATTTCACACGTAGCGGAGCGTGCTTTCCCAGGTCAATCCGAAGCCCGGGGCGTCGGGGCGCGCGGGAGGGCTGGCGGGTGCCGCCGCGGCATTTATTTGGAGACGCGCAGAGCAGCCAGGGGCCGCAGATTGACGAGGCGCACAGTGGGCCGAATGGCGCCGGAAAAAATGCTTTCCTCTTTATTAACGTTTGTACAAACTGTCCAGACACACACCTCCAAATGTCCGGAACTATTCTGAAATGGTCGTTTCCGCAAATGGAGCTTCACTGTCCAGTTTGAGAAGTAAAAGAGACAAATAGATAATGAGTTCCTTGGTGCACCCAGCGTTCAGCAGTGTATGAGATACTGAAATTAGCATGATGCTCCGCAAAGTTCGTACACTTTCGTAAAGCTCCGTGAAGTTTAGAATCTTACTCATGGTATTTTAAAACGTGTGACGTGTAGTTCGGTGAAGTGTTGTGAATGGCGTCGAAACGGGAGTTGAAAAGAAAGATAGTGAATAGAAATGAAGTGCAAGGGCAGTGCTGTGTATGGCTGTGTGGTATAATGCTATCGTGTGTAAAACAGTATTAACTTTATCATTATTATTATACTGATATTCATTACTTGCAAATTACTGTCACAAAGTTGCACATAATTGCTAAACACACATATCTTATCTTAAAAGAATTTAACAGGATTTCTTAACAAGATTATTTGTCGCAAAAAGGGAGTGGGACCTTTCGTCATGTCTTCACCTTCAGTAAAAAAACAACTGCCGTTTAGAAATATTACACTTCGAAAAATAGTTCTGACCTTGAAGTAAGTTGATGCAAAACGATGATTTTTGTATTGTCCTATATATTCCAATCAGCTCATGTTGAACTGAACACAAATTCTCGATTAAAGCGCTTACGTTTGGAAGCCACGTAATAAAAAAATTTAAAAAAAATAAAAAAAGCGTGGTGCGTCGTTTGGGCGCACTGCGAGGCGCGCGAAAGTAGGCCGATGCGGAGATCGCAACAAGGGATCCGCGGGGCGCGGCGCGGCGCGGCCCCGCCAAAACACACAAAGCACCCGGGGCCTTGGCCACGTTCACTTCAGCGCGCGCGAGACAAGCCCAGGCCGCCCGTCAGCGCCCCCGCGAGCAGGCGCCGCGGATGTAACGCATTCCCCAGGCCTCTTGGCGCCGCGCTGCTTTTGCCGCCCCCGCCTCACAGCAAGCTCTCTCCGACATGCGCGCGGCGACAAACTGAATCTCTTAATTGCTCATTTCATAATCCAACGCCTGTTAATCTCCTAGAGCTGCGCAGTGAAAAATTGAATCTCTTAATTGCTCATTTCATAATCCAATGCCCGTTAATCTCCTAGAGCTGCGCAGTGAAAAATTGAATTGCTCTTTTCATAATCCAACGCCCGTTAATCCTAGAGTTGAGCAGCGAAAAACTGCATCTCTTAATTGCTCCTTTCACAATCCAACACCTGTTCTTCCTAGAGCTCATGCCCTTGCAATACTATCTGGTATAGTTAATTCATTATGGGACATCCCATTTTTCCCAGTGGTTTCAGCGAACGTTACCTGTGTGGATGGCTTTGTTATGTACCGCGGGTGACGATAGGCAAGAAACTAACAATCATTAATTTGAGAGTTGTACGGTTTATGGTATTTTGGGGAGAAATGAGTAAAAAGTGGTATCACACCCCAGCTGTAGGAGTGCAACATGTCAAAAATCCTCCGCTTTGAGTTAAGAAAAGAAATATGTTTAGGCAATTGTATATTTTTATAAGAAACTATTTCATATAAAGACAGTTCGCAAGATAGCCGGTAAACGTAGAAAACACTGTCTTAAGTCGCAAAAAAGTGGCTTCTCTCGAAATAAAACCGTTCGCCTGAAAACGTCGTGCAACTTCTGTAACGGTGATCAGGTACGTAGTGCGTTGAAGGAAAATGTCTTTACTTCGTAGTGCAGGAAACAATTATTAAATAATTTGAAGCGACTATACAATACAAGGCAAGTCGATGATGGTCTATTGTGTGCTAGGTATCCACGCTTCAGAATTTTTGTTTGGGTATCCCCCAAACAAGAAAAATATGGAGCACTTATACTCGTCTAATTTTAACCACTAACGAAAAATCTCAATCCTCCCATCAGGCGACGGAAACACATTCATATTTAAATCCTTCTGCACGCCGTCGGATCGGCACATCATCCCCACCCCGTCCCACACGCACGTGTGTGCACACACACGCACACCACACGCACCTGGCGTCGCGCGCCGCCAGCGCCGCCAGCGCCGCCTCCGGAGCAGCAACGCGCGGCACCACTCTCTTGTCGCCGCGACCGATAGCAACAGCTGTTTTCGTGTCGCGCCGCTCTGGTTACCAATCTGTTTACAGGCAGATCCCGCACTCCCACCCCCGAGACACCGTCTCCAGGATCCCCTACCTCTGTGACGCTGCCGGGCTATTTCCGAGACGCCGTCGCAGGCGAGGCGGCCGCTGCGGCGGTAGCAAACGGCTGGAACGCGACGGTACGGCCAAAGGGTCGGCGGACAGCCGCACGGACCAAGAGAAAACGCCTGTGAACGCCCCTAGGGCGGTAGCAAACGGCTGGAACGCGACGGTATGGCCAAAGGGTCAGCGGACAGCCGCACGGCCCAAGAGGAAACGCCTATGAATGGCAGAAGAGCTACCTTCGACGGAGTGACTTGATTTCTAGCGATGGACTTGGCACATGGAAAAACGAATAAAGACGGCTTCCATCGGGGTGAAGAGAGGACATCGCTTGCACGGCTCTGAGATGCTGTCACATCCTAAAGCATACTACAACGAATTTACAAAAATTAAATCCGTAAAATCACTTACGCCCAACATTTTAACATTGTAAAATATACGAGCCGTAAATGTGCAGAAAACGCATGTGGGCGTTCCACATAGAAGGATGTATTAACCTTCGGTCCACATGTTTGATTATTTTCCAAGCTAAACAATAATCTCATCAAACTGTCACCTGGCGTCCACGAGGAAAGCAGCGAGGCATGTTGGCTGAGCACCAGCATATCAGTAGATCAACCGCTCTAGACGTAATAAATGAAACGAATGTGCTAATGCCTTATCTCAAAAGGAGATCTAATTGAGTCTTGGGGACCCGACTCAAAGAAATATTAATAGTGCATTGGCGCAGCTGCCGCTTGATAACACATGAACCTCTAACACAGGACAGACGATCGCTGGCACGATCTACGTTACTCCGAAAAGGATTAAGATGAAAACCAATATGTGTGTGTGTGTGTGTGTATATATATATATATATATATATATATATATATATGTATATACACATGTGTGTATATATATATACACAGAGAGAGAGAGAGAGAGAGAGAGAGAGAAAACACCTATCCACAACAAGTCCCACATAGAGTATTCACATATAGAGAGTCTGCCCTTTAAATTAACTATACATCTCCGTTTTATATTACGCTCGGGCTTATCTTGCAAAGAAGGGACACTCTCTTCTATAAACACGCGCATCGCAGGTAATTCATAAACACACAAATATTTTGAAAGTTATCCTCATACATCTGTATGTTGGATCCGTACATACAGTGCGAGTGGCCTAAATACAACTGATTCAGAAACCACAAATGTTCGGTACTGCAAATTGATTTCCGCTTACGATTTTCTTTCGAACACACACTTGAAAAACGTTATAGGTGAAGCCTATTTTCGAAAGAAGTTTATATACAAGATGCAAGGAGAGCCCAATAAGCGAAGAGTTACTGATTAAACTTCTAGACGGAAAGTAATGAAAACCTCACTCTGTTTACAACTTACGAAGCGACGTTTTAAAACGCCACAAAAAAAGTATCCAAACTTTTTTTTCCCTCCCAGAGCGCGGATGCTCAGGAAGGCGTGCAGAGGTTGGACGGGCAGACGCATCTGTGCCGGGCGAAGGTAAGCTCATCACGAATTAGAAACTTCGGGGCGGAGAGGCGGGGAGAGAAACGGAGGTTCAAACGCCGGATATAAATGCCCAGGGCAGCTGTCGCGGGTATCAAAGGCGGCGGCGGCGGCGACTGCGCTAGCCAAGCGTCCGCGACGCGTCGCGACGCCGCGGCCGCCCACGTCCGCCCGCCCGCGCGTCTGCTCGCATCGGGTTCCTAGAACCCTCCAGCAAAGGCGGCCGCCCCTCCTCCCCCCCCCCGCGAGGCGGAGAGCTGTCTTCGCAGCGGCGGCCTCAAGGTGAAGCGACGCGTCGTCGCTGCCAAGTCCCGCGGCGGCCGGCACGGCGGCGCTTCGAACGCCATGCATCATCGATGGCGATGATTTGAAATCGTCGATCATTTCGTAAAAGCATCGAATAATTTTACATTGGTTTTGTGAAGCCGATGCTTTTTAATATCGATGTTGTTGGGATCGATGTTGTTACGTGGTTGATTTCTATATATAAAACTGGATGTTGGTATACATAGAAGAGCTAAACTCCGACACCGTTGTACCGATCTCCATGAAAGTTAGTACTTCTACGTGTTTTTTCACCCAGAAGGTGTATGCGCTGTTAATTCAGTTGGAACTCCATTACATAGCGATGTAGAACAAAATTAAATATTCACGACAAATGGAACCCGCAACACACTCGGCAGCATTTTGAATCTATATCGCTAAATAACTCCTAAATGAGGCGATCTAGGACCTTGAAAACTAAACTTTTGAGGTCAAGGCCTCAAAGAAACGTTTCTCACAACGTAATCTAGAGAACGAGCTCTTCTAGAACATTCTATTGCATTTTTGCTGGTCCAGCGCTTTCCGATAATACCTCACCTGCACAGAGACGTGCGGAATCTGCAAGTAAATGTGAATGAGAGGGACAGAGAGCGGCAGAGACAGAGACACACAGGGGCAGGTTAAGGGAAGGAGGGAGAGACAGTGAGAAAGGGAGATGGGAGGAGAAAGAGGGAGATGAAAGGGAGAACGTCTGCCGGGTTTTCCTAGTATTTTACAAATGAGAAATACCTTCGTAACAAAATTATAGTACGACTTTTATATCTCAAGTCTCTCAAGGCTTCTCTTCACGATGGACTATGTCACGGTATTATCTTTCTCACTCGCGCCGCTAGATTCGCATGATCGCGATCCGTATTTAGCAGTGTTTGCGATCGTACGACATCTACCGGCAAAGACGTGTTGATATTTCCTTAAAAATTAATTGAAGTAATGACTTGCAGGAGGAGAATGTTGCCTGTCCTACCCGGAACATAAACTGCTATTCATGCTCTCTAATACAAAAATGTTACGAATATACTTTCCTCTAGAAGGAAATCAATGGCAAATGAGCTACGACTCTTCGAAGAATGAAGAAAACGATTGGAGTACTCTATAGGAAGTTCAGCGCGGTACACACATCTCAATGGCAGTGAGAAGACATCTTCCATGAGGGCCATATGGCAGTCAAGCGTGTAGCTTTCTCGAAGAAACCGCAACGCGGGCTACATCGCCCACGTCGACCGAAGATGAAGATTCCCTCTTGAATGGAGCATAAAAAGCGCAGCCGTGGAGTGTGTGTGTGACGGCGAGACCACTGATGTGTAATTTTCACTTACTCGATAACAAGAGAAGTGACTTTCAAGTAGCGTTGAAGGTTCCGTCACCACTTGATGCAAGTCATCATGTGTTTCTACGGGTGTCCAACACACACCATGTTTAACATGAATAGGCTAACGAGACGAGTTAAGGGAAGAGGACTAGGTTTACGTCAGTGATGTTGATCTGTTAACATCAGCAAAGTTCGCTTATTGTAATTTTTATTTGCAAATGAAATAATAAACTATCACAGACAACCAACTCGATTTTCACATCATTCTGTTGTGAAGCTCGCTTTGAGACAGAAACAACTTGTATTTTACCCTGCTCTGAAAGTGTCATTTTCTGGATGCCTGATAACGTACAAAGCTAAGTGTCAAAAACTTTGTTGTTTTTTTAATCGATGAAAACTGTGTGAATTTTCATCTTGACGTACAACCAGAGCCATCATTAGACAGATGTTACAACTACTTGGCCGATGAAGATCTTTGACTCTTTTAATTTATTGGCTCCAATTTATGTAATATTTAGATGTGAAAACCTTCGTTTCAAAACTGTTGGTTCTTAGCAACTTTGGCTTTGGAAGGCCTCAACCAACGCGTTACCCGAAGTGTTATCTTTTCCCCGCCAACATCCCGCTCGCCACGGAAAGTGGTACTGTCCGCACAGAAATCCCGCTCGCCACGGGTGAACAAAACCCCAGCGAGCGTGGAGTACCCTTCGACTTGTATAAGTCGACGAAGAGGGGACGTATAAAACCGCGAGTGGATGGCGGAGTCAACAGAAATAGCGCGGCCCGCGCGTGCCACCTGCCTCCTCCCACGCGCGCGGCAAGTGCTTTTGCCCGCGGGGGCGGGGGCGGCGGTGGGGCGCCGCCGGTTTTAATTTAGCGGCGGCCATTCCCGCGACCGCCCGCCGCTGCCCCGCCCCCGCCTCGCTTCCGCCACCCCCAAACGAGAGCCCGCTGATTTATAAGTTCCGCCAGGAGAGGAGCGCGGGGACGAACGGGAGAAGAGAGGAGGGGAGGCACTTGGGAGAAGAGGGGCGAGGCGGGATGGCGAGTGCGAGAAGAGAGGCGGGGCGGGGAGGCGAGTGCAAGAACAGGGGCGGGGCGGGGAGTGCGAGAATGCGACAAGAGGGGGCGGGGAGGCGAGTGCGAGGAGAGGGGTGGGGCAGGGAGGCGAATGCGAGAAGAGAGGTGGGAGGTGAGGCAAGAAGAGGGGCGAGGCATGGAAATTGCGAGGAGAGGTGGGGGGGAAGGCGAGTGCGAGTAGTGTGGCGCGGGAGCGGCCGAGCGAAACAATGATGCCAAGACGAAAGAGTGGGGCAGGCTGAAGGAAAGGTGAGAAAGCAGTATTGGAAGGAAGGCAGAAGACATAGAACGGTGAGACGATGGGAAGGAGCAGATTTTATGGAACGGGTGCGGGGAGACGGTGAGAGCGGAGGAGTACGGGTCGGGAAGGCGAGGCACAGAGGTTGAAAGGGAAGCAGGAAGCGAGAGGGGGAGGCTGCAGATCCCGAGGAAAGAGTTTACGGCATCGGGAGGCTGCAGGAGGGTGAGGATTGGAGATGGAAGGGGAGGTGGCGGAGAACGCGGAAAGATGATGTAGAGTAGGAAAGAGCTTGCGTTGTGACAGCGGAAGCCCGAAAGACTGCGGAGTCCGCAGGAAACGATTTAACCTCTGGGTAGTTAAGAGAAAGATAATTTATGGACGCGAAGAATATTTTTCCTAAAGTGACATAATGTATTTTTAATATCCAAAAAATAAAAATAGTATGCCGTTCTATAAAGTTCCAAAATAAAATTTTGAAGAACGCAATGTTTCATTATCAGCTGAAAGTATCCTAGTAAATACATTCTAGCAAAATGCGTTTTAAATTGCGATTATTTACTGTTCCAACCCTTCCAGCACCTACAGAGTCGATTAACTTTCGCAAAACTCTTGAACAGAGGAAGCAACTTACAGGCATTGCAGGGAAAAGCTTGGCCTATCTCCTCATGCTCCGTCCACAGGGGCCACGCCCCCTTCGCAGTCTGTCGGGCGCGAGTGTCAAAATAATCTCAGTGGCGAGCGCGCGCCGTGCATCGCGTGCGGCGCGGCGTGGGGCAATTCGCCGATAAGGCTTCTGCGCCGCGCAGCGCCGTGACGGTGCAGCTGCACGGCCACTGTGCGCGCGTCACGCAGGGGGCGGAGGCCGCGAGAGCATGACAATGAAAGGAAGAACAGAACGACAGGAAAAGAAAGAAAGAAAAAGAAAAATAAAGAATACAGAAAGCAAGATGAATAAAGAATACAGAAAGAAGAAAAGGAAATAAGAAACAAAAAAGAAATCAAGACAGAAAGAAGAAAAGGAAACAAGACTAAAAGAAGAAAAGGAAACAAGACAAAATGAAGAAAAGGAAACAAGACAGAAAGAAGAAAACGAAACAAGACAAAAAGAAGAAAACGAAACAAGACAAAAAGAAGAAAACGAAACAAGTCAGAAAGAAGAAAACGAAACAAGACAGAAAGAAGAAAACGAAACAAGACAGAAAGAAGAAAACGAAACAAGACAGAGGAAAAGGGAAAGATGGAACCAATGACTGGAGAAAGAAAAAGGAAAGAAAGAAGACAAGGACAAGAAGGAAGGAAAAAAGACGGGAAGGAAAAAGAAAAAGGAGGGAAAGTTGACTAAGTTTGTTAGGAGTGAAATTCGAGTACACTCGAAAACAAAATTATCTATAGATTTATTAACTATTTTTATTCTAAAATTTATTACTATGAGTGGATCGCAGTTTAAACTGAATGGCCACTGCAGCGGAGTCTACCATTTTCGTCCTTTTCCTACTTCAAACAAAAGAGCTCGCGTATGTACTGTAAAAGCTTACGATACCCACTGTTAATTACTGTCTGAATTTCTTCGTGATGGAAAAACTTTACATGGCGACTAGAAGATGGCAATTCCAAAGTATTTTTGAATATGTCCTACAGTATTTCAGATCTGCTCGTTTCACTTTGACTTTAATACGTTGCATGCTATAGTTTGCTTTAAAGGAAAATATTTTCCTACAATCAAATAACGAGTTAGTCCTGGTAACATAATTTTGAAGCAGATAATACGCATTTCATTGCATAGAATTTAATTAAAAAATATTTTTAACAAGTTTTAATGATATTCTGCAGTTTCTTGCTCCCCTTTTCATCCCCATCAATCAAATTAAGAGTACTCACTATAACAAAACAACCACTTGATTAAACAATGGTCGCCTGTTTATATTACAAGAAAGACACTCCAGCAAGCCTCACGGTCTTCGTGCTCCTTTTTCTATATCCAAATTTGGTCCAATTTAAAGAAGTTGATAATTGACAGTTGCGAATGGAAGGGAGCGACGTTGACAGATTGTGTACCACGGAACACGTGTTCCAGGAACACGAAATAATCTCTTGAAATAAATACTCATTAAACTATCCAAATCATATATATTGTATGAAGCTACTGCTTCAGAAGCGCAAATAACAATCACCAACTTATTTTCATCGGACCATAAACAGCTGTGGCGTCGGTTGCGCAAAGGGCGTTGGGCTTCTGGTGCGGAGGTTCAATCAGCGGCCTCGTTACGTAACGGGTGCGCGCCCTTCACACAGCGCCCGGCTAGCGCCCGCGCCCGCGCCGCCACCCCCCGCGTTTGTGTGGGCGGCTGCTGATGAAGTAGCCGAACGAGAAATGAGGGAAGCGGCTAATTCAGGCACGTCTCCGCCCGCTATTGCTCCAGCCACGCGCCGCCCGAAAGCCCTTTGCGCCGTCGGGGGGCGGGGCGGAGGGACGAACCGCGACGCTTTGCAAAACGAATGATGCTGAGTGGAAGCATTACATTTCTGGTATAACGAAGTTGAGCTACAAATCCGAACTATACAAGCGCGCTGATCTCTCTTCCACATTTCGTCACTTCCGTGTTGCATCATACTTTTTAAACAACTCCTTTCCAATCGGCTCATTCGGGTTCCCCTAACCGTTTAAAAAAGAAAGGGTAATTGACACTTGGACGTGTGCTCAACCCTACATGCAAAGTCGGAATCAATCTCAATAAGACGAAATGTTGATGTAACGTGAATTAAAAGGAGTATGGAAAGTATACGGGGATTTATTTAGAGCTGCACATGACGTAAATCAGCTGTGTCATCCAATCGAAAGGTTGAACATCACCATAGTGACGTGTAAGCTTCCGATTGGATGACACCGTAACAGCTGATTAACATCAGCAGCTCTAAATAAATCAAAGTATAGTCAGAAGAACGGAAGTACCTTTTGGAAACCTGCTGCGACGAGATTTTACCCACCTCTACTCCGCTGAATGTGTTACAGAAGGTGTGTCGTTTGAACTGAAGTTTGTCTCAGGACATCAGGAAGGCATGCTCTCCCCAATCTCTTTGGTCAAATACCCGCTCATGAAGCTATTCCCTAGCATGTGCTAACAAAATAAATTCAAGAGTTTTTAAACGTTCGCGACGAATATCTCTCTCTCTCTCTCTCTCTCTCTCTCTCTCTCTCTCTCTCTCTCTCTCTCTCTCTCTCTCTCTCTCTCTCTAAAGCATGTGATAGTCCTCACATATGTGGAATTCATGTTCCATTTCGCTTAAGGACTTCAGAATTGCCTGTATTTTCTTCGCGTGGCTTTCGGTCGGACACAGCAAGTGGAGCCGGGCTGGCGCGGTCCACGATGCCGGCGCCGCTAAGCGGATTCAGCCGATGCAAACCGTTCGCAGAGAGCGAGCCCAGCGACCGTGCAAGGGAATCCGCTGGAACTGAGCGGAAAACGCATTACCGACCGCGGGCTAGCGAGCGGGCGCGCGCGCGCGCGCGCGCGTGTGTGTGCATGCGTGCGGGCAAATGTTGGGCGGATGGACGGGCGGGCGGGCGGAGGGCGGGCGGATGGAAGAACGAACGAGCGGACGGTTAGATGAAAGAACGAGCGGGCGAGCGAACAAACGGAAGACCGAACAAGCGGACAGAGGAACGAACGAACGAACGGACGGACGAACGAACAAGCGGGTGGGCGGTCGGACGGAAGAACGAGCGAGCGGACACAGACGAGTGGACGGACGGAAGAACGATCGGACAGGCGGACGGGTGGACGGACGGATGGAGGAACGAACGGACAGACGGACGGGTGGACGGACTGACGGAAGAACGAGCGAGCGGACGGACAGGCGTGCGGGTCCGCGCCTCCATCTGGTCCGACGATCAACCTACAGAGCGCGCGCCGGGTGACGCCAGCGCCCCAAAAAAAGAGCAGGAAAACATTCAAAACGCGGGCGAGTGGGCGAGGAGTCGGGCGAGCGGTCGGGCCGGATCCGACCGCAGCATCCGGCGGCTCCACGCCGCACACCCCGCCCGCCCGCCCGGCCAGCGGCGGCCACTCCCACCTCGCGCCCGCCCGCACGGCTCAATGACCAGCGGCCGCGGGCCGACGTTGGGGACCGTGCTAGCACTGGGCGCAGATCTACAGTTATACTTCGGTTTTTCTTTCTTGGCGCACGGGGATGTGTCGATAAAATGGAATATCTCACGGTATTACTCGTCATTCTCGGTCGTGCCGCTAGGAGTCGCATGATCGCTACTATCGAGCCGTGCTGGCGATCATGCAATTCCTGGCGGCACAACGGAGAACGACGCGAAATACCGTAAGATATTCCATTTCATTGACACACCCCCGTGCGCCAAGAAAGAAAAACTTAAGAATACAGTTCTGTGGTCACGGGATAAAAGTTCGTTAGTCAATTTTTGGCGAAATTGGGTTAAGTACTGAAACTACAAGTTAAGTATCTATATTTTATTTTAGTAAAACGACCGAATTCAAATGTCTCATTAACGAGAAAAAAGCGTTGAGCACAGGAAAAAACACTGGTTCAATAATCTAGCCATTGCTTTCTCCAAACTAAGGTTTTTGACTTAAGAACTTTTACCCCGTGACCACAGAGTTACTGTCCGGCGTGGTATGGAGCAACACCAAACACGAGAAATGGGGAGAAGGAAGAATCTCAAATCGGTATCTGCGAATTTCTTAATATTTGGTAACGGTTTTGTTGAATGCACATATGAGATGTGAGTGGTGTTAAGTCATGTGCTCCGAATAAATACTGCTCGTAGATATGCTTGCTTTAGAAATATTTCGTCTGGTTTTTCGGAGAAGCAAAGGGTACAGAGAAGTTTGGAAATTTGACATTGTCTCCGCGATAATTTTGTGACTTTTCATTCATTCCTATCTTTAAGTTCAGTTGCGGAATGGGCTTCCTCAATGTAATCATGGGTTTAATGTATAAAACAGTAATTTCATGATTTATCAATATTCCTAGGTATATTGTATTATATTCCTAGGTATATTACGAGGAAATATGGAGTATTGTTGGAACAGAAAGAATTGTCGCAGAAATTACAAGACAGGTCTTCGAAGGAAAAGTATGCAAACAATTAGATTGAGGAAAACTTAAATTCTGTTCGTTTACCATGTTATTTCTCCAGCTTAAGGACGCCACATCTCTTCTGCGAACAGCAACGTCCTCGACGACCCTTCAATTCGTTCACATCCCGAACGCTGCTTCGCGCACGTCGGCCAATTTCTGATTACACTGCAATTAAGTCTACTCAGCCAATTAAGCCCACTCCAGGGCGCATTCAGGGCCTCAATGGGTGAGCAACCGGGGGCCTTCTGCTTCGCCGCAACAGCCGCCACACGAAATTACAATATCCACAGAGGACAGAAGTAAAACAACAACGCGAACATAACTAAACAGATTATCGTCAAAAGAGGAGACAACAATGTAGAGTTTAGAACAATCCTCTTTTTGCATGGCCGCGTTCTTGATCTTTCTAAATGAAGAACAGATTTACTACCAATAAAAGAACATTAATGTAACGGCAACATTTTACTTGAATATTCTTGTTGTCGTGTATCATTTGCGATACACCTAGTTGGAGCCAACACCACGCCGAAATTTGACGAACGTATAGTTTATTTTCTACAGGTTAAATCAAATTAGGGATGAAATACTAAACGAAAATTGCAAACATTTTCAGTTAAAATACGTTTGTTCTTGGTGACAGATGAAGAGAATTTTGCAACTGCAGGAAATGCAGGACGGAGCGAACTCGTATTCCCACTGCCCGGCCTTCTACGCCCATGAGCAAGGTGACAGCATTCAGCACAGAGCCACCGTCACAGCGAGATTCCTTGAATATCTCGAGCGTCAGCGGTGACGCAACGGCGCTCATTGTCACCCCCATCTCCTCTTCCTCCCCCTCCCCCTCACTCCCTGCACGTGAGCCTTGCCGGCCACACGGACGTGCTGAGCCTCCACCACGTGGCCCGCGCCTTCATTTCACCAAGCTGATTCACTTCGATTCTCATTTCGACTTAAAAAGCAACTCACCGCGGGGCGAGTGAGGCTCGAAATATTTCGCGCATCTTCCCTTGACAGGTTATGACGAATTGCGTCCTTTTCTCGACGTTATGACGCTTTCGCTTCCTCCAGCTCCGACTTGAACGCGATTCATAACAAAGCAATGATCGTTCTGTCGTGATCTCCTTTCATGGTTTGATAAACATTCGCATTATACGCGACGATGTTACATTATCATACGCAGTAGTGAACAGGTGTATCGATGCATGCGCGGTTGTCTGCATTAGGCAGCACGGGTTGGAGAGGGGTCGGGAAAAGAGGGGAGAAAAGATGAATGGCGAAGGAGACGGAGAGGGGGAATGAGGGGGGGGGGGGAGGGGAACCTACTCGAATATGAAGAATGCACGACTTCCAACATGAGACTTCCGTCACTTGAAAAGGACGCCTGTCTTGTGACAAGACACTCAACGACATCCCATTGTGCCTCTCCATCTTTCGTTCATACAACTTCTTCCTCTTTCGATTTTATCTCTGTCTTTTACTCTTTCTCCTTGTTGCTAGGGGCTGCCCCCCTCACCTGAAGTCTTCACAACGTAAGGGTCACGATTCTCCACTCTCTTTACAAGCCCACCCACATTTTGAGGAGGAGTAAATTCCAAGGGTTACAAAATCGTTGAGTTAGTTTATTTGCAAATACCTCGGTGCTTTTTGAGTTACGTATTGTGAAAATTGATTTCTAGCTGGAATTTGGTTGTAATGTTTGTAACCCTTTCCATTCCAAAACTTAAGTTTTATCCACTGTTGAAGTACAATATTTTTAAAAAATCGAGAATACTAGTATGTGCAACCTTCCCTGAACATTACTCACACTATTTATCCACTTAAATCAAGGAGACACCATGACAATATCTCCTTTAAACGTCTTCGGAAACTCTTCCTCATCCTACGCTTTCAGCGAAACCTTCATTAACGAGCAGCGAAAAACGACGAGAGGACGAATTTCTCCCTCTCCCGAAACGACGCCTGTTCCCGAACCACTCAAGGCGGAAAAACTCCTTTGAATTCCCCTTTTTCCGACTCGCATAAACCGCGTGGTCCCCCTCCTCCTCCTGCACCACCGCCGCCAAAGTCAAACAGGCGAGAGCGCCGGACTGCGCAACGCGCGTCGAGAGGCCCCCGCCGGGGGAGGGGAGGGGACAGGGGACAGCGGAGGGGGCAAGGCTATTTGTTCTTCCCGTCCCCCCGCGTGCCCCCGCCTCCGCCGCCGCCGCCGCTGCCTCCGCGCCCGCCCGCGGCTCCCGTGCATTCCTAATTAAGCGGCCAGGGTCGCTTCATTGAGGCGAGCTCGCTGAATGATCGTACGGCCCGGCGCGGCCCGGCCGGCGGCGCGTGGCGGGGGGAACATCGCCCCGCCCCGCCGCGCCGCGCCACGCCACACGAGCGGCGGTGGGCGCCACTGGCTTTAACGGGACGCTCTCTCCGCTGCACACAAGCAGCTCGCCCATTGGGCTGTCAACGGCTGCATTGCTCGCGGTCATTTATCATACGAGAAGTTCACAGAGCAATGGAACATTAAACCACACTCGTACCTTTTCTGTTCCTCGTCTGTAATAATAATAATAATAATAATAATAATAATAATAATAATACTAAAGCCGAAGCCCTTGGCGCAGACGTTTGTGGCAGTCGTCGTCTGCGCCGAGGAGGCTGCAGGTTCGAGTCCTGCGTAGGCATGGTCGCATCTGTGATTGTCCCTTCACCCCTCATCACCATCCTATCACACCATAACGCGTAACAACCTTGTCTTACACCAAAGGGATACAGTCGAAAAACGCTGATCCCCATAATGACATTCGTTAATAATTTAATATCTCTGGGATTAATTGGACTGACCCTCGGAAGTTAACGTGTAGCGTGATCATAAATGGACGGTACGTTATATAATAAAATAAGCATTTTCAAAGTTGTACGAAAAGAGCACTTTCAAAGTCGTACGAAAATCTTCTAATTTTATGAAACATAAAGGACGGAGAAAGGGCGTTACTGCTAATAAAACGCAGTTCATGAGAAGCCCTAATGATCAGAAATCAATTAGTAATAACGATTCCGCAAGAAAACTCCAGGAACTTCGAAATACACGTTTTCATTGTTTTTATAAATTGTGAAATTGCATCGATAAGAGAAATTTGGAAAAATTCCCAACTCGTTCTTTCGAACTACATCACGACTTGAAAACGGAGCCGCGAATTCTCAAAGGGCCACTACGTCTCCTTCCGCTTACTGTACGACACCTCCAACCTCTCCGTATATTATAGAGCGCGCGCGGCCCCGGGCACAACTCACGTTCGCCGGAAACCCCACGGGGAGCAATTGCAGCGCCCGTGGCAGCGAGGCGCGGCGGGGGAGGGGGGCGAGGATTCGGGTCAGGCGCGGCGCCTGCAACGACTGACGCAGTGCAGCTCTGCAGTCTGCACCGCGCGCTCCTTCAGCCCGCGGCGGCCACGCCCCCACCGCGCCGCCGCTGCACCGCCTCGCCGCGCCGCCCTAATTGCATGCTAATGCCCTTCGACGCGCCGTAATTAAATTCCGCGCCCTCTCACGCGAAGCGGCCGCGCGCGGGTTTCGCTCGCCCGCCGGCGGAGGCGGAGGAGAAGGCGCGCCGTTGTTGCTGCGGCAGGGCGCCGATCCCGGGATACCCGCCCGCGCCGCCGCTGCGCGCAGCGGCCACTGCCCTTGGTGAGCAAGACGCTTGGGCGCCGGGACTTCCGGAACAGACATACGCAGGACTTCTGGAAATCTGGAGCGGGTCCAGTCGATCATTGGGAGGGGGGAGTCCATCGTCCATTTTTGATAAATAATAATTTAAATAAATTTAAAAAATGTTTTGTATTGTATACTGTACATGTAGTATAGATATGGTGTTATACAAGATTATTTTTTAAATAATTACATAATTTTAATTTAAATAAATATTTAAATCAATTTTGCCAAATAAAGGTAAACGAAAATTCAAGGCCTTTTGGGACGGGAGGCATGGCCCCTTTGGCTTCCCCTGGATCCGCCAGTGGTTTCAGCGGTGACCTTTTCGAATATTCATTTCGTGTTTTCGGGCGCGTCGTCCGCCACAGTCATTAGTCGCATAAGCGAAATACGTGTTATACTCGTTTTTGCAGGATATGGCGGATTCCCCCCCCCCCTCTTGAACCCGCCCCCCCCCGTGAGAAGAACGTCGATATAGAACTCTACTTGCGAAGGTTTCTCACCACTAGGTATCTCCGTCCGCGGGACAGCGACACAGTCGGGATAAGCTCTACGTTCCCGCCATATGAGGGAGTATAGTGCGTGTGTGTTTTCTGTGTGTGTGTGCATTTAGGGGAGAAGAGGAGACAAGGATAAGGAAGGGAAGATCGCAGACCGTCCTTGGCCCAAGTGTTAGCGTTCTGCTCCGACATTCGCCTGGCATTGATCAGAGGAAACCACAAAATCAACCTCACGAATCAGTGTAGTGTATCGAGAACTATCATCCAAGCAATAATGGCTTCGAGCAACCGCACTGGTGTCGAGACCTCACAAATTAGTATACATCTAGAATTATCACCCAGGCAACAATGAGTGGTAATAATACTGGCAATAATGTCAAGAACCTGCCACTTTCGGGTTTCATGTACACTGACGGATCCGTGGGGGGGTGGGGGGTGAAGGGGGCCATTGCTCCCCAGAGTTTTTATTTACCTCCCTTTATTTGGAAAAAATGATTTAAATGTGTATTTATGTTCGAACTATGAAATTATTTAATCAATAATATTGTGTACTATCATATACAGTACATAAATAATATACAATACAATAACAGATACGTTTATTATTTAACAAATGTACGACCCCCCCCCCCCCCAATGATCGGCTGGATCCTCCGCTACTCGTGTATCACCTTCACGGGTTAAAACCTTGCAGTGCTGACCCACAACGTCGTACATTCCCCACGCGTCCGGTGTCTCTCCCGGTGGCCCCCAAAAATCCGTGTGCCCTGGCGCCGGAGCTTGGCTTGGCTTGGCTTGGCGCGGGCGTGGGCGGGCGGGCGCCGCGGGCGGTGGCAACGCGCCTGCACGGCGCCGCCGTCGAGACAAATTGCGGCGCCCGCCGCGCGGGCAGGCAGGGCGCAGCCAAGGCCTCCTGCGCGAGGCAAAAAGGCGCACACGAGGCGCAGGGCCCCGGCGAGGATTTGCGGGCAGCGGACACCGCCCTTGACGCGAGATCAGCATCGCTCATCGCACCTGACGCCCCCACCCCCACCCCGCCCCGGCACCGCTCGCAAGACGAATGCGATACGCGCATGCGCGCCCAAGAGATATGGACGCGGGGCACAGGCACGTACGACGCGCGCAAGAGATAAAGTAGATTCCGCGGGGGCAGATTTAAGAGTGCGGGTGGAATGCCGCGGGGGGCGCCGAGCTGGAAGACGCCCTGTTTATTTCTTCGCAAGAAGCTTGTGATTCACGGCGTGTTGAAAAAAAACGTTATGGCGAAACTCTCACCGTTAGACATTAGTGACCCAAGCGGTTGCTGGACGAAGGAGGGGGGGATTGATATGGTTGGGGTGGTTCAAGCGTTCTAGGTGATATGTATGATAGTCTGGACGTCAAATCCTTACATCTCTTAGAATTCCGCTGAAACAGATTATGAACGGCCAGCGGGAACAGAGTAAGTTTATAAAAAAACGGGAATTTATTTAATTACAGCGAAAGAAAAAATAGAAATAATAAAGGAAAAAGGAGAAAAGAGAAAAAAGAAAGAAAGAAAATGAGAAAGAGAGGGAGTTCGATTTCCTATGGGGGAGGATGTTCCTTTAATCGTGGGATCGTAAGTTCTCCATTTCTTTGTTAAATAAACAGTTCCCTAGAATAAAAAAAAGCGAAATTCTACTTTTACAAATCAGGATGCAGAATTCTAAAAAGACCCACTATTTCATACATTCTTGCATTCAACATTGCATTCAACCATTGCTGTAAACATGCATGATTCTGAAAAGATATCTCGGTCACGCTTTATAAAAAATTCCGAAGATTTAGGAATGTAAGAAGGTAAAAACTGATATCTGAATGTTGGCAGCACACGTGGAGATAGAAGAACAAAAAAGTCACGGAGGAAAGAAAAAAGAAACTATAAAAAGACAAAAAAGTAGCATTGAAAGAAAGGACGCCAAAAGTACGAGATGGAAAAGATGACAAAAAGGAGGTGAATTAGGTGTAAGGGCATGTGGCAATCGTTTGTTCGCGGGCTGGGAGGCAGTTTGGCAGAGCTGGCGCAGTCAGCGTTCGTCGAACGACCTAGCGGACGAGGTGGGGGAGGAGGCGGGGGAGCAATTGGAGGGTGGGGAGGAGGAGAGGATTGGGAATGGAGTGGGGAATCGACTGGGGCCCGCCCTCGCCAACGACCTTGGTGGCCTCGAGCGAGGCATTGTCCAGCAGATCCCATCCCGGAGAGCGCCAGCCAAGAGGCTACAGGCGCCGTCTCTTCAATAACAATTCGCTACGTTCTTGGCAGTACTCTCAATCCGTCAACACTCCTAACTATTCTTAGTTAATTTAAGCTTTTCCCTCATATGTTTGATAAAGAATGTGATTTATTATTTTTTCTACACACTTATCAAAATATATTTTAAAAAACCGTTACTACCTTTCAACAGTATTGTGTATGTGTTCATTCAGGACTGTTGTGTGGATTAGTACAAATCATTTCCTAGTACAGCACTATTCAAAATGGTTCTAAACTTTTCATTTTACTTCGTGCAGTCGTGCATGTTACTTAATTTCAAACATCTGGCACCGAGGCCCTCAAATATGGTGAATATTGATTGTGTACAGCTTGTAAGGGAATGGAGAGCCCGAAGTAGCATACGGTTGGCTACCTTCCAACTGCAATTCCCAACCGAAATTAATAATCATTATCTTCGTCCTCAGGGCAGTTGCTTCTCGGATTATAATGTGAATTTATGCCACTGCTTCCACAATAAGTGCTAAAATATATTCTACAGAAGACGTTTGCAATCAAAACTAGCTCATTCCATTTACAAAAGTTGTACATGAGAAACGAAAACCTTACGTTCACACGTGGTTGGATACGAACCGGATATAATCTCGCAGCATACAGGTTTCACAAATGTCAGTAATGTAATGGAATAACAAAGAATAGTGTCACCCACAACAAAGCCGATTACACTGTACCCGATATCATACGTTAAGTTGAACTGAAAAAAATTCGGTTTCTGGCATATCTCATTAAAAAATTTCTTTTCCCCCAACATTGTACCCATGTTTTATAGACAGTGAATGTGTGCGGGTGTGTGTGGGGGAGTCTGGGGATACGAGTACCGGCATAAACTTTGCCGTTGTCTCCGCTCTCATACATTTTATTGGAACGAAATTTATTGCTAAATTTATTGCCATCTCCCTTTCAGTAGCCCTATACTTCATCTTCAAATGGCGCCAACAGGCCTTATTTCTGACTAGTGTTCCAAGTTAAAAAGTCAGAAGCTTCTAATCCACTCGATTTATATGATTTGCCTATCCACACAGACGCTATGAGTACCAATACGGACCACAGAAATCTCGACGTCTAATTTTTGTACTGAATTCCACACATTATCTTGGTACTACTACGTATCGACGGAGAATGGTAAAAGACTGTTAACTCTAAAACCGTGAATGGAAATTCCTTCAAAGAACAGTGGCAAAAGACTGTTGAGAAGTACAGTGCTCATAAAGTTCAACATTGTTTCCAGGAAAAAAATAAAATAGAAGACAAAGAACGAAACTTATGTGTGTAATAAAAGGGAGAAATAACGAGAAAAAGAAAAGAGAAACAAAAGTGTGCAAAAATAAAATGGACGGTGAGAAAGAAAAAAAGGAAAGTACCAAAAACAAAAAAAGAAAACGGAGAAGGCAAGAAAAAGGAAAAAAAAACAATCCTTTAAGACGCGTTTCCCTTCTGGACCCCAACTAGGCGAGAGAAGAGCGAAGGGCAGCGGTCAGTGGGAGGGAAACGGCGGATGTCGGGTGGAGGGAGATGGGCAGTAAGCGTTGGGCGATCTGCGATAAGCCGGTGGGCAGTACGCGGAGTGGGAGGATGGGCTCTGGGCAGAAAGTGGTGGGCAGTGAGCGGTGGGCGGGGACCGCAGGGCAATACGCGGTGAACGTGAAGGAGTGTGGGTGGTACGCCCTGTGAGCAGTAAACGGGGCGGAAAGGGTGGTGGACGGTGGGAGTGGCCGATGGGCGGTGGGAGAAGAACGATAGGCGATAAGCGGTGTGTCGGTAAGCGGCGAGCGAAGGGTGGTAAGTGTTGGGCAGTAGGCGACAAGTAGACGGTGGAAGGTTGTAGGGGGTGAACAATAGGCGATAAGCGCTCTGGTCAGTATGAGGCGAGCGGAAGATGGTGACCAGTAAACGGTGGGCGGTAAGTGGTAGGTAGTAAGCGCTGGGTAGAGAGAGGAAGGTGATGGGACTGAACAACAGGCGATAAAGGTGGACGGTAAGCGCTGTGGTCAGCACGAGGCGAGCAGAGGATGGTGGGTAGAAAACGGTGGGCAGTAAGTGGTGGGCAGTAAGCGCCGGGTAGAGGCTGGAAGGTAATGGGGCTGCACAACAGGCGATACGCGGTAAGCGCTGTGGTCGGTAAGCGGCGAGCGGAGGGTGGTGTTGGGCAGTAAGCGGCAAGTAGAAGGTGGCAGGCGGTAAGGGGTAAACAATAGGCGATTAGCTGTGAGCGGTAAGCGCTGTGGTCAGCACGAGGCGAGCGGAGGATGGTGGGCAGTAAATGGTGGGCGGTAAGTGCCGGGTAGAGGGTGGAAGGCGGTGGGCGGTGGAAGCAGTGGGCGACCAACGGTGGGCAATAAGCGGCGGGAGGTGGGGGTAGTGGGCGGTGGGCGGTGGGCGACGGGCGAAGCGCGTGCGCGGTGGCGCCGTGGAGGCGGCCCCGCGATGCCCACGGAGCAGCGCACGCTAACCTTGGAAGAAACACGTTGCTCCTCCCTTTGTTCCTTTTTGCCCTCGCGGAGCCGCGCGGCCGCGGCCGCCGCCGCCGCCACCGCTATCAGCGGAATGCTAAGTCGTCCCGAGCATCATACTTATGGTCGGAGCGTAATAAGGGCTGTGCACGTATGTTTACGGTCGCGCGAGCGACGGGAAGCGAAGCGGCGCGGCGCGGAGAGGAGTGCAGGGGGAGGAGAGGGGCGGGGGAGGGGGAACAATTCCGAGCGTCGTCGCGGCGGCCGCGAGTGGAAGGGGGAGAAGTGGGCGGGGCGCCGGCCGCCTTCCCGCGCGTGGGCGAACGCCTGGAGAGGCGCGCGGAGGCACGCCTCTTCGCGCCGCGAAGGCCGTCCGCGCTGGAGGAGTCTGCTCTGCTCGCCCAGGGCATTTGGATGGACAGAAAGGACGTTCCGCCATGAAAACATCAATACGCTTAGGTCGTCCACGCCAGTCTGCTCTACTCGCTCAGGGCATTTGGATGAACAGAAGAAACTATACTTCGCCGAATAGATGAGGTCCATTGACAGTTCGTTCGCTGTGACGCTTCCATCCAATCGGGAGCTTGAATGTTACCGTAATGACGTCACTGTCGTGACGTTCATGAATGAATGGATGACAGTGTTACAGCTAATGAATTGTCAATGGACCGCGTGTTTTAATTCAAGAATACGTTCCACCCTGAACACATAAATACATTTACTTCAACAATATACTTCAGCACTTTACTACTAAGGGGAAAATTGTAAATTTTCTCTTCTATTCCAACTTTCCAGAAAAACGAATTTACATAATATTATGTCAAATTTATTAAAATATCCAAAATCCGGATGGAAGGGCGGTATATGACACTTTCGTGATTTTCGAAAAGGTCCGTCAATAATAGGACGCGCGTTTATAACGGTGTGTTTTTGAGGAATGGCATACTTCAAAAACTGACGGTCTTTTCAGGATATTTTCAGTCCCAACTCCGTCTTTCTTTCCTTGCCTGATAAGTCACTTCTCCACTCATCTCGTCATCACATTGTTTTGACAGCTGCATACACAAAGTAGGAAATCAGAATGTATCCTGCTGAAATATTTAGTGCTCCTGGGAACCTCCAGATGGTCCAGGAATCGGTGTGATTGTTTAATCTGCATACCTAGCGAAAGTCATCTTCGGTGTTACAAATATAACAATTCAACCACATGAAAGATGCAGTTCCAGCTCGCAGAGCGACCGCATCAAATTCGAAAATCTGCAAGTTTCGAAACCACAGAAGAGAGATGTACGTCGTTATCACACTGATTAGTATGACTTGACAAAGTATAATTACTGAAAAGTTCCTGATCTCTCTCAAGTCATTTTTCTTTTACAGAGACACCGCGCGAATTCCAATATCAAGAGACTCGCAATTTTGAAGCAAGGCACGAAACGATCATGTCGATGTTCAGGAATGACGTGCCAGGCCTGCTGAAAGCTCTCAGAGGACGTCACACGTTGAGTAACGTTCTAGGGGTGCGTGATCAACGCGGGCGAGTACGGCCATGGAAGGTGAAGAAGGATCATAGTGGCGTCGGGAACGGACGACTGCGCCAAAACGGACACGGGGACGAGTAAAGAGGTCGACGTGAGACGATGGGAGATTTGGCCGGGAAAGAGGTCGACGAAAGGGACGGAGAAAGGGACAGAGAAGGAACGGTGAAACACGTGGAAGGGGCGGGGAAAGGACGGGGGAAGAGCACAGGAAAGGGGTCGGGGTATGCATAGAGACGAGGAAAAGCACATGAAGGGGCGGGGAAAGGGGCGGGAGAAGAGCGCAGGAAAACGGGACGAGGAAGGGGGCGGAGAAGGGAATGAAACGAGGAAGGGGGCGGGGAAGGGAATGAAACGAGGACGGTAACGGCAGGACCGGAAATGGCAACAAGCGCGCGGGCGACGACAACATGACAGGAACTCGGGTACTAGGATGGAGGGGACCATGGAGTACAGAGCATGGATCCTGTCGCCGGGGCGGCCTGAGGTCAGCGGCAACGCGGACGGCGCGGAGAGCGGGGGCGGGCGGCGGCGGCGGCGGCGGCGGCGGCGGCGGCGGCGGCGGCGGCGCGTCGTGTGAACGTTCACGCCCGTTCCGCCCCATCGGCCTCGTCGGCCGGCCTTCCCTCCTCCTCTACCCCCCTCCCAGACCAGCGCGGTGAGGTGAGGCGTGGCGTGGCGTGGAGCGGCGGCGGCCGGCGCGCCGGGGCCCTATCGCCCGGCATCGCAGCGGAGCCCACGAAGCCGCCGCCCGCTCGCCCGCTCTCCGCCGGCGCACGACCTGAGATCGACCGCAGATACGTGGGATGCCGCCGCCGCCGCCGCGGACGCACAGTGGTCCACTGGAGCTCCTTACACGCGCAACGCGATTGTTTCAAGATATGAAATGGTTGACTTCAAAAATCTAAAGGTACCAAGGCAGTTAGCAGCAGGCGCGAATCCTGCCAATCATTTGGGGAGAGGGAGGCATCGTAAATTTTTGTGAAATAATAAACATATTTGTTATTATATTGTTTAATATTTATACTGTTGATATGATACTATGCAGTATTATTGTTTAAACAATTACATAATTCGAATATAAATAAATGTTTAAATCAATTTTGCCAAATAAAGGAAGGTAAACAAAAACTCTAGGCCTTTTTTTTGGAGGGGGGCATGACTCGCCCTCCCCTCTATCCGCCAGTGGTTCGCAGTATATCATTAAACTTCCAATGCAATTCTAAATGCGTTTCTATTACATCTTGAAGTATTCCAACAATCACTCGCAGCACAATATGCCAGTAAATAGGTCTCATACAAGGTACCAATCTACTCTGGCATACAGAGAGATTACAATAAGAATGGGTCGCTTTGACAGCTACCGTTTGACCACTGTTGGCAACACAACTTCAATGCACTCATTTTGTCAGTGCGTTCGTTTACAATTGACTCATTGTCGTCGCCCTGCATGACGTTCATTTGTTTCCCGACCTGACAAAATGTCCCTTCTTAGACAACTCCTCCATACCGCACGGAGCTTTTGTCCTGCATGTGGACCATCGTGGGTCGCCACAGCCGCATTGGCCAACGTCCGTTCCGCCGAGCCCGTTTCTTCGCGTACCTCACGCAACCGCCGCCGCCGCGCCACCGTCGCGCCTGAGCGACCTCTCGGCGCTTTTTTGCCGCTTCCTCTGCTCTTCCGTGCGAGAACATCACACCAGCCAGCGCTCCTCTCCTCTCCTCTCCCCTCTTCTTCCTTCGCCAGGCAGTCGCCTCGTAGGGTCATCAAATTTACGTTAGTAACGCACTTTCTGTAAGAAAGCGCTGGTAGGTATTCTCGTTCAAAGCTTAGGCAGCATTAAAATTACTCGTGTTCGTTTTTTTGTTCCTCACGAATTTGGTCCACGAAATTGTGACCTATCTTCCTTTTCTTCCCTACACACAATAATGACAGATCTCTTTAAATATAATCCTGGCATCTCGAATATTTACAGTTAAATGTTTAATTAGTCTAGGAAACGTTTTGATTAGTTTACAAACATATTTGACATTATATTTGTTACCTTTTTCAAATTTATTCATTAACGACTAACAAAAAAACCAAGATTCACATTGATTGCTATTTAACTTGTTTTGAGCCACCGAAGGTGGACATCTTTATTATCAGCTGAAGATGATTACACCTTCCATTAAAAATGCCAAAAGCTTGTAGCATCCAGCAAGGTTAACCTCAGGCCCATCATCTCCCATTCCCCCATGCTACACCTCACGGATGTGGAAGAATCTGCTAGTCGCACACAACACGGCTAATGTATTTTTTAAAAAAACTTCACCTCCTGTTTTTATTTTGTCTGCCCCGGTCTGACGTCTGCACTGCCATCTACCGCATTTCGTCCACCACGTGCAACGTGAGACAATGAAGTCCGAGCGGGCTGCCCCGACTGCTTCTACCTGCCGCGGGGCCGCGCCACCGTCGCGCTCCACCGCGCGTCTGCCCGGTTTTTGCCGCCCCGGCCCCCTCCCCTCCGCCCCCCCCCCCCAGCCGTTGTCGTGGCGCCACAAAGCCAGCGCCTTCTCCGCGGACGAACGGCCACGGCCGGGCAGCGAGCGCCTCGCGGCAATAACGCGGACGGCGAAGCGGAGCTAACGCGCCGCCGCACACTGGGGCCGAAGGCGCCGACAGGGGCAGAAATTCACTCCTCACAGATGTAACGACGTAATATAAGCGATGGAAGAGTAGAGGTTACAGCGTCGGTGACGGAAGGAAAGAAATAAAGACTGTAACGGAAGAAAGAAATGATGGTGACGGAAGAGAAGAAATGATGACGACGGTAGAGAAAAAGAAATGATGACGATGTCGGAAGAGAATAAGAAATGATGACGACGGGACAAGAAGAAATTACGATAACGAAAGAGGAAAAATGATGACTTCGTTGACGGAAGAGAAGAAATTACAAAGACGAGACCGAAGAGAAGAAATGACGACGGTGACGGAAGAGGAGAAATGGCGACGGTAATGGAAGAGAAGAAATGACGACGGTGAAGGATAAGAAGAAATGATGACGGTGCCGGAAGAGACGAAATGTCAACGGAAGAGATATGATTATGACTCGGCGTGAAGAAACGAAAAGAGGATAGAACTACAAAAATAAACTAAGAAACAATATAGGTAAAATTTGTTACATAAAACGTACTTCTTGTATATATTACCATTACCAATAAAAAGTTTCATACAACTGACAACGTGTTTAACTAACCGAACACCTGAAGACGCAAACACTATATTTTCTAGATCTTTCTTTCTACATGTTTCTTTGCGGGAAGAATGTAGTCTCCCAAACCGCCACGGTCACGTAAGTGTGATTTCGCCCCACTATGCATCATCCAAGGCCACAGCCGTGAACACGAGGCATTAACGACCTGCCGCGAGCGCACATGAAGATCTCATCTGGAGCTCCCGCGCTCCGCGTCGCGTCGGCTCTTCGCACTACCGTACCAAAGGGGCCCTCGGCGACTTACGAAGTTCACAGACTGTGGGGACGCGTACCTCACACAGAAGCCTGGGTAAACACGCACAACATCGCATGAGGTGTGAACTGTCCAACTTGTTACTAAACAAATCAATAACCCCGCAGGTTCGTCGTCGTGTTTGTCTACAAAAACGCCAACACGTGTTAAGTTGGACTTAATTATTAATTTTTAATTTAATTAATAATCAATAATTTCCGGGAGCATCAGATATAATGGGCATTTGTCCCGTAAGTATAGTGCCTGATTTTATCACGGAGGTAGCAGATCCCCCCCCCAACGGATGGTGAGATGCGGCGCCGACCTACACGTTGGCTTCCCCCTTTCACGAATATCCGACAGCGGGATACCGGCCCAGCCAAGCTCTACGCTCCCGACTGCTCCAGAGTAGTTGGTAGTGATGTGGATGTTGAGTTATAGTAAAGGATGAAGACAAGGAAGAGGACGGACAGATCGCGCGCAGTCGATGGTCCATTTGTTACGGTACTGCTAGCATTTGCTGGCAGTATTCCTAGTATCACCAGTATTACTTACAGGTAGTATTTGCGTGGTGTTAATCGGAAAAAACAACGGAAAACCACCAACTAGAGCAGCAGGTCGCTAGAATTGTCCTGACAGTAGCTGAATTCCACCCAGGTATCTACTGTGTCGAAATTCCTGTCCCCGTCGGGACTCGAATCCTAGGACCCCCGGTCACAATCATTTGATAACCTGAGGCGCCTCTGCCAGTAACGAATTATATCTTTGTTAGTTATAACGACAGCAGTTCATAATCGTTTATAGCCACACCCGGAAATGTATGAATGCTTTTAATGGAGTGGTGATTACGAAGATACGATATAAATGACGATGGATCACTGGTGGAACGAGAGACAACAGATAGTGGAGAAACCTGAGAAAACATGCCGTCAACTCGCTCTGTCTACTAGAACTTCCACACCACAGATCGCTGACATTTGAACTCCGATCCCAGCGTTACCAGGCGAGCTGCCTCACCAAATTCACCCTGTGCGACCAGAGAGCCGAGTGATCGAAACGAGTTTCATCGCTGCCACGCAATGGAGGCTAACGAAGGCACGGGCGTGGCCCAGTTATTTCATTCACCATAGCTATTTACTGGCGGAATCAGTGCTCGCTTACCTGAGGCATGCCAAGGCCTCCATTTACGACACCTTCACATCCGAAGGCGTAGTCATGAATTACCAAAGTCCCCCCTCGTGTACAAACTGACCAGCAACGAATACCCAAGAGTAAATTGACACTTTCGCCGCCATGCTTCACACCTGTGACATCAACCTAACATTCCTGCGAGAAACCTGCAGTTACCCAGACACTTTTCTCGCCTGAGAAAAAAAATATTGGCCCTGCGTTTCTTCATCGTATTTGCTCGAAAAATCTCCTCCCGCATTCCACGGATGAAGTAGCATTCCCAAGGGCGCCCTGGAATCGATACGCCCGGGGAATTTTTTGGCTGTCGATTCGGCCCGGGGGCAAAACCTTCGGAATGGGTTCGATCTCCGGCCGCAAACCGCGACGGCGCGGCGGTGGAGGGGGCGGTGCGGTCGCGGGAGCGGCTCGCCGTGGTTTCCAGTACAAGCTACTCGGCGCGCCCTCCGAGGCTTCCACGGTTTTTTTGCGGCGGCGGCGGTAGTGGCACAGGTGGGGACGGAGGTGGCGGAGGCAGAGGCAATGGAGGTGATGGTGCTGGCTGTGACAGAGGTAAGGACGGCAGTGGCGATGGGAGAGGCAATGGAGGTAATGATGGCGGCAGCGGCTGTGGTAGAGATAGGAACGGATGTGGCGGTGGCAGCGGCAATAGAGGTGATGGTAACGGTAGCGGTGGCGGCAGTGGCAGAGGTGGGGACGGAGGTGGCGGTGGCAGAGGTAATGGAGATGATGATAGCGGCAGCGGCTGTGGCAGAGATAGGGGCAGAGGTGAGGGTGGTAGAGGCGGAGGCGACGATGGTGGTGGCGGCGGCAGTAGTAATGCTAGTGGAGGTGGTGGCGACAGTGGCAGTAATAGGATGGTGGCGGTGGTGGTAATGGTAAGTGGAGGTGACGGCGGCGGTGGCAGTGACAGTCGCGGTAGTCGAGGCGGTGACGCTGGTATGTGTGACAGTGGCAGTGGCGGTGATGGCGGTGGCAGTGGCAGTGGCGGTGCACGTTGGAAGTGGAGGTGGCAGTGACAGTGGCGGTGGCGATGGTACGGGTAAAGGTAGTGGCGGCAACGACGATTGCGATGGCGATGGTGGCGGAGGCAGTGGCAGTGGCAATGACGGTGGCGTTGGAAGTGGAGGTGGAGGCAGAGGCAACGGTGGAGGCTAAGCTTGGGCGCCACAACCGCAGTTCCGTCCTTCGGCGCTCGCTGCCCCGCCGCCAATGAGCCGGAACGCGTGGCCCCCGCCCGCACAATACAATGGCTTCTGCCGCGCACCCTCCATGTCTCCGCGCATACCCCAGCTCAGCCTCTACGGCGCATTTGCTTTTAGAACGCGCCTGTACAAAACGTTTTCACTGAAAAGTACACATCATTTCATTGACCCTCCACAGCATTATCCTGTGTTAGTAGCAGCCTTCTTCTACAACTGAGTATACTGCAACTGAGTCTTCTACAACTGAATATATATATATATATATATATATATATATATATATATATATATATATATATATATTCGAGGCGGTGGCAGAGGCAGCACCTCCATTGCCTCTGAATATATATATATATATATATATATATATATATATATTATATATATATATATATATATATATATATATTCATTCGCTTTGAAAGTCAGGTGACGATGTCTTTCCGTTATCATTCACATAAAAGGATTTCGGATTTAGAAAATAATTTCCACTTCACGTCTTTTCTATCGGGTCCTTGTTGTAGATTCCTTACATCACATGAAGAGCCTACCGGAGCAATACCTCATTCCTAAAGCGCAGAAGTTGACCACTTTATCTCCAATGGCTCTTTTAATCAAATGTTCCCTTATAGCATCTATCAGAAGGCGGGCACCTTACGTTCGGCCAAGAACTGTTCAATAAACACGAATTTATTAAAAATAGCCGTTAATAAGCAATTGAATTAGTTCTCACTGAGAAATTATATTAAAAATACGATGAAAGATCATGAAACGTTGATAAGCGATCCACGAGAAACTGGAGGGACCGGAAAGAAAACCATGTGAACCTGCTTTGTCCGATACGATTTCCCCGTGGAGGGATGAGGATTTGAAGGCCCGAACCTACAGGTGGAAAGGCATCGCGTTCGACCCTATCCTCGTATCAACCCCCATAAACTTGGGAGTGACCAACGGGAGGCTGAGGGAGGACGATTTCAATCCCTCTTCATGGGCCTCCATGAAATTGATCGTAACTCGGACGCGGGCCCGTCTTATCGCGGCGTGACCTGCCGCGGTTGCCGCGCCGCCGCCTGGCTTCAATGCGAACGACTCTCCGCGACGACGAGGGCGGACAGTTCGGCAGTAGAGGTAGCGACGACGGAGGCGGAGGTGGTGGTGGTGGTGGTGGTTGTGTTGGTGGTGATGATGATGATGATGGAGGTGGTGTTAGTGTGTTAATGATGGTAGTGGAATCGACGATGGAAGCGTCGCTGGTGGTGGCGGTGGGGGGGGGTGGCGGCGACGGGAGTTGGTGGTGGTGGCAGTGGGGGAGGCGCCGGCGGCAGTGATGGATGCAGCGGCGGTGATGGAAGAGACGGTACTACTGGTGATGGTAACGGTGAAGGAGATGATGGTAATGGTGGAGGCTCTGATGATAGTGGGGTGGTGGTGGTGGCGGTTGAAGTGATTATGGTATTGGAGTGACGGTAGTGGCGGCTGCTGTAGTGGTAATGGTGGTGGGGTGACAGTAATGGTGGCAACTGTGAGTAGTAATGGTGGTGGTGGTGGTGGTGGTTGTGGTGGTGGTGGTGATGGTTGTGGTGGTGGTGGTGGTGGTGGTGGTGGTGGTGGTGGTGGCGGCGGCGGCGGCGGCAGCGTCTTTAGTGGTGATGGAGGGCGGGAAGGAGGGCGGCTCGTTGAGATGCCGGGGCTGTCGTGCGGGGCGCCGTATCAGCCGCCATCGCGCGCGGACCCTTGCTCCGGTCCCGCGCGGGGCGGCGGATGACGGCCAGCTATTCAGCGCGGGGGCGGAGGCGCGGCGCACAGTGGGGCGAAACGACGCCGAAAGCGCCAACGGCACTTCCCCTCCACACACTCGTTTCTCGCCAAGCACTTAACCGAGAGGGGGGAAAAAACACAAGTACAGTAAACCCTCGTTAGCACGAACTCGCTTAACACGAACGAAACTTCGGTCCCGCCAAAAGATAACGGTAATACGGACATTTAGAATACTCGATAACAAGAAATGTTTATAACACGAACTCAGTTTATTTCGGTCCCTTAGAATTCGTGCTAATGGGGGCTTACTGTATAAATGAGAAGCAACCAAAAAGTGACAGAGGTTAATAGTGAATGCCGTGTTTCAGTTCGAAGGATCGTGTGTTCGAGTTCTCTAGGCATGTTCTTGTCCTCCAATCGTCCTTAATGAATCCGTTAAATCCTAAATTCACCACACAGAACCACCACCACTTACAACCATAGTTTCATTTTAGGAAGAGCTCTTCTAAACGCCATTTCCCATTAACAAATTTTCACAAGTATCTAATATGTGTGACTGAAAAATAAAGGTGTCTGGACCTATATTCCCAATGACCCCCGTATTGAACGAAAATAAATGAATAAACAATAAATATGGAAATAAACACGCAAATTAATAAGTCAAACACAGAATATTAAACAATCATGTTCAGACTTTTCATAGTCTGTAGAATCCTGATATACGAAAATTTCACTTATAAGAGACAATGTAAGATATCCCGATTTAGTAAGTATACGTCCACATTTCACGTCTATGAGACAAAATCCGGTGTACCTAGGTATCGCATACAATGGGGTTCTTTCGTCCTTTCTCTTGAAGCAGTACATATTTCTATTTAACCCCTTATGATTCTTTCAGGCCCAGTGTGCGGCATCACCACAAGGGGAAGCACGAGGCGCGGCGCAGCCCATTCACTTGGAAGGAACTCTCTCACGCGACGCGGGCGAGTGGCATCGGAGCGCAGGGCAGGGGTTCCCAGTATTTTTCAGTTGCCTGCTCTGCCAGGCGCACGTTCATACGACGTTCGCTAATGACTGTCGCTCTCGTTGCTATTGTTCGAGAAAAAAACATTGAGAATTTCCCCGGCATTTTATCATCTACTACAGGGCATATTTCATAATCACACAACCACTAATCGTACCATTACGTACTTCCTGCACACGAAATGCCCCCCTCCCCTCCCCCAACGTAACATGCACATCTTGCTGAGCAATTTCTGAATACTGCTTAGAAAATAGTAATAGTATGTTGTATTAAAATTAAGAAAACAACTTACAATGTATTGAAGCATTTTGTATCAACAAAATGTTTGTTTTTGTTTCTTTGGAGCAACATTACCGATGTATTACGACGAATATTTCTGGTAAAGAACGGTCATCTGAAAGCGTCTTGTCAGTACAACGCGTTAGGACCAAATATATTTCAGCACTGAAGAAGGCCACGGGAGATTGTAACATTTCCAACCAACCGACGTCTGCCGGCCAAATGAGAGAAATCACTAGTCCCTGGCGGCGGAAACCTTTTCTAAAGGCGGCTCCACCTACTCGTCATTCGTCGAGTAGCGACGAGCAACTTCTCACCCAATCGCGAGCAGCTGACATGCTCAGCGAATGTCCGTTTCCTTTGATATGTGCAAAAGACCGACTCGCGGTGGGTAGAGTGAGTACCGAATGTTCGTCGCTCGGCGTATAGCAATCAACATATCCATGCTACTCGGGATTCGGTGAGCGGTCGCTCGCTACTCGCCGAATACCGAATGGATGGAGCGGCCTTAAAACGACGATCGGCAGACTTCCCTTCAACATGTGAGCACGTCCTGCTCATCTCCGCCCCCGACCGCTGCCGCGATTTCCGTCTGCTTTCGGGCGGGCGGGCGGGCGGGCGGGCGGGCGGGCGGGCGGGCGGGCGGGCGGGCGGGCGACGCCGGGCGCCGTTCGCCACCACTCAATCCGATAAGCTTGCAGCCACCGCCGTCTCCTCATCGCATTACGGCGCGCGTAATTCCCGTATTCCGCCAGTAAAAGCGCCCTGGGCCCGGAGGGGGGGGGCGGGGCAATAAAGCACCGCCGCCGGGGGCGCCGTGGCGTGGAGAGAGGAGAGGGACCGCACCAGTGCGTCACGCAACGCGTGAGGAAATTGGATGCGGCCAAGACAGCCCTCCCGCCGTGCGTTCGCTCGCAGCCCCGCCACAGAGGGGCCACCTCCACACACACTGGAAAATCTGCATCACGCACTACGCGTGTATATATTTATTCTGTGTTGTTATACTAAAAGAGAAGAGGTCATTTGTTCACACGAAATGCCCCTTCTTTCAATTCTGCAGTACGTAAATATTAGGCTAATATGGAAAAAAAACCCTCAAAGAAATACGTAACCAAATTAAAATAAAATACGGGCAACTATTAATGAAGGAAGCAACACAGACTGCATGTTTTAACATGACCTGAACTGGGCTGTGGCTGTGTTAATCCAAATACGTTACTCATTAGAAGTTCAACAATGCCCCGCCCCACTTGCAAACATATTTTCCGTGGTGCACAAATAGCCCTTGCCACAGTCTCCGGGACGTGAGGTATCATGCGTTTGAGACATACTTTTAAAATCCCAGTGTCACTAGTATTTCAAGATGGTTGTACACCGAAATCCGTGTAAATTTTCCAGAGCTACTGGCAGTCGTAAAAGTCTACGAACCTCTGGTCTCCCCGAGTTGAGCCGCCCCGTACTGCCTCCCCACCATCAAACGTCGGCGCCTCGGGTGCGTGCGGCTTGCCGGGTCTCGGCTCGGCGCTCAAAGCAACGCCATCTCCGTGGATTAGCCCCGCTGAGCGACGCCCCAGGCGGCTACTGGCCTCAGGCGAGACGCGGACACGACGCCACGGTGTGGCGTGGCGTAGCGTGGAAGGCGCAGGGCGGGCACGGGGCGGGCACGGGGCGGCGCGGGGTGAGGCGTGGGGCGAGGCGTTAGGCGGGGCGTGGGGCATGGCTTGGGGCGGGGCGGGGTGGAGGGGCGGGGCGGGGCGGGGCGGGGTGGCGCGGGGCTGGCCGGTGGGGCGGGGGGCGGCGCGGGGCGGGGGTGGCGCGGGGCAGGGGTGGCGCAGGGCGGGGGCGGCGCGGGGCGGGGGACGGCGCGGGGCGGGGGGCGGCGCGGGGCGGGGGGCGGCGCGGTGCGGGGCGGCGGTGCGGGGCGGCGGCGCGAGGCGGCGGCGCGGGGCGGCGGCGCGGGGCGGCGGCGCGGGGCGGCGCGGGGCGGCGCGGGGCGGCGCGGGGCGGCGCGGGGCGGCGCGGGGCGACGTGGCGTGGCAGAATGCTGTACCCGGGAAGAGGGCGTAACCGCGCAGAGGAAGACGGGCATAAACGACGCTCACTCCACGCCAGCTTCCACGAGATTACAAGGCCACTACAGCACGCCCTGGGTGACGCTTGTGGGACAGGCTCTTAACCTTTTGTGGGGCAGGGTTTTGCTTCAAAGACACAATCTCTTTACTCGATTCTACAAGGGGCGTTCTTAATGTTAGATATTTTTAATGTAATAACTCACTTTGAGCAATAAAACAAAGAAGATAATGATTTCGAAAAAGAAACCACGTTTACATTACACTTTGTTATTTTAAATGTGCGCTGGAAGTACGATATCATAAGCATGTTACTTCCTTGTGGTCTAATAAATATGTTTTCCTTTTTTCTGCACCGACTGTTTTCAGTGTGCTTTACCAATTATGTCAATCACCCGACCACTTTCGACTTGTCATGGCTCTAGGAATGGGTCAAGTTATGTAAAGGAGATTACGTAAGTAATAGTATGCGCAGTAATTTCACGTTTGCCTCTGAAGTTGGATGCTATGACACAAACAGGATAGGCTATTGTTCTCTTTCTGGACATGACCCCCCAAGGCGTGTTCATACGTATGTTTTGTTTCACTTGAAGTAATGATACACGCGAGGTAAAGACGTAAAAACATTACCGAACGATAATGAGATAACCTGTGATTAGTTACGCGCGATGGTATTTTCATGAAACGTACAAATTGTAACATTCCGAAGGCTATGAAGTTTCAGATCTTCATTTGATATTACGTAAACATGTTTTATTATTACAGATTTGAAAGAATAATTTCAGCTCAGAAGGATATCTCATTTTCTTACAGAAATATTCATCTAATTCTCGCGAATTTTCTCCCTCATTCTGATCACCAGCTTGTAGTATCCAGAGTGAACAATAAAAGAATTCAATACGCGAAAATTGTAAAATTCTATCAATTATAAATTTTATAATAAATAAACATTTAGTAATTTAAAACCGGCGAATGATAAGTAATAAAAAATGACAAATGAAAGGGAGACGTACATTACAAATAAGACACGTGAAATAAAAGATGAAGAACGGGTAGGCATATGGAAATTCAAAACACGCACAGATGCAGGGAAATCGCCTAAGAACAAATCAATGAAACTGAATTATCTGCGTCAAAGTTGAATTTGCTTCAACATCATTGTTCTCATTTTATGACAGACTTCGTATTTGGTTCCCAGCATTCCTGACACACGCTCTTCTGCTCCGAGTCACCCACTCTCGTCTCTGCCCACCACCAACACACTTTTCTGGAACCGCCCGAGGGTGGTTGCTCGTCGGATCCATCACCCACCCGCTCCCTAGGGCGCCCTCCCGCCCCCAGAGCGCAGCAGCGGCGCGCCCCAGACGCCCAGGGCTTCGCTTGCGACCGTCAGCGCTTTCGGAGAGGCCGTCTCGTTCCGGCCGCCGCCCCATGAAATTAAACGCCCGAACGCCATTCAGCGCCGACGGGTCGGGCGGCTCCCCCGCCGCCGGTTATGGCGGCCTCGAAATTGCATTAGACGCACAGCCTAATAACGCGGACGCCGACGCCGCGTCGAAAGCGAAGACGGCGGCGGGCAAGGCGCGTCCTTGTCGCTCATGGAACCCCTCTTGCCCTTAGACCTCTCGAGCTGGGTGGGGATGAGAGATTCAGAGAGGAAGACCCAACCCCCTCTAGATATATTCTTTCCTACACGATTGGCAAATTCAGTAGCGTATTTCTTTGATGGGTAAAGAAACCTTATTCTACAGTAGAACGGAAAAACTGCTTCAGTTCGTACTTTGAATATTAAAAATATTTGCAATGTGCAGAAAATATACAGCATTTTAGAGCAGAATTTGAGTTGTAAAATGTTTCCCAGACGCAGACATGGAGCTGACGATGAAAAAAAAAATACAATATCGACTTCACCAAAAAATGACTCGTTTTAAAAGGTCGGAGAACACTAGAAATACTCTATTTAACGAAATAAGTAGTAGTTTTGCAAAGGTCACTCCACAGAGTGCAATATTTCTTAACCTCTCGAAGAAATAAAGGATCGCAGTTTTTTTCTTATTTTGTTTTTCAGTATAAAAAAGGCCCATACCACGATCTTATTAAGGTCAGCTCTCAGAATTACATTACGAATGAAACCTTGGAACGTTCCGCGTGACATCCAGGAAGATGGAAACCCAACAAAGATAATTCTTTCCTAATATTTCTACTTGGGTGCAAAGTACAATACACTGCAACAAAGTTGCGAAGTCTGTCCTACAGATTAAGAGAACATAACGCAGCATGAACGTGTCCCAGAAAAAAAAAAGATACGTTAAGCCGATGGTGACGAACATCTTTTCCCAATGAAGTAATTATGTTCATCTCCGATCCCAGCAAGTTTGTGCAATTATCCCAGCAAGTTGCAATTATTTTCATTTATTTTCATTTTCTACTTACTGGAATAAGAAGTTACATAGATCAGTACTACAGTACTTTTACATATATATAATTTGTGGTGACTTAAATTAACCTTTTAAACTTAGAATTCTAAATCCAACTTCTCAAGGATTATGAAGATAATAAAACGCCTTACTTATTCTTCAACTCGAACTGAAAATGCTTGAATCGGGAACCTTTTTTTAATTCTTGTCCGGGAATCTGTGATTTGAACAAGGTTAAAAAGTGATGGTGGTCGATTAGGTTGATGCATTAGTAGAATTTTCTGAAGATCTTGAAAATGAATGGAATTATGTATGGGATATTTAATTCTTTGTGCAACTGCACATTTGAAACGAACCATAAGGCCTTTGTAATTGTTCTCGGGTATTTATTTTGGATAATTTAGATTTTATTAAAGTTAGTTCTCGAAGCATTTGACCAGATAGGGTGGATGCATTCCCCACAATGTAAATTCCTAGTGACAGATCTTCAATTTCTTCACTTCAATATCTGACGGCTTCTACGCACGACCAGGAAAACGAAATCGCGCGAAAGAAGGCCAGGAGCCCGCGCCAGTGTTCAAACGAGAAGTCGCGCTGTCAGCGGCGCGAGCGGCAGGCGAGCGGGGCGACAGGTTTGTAAATTACCTCTCCGGCAAACCCAGTTTTATTTTCATTTTATTACCGCTGGTCCCAGGCGACGCACACCATCTGTTGGCTTCTTGTGACAGTTGGGCACCCTACTTCAAAGAATCGTCTTGATTCGTCATTAGGAGCTTAGTGCAACAAACAAACTGTAAGTAACAGCATTAGAACAGGAAGATATATTGCCACAAGATATTGTGTAAAATACAAACCCTTCACTGTAACATTGGGCGCACGGAGTTTCATAATTCATTTCCCAAACTTAATGGCTTCCTATCCATAAATTAGCTTATGATGTCGAAGTCCACAAGATTATTAATTTATTCTGTTATGCGACAACATTCATCATAACACACAATCTCGTTGCCAGAAATAATCTTATTTGGAAGACCATTTTAAATAAAACCTCTTTAATAAACATGTCTATATAATTGAATATTTTATTACTAAAAATCAAATTTGCTTCAATTATCAATCTTTAAAGAGTGTTGAAAGATTTTACAAAATACCATTTCCAGCTTTTTCCTTACGCTCTGTTGTATATTTTGCCTGTTCCAATTCGAGATGTAACAATGTCGACACATCAAGTGTCAAAATGACATAACTAAGACTGGGTAAACAAATAGAGGTTGAGCATGTTTAAGACAAAACTATACTCTCTATCGGCTCCTATTCTTCTTAGATACAACGTTCTTACCCTCACTTTAACAAGAATCCCGCTGTATTAATCAAGTTGCCCCTAGAAGACATCATTGTCCCTTAAACAGGCCTATTAGTAATACTAATTAACGGTTTACCCTACTACAGCAATAGAAACGCATGTTCACGGGAATAAAAGAATCGCGAAACAGAGGTCTATATAATTGAAAGACATTTTATTAAAACGAAAAATTGCATCAAATTTTAACCTTCACCGTGAATAAATTTCCCAAAAGCCTCACTCCAGCTTTTCATGTTGTTATTGTTGTTGTTGTTGTTGCCGTCGTCGTCGTACACTCCGCCTGTTCTAATTCGAGCTGTAAAAACCTGTCGCATCTGCTACTTGCATCGGCAACAGAAGCGCATCGCAACAACGAGAGGACAAGAAACGCGCCAGCGAGGTCTAATGAAGGGCAGGGCGGAGCGCGAGGCGCGGACAGGTGCCAAACGGCGGCGCCCCCTGACGTCCGCGGAAGCCACGCACAGCGGCGGTGCGCGACGCCTGCGTCATGACGCTGGCCGCCGCCGGCTGCCAGCGCGCGTTACGTGACCACGCTGATGCTAAGGGCCTTTTCCAAACGCTGCTCCGCGCAAAAATCACGGAAGGGAAAAAACGGCAACGCATGCGTAGATGCACAAAAGTGATGTGAAACTTGGAGTGCGCATATGCAGAAGATCGACAGTGCTGTCCACTATGGTGTGCAAAAACTCCCTACTTTGTGCCATCTCGAACATTAAAACACTATCAATCTTCTGCTCATGCGCAGTTTAAATTTCGCATCATGTTAGTGCATCTGCGCATGCGCAGGAGATCTATAGTGCTGCCCGTTAAAGCTGGCACAAACTCTCTAGTCTTTAGGCCGATAAACAGCAAATAACGGACCTATGAAGTTTGTAAACCGAGGCGATAGTCAATGTTTGTAACTAACTCGTTTTCTGCCCTGTGTCGTGTATTTTTTTTTGTAGTATAATTGTCTTGTAAGAAAAATAATATAAACAAAAAGACAGTTAATTTATTATTACAAGAGGTAGCAATGATTAAATAAATATTAACAAGCATAATTGCTGCCTAACATGTCTAGGAATTTTCTCATTTCTTGGAAAAAGAGTATTCATAGCTATTTTAGCTATAACTCGTTTGTTTCGATTGATCTTAACAGATGGCGGACTGTAAAATCCTTAACATACTACAGTTGTTAGGAGTGTCTTTTCGTTTTTCTGGTTGCGTTAAGTCAATATAACAGTATACTATAATAGCCAATGATGTTGCTCAATTCTGTGTAACATTTTATACGTCAATTTCGAATTATGATTTTATATTGAAATATACAACACACATAACTAATGTAGTTTTTTCTGTGCTCATATTTATGGAAATATCATTTATTACTACTCAGGTCTAGCTTCCAATTTAGCTCTCTCTTCCTGCCATTAAATTAAGGAAATTCACCCTAAATGTTTTTCCACCCTCTGGTGTTAATACAACTGCAATACAACCTTGCATTCGAGTTCATAAGTGCTGAGAACCTCCGGAGCGGTGACTAACAATAAATCTCATGAAGTTGTTAGTTGTTTCTTTGGATGTGTTATAAATATAACATCATGACTGTTATGAGTCTTCTTTAAGCGGTGAGCTGTACAAGTCCATTTCATAAGAAAAAACGAAATACACAAGCCAAACCTAATGACATTAATAAAATGAATGGTCTAATATCTTCCGACATCTTTACCCAAACACCTTTCGAGTCCTTTTTTCTTCCCTAACGAGGTTTTTTTTAACGACACGCAAGCAATCGGATAATACTCACAAGGGAAGAGAAGTTTCTCAAATATATTTTACAGGTAAATGGTAGTGAACAAATATTTGCCCACCCACTATCGGCCTCGATGGAACCGACATTATTTTCTTTCATCAATATATTTCAGAAAAAGAGCTACCGACATTTTAATGCTTGTGAATTTCCCTACATATCGACAATCGAATACATTCCAGCCCTACCGGCGCCTATAATTCTGTCGTCACGGGGTAAAGTTCTCAAGACAAAAATCTTAGTTTGGAGAAAACAAGGGTTAGATTATTGAGCCAACGCTTCTTCCTATGCTAAACGCTATTTCCCAACACTTTTTTCTCGTTAAGGAGGCAACATTTGAGAATTAGGTCGTTTTACTAAAATAAAATTCAGGTACTTAACTTATAGCTTCAGTACTTAAACCCAATTTCGCCAAAAACTGACTTAGGAATTTTTACCCCGTGTCCACAGAATTTCCATGATGCGACGCCGAAAGGGTAGGCGCGGGGAGCGGCAATCCCTCACGGAGGCGCGACACGTGCGTTGGCCAGGAAGACGGGCGCTCGGAAATTACCCCGGCCGCGCCGCGCCGCACCCCGACGAACATTCCCCTCCCCCTCCCGCACGTTGAAATCGAGCAGGGCGCGCGAGGCCGGATGCTCCCGCCTGCGGCGACTAATTACGTTAAAACGCGCAGCCAGCGCCCCGGCGCGCCCCGCTGCCCGCCCTCAGCGCGCGCCGCCCAGGGCGAGGGAGTTCCGCCAGACGCCACTGCGCTCGCCTCCACGCTAGAGTCCCCAGATACTGAGAGTAACGCATTCCATTCTTCCACCGATCCTGCCATTTTATGTCCAGTTGTCAGAAAAATGGAAACTGTGTCGTATTCTGTGTGTTGAGAACCATGAATCTACCCCAAACCAATATTAACATTCTTGAAAATCTCCGTAACGTCATCGATTGCTATAATTTCCCTGCAGTTACTGTTTGGTGCCTGACGAGGTTGTTGGGTGAGTGGATATTAAATGGCGGCGGTTCCGCTACTCTCTGTATCTAAGGACTCTGATATGTCTACCAGTTCATCTTTTATTTCACGTGTCGTACTTGTAATGTACGTCTCCCTTTCATTTGTCATTTTTTATTACTTATCATTCGCCGGTTTTAAACTACTAAATGTTTATTTATTATAAAATTTAACACGTCTCCCTTTCATTTGTCATTTTTTATTACTTATCATTCGCCGGTTTTAAACTACTAAATGTTTATTTATTATAAAATTTATAATTGATAGAATTTTACAATTTTCGCGTATTGAATTCTTTTATTGTTCACTCTGGATACTACAAGCTGGTGATCAGAATGAGGGAGAAAATTCGCGAGAATTAGATGAATATTTCTGTAAGAAAATGAGATATCCTTCTGAGCTGAAATTATTCTTTCAAATCTGTAATAATAAAAACATGTTACTTCACGCGCTCGCCGCCTACGCGCGCGAATCACCACTCGCCGTCCACCGCGGCGCGTTCACGTATGTACTAAAGTGCGATTTTTGTAACTTTGCCCCTCAAGGCTCGTCTTGAAGATGGAATATGTCACGTCTTTCTCAAACTTGCCGCTCGATACAGAATGATCGCGACCGAATAATCAAGCAGTGCTTGCGATCATTCGACATCCACCGGCAAGAGCGAAAAAGACGCGAAATGCCGTGTCCATCGTGGCCGAAGGGGCTTGAGAGGCAAAGTTATGAAAATTGCACTATAGGGTAGAGTCCGTAGGTACAGAGAATAGCGCATTCCACTGTGCTACCGATGCCGCCATGTACTATCCAGTTGTTAGTAGAGTTGAATCACGGTGGTGAAAGGATAATATTGTGGGTATTAAACACTGAGGTGTGGTGAGAGGATATTAAATGGCGGCGGTTGCACTACTCTCTAGGGACTCTACCCTAGGGTTGTGACATCGCCAACAAAAACATATTTCTAAACATCGATGCTCAAAATTCAAACATCGATCTTCTTTGACATCTGAAATTCATAATAGGATTTTTTTTCTTTTCCAAACGTATCGACTACCTGAAACAACGAAACCGAAACCTCGATGTTAAAAAAACAAACAAAAAACAACAAATACATCGGCTTCAAGAAATCTATGATTTTATGAAAACATCGACATCGATGTTGCATCCCTACGAGGGACCACCGCCAGGCAGGCACTCGCCGCCAACGCATACGAATTACCACAACATAGCACGGCGTGTTCGCGTATGTGAGCCGTCTCGGCGGGATTCTGGGTGGCGCGATCGTTTCCGTATCACGTTGCCCTCCTCCACGACTCCATCAACTACGAAAATGTTAAGTGATTAAAGTTCATTGATTACGGTGAGTTTTGCGTGGTTATCTATTTTAGCTGACGTAGAATGCATTAAAATTTGTTACTTTTCCTAGAATATTATCTGACAATATTTATTTTAATAAAATACTGCATTTGTGACGTATGTAGTACTATACATTAAATATTACCAGAGCAACAATCGTGAAGTTATTGCGCGTTGTCATCCATCCAATACTTTTGAGATTACTATAAGCTTACGCATTTGGGAAAACGTTTCAATCGCTCGAAACGATACCCTTTGGAGACGCCGATACCATAAAAGCAATAAAATTAGAGTAAATTGAAGGGGAGAAGCATTCCAACCAATTGCTTTTACTGAAATTGAATAAGTTCAATTTAAAAGCGAAGTGGATTCTTTTGGTATTAGCACTGGACCAAAAAATATTTCAAGAATTGACAAGCCCATATGCACATAGCTTCAGCAGACAAGAAAACACGGCGAAGCAGCAATTGTGTTTTAAGCTTTCAAGCATCCCGATTATCCCTCTGAAATGAGCATTTTGAAAGCTGAACATATTTAAATTACATATTGCAAATGAAAGATTCGAATGACAGAAAATGTGCAAGCAACCAGAATGTGGGAAAGTCGACAATTTTTCAAGATTTGTGATATTCTACGATTTGGAAGACCGATTCTCATTGCAAAGCATATTCAAAAATTCGTGTCTTTAACAGTTTGGAAACGAGGAAATCACAGAAAATTTTCAAGCATCCAAAGTTTGGGAAACTAGATAATTTTTAACATTTCTGGAATGCTAGAATATACCCATCCCACGTCCCATCCCTATTGCAAACCATATTCAAGCATTCGTGTCCTACGGAATTTGATTCGGGATGCAAGGCGGCAGGGCCGTTTTAATAGCGTTGGAGGCCCTTGGTCTTAGGTTTATTCGGGGCGCCCCTATTCTTATTTTCACCCTCCTCAATTTCGATGCTGAAATATAAAGAAAATCATATCAATTCACATTGTATTTCGAATTTTTAATTTTTTTCAAAGTATTTCTTAGTGTTTCAATTTGACATTATTCAAACAAAACATTTAAACATATGGATATAAGTCAGAATAACAGACTCATAATTACATTGAAAAAGACTACAAATTAGTTTTCATTTTTGTTGAATCGTACAAGATAAAACTGAAACGCGTCAACCAGCAACATTCCGTAACATAAATATTATCCAACGATGCGCGACACATCTCTCCGTTATCCCAATTTCTTGCATATAGTTTAATGATGCAACACTTGTTTTTGTACGTTTTAAAAATTTTATTTATTGAATAATTTTTTTTAAGAACTGTCGGGGGCTCTTCAACATTGGGCGCCCTGGGCGCGGGTCCTTCGGGCCTGTGCGTTAACACGGCCCTTTTTTTAAATAATTTATTAATCCTTGTTCGACCTCTAGGCATTTCAAGGTTTCGAATCATACTTAAAATTCCATACAAAGTTGATAACATATGGCATATATTACATATTTTTAGCTTATAATTAAATATTAACTAATTTGCGAGGAGTGTCCAGGAAGGGTCCTCTAACTACTCGATTTTCTTTTATAAGTTTTTTTTAATTGCTTCCTTTTCTGCTATTTTACGGAGATCGAAGCAGGTCTTTGGAATTGAACGCGGCCCTGCGAGGCGGTGGAGAACCGCCGTCCTCGACCCAACGCACTCGGCGCAGAGCGGAAAGAAACAAAAGCGCGCGCAGCCCTCCCGGAGCGCAGGGCGAGCGGGCGAGCGGGCGAGCGGGCGAGCGGGCGAGCGGGCGAGCGGGCGAGCGGGGCGAGCGGGCGAGCGGGCGAGCGGGCGAGCGTGGCGAGCGGGCGAGCGGGCGAGCGGGCGAGCGGGCGAGCGGGCGAGCGGGCGAGCGGGCGAGCGGGCGAGCGGGCGAGCGGGCGAGCGGGCGAGCGGGCGAGCGGTGCGAGCGGGCGAGCGGGCGAGCGGGCGAGCGGCGAGCGGGCGAGCGGGCGAGCGGGCGAGCGGGCGAGCTGGGCGAGCGGGCGAGCGGGCGAGCGTGCGAGCGGGCGAGCGGGCGAGCGGGCGAGCGGGCGAGCGGGCGAGCGGGCGAGCGGGCGAGCGGGCGAGCGGGCGAGCGGGCGAGCGGGCGAGCGGTGCGAGCGGGCGAGCGGGCGAGCGGGCGAGCGGGCGAGCGGGCGAGCGGGCGAGCGGGCGAGCGGGGCGAGCGGTGCGAGCGGCGAGCGGGCGAGCGGGCGAGCGGGCGAGCGGGCGAGCGGGCGAGCGGGCGAGCGGGCGAGCGGGCGAGCGGGCGAGCGGGCGAGCGGGCGAGCGGGCGAGCGGGCGAGCGGGCGAGCGGGCGAGCGGGCGAGCGGGCGAGCGGGCGAGCGGGCGAGCGGGCGAGCGGGCGAGCGGGCGAGCGGGCAGCGGGCGAGCGGGCGAGCGGGCGAGCGGTGCGAGCGGGGCGAGCGGGCGAGCGGGCGAGCGGGCGAGCGGGCGAGCGGGCGAGCGGGCGAGCGGGCGAGCGGGCGAGCGGGCGAGCGGGCGAGCGGGCGAGCGGGCGAGCGGGCGAGCGGGCGAGCGGGCGAGGCGGCGAGCGGGCGAGCGGGCGAGCGGCGAGCGGGCGAGCGGGCGAGCGGGCGAGCGGGCGAGCGGGCGAGCGGGCGAGCGGGCGAGCGGGCGAGGCGGGCGAGGCGGGCGAGCGGGCGAGCGGGCGAGCGGGCGAGCGGGCGAGCGGGCGAGCGGGCGAGCGGGCGAGCGGGCGAGCGGGCGAGCGGGCGAGCGGGCGAGCGGGCGAGCGGGCGAGCGGGCGAGCGGGCGAGCGGGCGAGCGGGCGAGCGGGCGAGCGGGCGAGCGGGCGAGCGGGGCGAGCGGGCGAGCGGGCGAGCGGTGCGAGCGGGCGAGCGGGCGAGCGGGCGAGCGGGGCGAGCGGGCGAGCGGGCGAGCGGGCGAGCGGGCGAGCGGGGCGAGCGGGCGAGCGGGCGAGGCGGGCGAGCGGGCGAGCGGGCGAGCGGGCGAGCGGGCGAGCGGGCGAGCGGGCGAGCGGCGAGGCGGGGCGAGCGGGCGAGCGGGCGAGCGGGCGAGCGGGCGAGCGGGCGAGCGGGGCGAGCGGGCGAGCGGGCGAGCGGGGGCGAGCGGTGCGAGCGGGCGAGCGGGCCGAGCGGGCGAGCGGGCGAGCGGGCGAGCGGGCGAGCGGGCGAGCGGGCGAGCGGGGCGAGCGAAGCGAGCGGGCGAGCGGGCAGAGCGGGCGAGCGGGCGAGCGGGCGAGCGGGCGAGCGGGCGTCCGCCAAGAGGGCAGATTTAAGCGGCCGTTCGCTCGCCCGCCTTCCGCCCGCCGCGCCACCCGCACCGCCAAGTGCTCCGCCGGCCCTTCCGCCTGCCGCCGCCGGCCATTACCTCCCGCGCGCCCTTCGCCGCACGCAGCCACCACCCCCCCCCGGGCGGGGCGGGAGAGCCCTAATGGCAAAACGCGACGCATCTCGGAACCCATTCCGACACCCCCTTCGTCCCGACCAGCCAGCCGTGGATTACACCCTGGGGAACACCCCTCTGCGATGAACATTCATGGGCCATTTCCAATACGTAATGAGCGGGGAGAAAGCAATGAAATTAAGACGTGTTTGAATTATAAAATACTTTTTAAATAATTTTCCGTCGTTCTTGAACATTAAATGCCATCAAATGAGAGTTGACATAGAGAAACAGCTTGGTTGCAATGTAAAAGCGTATACGTATTTTGACAATATACACGGTTCGATTCGGGAAATGATGGACTGAACTAAATACTAAGAGACCACCTAATTAGGATTTTGAATAATTCCAGTAGTATAAAAGGATCGATAAACAGGGAAATGAATAATTAAACGTAGAAAAATACTCTGTTGGTGATCTTTATATCGTAATATTATGAAAAAGAATAAAGAAATCTGAAAAATTTCACCACACTTATACTTTTAATGAATAAACTGGATATGAAATATAAAAAATCTTTATACTCCATTCAGCATCGTAGAACAATAATTGAGTTGAAAGAAAAAGACTCTGATTTCTTAGTTACGTATTTTTAACCAGCACAGGAAATCGTAAATCCTAAATTAAAATCGTTTAAATCAAAGAAACGTCTCATTATTTCTATCTCCATTAAAAGAACAAATCACACAGACGGTACGTTTCAATGTGCTACAATTATGCATACAAATTGCATTTGTAGAATAATTTCAAAAGAAAATTACGGTTATATTGTGTCGGCGGCTGAAACCCTTCATCAAATCAAGCTCCCTTTACTTCCGCCAGGTCTCGGGACAATTACTAAATTCGGCGTGGGCTGCGCGAAGACGAAAGCGAAGGCGCAGGCGACAATCAGCCTAAACAGAAAATGACGCCCCTGCCACAGCCGGGATTTCGCCTGAAAACAGGTTTCCTCCCTGTAGGCGGAGCGTCCCCCCCCCCCCAAGGCCTTCGTCGCGAGCGGGTGCCCCCTTCGTTGACAGCTGACGGCCGGTGTCGTCCGTCGTAAATTCACAGTCGCGCACAGGGGGGTATTTCGTCCCACCCCACCCCCGTCGCCGCCGCCGCCGCCGCCGCCTCGGCATGTGCGCGTTCGTAATTGATATACGGAGCTTTCAATTAGGCCCCGTGGCTTCTACCTGCCTAATCGCTCGGCGTCCACCGCGGCGCGCCGACGACCTCGTAATAAGGGTCCCCTGTGGGTGCAGCGGCGGCCGCGCCAGTAGCTACTATTTGGGTCCTTTCGCTTTCAATTAAAACCGGGGCAGGAAGAAAAGGGTAACAATACGGTGTTGGGAGTTCACCGTCCGAAGAACATAGACTGGTGAACAGGTGAGTGGCATCGAGTTCGGGGGGGGGGGGGGTCGGCCAGCTTAGCAAGAGATGCAACTAAATAATTGTGTCACGAATGTCAGTACGGCTCTATTTATATCTTTCGACATTTCTTTTGGTGCAACTCTTATTTTGTAAGGTTATCAATTAAGGCGATCTGTTTCAGCAATGTTGTTCGTCCTTACAATATTTCAGATATTTGCGGCAAAGAAATATAGAACCGTAGTGCACGTGAGCCATGAACAGTAGTAGACACGGAGTATGTACAGAGGTATTTTATCCAACAATGTTTACCTTTCTTGAACAATCCTTTCGCGATTTGTATTCTACCTTTAATAATACGTTCAGCCTCGTCAGAAACGTGAATTTATTAGAGCTTGCAAAAGATTATATCAATTTTCATTATTAATTAATAAATTCAGAAAAAGGTTTCCGGTGAACCCACATTGTGGACGTCTGTCTCATGGTTCTACGTTAAAAGAGTTAGTAATATTTTCGAAAAGCAATTCGTACTAGTGTAAAACTGAACTTCCAATCTATATTCCACCGCCTCCTACCCCGGTTATAACCCCATCATCCAGAGTCCCTAGATAACACGCCTAGATATAGGGAGTAGCGCATTCCTTTGCGCCGCAGATTCCGCCATTTTATATCTAGCGATACTGTGGCGAGGTGGGAACCACCGATCTTCCAAACACCAACTGTCTATAATGCCTTCGTTTGTCATCATTTCTCCTTAACTCCTGAACGCTCTCACCGGGAGGGATTGCCCAGTGCATCAACTGATGTCACTGTAGCCCCTCTGACCCGGAGGTCCTAGGTTCGAGTCCCGACGCCGGCAGGATTTTCGACACCAACTTGTTAGATAAGGTCGAATTCAGTCGCTGTCTGGAGGAGAATTATAGCGGCCGCGCTAATCGGTAGTTTTCCGTTTTTTCTCAACACCAGGCGAATGCCGGAGCAGTACCCTAACAAACGGGTCACGGATCGCACACGATCTATCATTCCTCTTCTCATCACCCTTACACACACACACACTAAAATGCCGGGAGACCAGTCGGGAGCTTAGAGCTTGTCCCGGCTGGGACGGTGCCCCTCTGGTGGGAGATACTTGGTTGAGGGGAAACCCCGCTAGTCGACGGTAGGTCGGTGCCGGATCTCGCCATCCAGCGGGGAAAAGATCGCCGCCACCATCCGAGGAAAATACACACTACACTTACGGGAATAATGCCCGGGATCCTCCATCAATCCTGAACGCTTTCTGATGGGGCAATCGGGTGAAAGAATATTAAATGGCTGTCTGCGCTAATTTCCGTATCTCGGAACTCTAACCCCAACATCCACCTCTCACGCCCCGTCCGGTCGCGCGTGCAGCTGTTAGAAGTCGCACGTGGCGTCTCCTTTAAGCCGTCGAGGGAGGCGGTCTGCCTACCTGCGCGGCAATTTCCCCGTGTCTAGAGGCCCTTGGGCCCTTCGGAGGGCGCAATCGGCCCAGCCAGTCAGCGGTCGCACGCTCGGCGCTTTTCAGCTCTGCCTCGGCGCGAGGAAGGGGCGCCCGTTTTATTTTATTTAACGCCTGCCCCGACCCCGTTTCGCCCCGGCCGCGCACGCCACCCTGCCACATTCCGCATGGCCCTGCGGCCCTTGAAGCGTTCCCTGCGGAGGGAAGCTCAGAGGGCAGAAATTGCGGTCGGCGTAAGAACCTGCCACGCTACACGCCCGCCGCACGCGGATAATCGCATTGTTATTGTAATTGCTTTCCTTGGGTTGCTAAGCGATCTTCTTGATAGGGTCGTTACTAAAATGATAACTTTTCCTTTTAGGAAGGGCATTTTTCGCTTCTCGCCTAACATGAACATGTTGTGAGGTCCACTGCATACGCAACAGTTTTGAGTACACAGAGAAAAAAGAAGACAAGATAAATGTATAAAGGGTCCAAGGTGAAGGGTAAAGCGGCAAGTTTTCTAAGTCAATACATCCCAGTCATTCCTTGTGGAATTTGCTCTGGATTGATGGCACTTGCTTCCAAGTTTTACCTTTCTCAGTCGTTCCGTACCCACGTGCTTGTTTGACTATTAGAATGTAGAATGATAAAATTCCTACACAACTGACTCAGACACTACCCATGGGATACAGAGGTGTCTGAGAGGACCTAGTGAACTGAAAAGCGTTCAAGTAGAAATGGGAACTTCATATCCTTCATATAGTCTATCCCTCTACAAATGGTGTGTTCGTACTCATTTAGAATACACGATGGAAAATCTATTGAGTGTTTTAAACACAAAAAAATATTAAACTCCTTAAGATGAATTCATTCCTCGTCTGGTGAACGGTGGGAGCTGACCGCCGTTCTCTTACAGGAGAGCTCCGACACCTCCAACATTATTTACGAGATCGTTTCGATCCCAAAAAAGTAACTCGCTGTAAACTTTCCAAGCGAATGCAACGCGCCAGCGGGGTAATAAACGTGCTGACTTACATTTCATGGAAAAGGCGGCCAAAACATCACAGAAAAAAAGCAACAAAATACACATTGAAATATTCCAGCATGCTTTCAGAAAATTGTGAAGCCGGGATGTAAATTAAATTTGCGAAAACGCGGGCGGGCGCCCGGAAGAAAGAAAAAAAAAATTCACTGGCGCCCTGTTTACGAAGCCCATTCCGCGCTCAACCTGTTATCACTTTTTACGCGCGTAAAAAAGAAGATCATTAGGCGAAAATCGCGTCTCGTCGAGCGTAATGGTTCCGAGAAGTGCTCTCGCGGTCTCAAAGGGCTGGGCGGGCACCCGGGGCGGACCCCGCCAGGGCAATTAGGGCGTCGCGACGCCCACGGCAAGGCGCCGGCGGCGGGCGTCGACGCGCCGACAGCATGTGACGGGAGTGAAGGACAGGCAGGAAAGCAGATGGAAGGCGAGGAACCGAGATCGACAGACGACGGAGGTGACTGACGGAGACGAAGGGAGAAGGGCGGAGAAAAGAAATTGGACGGGAGGACGGGGATAGAGGTAAGAGGTCAGAGACGGAGAAAGACTGCGATAAAAGAAGGTGGACGGCAAACGTCCGAGAGGTAAGCTGGACGGTGAGAGACGCGGAAGAAATGAGGTAGATGGCGAGAAACGGAGATGGTCAGATTGAGAAAATCCGAGTCAGAGTGAGGCTGGCGGAGATGAACAGAGAGGTCGCAACGAATGCGGAGAATGGGGACAGCTGGAGGCGGAGGTACGAGGCGGCACAGCTTCGCATGAACTCGGGTCAACGACGGGATGTTTCTATCGTTAACTATATCGCCAAAACGTACCAATTTTTTGAAGTACGACAGTAATGCGCTTTTTCCTGACAGTGTGCATTCCTGACAAATTTCTAATTTAGCATATTTTGCATACATTTAAAGGTATTGAGTAATTTGAAATGTTTTATGACCCTTTAAAAATCTCAATTCATTCACATCCATTTCTGAGATGTAATTTCCTCTAGTTTCACGCTGGATCATTCATCGCATTGACGAATGATCATTTTCATCAATGACCATTTTCATCAAAATCTCAAAACCTGGTTTACTTACACTGATGACTACATGAACTCCATTTATAAAGCCAGGTTTGTTATAAGTAGAACTCACTAGCATAAAAAACAATTAGTTAACGGATTGTGTTCTTTCAGGAGCGATAGTATAGGGCTGGGTGGATACACGATATACGGACTCGTATTTTAAATTTCTAAAAGTATCATTAACCCAGCAACATTATAGTTGTCAGATGATGATCATGTCTTTATGGTTACGTCGGCAGAAACTTTGTTCCCCTCAGTAATTGCTGGGCTTCCTCAGACTTCGAATATGGCACCGTATTGAGTAAATGCTTCCCAAGTTAACCCGATCCCGAAGGAGAACCCGGGAAATTCCCGACGGGCAAACGTGTGCTTTGGCTCACCTGCCATGGCGAGCACGAGCAGCAGCGACAGCAGCAGCGACGGCGGCGGCGGCGAGCGGCGCGAGGCGCGCGGCCGCGAGGGGCGCTGCGGGAGAAGGGCGGGGGCGGCGGGGCGGGCGCCCGCGGCCATCACAGGGGGCGCGCGCCCGGCCTCATGGCCGCTCGCGGCGCGCCATCGCCTGCAACACACACACACACACACCACCGTCAATATAATAATAATAATAATAATAATAATAATATTGTGTGCTTTATTTGAAACAGCCCACATTTTGCGCAAAGTATTGTGGAGGTACCGACATACCCTAGATCTGCTCCTTAGGTAGCTGGTTGCAACCTGGAGTAGATTTTATTTTGAGCCGACTCATAACATCTTTAGTCGTGATACAGTGGAATAATAATAATGATAATAACAACAACAACAATAACGTGGGCCCCGTGGCCGAGACCGCTATGACAGGAGCGTCGTGGTGAACTCGGACCAAACGTCGCGGGTTCGAGTCCCACCTCAGACATTGGTGTATTTGTGCATGTCTGTATGTGAGTGTAGTCCTCTCACTCCTCATTATCATCATTCCAGCTTCCATACCACCAGGGCTAACAACCCTGTGGGATAAAAATGGGATCTAGCGTAATGCTGATCCAACCTGAATTACACACGCCTGTCTCTCCGTGCCTCGGAAGATAACGTGTAGCGTGGTCATAAATGGCCTATGCGCAAATAATAATAATAATAATAATAGTAATAATAATAATAATAATAATAATAATAATAATAACACTTGATTAAGATACCAGGCTCCTCTAAGCACAACGACATTCAGGATATTGTGCTGCATGGTACATGGTACATTTTACGCATGATATTGTAAAACCAATCAGATCATCTAATCTACACTTTAGGAAGTTGGGTGCATCTTGGTGTCAATTTTGATGTACTGCCGGAACTCAAGATCATTAGCCGTGAGAGAGGATAATGATGATGATGATGATGATGATAATAATAATAATAACAATAACAACAAAAATGATAATGTCTTTATCAGTGGCAAGACTCAGGCCACAGGGTCTGCCTTTCGTAATCAGAATATATATACGTTTATGTAACGTTGAACCATTTAGAGGGGGAGGGTAAACAGTATATTTACGACCGATAGTGTGAATCCAATTTCACTTCGAATTCATTACGGTTCAAAAAGCAAACACCTTGCAAAGCAACACTTGCTGTAAGTCTTTCATGCAGCTCTGTGCTAACAGCCACTCGCTTCCCTAGGTGATTGTGATCAGAAACGTTATGAACCGTTGTACGGCATGGCAACGAGAAATTAGACATAGACGATTGCAGAAAGTTGAAAACGATGAGTACATGTCTATTGCGGCTAACACTAGACTTTCTCGTTTAGAAAGTGGAACAATTCAAGAGCCACAAAAACCCCCAGCGGGGCACTTAGTGGCGCGTGCCGAAGAGCGGGGCCCGTGCTCAAGAGGCTGCAGCCACCAACAGAAACCAGCCGCGCAACGCCGCGACAGCCACAGCTCGTCGCCCGGCGCGCTGGCCGGCGGAGGAGAAGTGTGGGGTGCTTACCCTCCCCTTCTAAATGGTTCCACGGTACAAAAACGTATATTTATCGTGATTACGAAAGATAGATCCTGTGGCCTGAGTCACGCCAATGATAATACATTATTATTATTATTATTATTATTATTATTATTATCATCATCATCATCATCTCTCACGGCGAATGCTCGGAAGATGCGGGGGAGGAGAGTAGGAGTGTGGGCGGTAGATGGCAGAAGAGAAGGATGAAAGGTTTGCAGGGACGGCGAGGAGTGTGGGCGGCAGGGTAGATAGTGGGAGGGGAGCCGGGGAGATGGATGAGATTGGTTGATAGGTGGCGGCGGCGGGGAGGATGGGTGGTTATGGACGGCTGTGCGGCGAGGGTGGCATGTGACGATGTGGCTAGAGAAGACAGACGGAGACGGGGCGGGCAGTGCCGGTGGGGGGCCAGTGGCGGTGGGTGGGAAGTGGCGGTGATCGGGCAGTGGTGGTAGACGAGAGGGGCGTTGGCGGGGAGTGGGTGGTGCGATGGCAGTAGGTGGGAGGGGCGGGGACGGTGGGCGTGCGGGGTATGGCGGCGGGCAGGGAGTGGAGGAGGGTTGGGGGGGTGGACGACTGTGGAGGGCAGGTGGCCCGGGAGGCGGGCGGACGGGTGGCGTCGGTGTGCCGGCGACGGCGGGTGGGGGGCAGCGGGGGCAGAAGAGGCCGCGGCCGCCGCCGTCAAGTGGCCGCTAAAGTCCACTGCTGCCGGTTACCGTAGGTCAAGTGCGCTCTGCCATATGGCTCCCGCCATACCCCTCCTCTTCCCCCCACCACGACACATCTCGTCATCACCCAGCAGGCCAGAGGGGCGTAATAGTGACCTCGTAACCGAATTTTTTTCCGAAGCGACGACCAATTATCGAAGTGATACGATGGCACGGACTCGCTCCTCGCGTAATTTGTCTTCATCTTTCGTGGGTACTAGTTCAATGAGAGACATAATGAGAGGCGCATTTACAAACCTGAATACCCAGAAGCTACTGGAGTAGACTCATCGAGAAGGAAAAAAATCCCGGATGCACAATTTGCCTCCTTTGAAATTCGCAGAATACACATGGCATGTGGGACATAGACACCAATTATGGGTATTTCATTTCATTCGTGTTTCATCACGCCAATTAAGTGCTAATTTAGAATATTTTCCTATGAACGATGACTTCATCAATAGAGTATAACTTTTCAGTCACGAATAATACATAGTTAGGGGTCACACACTGAACTTGCACACCGAAAATAATGTACTCACAACAATGTTAGCATGGTTGAAACGAACATGTTAGTATGAAAAGGAGAGACTGAGCTGATTCCCGATTAAGTGAATTGTGTTTGTAGTTATGCAATAAACGCTTAGATTGTTAAAGCAAACTGAATACCTGTCAGAGCCGTTTTTCACTAATGACCCGTGCGCGGTATACACGAATGTGATGGGGGCTGCAAACAAGAATTTTTCCCAGTACGGGTTTTGCCTTTCACATCACCCGATCATGTGTAAGGCGGGGCGGGAACCAGAACTGGCGAGAGCAGCATCCGTGGCTAGCAGCGCTTCGTGCCTGGAGGGACCATCCACGCCCCGCCCCGCTGCGCCACCTGCCAATTACTGCGCCAATTTCCGCCCTCCCAACGCGCCGTAAAAAAGCACAGGCGACGACGCCGTCGACAGCGATTAACGTAGCAGCGCGGTAGGAAAGAACACGAAGAGCTGGACAAATGGCAATAGCACACACAGTTTCGTTAAGGTGGCTCCACACATTCGGCATTCGCCGAGCAGTGAGCTACTGCTCGCCCGTTCCCGACCAGCTGATGTGTTCGGCGAATGTTCGCTCCCTTTGATGTGTTCAAAAGACCGGCACGCGGTGGGTAGGGCGAGCGCCGAATGTTCGTCACTCGGCAAATAGCAAGCGACCCATCCACACTATTCGGGATTCGGCGAGCGGTTGCTCGCTGTTCGCCGAATAGAGAATGTGTGGAGACGCCTTTATGTAAGAAGCCGCCTTTGTGTTCAAAAGTCAGAGAATTCCAAATTCATGTAAATGTTCATAACCCTCAACATACCCTTCTCGTAAGCAGTAGGGAGATTTCGGATCTGGGAGAGGGGGAGTAGTAGAACCAAATGCATAAAAATTAAAATATATTTTAAGTCTTACAATAAAACATTTATAATGCTATAATAGAACCATATACTTATAAATTATGGTTAATTTAGAAAATATATAGTAAATTTAAAACTTTGTTCTTTTTTTGCAACAAGAGGGGTAGGCAATAGCCTACTAATGGCCTTCGCGAATCCCGCCAAAAGTCAAAGCAAAACTACTAAATATAATTATAGAAACCTAGGCAGTTTTAAAATCAGGCTGCTGCTGAATACGTTTCAGAGATCAACTAAAACTAATAAAGTATACACTCAAATGCGTAGTATCGATTTCACCTGATAGTCCATGTCTGTATAAGGTTTACACAGCAGCTGGCGCGAACCACTACAGCTTAGAAACTCTAGTTAAAATTATAGGCAACCTGAATACAAATGAAGCAACAACTGAGAGAGACCCGAACTTAAATCAGTGGCAAACCACTTTTCGACTTTTGTCCACCTCGACGAGGTTTTTCGCCATCGCGCGGCGATGGCTGCGTGCCTGCGTGCGACTGTCCCGCACCGCTCCCCTCCTCTTCCTCCTCCACTCCCCACACCACCCTTCCCTCCTCCACGCCCCGCCACACTCCTCCCCGCCCCCGCCGCGCCGCGCCGATTTCCTCCGCGAGCCGGAAAGAAATTACCGCGACAACTCGGTTAATTAGTGTCATTTGTACGGCGAACGCGCGGCGGTGGCAGCGGAGGAAAAGTAGCGTCTTCCGGCCCCGGAGCGGCCCTTGGAGGCGGCGGCGGCGGCGGTGGAGGTGGCGGTGGCGACGGCGGTGATGGCGGTGACAGGGGTGACGGTAGTTGTAGCGGTAGCGGTTGCGGCGACGGTGGCTGCAGTGGCGGTGGCGGTTGCGGCGGTGGCTGTGGCGTTGGCGGCGATGGTGCGACCGAATTCGAACAAGTCATAAGCGAGCCTTAATTATGTAGTTAAGAAGAAGTATAGTTTGTTAATTTCTATGTATATTTATTTATAATTTTATTGATCATCAGATTTACTATTTACAATTTACGTCTACATAGTTTTTACACGTTAAAACGATTGTACGAATTAGGAGACACTAAGTTTCGATTATTGTTAAGATAAACTTGAAAGCTCACCCACTGAACACAAACATCAATTGTAACGTGTTATTTTGATGTCAATTTGGGATATCAAGAGACTTGAGAACAATCTGTGTTCAGCTCACGATCGTTAATAAAATAATTATTATTTTTAAAATATTTTATACAAGTATAATTATTATACTGGCAGCGGCGACCTTACAGCCATTAATATACTAGTTAGTTCCGTACTGTGAGCAATTATATTGTCTCTCGTTCAAGACAAAACAAATGGAGGAGGGACGTCTGTATGTAACATTGAAATGATTCTGATTCATTTCCCGAACTTTCGCTAACTACTGATGCGGGTGTGGGACACACTATTATTTTTCTTTCCACCAACTCGAGAGTGAAAACAATGTGTTTACGTTGCTAGAATCCGAGAAAAGTGCACTTAAAATTTGTATTTAAAGAAACATATTTTCATGAATTGTTTTTCTGATTACAAATCCTGTGGTCACGGGATAAAAGTTCCTAAGCCAATTTTTGGCGAAATTGGGTTAAGTAATGAAATTACAAGGTAAGTATCTTTATTTTACTTTAGTAAAATGACGGAATACAAATGTTTACTCCTTAACGGAAAAAATCCGTAATCTAACACATGTTTTCTCCAAACTAAAATTTTTGACTTAAGAACTTTTACCCCGTGGCCACAGAATTGGTGAGAAGAGTAGGCAGAGTGTGGTTGGGTGGGCTGGCAGCAAATGCGGTTGTGGTTGGGGTCGTTGTACCGCACGTGCCCCAGGCGACGCGTTGCGTACGGGCGTACGGCTGGCGCGTCCTACACGCGATGTTTAGACTCTTTGGAAACGCATCTCCTTTACTCACTGGCTGGACGAAAAAGAACTACAGACATCAATGTTTTGATCCTTTTGCCACAACATTCTTTTTTCATTCCAATGATACTAATTCCCTGGGACAGCAGTAGTGTCGCATCAATTGCAGAAGATGCTATCTAGGACTTGAAACACTCAGGTGTGTTACTCGTTTACTCTGTCAAAACTTACAGCCAACAGCAATTAGTAAGTTATATGACACTACTCAGTGTTGTTGCACTTAGCAGTTGTAGCGCTCCTTAAGCAATTTTCAATCATCCCGAAATGTGTTTTACTTTAACAGAATAAGAGAGTTGATGGGCACGTACAAGTATTTCTGATACTAGAGGTCTTAAATCCCGACAATCCAGCCATGTCTCGGTGATTGCTCAATTGTACGAATTTATTTGGGTCATAATAAAAAAGTGCTTCATTATGTATTGCACATTGTTTTGGGACAATCTATTAAACTATTAACAGTCAAAAAAATCCCACTAATGATCAGATATTTCCTCCACAGATGTCATGGCAATTTTGCTTTTTATATTCTTTAGCCTTAATACGGAACACTGTGACATTTAGCCTAAAGAAAGGTAATTATTCTACATTTTAAATTCGTCAATGTGCGTATCCATAATATATGTTTACAAAAACTCATTTATATTTCTTCACAATGGAGTGCTGAGCAAGGAAAGAATACCCCATCCATAATAGTTGACTGCAACTTCCCGGTCGTTGACTTCTGCTCAAGAGATCCCCACGGATAATTACGAGACACAAGAGAGATAAGATTCAATTTAGCCCTTTACTCACAACCACAACAAACACATAAGGAAAATTTGGAAACCGCTAACTGTTATGGCAACCAATGAGAGCAGCTAGCTGAATGCGACATGTTCATTCTGTTATTCAACAAGCGTTTGTTTAGAGACGCAGTTCCGATCGCTGGAATGATACAACCTAAAGGCACTCAGTAATGGTAATTATTTTCACATTAACCATAAGTCATGAAACGCTCACCGCTGGCAGTCAAGTTCTTTAAAGAGAATAAGCAAAATTACAAACAAGGAACATCATTTGAAACTGTTTTATCCACTCAAACGGTACGAAAAACGGAAGGAATAACCACCTCAGGCTAAATGATTCGTCAAAATATTATTGCCATTAAATGAGAAGTGATGGGAAACAACTGATCTCGACGGAGATGATGGATCTCCGTTAGGTTCGTGGATAGGACAACATAGTTTACATCATCGATAACTGGCGGAGAATTCCAACACTGACCTAGATTGTGAAATGCATCGTGCCTCGGGTGCATAAACGCTTCCAAACTACCCTACTAAGATCCATCATCCCCGATATCTGGCCCGCATTGAACGCATTCCAGTATAAACGGAAATTCCACTTGCATTCCGCTCGGCGCGTAATGTAGAAACTACTTGTATAACTAATTGCTGGTTTTGAGTTCCGATAGGACGGAGACCTATTTATCACGTTTAATAGAGCATCCCAGCATGTTTGTAGAGAGAGCAATGCTTATCTAATATCAGACAATACTATCTGGAGATATTGTTTGTAAACAACGTAACCGTAAACGTAAAGAAGGGGGGGAAAATGAATAGGAAGTTGCGAGATGAAGTGGTGGTGATGGAGGTGAGTTCGTAAGGTTGATGGCGCAGATACTGGGGGATACGGCGACTACGAAGAGGTAGTGATAGGGACAGACGGGTGGTGGGGGTGGGTGGTAGCGATACAGGTGGTGGTAGTGGTATTGGCAGAGGTACCGGTAGTGGTAGAGCTGATGGTAATGGTAGAGGTGGCGGTGTTGGTAGAAGTGGCAGTAGTGGTAGAGGAGGCGAAAGTGGTAGTGGTAAAGGTGACGGTAGGGGTAGTGTGGTGGTGATCAGGCGGCAAGGGTGGTGGCGGAAGTGGAAAAGACGAGGCGGCGGCGGTCATAGTGGGGGGTTGAGACCATACGGTGGCCGACAAGTGTTTCGCATTCCGCAGCCCGCACGTCGCACAGGTGTGTGTTAAAGCGCCGACGGCCGCTTCGCACCCCTGCCGTCGGCGCGCACCTGCCGCCACGGGCACAGGAAGCCAGGGGCCTCGCCAGGCACGCGCCGGCCTTCCGCTCTCCCCGGCCCCCCTCGCCCTCACGCACCCCCCCCCTCATTCGTCATTAACATTACTAGGAAAACCCCGCACACGTTCTGCCTTTCATCTCTCTTTCTTAATGTCTCTCTCTCTCTCACCCTCTCCCTGTCTGTCTCTGTGTGTTTCTGTTTCTGCTGCTTTCTATTCCTCTCACTCATATATAATTGCAGATTGTGCACGTCTCTGAGCAAATGAGGTAATATGGGGAAACGCCGGACCAGTAAAGATGTAATAGAATGTTCAAGAAGAGCTCATCCTGTAGATTACGGTGAGAGGTGTGTATACACACCTACATCCAGTTTTACATAGAGAGACTAGGAAATTCGTAACTGTTCACAGAACACGATGCAAGGGAAATCGATATTTAAGATGTCTCCGTGGTGATTCAGGACGCATCAACGGCTAACCTCATTGGTCCCGTGAGGGATCATCCCCCTCGTCCCCAGCAGGGAGAAGACCTAAGCCCCCGACTGGTCTCCCAGCATGTGTCTAGCACGTGTAAGTCTGGGTAAGTAAGAAGTGAAGATGGAACAAGGAACGGGAAAGAAAGATCGCGCGCGGTCCAGGGCCCATGTATTAGAGTACTGCTCCGACATTCGCTTGGTATTATCGGAGAAACTAAAAACCTATCAGAACAGCCAGTCGCTAAAATTCTCCTCCAGACAGCAGATGAATTCGACCTAACTATCTAGTGTTGAAAATGCTGCTACCATCGTGTCTCGCACCCGAAGATCTCTGGTCAGAGGCACTGCAGCGACATCAGTTGATGCCCTGCGCCACTTTTGCCGCTCCCCTCATCCGTCATTAACAATTCTAGGAGGTTCGTATCGATCCATTGAACACGATGGAAGAGAAATCGATACATTAAGGTCTCTCATTGTCAAAATGTGCAGTCTGATACCAATGAATTATTATGTAGCAGCAATTCAATGTCGGCTTTCTGCAATATGAACGGGATTGAAAGTTTCCTGGAAGTGATTCAGCTTTCAAATGATTGATGATCTGGAACCCGAAAACAGGAAAACTAAGCTTCCGTTGCAAGTACAGGATGCGAAATACAATAATCAGCTTCATGAAAAATCGTTTAAATAAATACATAATAGAAAAGTAAATAATAGTAAAATAAAAGTTACAAATATACGAAATAATTGCACAATATAATTTTCTACAGCATACTGCACAAAGAAAATGTAAAATCACTGTCGCCAAAAGGAAAATAAAGCTCTTTTAATGAAGGGTTTTACGCCTCCAATCTGTCTCCCGACAGTGCTGCGATCGTTATCTAGTGTAAATTGGCCCAACGTCCAGTTACTTCCATGACATCGCCTGCGTTGATGGATGCAACAAGCGGCCTTCTTCTCCATAACAGAACGCGCCGCATATTTCAATCGCTTATGCGGCCAATTTATTCCGTCGCGTGGCACCGCCGCCGCCGCCGCCGTGCCGAACGCTGCATCGCCGACGGCCGCGCACCTGGCTGCACCTGCCGGAGCCGCGTCCGTGCTACGTGGGCCGCTTCCTGCACGCGCGGGCCCTTCCTCGTGCTCGGGCGGCGGTGGCGGCGGCGGCGGCGGCGGCGGCGCGTCACGGCGGGCGAGCGGCCGAGCGCCCGTGGCGACACGCAGTCTGCCCCGCGCACGCCCCCCGACCACGGCCCCCGCCGCCGCCAGGCACGCAGCACGATTTCCGCGAATCTGCGCGACCCCGACGACGTTGTCACCGCGTCGCACAATGGGCCGAAACTGCGTCTATATGCATTTAATTAGGGAGCAGATTTCTATGATTTTGCATATTTTTGTCCGTTGCTTCAGGGAAGAGCTAAGTGAAATTTCTTTACATTTGGTTACAATACGACGCTATATAGATTAATATGTTAGTGCATATTTGGCCGATTTTTCCTGTTGGTGCATATTCGTATAATTACAGCGCATATTTTGCATATTTCGTTAAATAGAGCCTTTTCTCTAAATAGTTTTATCTTTTCATTGAATATTTTTATTTGTGAGCGTTCATTAATTGGAAAGAACTTGTCAGTTTGCGTTTGTTTTTCTTTTTTTTCTATAGATGATAAAATACTTGTGCAAATGCAGGATCTTGATATAATATTTTTTTAAATCAGGCAGAATAGATGCAACAAGATATACTTTAGGTGAATATTTATTTCAATTATTTCCCCCGCTTAGTAAGATAGATTATATTATGTTTGCAAAAACATATCTTTTCATTCGAAGCATGCTTCTCCTGAATTTTATCAAGGAAAGTTTGTACAAGAAATGAAATTATGTTAATTTCAATTGCACATTTAAGTGCATTATTTCATAATTTTTAGAAAGCAGATTTCAAGAGTTTTTAGAACATAAAAATCCGCTCCCTACATTTAATAATTGATCAATGAGTGCCATGGTAATTTTGAATGTGCGTAGGTGCGGGTCGTGATTGCGTCTTCCACTTGCCTGGGCACGTTACTCCAGTGGTGCGTCTCGTCTTTTACCGAACAAAGGACGGTAGACGTGGATAGGAAGTCAGGGTTTAAAAAAAAATCATTTGCTGCAACTGACTCCGCTCGGCCATTCATTTCGGCCCAACGTGCCCGCGCGACTCCATTTCCGCGAATCCGCGCGACCCTCACGGGGCAGTCCGCCACGCCGCTTCCTGTTTATGCAAGGCCCTTCGCCGGCCGGCAGAGGCGGGCGGCGCGGCGGTGGCGGGGGTGGGGGCGGGGCCCGGGGCGGAGGGGACCTCTCCGCCCAAGGCCGTGCGCGCGATGCGCCATCTGGTGCCGAGTAGCGCACGCGGCCCGGCGGGCAGGCGGGCCGGGCCCCTGGCGCCGCCCATGCGGGTTACGAATCGACGGTTGAAGAAAGAATTTTAAAAAAAAGCAACAAAACATAGAATTGGGCTACACCACGAGTCAACAGTTTTCCCCCCTAAATTTAGCAACAGAATTTTTTTCAGAAGAACCGTTTTCCGGCGCACGATAACATAACTTTCTCTTCTTACGAAGTATTCGTAAGGCGAGAAAGTAAACAATTATTTTTTACTGATACGTTATAGCTTGTTTTCGCCTCTGATACGAAGCTCGATATATATTGCATAATTTACCTGGATCGTGGTTGCGAGGTAAATATGAAAGCAGTTGTATGATGTTACAGGTTCTCTTATGGACGCAATCATGAAAGGGAATTATGGGAGAGAAATATAAAAAGACATTCCGAGTCAAGGTAGTATGTAGTTAATTAGTAAATAATCTGAATAATTAAAATTACGTCAAAAATAAAATGATGCATGTACCATGGGCGTTAGCTGGTTCTAATGATCGAGCGGAGACAAAAAGCCCTGGAGCCAAAGGTGCTCCGAAATTTTGTCGCCGCTCGATCATTGACGAATAAACTGAACTCATGTACCCGTAACAGTGTATGCACACGTGCACAACACGATGTTTGAACGCCAGTAAATTCAGCTGCAGCTGAATTGGCACTCATCAAACGCTGCTGTCCGATGGGGTCTCTCTTGAGATAATTTTAAGTAAGAACACTTAACATTCAAACACAAGCAAATGTATTGTTTACGAAATTATAAATCTAGAATTAATCCAAATTATTCGCTTCTGCGGATATCTTGTTCCTTACAACAGGACCACGGATTAATTTGGCGAAGAACCTTCTCCAAAGTTTCACCAAACTTCCAGTATCTTTAAGTCGCTACTAATTGGGTATTAAAACCATAATGTCACGTTAATATTCCCGGCCTATATTGCGGAGTACATTCTCTAGCGAACTCGATCCAGTATTTCCCAACGGAACGCGTGTCCACAGTAACCGACTTTACATCTCTCAATTATTCATTGCTATGAGTTCATATAAAAAATATATTTTCATTTTGTAACAATTATTTTTTAAATTTAATTCATACAAAAGACCGAGTTTCATCATTCGAACAATATCAATTCATTCAGAACTGCCAAGAATATATCAAGTGAGTCCAAGGATTCATCCTCTCCCTCCGTTTTAAGATTTCAATCTCTGGAACGAGGAAGGGATTTTTTCATTAATAATACCACAAGTCAAAATTAGAGATAAGGAAACTGAGATAAAGCCAAAATATAGAACTGCGTTTCAATGAGCGTAGCGCAAAATTACACTACTGAGTGTGAGACGCACCGAGTTTAAGGACGATTTTTTGACCTCATTGCATCGATTTTTTTTAAAAAAATTGGGTGTTTTCTTACTTGCAGTGAGCCCACTCATTGCCGGGAACAAATTTCCCTTTTTTAAAATGTTTTCCAATGGTCATTTCAGTTTTAACCTGATAAAATTTCTTATTTCACACTACTTAAAGAAAATATAAAGCTACTCTGATTATAATTCGTCAGTTCTCTGATTTCGACTTGGCAAAAGACGAATGAACAAATTTTTCACCAAATAAAATTAAGAAAAAATAACTCTGAAATAATATTTTTAAGAAATACTATGTAGTTTTATAACCATCGTAATATTTCCTTCCGCCTTTAAACGATTCTTCTACAAATTTTCATAATTTCCCCCCAACTTTTCCCGAACAATGAAATTCCCTGATTTTTTTCTGGGTTTCCACATTTTCCAAAAAGTAGCCACCCTAAAAAAGTCCTCAAAACCAATGTGCTCCTCTGGAGCGCAGTGTCCCCGCCTCCACTCGATAGAGCATCTGCAACCCGAGCACGTGCTACGTTCGAGCAGTGATTGGCGCACCCGTTTGCCAAGCCGGTGGCGGCGCCGGGGCGGCGGGGGCGGGGCGGGGGCGGGGCCGGGGGCGGGGGCGGCGCTCTCCACGCGGAAACGAGGTTAATCGCGGACGCGGGCGGCCCTCGGGCCAGGCGATGTAGGTCGCGGATCACGCGCGGCAAATATTTGATGAGCGACGCCTCCGTGGTCTGCCTCTCCCGTCGAGCACAATGTAAGTAATTATGAAGCATCGTCGTGGCCACAGTAGCAGATCTCCCGGGGCCCTCCACCACACGCTTTTCATATAAATGTCGAGGGGCTCGAACAAGCGTCGAGCAGCGCTTGAGAACGTACTCTGGCGGCGGAGATGTGGGACGAGGAGGAGGGGGGGGGCGGAGGCTAAAGAAATTAAGAGAACGGGAAGAGAGGAACGAGTTAAAAGAGGGCACACTTAGAAAGAGAAACGATACAGGAGAGGAAGTCGAGAGAGAGACAGAGAGAGAGAGAGAAAGAAAGAAAGAAAGAAAGAAAGAGGGAGGGAGGTAAGGAAGGGCGAAAAGAAAGGAGTGACACCGAGGGATAAGCAGAGGACAGAAGAAACGAAAAAAATATTATTATGAATAATAATAATAATAATAATAATAGACAGAAAAATAATGAATCTAGGGAAAAAAACAGATTTGAGAGAAAATATTAAAATAGCATATTACGAGTAGAAATAACATATAGAGAAATTTGAGATTATGTAGGAGAGAGAGAACAAAGAAAGGTTAGTAAAGAAATGCGTAAAAGTATTCAAAGGGTTGGATGAATTGGAGAATGAATCACGGGTTGTGCAACTAGCGAAGAGGAAAGGGAGAAGTACGAGAGTGCGGGTGGCTTCAGTGAGAGATGACAGGACGCATTTTTCGCGCAGCTCTCAGCCTCCACTCGCGGCGCAGACTGCGGCAAAAATGCGAAGAATGTGTCTGTGTACAAACGCGCATTTCGCCAGGCCTCCGCAAGGAATCCTGTATTCGTCATGAGGCAGATAAGAATGCGATTGTTTTGTATTCTCTGAAAGACAGTCAAAGAACTGAAAGTAGTTCGATCTAAAAGTACATTCTTTTGATTTAGGTAAGGGACGATTACGATTATCAATGTCATGTAACTACATTTCATTGACACAAAATATTTCATAAATAAAAAAAATTGATAAGATTGTAAAACTATTTACTCTATATACATTCTGTGAACTGCAAATATCAATACGATGCAATTATGATTTTGATCCATTTTTCCAATTTGTATTTTTGGATCACGCAAAACACGTACATGGGCGGTAAAATGTTTCATTTATGTGATTTTCGATTCTATCAAAATACGGTTCGACCTGGTTTATTCAAGGAGTTTGGGTTCACGACAGGGGCATTTTTCGAGACTTTTCGAGAGAAAAACTTCAACTTTCAGCAGGCCGCTTCTTAAAACTGTCTTTAAAAACTAATGTGCATCTGTTAACTGAACTGCACATAATCGCGGCTATATTAAAACATTTCCTCACCAGGACGATTTCGTATGCATTTATCAATACAGATGAAATGACAATAAACAAGAGTACACACAGAAGAGAACACACAATGCGCACCCCGCCGTGCCTAGCAACCCGACGCCACGGCAGGTATCAACCAACAGTCGCTCAGTCGCGGGCCGCAACCCGTCGCTGGACGACATTCCGTGGACCGTTCGCAGAACCACATCCTCGCAACAAAACGACCGGCGCTGATAAAAACGCGCCCGGTCTAATCATTTTTGAGGACGTTCGCTCCTAATTCTTAATACAGGGACATATTTTAAAGCGCGCGGACAATGGTTTTTGGAGCGTTTATCTGACGCCGGGGATCAATCGTGGCGCGACCGCGCTGTATAAGGAGACCGGGGACGCATAAATGCGGGAAGCCGCTTTAATGGGGAGCGGCGGCGCGGGGCGCGCGCAGCGGGACGGGTCGGGACGGGACGGGCTGCGCATAACGATGCGAGGCGCTGCATAAACGGGGAGACCCCTGGTATGCCCTTTGTTCGCCGGGGAAGGGATGCGGGTAAAAAAGGAACGGCGGCGGGCAGGGTGATAGTGGGCGACAGGCCGGCGACCGCGCGCGCAACTTGCCGGTAGCTGCCGTGCGGAGGTGGAGGTGGAGGAGGGGGGCGTCGTGGAGAAGAAGGGGAATGTGACATGGTGGAACAGAGAAAGTGTAAAGTGGGTGGATATTTGTACAGCCGGGCTGGCGTAGGCGGTACGGACTGTGGCGGAGCGGAATATTGCGGGTCGAGTCGGACCGAGAGGGATTGGATAGAGACAAGTCGGGATGGGTCAAGTTAGGTCGGTTAAGTCGGGTCACGTCAAGTCGTTTTAATTGGTCGGGTCATGTCAAGACAGTTGAGTCGGGGCGGGTCATGCCAAGTCGGTTCAGTCGGGATGGGTAATGCTAAGACGGTTCAATCGGGACGGATCATGCCAAGACGGTGGACTCGGGATGAATCAGGCCAAAATCGGTTGAGTCGGGGCAGGGCAAGTCTATGCAGGTCGCGGCAAAAAGGGGTAAATGAAATGGAGAGGCATCCAGCAGAGAGCACAACCACGATGGGATGAAGTAGGGTCGAACCACGTAGGGATTGGTGCTGAATCGTTAAAGTTGGTTAACTTTGAAGCGCGATTCTGAGTTGAGGATGAAGCCCTGAAATAAAGGATTATACGTAAAAAGCAGGAAGTGTGAATGTCTAAAACGACAAAACAAGCACGAGCAGCAGAATATAGAGTGCAAATGGCCCAGAGAGAGCATGAGAGGAAGCACGGACTGGGAGATGGCGAACAGTGTGTCGGGGACTAGGAGATGGCGAAGAGAGTGTTGGGGACTAGATGGTGAAGAGAGTGTCGGGGACTGGAAGACTGCGAAGAGTGTCGGGGACTGCGAGATGTCGAAGAGTGTGTCGAGGACTGGGAGATGACGAAAAGTCTAGGGGTCCGGAAGATGGCGAAAATTCTAGGGGTCCGGGAAATGGCGAAGAGGGTGTCAGGGACTGGAAGATGGCGCAGGACTGGAACATACTAGCAGACACATCCAACGTGAAAGCCCCTGGACGCGACTGGGGAGGAACCTTGAACAGGCGGCAAAGAACAGAGTCGGGGTTGACCATCAAGAGGGGCGGGGCGGGGCGGGGCGGGGCGGGGCGGAGGCTGGAGGAGTCGGAGCGGGGCAGGAGGCGTCGGCGATTGTCCGCTTGTCGCGACAGCGCTCGGACATCGCGGCCGCCGCCAACCCGGCGCCGCGCCGCGGCCGTCGCGCCGCGAAGCACGCCATCTGATACCGCGACCCGGCTCTGCTTTAATATTTATACGCGCGCGCGGGCTCCCAGTCCTCTCCTTTGCAGGAGAGAGCACAGAATCCATTTGCTCCGCCCACCAGGATCTAGGTTGATCCCTCAAAGCAAAACAATGTTCGTTTTATATGGAACGTATTCTCCAAGGGAAGAAAGATGTCGGAACAACGCAGGTTGAGTTTTAATTCTCTTTACCTTCGTTATGTCACTCGAGTTTCATTATATATTTGAATGTGGAATGTTAAACAAGTTCACAAGGAGACACTGAACTGTGTTCTGTTTGGGTGCGTTTTGAAAATAATTTTCAAACCCGAAGAAACAACTCCACTGGAGCGAAATATGTAATTTGAAACGAAATCCCAACAAAGAAATTCAGTCTAATCCCCTAATCTGCATGCATTTGTAGTAATCTCCATACCAGGTACTTAAGGAAACCCAGGGTCGAAAATTACAACAAAAAGCAACAAGATCCATCCTAATTTCTGGAAACAGAAGAGCCAGTTAAAAAATAATCGCCGGGGAATTGCATGGTGCGAACACGTTCGTGCCGGGCAAAGCGTTTCTGGAAGCCTTACGCAATTACACAGTCGTACATGGCAAACGACCGCGCGTCCTGCCTCGGAGCCTTTTCCACGGCCGAAGGACGAATTCCGGCGCGCAGTGTCACGCGGCCGCGGCTGCGCGGCGCGGCGCGGGCGGCGCGGAGGCCAATTGCGCGTAGTTAGTTTCTTACGCCGCGCCGTCGGGGCGAAATTGTTGGTTTCGACACCCTACTCGCCCATCCGCGGGGTTCGCGCCAGCAATCACACGCTGTGCGCCATGTTGGGGGCGAGGATTGATTAATTATTTCGTGGTTCCGGGCGCGTCAACTGCTAAGTTAGTGTCAGGGGCGGATCCAGCTGATCATTGGTGGTGAGGGAGGGCATCGTACATTTTTGTTAAATAATAAACACATTCGTTATTATATGGTACATTATTTACATATTATGATACTACACAATATTAGTGTTTAAATAATTACATAATTCGAACATGTATAAATATTTAAATAAATTTTGCCACATAAAAGATGGTAAACGAAAACTGTAAGCCTTAGGGGGGGGACATGGCCATCCCCTGGTTCCGCCAGTGGTTAGTGTAGTGCATGTTTTATGACGGGGCAGTGTTGTTCTCACGTTAAATGGCGAGATCCGTGCTATCCTACAAGTCGGCTTGAGGCGTTTTCCTCAACCAGGTATCTCCCACTAGCGGGGCACCGCCCCCCAGCCGGTGCTAGCTCTACGCTCCCGACCCATCTCCTGACACGTGTGTATGTTTAAGGGATGGAGATAGGACAAGGGGGTGGGGGGTAAAAAGATCGCGCGCGGTCCATGGCCTGTTAGTTAGGATACTGCTCTGGCATTCGCCTGTTGTTGATCGGAGAAATCACGGAAAGTAGCGATCAGTGTGTCTAGCTAGTGTCGAAAATCCTACGATCCCTAGGACCTCCCGGTCACAGCCACTGCAGTGACATCAGTTGATGCCGTGAGCCTCGTAGGGTTTCGCGCCGGCGATCGCATTCCGAGCGCCATCTTCGAGCGAGGAGATGAACACGATAGCAAGGAGCGGGTGGCTCAAAACGAACACTGTCCCAAATACGACGTAAGCTGTAACTTTATTCCACCGTTATTCTGTGATAAAAGTCTTTCATCGTTTCTCTTTTGGAACGAAGAGTGTTGTATAAAATAATACCACGATGAAGTTTGTATGAAACGCTCACGCACTAGCAAAACTTCCATGTACCAACCCCACAAATTTTCTATACAACGACAAAAATTTCATTATCAAGAGCAAAACACGAAAAAGTAAATAGTGATATTATCTTTTTCTCGTGGAAAGAAAAAAAGAATGTTACATGATGTGATTTTATATCTAGTAAGTCAGGAACGAGAATTTCGCTGCCCCCTGTGGTACCGTCACGAGCGACGCTCGTGTGGGCGGAAATCCGTTAATCACGCTGCCTCTGAAGGGAGACAGGATCCCAGGCCTTCCACCTACAGACGAACATGCCCAGGGCAAATTGCTCAAGACTCGCTCGGTTCGAACATAAGAGCACCGCCAACGGCCGTCAAGACTTCCATATGAATTGTGATTTATGCCTCACGCTAGGCGGGTCACGTATAGGTAAAATGAACCCAATGAAATCTATCCTTTTCTGATGATACTTTCGTGGAACAAATTAGTACCAGGCGAAAGTATATTTGTATTTTATGATAGGTTCATCTCTGAAACTCTCATTAACATTCCAATCCATTGTAAGAAATATTTTTCTACGAATCCTAAGAATTCCCATTTTGGATGTTCTAAATTTTCTCTACAGCAAATATTACATTAGCAATAGACAAAGACAAATAAGTAGGGATATTCTTCTTTTGGCATAGAGCGAGCAAGAATGAATGTTATGTTTTGCGATTTCGTATCTTCATATTTAATACGAGTTTATCTATTATGTAACACTTCAATAATATTCTCTGTATTCACTAGTCTATATTATTAAATGAATATGGCCACAGATTTTTCAACAGACAAACTGTTTATTATAATTTTCAGGTAGCGACGTTTCGGGGTATAATTTTCCTCATGTTCAGGCTAAAAACAGAACAGAAAAGGAGATATAATTCACAATTTGTGAAGACTATGGATGAATGACTGTAGTTACAAAAAAATTTAATACTGGAAAAGTTAATCTAACAAAGGATAGTACTCGATATACTTCGCTACCTGAAAATCATAATAAACATTTTTGTCTGTTGAAAATTCTGTGGCCATATTCATTTAATATGATCTACTATGTACACGAAAGTAAACGTGTTATGACGTTTCGTGCTGCAAAGAAGAAAAAAGGACGAGAAGAAATTAGCGCAACGTCGAGCGCAAAAAAGGCCCCGCCGCTTCCGCCGAGCACCGAGGTGGCGGGGACGGCCGGAGTTGGCGGCGGCGTCCATTACGGTGTGTTAACAAGCGCGCCTCGTTACCGCCGCCGCCTCCTAATTAACTGTTGTCCTGGGTGTGGCGGCGCGAGGGCGCGTCGATGGCCACACCGATGCCTCGCCCCCTCCCCCCCCAACCATATGCGAAGGACTACGTGCCGCTGTCCCTGAGGGCAATTCTAGCGGTTCGCTGCTCTGATCGGGAGATTTCCCAGGTTTCTCCGATCAACACCACACGAATGCCGGAGTAGTACCCTAGCAAACGGGCTACCAACCAAGCGCTATCTTTCCTTCCTCTTCTTTGTCCTGTTCTCATCCCTTACTGACACACACACACACACACACACACACACACACACACACACACACACACACACACACACATGCAATACACTGGGAGAGCAGTCGGCAGCTTAGGAGCTTTTCCCGGCTGGCGCGTTGCCACGCTGGCGGGAGATTCCTGGTTGGGAAAAACCCGCGAGCCGACGTAGTTCGGCGTCGGATCTCGCCAGACATCGTGGGAAGATACAAATCTCACGCGATAAAACACGTACTACTCTTACGGGACCAATGACCTCAGTCGCTGACGCGCACGGAATCACTAATCAATCAAGCGAAGGACCCCGCAGGGAGAAAACCTGCCTCCACTAGGCCGCTGCCGAATCTCGTTGTGGTGGTAAATAGCCGGTTTGCCTAGAGAAGACCACAAAAAGAAGGATTGATAACGATGTTACGGTTCTTCGACTAATAAGACTAAGATTTATAATTCAAGAGGTGTAGAGTTAATGTGTCAAGACACAATGCAACAGATCATAACCCCTCTCCTGGTTCCATTATGACTGGTTCAATTTTCTAAGCACTTTAATACTAATTTTAATTCCAATTCTTTTGGCCTCTTTTACGTGAAAGTGAAACCCCAAGAATGTACTGCATTCTACACAATATATAACAAACAACATAAACACAACATTCGAAACAACATATAGCACAGGATAAAAGATTAGGGTATTAATTATCGTCCGTTCTAAAAAAATGATTTCATTTGCTTTTTGCACTTCTGGAAACGATAATTCTACCGTGATTCTCTTTCAGGTGTATTCAGCGCTCGGCTCGGTGCCTAGCGTGAAACAATGGAGCTCGGAGGCATAGGTTCATCCCAGTGGCCCTGGAAGGCGCCGGGAGGCTGCGCAGAGAAGAGAGCGGGCGCCAGCGAGTAAGCGCTTTCCACTCCTCGCGCTCACAATGGCTGTGGGCGGGCCGGAGCGGGGCGGGGAGGGGGGGGGGAAGGGCGGGGAGAGGCGGCATCGACAGCAGCGGGGGCGGAGGCCACATCGAAGGGGAGAGAGCGGGAGGGATGGAGATGGAAGAAAGTAGCGGGAATGGCAGGGGGCGGGGGCCGGCAGTCAAGGGCGGGGCGGAGAGTGGGTGGAGAGGTCACGGCGAGGGCGGGGTCCGCGGCGCGACGGAGACGGGTGCTGTGGCGGGTTCTCCGAGCGGGGACTGTACGCGCGAATGAGTGCGTGTTGATTCCGGACGCGTCAACTTCGGACTGAAATTAGTTCCGTAAGTCAAGAGCTCTGGAAGAGGCGGTGATCTCCCCCGCTGGAATGGGAGAATCGGCGGTGACCTATACGTCGGAATATCGGGATTTTCCTCCAACCGGTATAGAAGCCAGCGGGACACCGCCCCAGCCAGGACATTCTCTTATCTCCCGTCGTGTTTAAATGTGTGTGTGTTCAGGAAGACACATATGTGTATGTGAGAAAAAGAATGAAGAAGGAAAAATCCCGCGTAGTCTGCCACCGTCTGGACTCGAATCATGAGACCTCCGGTTCAACGATGCTGCAGAGAGAGATCGATGTTACCGCTGAGCAATCTCAGTCGGAGGGGAAAACGCGCGGAGACTGCGGTGTGTGTGTGTGTGTGTGTGTGTGTGTGTGTGTGTGTGTGTGTGTGTGTGTGTAGAACAGCGTCGTTGGGAGAGACGGCAGCGGTACCTCACTTCCCGGGCAACGAATCCTCAGCCCCCCACGTGGCCCCGCGCCACCAAGCGGCAGCCGATGGGCGTTAATTACCACGCCCAGACTTCATCAGCCTCATAAAACCTAATCGTCCTTTGGAGGAGGCTATTAAGAAAAGAAAGGACGCAGAGGAAATGGTTAAGTTTTAGTTTGTCCAATGGAAAATGAATTGTCATACTTATTAGAGAGACTAAAGTAATAAACTCTGTGATGAATAGAATGCATACGATTCTTTAACGCGCGGGAAGTGCTATTTCAATATCTATTATTGCTATTCGAAATTTCTTGTGTCTGATACTGTGATTCTGGAGAAGTGACTTTGCGTTTTTGCTAGTAATATTTGAGCATAAACCTTTAAAGATGAACTGTAATTCACCAAGAGTATGTAGACCACAAATTTCCATTCGAAAAAATCCGACCTAAATCATGTTAGTACGAGGCTCAAGGCTTAATATGAGCACCTCAAGAACAACAAAGACTACATTGAACATAAAGATCTTAAATCCGTTTTGAGATCTGATTGGACTACTAACACATCACCGAGCAAAGGAATTAGTTCCCATGACCCATCCCATCCCGTGCGCTGCCGTTACTCATCTAGCAAATCTCCAAAACCCATTTGTCTCTCGCGCGCTCTCCGCTGAGCAGGCAGGTAAGGTGTGTCGCGGCGGGGCAAAGCAATTCAGTGTTGCTTGTAGTTCTCACCCGGAGGAAGAAATCCAATCAGTTCCACTCACCTCCTCCCTTCCCCTACTCACCTCCCACCACTACCTCCCCACTCGTCGTCTCCCCCGCGACCAACGGATTATTGCCTGGGTGCACTTCTGCGAAGTGTCGGCTCCCGGTGCCCCTTCACACACACACACACACACACACACACACACTCGAGACACCCTTCGCGACGCGTCTTTTACGACAGGCATAACTCGCGAGGCACGCGTTCCACGGACAGCGAATATCCGTGAGAAGGGAGGGGGTGCAGTGGGGGGCGGGACGGGGCGGGGCGGGGCGGGCGTGGAGGAGTTTGGCGTTTCCTACGGTCACGCCGCGTTTTTTCCCCAGATTGACTTCATCTCGCAGCCACGCCGAACAAAAGCGGGCCGCCACCGCCCCCACCGCCCGCCCGCCCGCCACCTTGCCCCCGCGACCCGCCCACTCGTAAATCACGGAGCGCGCTTAATGGCCGCCGCCCGCCCGCCGCGAGGATGTGGAGGACGTGGAGGAAGGAGAGAGAGAGGAGGAGCAGGGGCGAAGAGAACATCCTTTCTGTTGTTCGCCCGGGGCCGAAGCTCTGGCGCTCGCCCACCCGCCCGCCCGCGGTGTCACGCGGCAACACGGCCCAGCCCGCGCCGCTGCAGGACGCCCCCGCGACACTGGCGGGTCCAGGGGGAGGGGGGCACGGTCCTCCCCAAAAGGCATAGAATTTTCGTTTACTTTCCTTTATCTGGCAACATTCATTTAATTTTTGTTCGACTTGTGTAATTATTTAAACAATATTGTTCAGTATCATATCTACAATACATTAATAATATATATATATATATATGTATTGTGGTAATTATGTATTGTATAATAATGGGTTGAAATTATATATAAATAATTATATTTATAATTATATATGTGTATAAACCATATAATAATGTATGTTTGTTATTTAACAAAAATCTACGATACCCCCTCCCCCCCAAAAAAGGTCGGCTGGGTCCGCCCCTGTCCCGCTACTGCTGCGGCACGAGGGCGGAGCAAGCACGTTAGTGTCTCACGTTAGAGATTCAAACATACGTACGGAAAGTCCACAAGTTTCCACAGACAACATTTATGACTATTTTTCTTATACACAGCATCCAGTCGTTCCGTGATTATTTCGGGTAATTGTCCCACTTTATACAAAAACTTTTTCACACCTCGATACTCAATTTTAAACATTGTAGCAACTTCACACACAACTGAAACAAACGACTACCTCAAACAAGCGAACACCGCTAGATTGTTGTAAATGGTAGTCTACACTGTCCATTCATTGTACTGTCTGCCATATTCAGTTTATAACAACTGGCACGATTTTTGAGGGTCAGGCCGGAAACTTTTGAAACCACCAGTAGGTACTAAATATCCTAGTCTAATTTCAGGTAAGTCACGTATTTTTCACATATTAAAAAATAAGAACGTTCTAATAGACACAATGTTATTGTTATTATTATTATTATTATTATTATTATTATCATTATTGTGTATTTCCACACTTGCAATTGCATTTAACAAAACACCAAAAAACAGGTGACAAGAAGCACCTAAAGATGTGAAAATGCGTTTTTAATTTTGCATTAGTTTTGTGTTAATTTAAATAAAAAGCTTCGTTATCGCCGCTTGCCGGCGTCTAGTCGCCACTCCGTTGGTCAGCAATGCGCCCTAGCTGTCAGCAGCGACTGCTGTGCGTGGCCGCGCAAGAACGGAGTGTGTGGTTTTGCCGACGGCGCCGAAACCCTCGTTGTCAAAATGAGCTCCGCATTTCCCTCCCATTCCAGCGTCCTCATTACCGCCCCACCCCATTCCTGGCAATGTGCAGCTCCGTCCCTCTGCGTCCTGCCGGGTACCGCCCCGCCACACTCCGTCCACCCTGCCATCGCTCCGTCCCCCCTGCCAGGATCCGTTCCCGCCTCGCCACGCATCGTCCCCACCCTGCCAAGCACCGTCCCAGCCACAGCAGGCTCCTTCCCCTCCCAGCCACGCTCCTACCCCTCCCTGCCAATCTTCGTCCCCTCCCTGCCAAACTCCTCACCCTCCCTGCCAAGCTCCGTCCCCGCCACACCACGTCCAGACCATGCCACGCTCTGTTCTCGCCACACCAAGCCCCGTCCCCGCCACGCCATGCTCCGTCCCTGCCACGTCACGTCACGTCCCCGCCACACCATGCTTGTTCCCGCCCGACACGCTCCATTCTCGCTCGCCACTGTTGGCCCCGCCCTGCCACGCTTCGTCCCTTCAGTATCTTCTTTTTCTCCTCGCGTCGCTTGCCCAGTGCGCCGCCCTCATCAAATTTCCCGAAGTTCCGACGCTTCATTTACATAGTGCGGGCATAAAACGCCCCGCGCCATGGTTTTGAATTCGCTCGAAAACAGTTCGCGACGGTCGCCGAGAAAAAGAGCCGGAGCCAACTCCAATAATCGAGCTCCCTTTTTGTTACACTCAACTTGGTAACAAGCACGATGGCCGCTAGTGAGAACATACTATATTCAATGCATAGCCAATGCAAGAGTCAAGAACATTATGTACGATTTACGAGCCTGAAAATAGCAGAACTTATTGTAACAAAAAGAATTTCGAACGGGCAAAAACCTACCATAAAAGTATCCTAAATTCCAAGAACAATCTCATTTTCTGGCAGTACAATGGCCGAAGTTTTAAAAAAATCATTATAAGGAATATTTAATATTCATACGACAGTTAGTGTGTCAGAACGTCTTCCATCTTGGGATTTTCGGTGAAGCTGTCAATTGACGGTGTCGGCTCTGGTTTACTGGAAAAGCTTTAAAATTTTTAATGCTTATAACATTCTGTCATGAAAACTGTGCTACCTATAAGGCGAACAAAGAAAATTTACTTCGCTTCAGGTTTGGCCTACGAGAGCTATACCTTTTGGTTTTATTTCCCTTGCTTCAGATCTTACAGGGAGTGCATATATTTTATAACCTCTGAGGTACCGGGTTAAAACTCTCAGCTCTCTCAATAAATTTATTGGGAAAAAAATTCTTAACATACTATTTGTACTAACTCTTCTCGGATTTTGATCCATTTTCATTAATTTTACTTTATTTTTATGCCAGCATCTCACATCTCCATGTAAACTCCCTTCCCACATCCCATGTAAACTTAAAGGTAGAGGATGAAAATGACAAATCAACTATCAGCCACATTCAATCCAATATGTTTCAAAAACTAGACGTTCAAAATCAAAAGGTCGACGATAACACATCGCCCCAAAACAATCGATGGGTTTTAAAACTGGATTAGTAACTATTAATGTTCACGGGAGGAGGGATTTAGTTCGAAGGTGGTCGCGTTTAATAATGTTTAGTTTAGATTTAACTGGCCAAAGCCAAATTAATGATCAGGACTATTATTATCTGCTTGGATCATTCAATCGGCTTCCAAATTTCTATGTTAAATAAATCAATGATTCTACAAGAACATGGATATTTTGAAAACATCAACATCGACGTCGACGTCACTTCCCCGCAGGGGCAGATCCAGCCGACCATTTTGGAGGTGGCCATCATAGATTTTTGTTAAATAATAAACATTTGTCGTTATACTGTATATTATTTTTGTAGTGCATGCATGATACGATGCAATATTATGTTCGTACTATGCAATATTATTTTATAAATAATTTCATAGTTTTAACATAAATATTTAAATCAATTTTGCCAAATAAAAGAGGGTAACAAACGAAAACCAGGCATTTTGGGGAAGCCATGTCCCCCTTGCCCTCCCCCTCCGGGATCCGCCTTCGCTTCCCTGGCCAACGGTGCCATCTGGGCCGAGCGCCGCCGGCCGCTCGTTAGCCATTGGGAGGCTGCGACATCTGGCGCGCGGACGGCGGCGGCGGCGGCGGCGGCGGCGGCGGCGACACCCGGCGCGCCACCGGCAGCTTTTGCAACGTCCGCGAACGCATCCACGCGCGTTGGGACTACGCGCGATCGATTCTTGTTACGGTGCTATACAGCGATTTTTATAACATCGCCCCTCAAGGCCCGTCTTCACGATAGAATATATCATGGTATTTCGCGCCTTCCCAGTCGTGCCGCTAGATGTCACATCATCGCGACCGTATCAAGCAATGCTTGCGATCATGCGACGTCTAGCGGCACGACCGAGGAAGACGCGAAATACCGTGTGAAATTTAACCTTGCCATTGGAGCTTGAGAGGCAAAGTTAGAAAAATCGCACTATAAAGGTGGAGTCGTGCATGCGACATTCGGCGTGTACCGAGCGACTGCTCGCGCAAACCAAATTAATCGAGATGTGCTGAAAGAATGGCTCTCCTCAAAGAGAAAGCAAAACTCATCGCCCCCACTGCACGTGCGGCGCAGCATTGATGCAGTTTTGTTCATGAAGCAGATGTTGGCATACTGAAAAGGGTGTTTTTATTAACGTTAAACGGTTGAAGTAACTAACGTGAAACCTATTAGCACAATGTCAAGAAACACATGTATAACCTGCAAAACTCTAATAATTTAGTTTCAAATCAATTTTTAATTTTCTGAACGGGAAATTTCAGTCTCAATCATTTTGAAACGGTAGAATGGAGGTTAAACATTTGTTTTTTGATTTCTTTACATGACAGTAAAAAGAAACTATTTTTAAAAGTGTGCTTCATGGAATGTCATGTTCTTTAACTGACAAAGGTGAGCATTTGAACGCAAGTGAAAGACAGGCACCTTTTTAAACAATTGTATTAGTTGCAACACATAGCAATACAACCACAACTGCCTAAACGCAGAGTTCGCCTCAACAAACGTACATACTCCAAACGTCTAAGTTATTTACTTGAGAACAAAATGTTCCGTTATAAAGTGATGCAAACATAAATCATACAATTGAGACGCATAAATGATAGGTTTTAAATCACAGTACAAAAGGAACGTTTCGCCCAGGGCCCAAAAGAATCCTTACCAAACACGTAAACTGACGTAGTGTAGCAAAACAGATACCGGAGAGGACGGCAAATTCCACACTCTTGGACTTTCCACCCCGTGCGTTGTCCCGCCAGTTCGCCCTCCTCGGCCCGCTGTCACCCGCCCTCTCCCCTCCTCGCCCCGCCTCGCCCCGCCCCCGCCCCGGCGCGCCGCGGGCCGGGCCGCGCTCTATCGCGACGCGGGATCGGCGAAGCAGGCGGGCCGCGCCGGCAAGAAATACGGCGCTGCCAACATCACAAACAGGTTTGTTTACAGGCTCCCAAACTTTAATCCAATTTAACACAGGAGACCGAACTCGATAAAGGAAACGGGTTTTTATTTTCAGAGCCCCCATTGTCCCCGAAGACGGCCGGGACCCGGGCTCCGACTCCGAGGCGGTGCGCGCCGCGCCACGCCGCGCCACGCCGCGCCGGCCCCGTAACGAGAACACAACAAAACGAAGCAGACGGCGCACTATGGTGCGGATTGGCCAAAAAGCGGACAAAAATAGAATTACTACATAAAATGAAATTATTTTAAAAAGGAACTATTTTTTAACGTTTATTTGAGCTAAATTTCCTTTTAAAGTTGATCACATTACATTTCTGCGAAATGTTTACGCAATCTTCAGTGACAGTAGTGTCGGCTTCTTCAGGGTCGCTGGTGGGAGATACTTGGTTGAGGAAAGGTTAGTGACGGTACGTCGGCACCGGATCTCACCATCCAGTGGGGGAATATCATCGCCATCTCCCGAGCAAAAAGAAACAAAGCACTACACTTACGGGACGAACGACAGCAGTTGACGCGCCCGGAATCACTAAGCAATCTATCAATTCCGAGTCACCTTCTTCTTCCTCTCCAGTTTCGACAGATCGTACTTTTTCCCGGTTTTTTCCCTTACAAATCTTCCATTTTTTGCCAGCGTTCTACACAATAATGGACAAGGAAATAAGAAAAACATAAAAGACAACGTTTTTCTTTTGATATGTGCTTGAATGAAGCAAATTGGACAATTTTGAAGAAGAAAATATTTTTGTCCGCTTTCCTCGCCTTTCAAACCACCGTGCGACGGCCGGAGAAGGACGCGGTCCAGGGCCAGAAGCGACGAGGACGGGCGAAGCCTGGGAGGTGGAGGAGATACGGGGTCAGCATGGCGGGCCGCAACCGGTCGAAGGGCCGACGATAAGAAAGCCGGAAGCGCGAGGAAGGACGGGGTGGGCGGGACGGTGACGGTGATAAATAGATGGCGTGAACGGGGCGAGCTGATTGAAAACCGAATGTGGAAATCAAGAGGTTCTGAGGTGATTGATGGAATGATGTCGAATCGCAGAGAAAATGAAAACGAGAAGTGCAAACGCTGTGTAACAAGATAAGAATCCCAATGGGATTACGGCAAGCTCGGACGTAATATCTGAAATACTTAAATACCCTTGTGAATATTAAAGAGAAATGTGCTATGTACATCGATTAGAAACACGAAGTCCGTTTACACTTGGTCAGCTGTGACGCTGTCATCCAATCGGGAGCTCGAACGTGACGTCACTGTGGGGACGTTCATGCTTTGGATTGGATGATGTCACAGCTGACCAAGTATCAACAGAATTAATGTTTTATAAACTCAGTGGTTTCCGCAGAAATAATAACTTTGTACAGTGATTTTTAATTGTCTGTTTTAGTAGGTTTAAAATTAATGCTTATACATTGTATTTTCAGTTGCCCTTTACATTGCTGTAGATGTACACTGATGTACACAGATGATGAAGTGGAAATACTTCGAAACATGCATGTAACTGACGAATAGCTCGTCAATAAATTTGTTTTGTGGAAGATTAATTCTTTTCTCTTTTATTTTCTTAATATTTTAATCTAAGTATAGGCCCATGCCAAACGTTTATACACAACTACACATTTATTTTCGGCAGAATGAAATATAAGGAACACCGAAAGGGGGCAATATGCCGAGAGGGTAGCTCGCAAAACGCGAGCGGCAGCGAGGACGGCTCGGGGACGAGGCATCAAGCGCCATCGCGTCCCCGGAGCCGCGCATATCAATCCTGCGGGGACGCCCAGAGCGGCCGGGCAAACGACCTATTTTACATTAAAAGGCGAGGACGCAACAGAGGGGCCCCCCCTTCGGTTTGGTCGTTTTGGGGGGCGGTCGGACCTGCTCCTTCTCCACCGAGGTCAGCCCTCCTCCTCCTCCTTCTTCTCTTTCTTCTCCTCCTCCTCCTACCTCCGCTCGACGGGGCGTGGGGCCAGCGTTAAGACGGGCGCCGCCCCGCCGCGCCGCGCCACGGCGCCGAATATTAATGCGGGAGAGAGAGCAGCCAGCCGAACGGCGGCGGCGGCGGCGCGAGATACAATATCAACGGCTTGAAATATGTCCGAATGTGGCGGCGGCGGCCGCGCAGCCGCCCGCCCGCTGTTCCTTCGGCGGCCCACAAATTGCTTCGCGCCGCCGATCGCCGGCCGACGCGCGCCTTGCTAAGGGGGCGGGGGTGGGGTGGGGGAGGGGGGCAGCGGTCGGCGCCGCGGCGCTAGTTCGTGGGAGAAGGTGCCAAAGATGACGTGTGCTTTGTTCTCGGCGCTCGGACGGCACGACGTTACTGGGAAGAGAAAAGAGTTGGACGCTGAAAGACCACAATACGTGCTTTTCTTAGATTCGTGTGTTAATGGGCGGCGTGTAATGCTGTGAAAACTGTCTTCAGCGATTACTCGTGCTTCGGAATATGGCCGTTATTACAGGTGGACGCTTATTGCAAAGCGAGCATTCGGTGAAATTTCGTTATTTGCAATTAAGTTAGGCATGCACTGATTTATAACACACTTTCAATTGAACTTTAACTAAAAAAAAATACCAAAAGTTTTTTGGTAATCCCGCACCGTATTCATGACTGTGGTGAGGATAAGCCAAAGAAATGGAAGGAAAAATCGTGCGCGATCCGTGAAAGGGAAAATTAGTGGAAATGTTAATTTCTAAAATTGCTGGATTCAATAAAAGTTATAAGAATTGTAAGGAATTGTATGAATAGGGAATAATAAATAATAAGAAGGTTGAGGTGGCGTTGAACGATTTGGCTGGTTGTTCATGTTGCCGGTGAAGTTGGTTGGGGGCTCGCCCCCCAAGTCGGGTTGGACCGCGGCAACATTGAGGTTGGTTGAGCGGTAGTGGTTGTTCTTGAGGACATGAAAGGGGTATTCCGATGACAATCCGGCATTCGCCGAGTATTGATCGGAGAAACCACGGAAAACTACCCATCAGCAGGCGGCCAGAACTCTCCTTCAGAAAGCGCCTGAATTCGATCTATAATTGGATTTAAACATAAGTTCAGTTGACGTAAATCAGCTGTTACGGTGACATCCATTCGCGAGGTTGAACGTCGCCTTAATGACGTATGGTAGTGACGTGTAACTACCGGGTGGATGACATCGGAACAGCTGATGACCTGTCAAATGAAGCTCTAAATAAATCGAAGTATAGTACGTAGCTAAAATCCTAGTGTAGTGTAGTGTACCGTAGTGTCTAAAATCATTCCACCATCAGGACTCGAACCCTAGGATCTTCCGGTCAGAAGCACTGCAGTGACATAACTTAATGCCCTGAGCCCTTTGCCGGGTTGTTGCTATTGTTATTGTTATTAATATTACTACCAGTGCTTGATTTATAAAAGTTTAGGTCCCGGAACGCGTTCCAAATTTATTGTAAAACACACACACACACAAATATGTGTGTGTGTTACAATAAATTTGGAACGCGTTCCGGGACCTAAACTTGTGTGTCTCTGTGTGTGTGTGTGTGTGTGTGTGTGTGTATGTGGAGAGAGAGAGAGAGAGAGAGAGAGAGAGAGAGAGAGAGAGAGCGAGAGCGAGAGAGTATTATTATTTCTGGGATACAGGGACGGCGTTTCGTCGCATTCCGCGAGAAATCAAGCCTTGTTTATTACTATTATTGTTATTGGCATCAATTTATTTATATTGGTCTACGAGAGCCGTAACTAAAGGACCCCACCCGCGCCAACCGTTCCGACGTGCGTCACAGATTCACGTCACGCCCAAGCGCCCGCGACGCCCACGACGGCGCTCGCTCCGCTGGCCCCGCCGGCGTCGACGTCGGCGTCTCTAGGGCGCGCGCCAAAAGTTGGTCAGCGCGTCTGGGCGCCGTCTGCAGCGCCGCGGCGGCGCCCCGCTGCGCCGCCCCCCCTCCCTCCCCTTCATCCTCCCACGGCGCGGCGCGCCGCCGCCAACGCGCCAGCGGCGGCGGCGGCGGAACCGCCCGCGGCCACGGCAAAGCGCTCCGCACTGGGGCGCGACGCAAGCGCGGAAAGGAGCACCAACAACTGAACGTCGATACTATCGCGCGCATTTGCACTTTTCAACACTTACGAAACAACACAGGCATACTAGCACATTTCAACACTAACAAAATAAATAAATAATTTTGTTTTTAATCTTCATCAGCCTAATACTGATTCCCGATGCAAGACTCTACTACCTGGGAAATCCAGAAATAGTCCCACTAGAATGAAATCACGCCTCCATAATGATTAATCAGACCAACATGACTATCATCAACAATTAATCCTAAGTTCACATCTTTCCCCCACCCGCCACTCCTTTGTGCTGAGCCTAAAATTGAGACTGTAAATGAGATTCCCAGTGGGAATTCAATCTTACGTATATATAATGGATTAAGTTGAGTTTACTTTATTTGCAAGTATCCCGGTACTTTTAGTTATAAATTCTAAAAATTGTTTTTTGGGTTGCATTGTTTGTAACAGTTTCCATTTCAAACCTGTAAAGAGGTTTATCCACTGTTCGGGAGAAAAAAATGAAAAAAAGGAGAAAGAAACACGCAGAACCAATCTATAATACTCATTTCGAATTTTGCCGTAAATAAACGAAAGACTGAGCAGCCTCCGGCCTCGTGAGAGGTGATTTCCTCAGATTCCCTGGAAGATTCACTTCTCCCCATAGCTCGTCACACGCAGTTTTTAACTGCTTTTGACGTAAATAAATAAATAAATAAATAAATAAATAAATAAAAAGATATGAAAAACACAAAAACAACGACATAGTTTTGATTTTGACCAAAAAAATTCAAACATTTGATTATATTGATCCGTAGTTTCTCATTCCTGATGTTACAAGTATATTTTATGTAAAGTGAAGATAAATCATTTTCGTAAAAATTGCACATAGCTAGTCTGGCATGTGCCGCCATCAATATAGTACGGTTTTGCACAAGAAAAAAAAAAGGTCAGTTGTTGGTGTGGTAATCAGCAAAAATAGGCGCCACCCGCCCTCCGTGTCATTTCGGTCGGCCGTGCGGGGAGTGTGGGCGGCGGCGCCAAAAACATAACGCGGCGGACGGAACGGGCAATGGAACATCGCCCGCGGACCTCGCGACCTTTCCACGCCTGTCCCATTCATTATACAATATTTATATTTAACTGCCCGCCCAGGTGGAGCGCAGCCCAGCGTCGGGAAAAGAGCGCGTGATGTATTTGCGTATGCCCACTTCGAGATTGAGAAGTGGGGACAAAAGGAAGACACAACGTTCGCAAGCAATTCACACAAAAAACTGATTTCAGTACAGTCATGCCACCAACAATCTATACCAGAATAAGCGGCGATAAAGTTAAATGTCGAATAAATATCTTGCTTGCCTGAATTATTTTCTTTTCCATGGAATTAATTTTGCCTGACAAGTAATCAATTATGTTTTAAATTCCCCTAAACTTCGCCAAAGCAATTGACCAGAACGATAGATGGAAAAGATGTGTGATACGTTCGTTCATTTGTCCTGTTCCTCCAGTCGTCTACTCGTTCTTCCAATCGCGTGCCTGCTCCATTTGTATGTTCGGGCCTCCATTCCTCTGCCGTCCCTCTATTCGTCTCCTCGTCCTCGCTTGTGGCCCAGCATTCGCTTGGCTGCCCCTTCATTCGTGTGTTCGTACCTCCATTCGTCAGCCTGTCCCGCTGTTTGCTCGTCCTCGACTGTCCGTCGCTCCATTTACGTGCCCGTCCCTCCATCTGCGTACCCGCACCTCCATTTGCGTGCCCGTCCCTCCATTTGTGTCCGTCCCTCCATTCACCTGCCGGTCCCTCCATTCGTCTGCCTATCCCTCCATTCGCCAACTCGACCCCCCCCCATCTCCGGGAGGTCGCGCCCGGCGGCAGCCGCGCAGCTGAGAGGAAGCAGAGGAGATGCGTTACGAGGCCGCGAATCTCGCGTAATGAAGAAGGCTGTTGGTACCGAGAAGCGGAATACGCAGAAATGTCTCATTTGGTTGAAGCTAATTGGAAGCCCCAGACCACTGCAGCTGAGGATGCTGTTGATTCAGCGCCTACGTTAACAGGAAACGTGTACGTCCACCACGATTTGGAAATGGGACACACAAAATGGGAAATGAAAGTGAATTTAATATACACATGTACTACATAAGTACGAAGGAACTAACACACATTCATTTCGCCAAATAAAAGTAAACATTCTTTTTTGATGGGTTTTTACTCACATAGTTCAATTACTGTTGCAAAGAATCTAAAAAGCACCGTAATTTTTAATATATATTTTATATTTAATCCTAAAAAAATGAGTTTGTATTTTTTTCTGCACAATATTTTGAAGATGCATAATATGACAAACATCTATAAATGTACCACTGAAGTGATTGTTTTGAATCACACAAAGAATGTGACCAATTGCAAAAGCTTCGCAAATTACAACAAGCTCAAATGTTTGAAAATAGTAGTCTCCCTTCACCACACACACAAACGAATTATGCAATATAACAAATAGTTACTTCCACATTGTGATTGTCTTTCTAGGAACATCATTACTCATTCATCATTTGTTGGAATTCTTTCTGCTGCTCAAGCTGATGAAGTTACTATTCCCGACTCAAGGTCCAAGATAAGACGCTGTCAAACTGAAGGTGAAAGACCTCTGGATTGTTTCAGGCAGCTTGCCACAAGCTTCTCTGCGCAACTAGTGTCGGGAAATGAAACTATTAGTAACCCCGCCATTTTACAATAGGGATGGCGTTGTCTGTGATGGCGGGGTAATAAATTGCGTGGAGGGGTGATTTCGGCGTGGTACTCGTGCCACGGACTCCTGCTCGTGGCATTGGCCTTAACAACACTGCTCGTGGCATCGACCTTGACAACACAGGCATACATGCCCAGTTATTCTCAAACTAGGTGACATTGTCTAGCGACCGCGGTCTGCTGAGCTACCCGAAATGTGAGTGTACAGTACTCTTTTGTCTCCAGCCCTTCTCGGGTCGCTGAGACCCACGCCGTACGTGCGATGCTAGGCATGAGGAGAACAAACCAATTGCCTACGCCTGGCTTTCCATTACGGAGCTAGCGGCCATGCAGGCCGTTGGGTGGGTTGGTGATGTGGTGAGCGGCAGTGGGTGAGTGGGGCGTGGCAGGCCGAGGGGGAGGTGGGAGGAGGCGCTGCTGGGTCGACAGGCTACGCGGCAACAGTTAATTAAACGGACGCGTGGACGGGGTCACCGCGCGCAGCTACCGGCAGGAAAACCGGTTTCAGCCGGTTCGCCCGCGCGCTCGGCGCCCGCCGTTGGCCACCCCTGACACACCTTCGGGGAGGCGCCGACCCCTGGGATCAAACGGGCTCGCCGCGGACGGAGCTCCCCTCCGCTTCACTACGCTGGGTTGCATCACTAAAACATTTCCAGCATTTGTGGATTCTCTGAAGAGAGATCGAAAACCACAGATATTCAGATTTTATTACACACGGTTCTTCCAATATTCGCGAATGGCGTAAAGGCTAATTCGGTGTTAACACATTATCGTTCACCACAAAAGCCACAAACTTCAAGTTTCTTACAATTTACGCATTTTCAAAGGTTTAAATGGTGTATTACGGCGCGTTTATTCTCAAGGTCAGCCGTCAGCACCAAAAATGCTTATAAAATCTTTTTTTTTTTCGCAGAAAATTACGCGTACTTGACGTTATTACAATAGTTACAATGAAAAGTTTTACACTAAAAGTGCTTACGATGATAATTTTGTTAGTAACAGCAGGGTTTAACTACTAATCATACTGTAAATATTATGTATAATTGAAAATCACGAATACCAATTTCCATGTCAATCAAATGTCATAATCCAAACGCCCTCCTCACGCATGTCAGCAATGAATGAAAACAACTTAGCAGCTGTAGCCATGGCGATTCTTCCTTTCTATTTCCTTACTACGAGAACTGTGGAGGGCAGCGGCCGGAAGACCAAACCAAGGAGGCGCCACAGCGTTATATTCACGAAACGCTCATCAACGGGTACCTTCGAGAAATAACTTCCCCGACTTCCCCACTTCTTTTTCTTCCTTCGGTGGCCGAGGCCGGCGGGGAGGAAAATACTTTCGAAAAAATACTTTTGAATAATGCAGGATATGTGCGCGAAAGGCACCCCACCCCGCTGTAATGCGAGGCTGTGGTGGCGTCGGCGTCGGCGTCGGCGTCGGCGACGGCGGCGGCGGCGGCGGCAGTGCAGGCGTTCGCAAGCCGACTTAATGAGAGCCGCGACAGGCAACGGCGAGGCGAAGGGGGAGGGGGAGGGGGGTCGAGGTCTCGCGACAAAAAAGGGGGCCCCAGCCCCGCGAGGTGTCGCTTTCTCCGCCCGCTTCCTGTCCCAGCCCCCATCTACGTCACGGCACGCCACGCTACACCACACCAACACACGGAGCCTCGACATGCGCCTGGCTAACAGATTTCGAATTCTAAGGGAAGATTGTACGTATTCATTTACCAGCATCAAAACCAGAAGTAACGATAAAATGACAGATTTGTAGAAAGGTGAGTCCCAATATTTAATTTGCTCTTGCTTTTTGCTAGAGATGTGCGAGTGAACAATTTATCTGCTGAAGAATATCAAGCAAGCGATTTTGAACTCTTACGGATGAAACAGTTGACATTCGTACTCAGGAAAATTTAGGTTGATTAGAAATTGCATTTTAAAATACACTAAGTAATACAAGGTACAATATTGTAGTGAACGTTCTCAATACGTTATCATAATTATTCTTACATTTGTATTTAATATGAATGAAAATATAGAGACAAATAAAAGTAGGGAGAACGGTTAAGGTCTCGGCAACGAGAGCACGGCCCCGGATACGAGGATATCCACTGATCTTCGTCTACGCAAACGTGGAAACAAGTCCATATAGTTGTGAAGCAGTAGATTTCAATGCAGATTATTTTTATTGGTTCCTTCATTAAAATGCAATTGCCAATAATACCATTCATTCTCGTTTGCGCATACGCAAGTAATTTGAAGAAACTACTATAAATATTCTTCTCATCCTGAAACATGCCTGAATGATTTTCCGAAATAAATACTAACTGTGCGATACATCGTGTCGATAAAGCACTTGCTACGTGAAAATCAGTGTTCCCATTTTACTGCTACCTTCAGTTTCCATAATTGGACTACACGATTCAGTACCTCGACGCAATACACTGTTTGGGACCCCCCCCTTGAAAAAAGAAAAAACAAAAAATGGCAAAATATTCTTATTTAACTTTATAAATATATATTTAATAATGATTTTTTTATAATTTTCCACTTACTAATAATCTTTTTTAAATTTATTGTATTTAAAGTCGTATCAGTAATCATTATTCCAGCAAATCCAAATGTTTTAAAATATGAATTACATATTAAAAATGTTATAACTAGTTAAAAATACTTATCTTTATTTTATAAACTAAAAAAATACTGGAGTCCCTATCGTATTTTATTCCTATCATCTGGGGGCTCCCTCTGCAGCTGCCTAGTTTGTCAAGTAAAAAGAAAAAAAAAGTCTCGCGTTTCTGATTGAACACTTCTGTCCCGGGGCTCCATAACCTCAAATTATATTCTGCCCGCTCTCCACCGCCACCGCCGCCACCGCCGCCACCGCCGCCGCGGCCGCGCCGCCTGCGGCTGCGTTTCCGGCGCTCATGTGAATGGAGCCCCCCCGCCTCCTCGCCCCGCGGCGTCTGGCGCGGAGCGGAGGGCCGCAGCCGTCGCTTCCCACGTGACCCGCGCCGCGCCGCGACGTCCTTTGCAGCCGCGTGCGGCCGTGACTCACATCACCCACACCGCTCTCTCCCTCTCCCTTCGCCTACAGCGCCCGCTCGCAGGTGTACTTGGGGCAGTCTCATTGAGATTCTTTTCGACATTAGGGAGTTTTTGCCACCTCGAACGTGGAGCACTATCGATCTTCTGCGTAAGCGCAGATGCACTAAACTGATGCGAAATTTGAACTGCGCATGAGTAGAAGATCGATAGTGCTTAACGAGAGGGGTGAGTGGTCGATAAGCACACACTAAGGAAACAAAGTACTTTTACTATCTATATATCACTAAGTACCTGGAACTGACAACGCCAGCGTAGTTGGAATGAACATGTATGAAAATGCGCGATATAAAGTTTGAACTGACGCCTGATTATGTGAATTGTGAGAGCAGTTAGCTAATACTGCTAATTATGCTATTTTTCCTAGAGATACCTGTTCGTATTCCCCGAATCTAGCCCGAAATAATTTTTACGGGACGTACTATATGTAATTATTGGTACGAATGAGAAAAAATGAACCAGAAAACTATTCAATCATTTCGCCAGCCAGCGGATTTTATAAACTGGAAGTTTCCAAGTCCTGTGCAGCTTTACCTGAAGAATCAGCATCCGAAATATAGAGCTACGTATTAAGTTTAGAGTGTTTCGCCACTAATTCGCAAGAGAAATAGAAGGGACAACATTTGGACACATAGAACATTGTTAATTCCATATAATTTAAAAAATCACGATTTACTACAATAAATTGAAACATTTGAAGGAACATCTCCTAACGACCACTTACCAACGACGTTAGTTGAGTTTCGGGGCAATTAAAACTAAACTTCTTCCCGTTCAGTCAAATAAAACAAAGATCACTTGCACTACCAAGAAAAGTGGATGAAGTGTCCCCCGCGCGATTTTGGTCTCAATCTGGTCTCACACCTCGTCCCATGACGCCGTGTTCCAAGCGAAGTTCCGCGCGCTCCTTGCCAGAGTCGCCGGACGACCTTCCCGGAACAGCCAACGAACGGCGGGCGGGTACCGAGCAGGCCTGCCAACCGCACTCCGCTCGCTAACGGGTTTCGCGCGTTGCGAAAGCACCGCGCGCGGACCACCACATTATAGTCCAGTGGTGTCCAACTTGCGAGGTCTCGAGGGCCACAATTAAAACCTTTAATATGGCTGCGGGCCATATTTCCATTACTCCACTCCTGACTTCCCCGTATTGCTTATTCCGGCAGTTTGCCCGGATGCTCTAAAATGTAGTGCGCGCGCGGGGGGGGGGGGGTGATGGATGAACGGATGAAACCATGCACGATGTCAGGTACCTATCATGCATAAAGGCGCGTCCACACGATGCGTCTTTTCTGTGCGTCACAGGAATAAAATGGCATGCGCAAAGTTGAAAGACGAACGTTCAACACAGCGCCCGTGCGCTACCTTGTCCACATGGTGCAACATTGTGGGGTGCTTGTTCGATTCTGTATAATGGATCCAGCTATTTGCACGGCAATTTCGGTAGCTTATATTATAATCAGTCGAAAGAAACTTCCTTTTCTCTATAATCTTGAATGAACTGAAGAGAGAGTTCTTTGTTTTCAAGAGACATTCTGAGAATACATAACCTTAGATGAAAGCTACTGCATTTAATTGTTTCAGCTATATAACATATTACGTAAATTTCGAAAATTGGCATTTCCATAAAAATAAAATAAGAATAAGGGAGAACTAAATATTCTTCTCTTATCACTGCAACACACCTAATAGAAATGGAAATAATCACACGTTCATTTTTTACTAGTTTCCATTATTTATCTTAATAAATGTGTGTATTGAAAATTGATATTATTGTAAATATATAATAAAAGAATAATCTGCAACAAATTCGCAATAAAACACAGACGGACGGTACAAAATAACACAGAAGACTACCAAAGAACTCTTCCGGCTCGGTATTACGGATGACTTCGCTATGAAATACATGTTCTTTGAAGGAAGCGCACGAGAAAGACGAACGAGATTCCCGTCAGCTCTGGGAAGCTTGCGCTATTGCATGCGTCCATCGTTTTGACGAAAGGATGCATGCCCCAAACGCATGTGCTACGTGCGCTAGATGCATGCTTTGGACGCATGCGCAAAATTGAACGAAAAGACGCATCGTGTGGACGCGCCTTAATGTAGTGAAACACACTGGGATGATTTTGAATTTATGAATTTACGAGAAAAACATAATTCTTAAATCTAAACGTAACCTATTTATACATAAAGGGGATGTTGACCTGGAAAGGGCGAGTGCGCTAGGCGCAATATTCTCCCGACACGGATACATGGAACTTTCATGTTTGTTTAGTAACATTCCGAGGGCCACAATAAATGGCAACGCGGGCTGCCATTTGGACAGCCCTGTCTGAGAGCAGCGCACGCCGCCTGAGCGATTTCTCCGATGGACTCTCGCGAGTGTTCCACGAGCCATGATCCAGCGGACGAGAGGTGGTCGATCCAAAGGAAATGAGAAGCCGAGGAACAGATTGGTTACAAAGCAACTATTATGAAACTGACGCATACCCACAATGATGCACAATGAAATAACAATGATACATTTGATACACGAACTACGAGTTAATGAGTCATACCATGTTCTTTTCTTTTCTTGTGTTACCGTTAATGAGCATTAATACTACGCATATTGTTACTTGACACATTTATTATTATTATTATTATTATTATTATTATTATTATTATTATTCAGAAGGTTCAAGGATGAGACGTCTATTATCACAATATTTCGTATTTGAGAAATGTTTTTGCGATAATCGAAAAACAATATTTCGATAAAATTATACTTCGATTTATTTACTGAGCCCGTAAACGTTTGATCAGCTGTTACGGTGTTATCCTATCGGGAACTTAAACGTCACTATTGTAGGTGTCATCCAAGCTCCCGATTACTTCTTATTTACTTCCACTGACTATGTTTAAATCTTTCGTGTTGTACAGCGAGAAAAAGTCCGCTCTGCTTCCGCATTAGTAGGAACAGAAAGGTATCGCCCACTGAACATTGACAAAACATTACCCAACACTAACTTCCTGTCATAGAGTTGCGCTACGAAACAAAGATGCTGATCCGATTTGCGACTCTGGTGCGTTTGACCTTGTACGCCTTCCAGGAGAAGGGCTGCACACACGACTGTGCCACTGCCCGCACAATGAACGCAATTCAGGTTTCATTTGATTTTTTCTACCAGTGGCCCTAGCGAGGCGGACATTTATTGATATTGGGGAGTACATACGCCGCAGCTCTTTTGCTTATGCAACAATAAGAGGCAGAACTTACATAGACCAACTTAACCTGTTGAATTGCTCGCACCCTGGCCGACAACTTAAGCTATTAATCTAACAAAGAATAATAATTTTCTCTGTTTTTGTTGTATTCATGTTTCTTGTTGGTAACAATCACACACTCGTGTCCTTTTATATTTATTTACAACACAGTCAGGCCTATCATGTGCATTTAGCACTAATCAGTACACTATTTACACTACACAATACGTCACGGCGCCCACTTTGCTCAAAGCGTCCGTGGCGGCTAGGCACTATTGTAGCTTCGTGCACAAACATAGATGTGACAACAGGGCGACAACATGGCACCATAGAGTTTAAGGGTGGGGTGTCAGGATGTGACGTAGACGGAAAACCCCAGAGAGAAGGGCGGGAGGGCGTGGCCAGCCTAGCTAGGCGAGCGGAGACGCTCCACCAGCCCCTTTTTCGCTTCAAGCAGTCTCCTGTGTAGAATGGAGGCAGCCGCCTGTGGGGTGCGGACCGCGAGCGCGGAGGCTAGGGCCGGCAATGTACGTTGTCGTGATCCAGTGAGACTCAAGTGACGAGTCGTGTAGGAATTCTGCGGTGTTTCACACGATCGGATTCACTCGATAATTAAGTGAAGGGTGTGGTAGCCATAGATTCAATATTACTCCTAGTAGTCAGTCGACTTATTTCGTTTATTTAAATATTGTACTTAAGGTTTATTTCGGTGGTGGATTTATTAGTAAACTAGCAATAAGTTAAAGCTACTCTCGTCTGTGTATTACTGCAACCTGCATGACGCCACACTATGTGCCCTGGCGAGGGCAACCAGCGGCTCCACAGGCTCCGCTTCGTCTCCGATCGCCGGAGCCTCGCTCGTCCGCCGTTCGAGTTTCTTTCCCCAGGAAGAAAAGGAGGCGAGTCGTGGCGAGGCCGCGCGCCGCATGCCATTGGCGAACCCGAGTCCCGTCGCACTCGCTTCGGTCACGCGCGAAGAGTCCTGCGCCGGCAGTATTAACCTATCAGTTTTCAACCCTTGTTCGCTTTATAACCAGTCTCGAATGCGTTCAAAACGCCCGGAGCACAAAGGATGTCCGCGGATGTTTATGACGTCGCGTTGGGTCTCTCGGGCTCTTTGTAGCCCAGGGTATCTTTGCTTGCGCTGTGTCGCCCAATGAAATGCTTGTCTCCGTAGACTCTTGCACAAAGAGGAATGTACAATTGCGAACGAACGTGCCGTATTCATCGCTCTGCAGTACCTTCAAGATAGCAAGTGCAGAAAAACGTATAACTGGAGTGCGCGATGTCAAAAAAACCAACAAGTAATTTGGTCTTACAACAGCATTAAATCTTCTGACATTAATTAAACACTCCAATTTCACTTACTACATCAACTTTCAACGACAATCTTCGCGACCAATTGATACGAGATACCTTCGCCAAAATGTATTATGCCTTCAAAATGACAACCAGGAATCGATATGCGTCACATTTCGTATTAAATTCTTAAACATTATATTAATAACTCTTTTAAGTAATAAGTATCGCATACCATCCAATTTTTACTTAAGAAATAATTCTACAAAATGTGTAAACAAATAATGAAGATTCGGACGGGCTCTTCTGAAGTGCGGTACACCCTTTTGTACGTACTAACTGAAGACTTTTTTCGAATTTAAGACAAACAACATGTGGGTTCCGGTCAGAAAACCTAGTAATGCAGATATATTTTGAGATAAGACAACACGAATTTTTATAACACACACACTAATTATGCGGGCCCTTTCGAATTCGTGTTAACGAGAGTTAAACGTTAAGTTTCTAGAAGATTCCAAAAAATATCTTTCCGTAGCTTGATCTCGAGGCAACGCTGCGCTCGCTCCGCACAGGTGCGTGGCGGCCTTCGGGTGTCCGCGAGCTACCTGTCGCCGGCCCGTCGCGTCGGCGCGCTTCGCGACAAGCTACAACCGCTGCCGGGCAGCGGGGCGCCCGTCCCCGCCCCGCGTCCCCGCCAGCGCTCAAGTTGCGCCGCGCCGCGCCGGCCAGGGCGCACGCGCAAAAAACGCGGTAGCCGAGCGGCGGCAATGATTGTGGGGACGGTGGTGGTAGTAGTGGTATTGGTAGCACTGAGGGTTGCAGGCAGCAGAGGTGGCTGGTGAGCGGGGGGAGGGGACGATGAGCAACAGCGAGGTGCGGGTGGGGCAGGGTTGGGATGGCGCGGCGGCAGCGTGGAGAGAGCGGCAGGGCGGGGGACAGGAGTGGGGCGGGTCGGTGTCGGGGCGGGCCAGTGTCGGTGTCGGGGCGGGCCAGTGTCGGGGCGGGCCGATTTCGGGGCTGGTCGGTAACGGGTGGGTCGGTGACAGGGCGGGTCGGTGACAGGGCGGGTCGGTGACAGGGCGGTCCGGTGTCGGGGCGGGGACCGTCCGGTGTCGGAGCGGGGGCGGTCCGGTGTCGGAGCGGGGGCGGTCCGGTGTCGGAGCGGGGGCGGTCCGGTGTCGGAGCGGGGGCGGTCCGGTGTCGGAGCGGGGGCGGTCCGGTGTCGGGGCGGGGGCCGTCCAGTGTCGGGGCGGGGGCGGCAGCGGCGGTGGGGTTGGCAGCGGTGGCGGGTTGGCGGCGGCGAGGGCCGAGGGGACGGCAGAAGCGACGCTGCAAGAAGCGGCGGAACCTAGGCGAATGCGCCCCTCGCACATGGCGCGGCACATGGCTACGTCGGGTGTTCCAGGGAAACGAAGCAATGCGATTGGCCCAGAATGTCGTGTGAATGCTGTTCGCGCAATTTTTTAGGGTGAGGAAATAGTAATGGAGAGAATATATGAACAATTATGCGAGTCCTACCGATTCAGAGGACCTTGTCTCCTCCCCGTCACAGACCAATTAAAAGGGGGGGGGGGTCCATTTTACTCTGGATAATTTCTCTAGCTTGTTATGCAGTCTTTTTCTTTCTTTTTTGGTTATTTGAATGGTGCCCGATTTTAAATTTCAGATAATTCAGTTTCTTTTTAATTAGTTATGGTCGTCGCCAATAACATATAGCAGTCGTAGATAATGCATATGGAATTAAGCTAGAGCTCGCACTGTACGTTCTCTTTGTATTTAATTCAAATACTTTTAATCACCAACCCATCCAACGTCATAATTTTCAGCACTGAAGCCTCGGACCACACCTGCCGTGCGTTCTTCTGCTCAAAATCCTTTAATATTTTCTGTTAATCTCATCCCGTCGCAAACTGGACCACCCGAGAACCACGATCGAGCGCGTTCAGTTGAAAGTTGGCTGCTGTGGCTAGCGATGGTCCTCAACGGTTGATTGATTAGTTGTTCGTGATTCCGGGCGCGTCAACTACAGAGGTCATTAGTCCCATAAGTGTAGTTGTGTTTTTCATCGTGAAGTGGCGGTGAATTTTCTCCGCTGGATGGCGAGATCCGGCGCCGACCTACCGTCGACCAGCGGGGTTCCCTCAACCGGGTATCGTCTACCAGCGGGGCACCGCCCCAGCCAGGAAAAGCTCTAATCTCCCGACCAGTCTCCCGGCATGTGTGGTAGTGTAGTGCATATTAGTGTAAGTGTGTGTGTGTGTGTGTGTGTGTGTGTGTGTGTGTGTGTGTGTGTGTAAGGGGTGAGGATAGCACAAGGAAGATGAAGGAAAGATCGCGCGCGGCCCGTGGCCCGTTTGTTAGGGTACTGCTCCGACATTCGCGTGGTGTTGATAGGAGAAACCCCCGGGAAACTACCGATCAGAGCAGCCGGTCGCTAGAATCTCCTCCAGACAGCGACTGAATTCGACCGAGCTGAATACCTAGTGTCAAAAATCCTGCCGAAGGTCCTCAACGGTCATCCGGCGGATTTCGTGGTTGCCTTACATGGGCGCGCGCCCAGCCTTGTGCCTCGTGCCTTTGTCCGCGCGGCCTCCCGGGGCGCGCGGAATCCGTCACGGCGCCGACAGCTGCCGATCGCGGCGGCCGGGCGCCCGACGCGCCGCGCAGGCGCGCACTGGGCCGAAATCGCACGCACGGCGCGCAATCAAACGGCATCCAGGGACGGATCGACGGTACGGCAGACATGGCACGTGCCATGGGCGCCACTCATAAGGGGCTCTATTTATATTATGACAGAATGGTTTTTTGATTGTCTGCATCAAATAGTTATTGATTGCCAGTATCTCTTATATTTAAGACAATCATGTGCAACAGAAGTAAATAAAAAAACACTACTCACGTTGTGATAAAACTATTTATATAAAACCATGAATAATGACAAATATAAATGGTTTTTATCACAACTTGTGTAGTGTTTTTTATTTAATTCTGATGTTATACTTGATTGTCGTACATATAAAAGATACTGGAAATCAATAACTATTTATATTATGCACGCTAAGACAAAAAAAACCCTATCCTAATTGGAAGTATGCTGACAGAGGCGCAAATTTTATGCTCGTCAGGGGCGCCTGAATACCTAGATGTGCCTCTGACGTCAACTCCTATATTATTTAAGTAGTATACCTTCCCTTTGCGACTCTCACACGCAACCATTCTTTATAATTGAGATCTCTAAACAAAGAAAATTTCACGGAGATGTGACGAATTTCAATTTGTCTTTAAAATATGAAGAATGTATTTCGTGTTTAGAAACAGCATGTTCATGGGTCTGTGTCAATGTAATTAATGACAGTTACTCCTTTGTCTCGTTTGAAAAGTATCCGTCCCAAAGGCTTAACATGCTTGAAATCAAAAATACAACGCATACACTACAAAAGTACAACGATCAAATACGATCAATGTTTGACCTTGTGCATGTTCAGCTCTGAGGATGGAAATATTTTTTTCGAAGCGTCGGTAAACAATTAATCAGTGCAACATTTCATTAACCATGTTCCAAGAACTACCTGATATTATAACGTTAGTAATCGTCATATGGATATTATAATTCTTTGTATTTGTATCAATTCATTTTATTTGTTCATTGCAGTGTTGGCATTAAAAGCGCACGAAATACGCTTCGCTGTGCTGTTTGCAGCTGCTTCGGATCACTGTGCTTGAGTGTGACCGAGGAGAATGCTGGAACCTGACGCGGGAGACCTCCACAACGCCCAGCGCAGGGCGTGCAAAATCCCCAATCCGTTTGCTTCCAACAAAGCGAACCGAAATCTAAGACATTTCTCTACTTGCATTGTTTACCACGCTGTTTATTAATTGAACTGTAAGACCTTGTTTCAAAGTCCCTTTGTACGGATTATTACATTACACAATGGTGGACCAAATCTCAAAGTTGAGACCTTAAACGTAATCCCCCAATCTATCCTTATCATTTACAGTAATTTGAATGTGCATTTTATAATGGATGAAATGTGTGGAAATACCCCACTAATTTCATCGGTGTCTGGAAAATACAATAGCTCCTTTATAAAAATCTTTGAAAATGTTATAACTGTGGTAAGATAAATAGATTGTTAACGATGATACTTACACAGCAAATACATTAAAATCTTAGTACTGCTGTTTCAGTTACTAAGAATGAGATCATATAACATATCAAGCTCTTGGTTTGAATATCTGCAGAGCTACCAGTGAATAGTGACCAGTTGCAATTTTTGGAAACAGATTGAGGCAAACGTTTCAATGGTATTTCAATCAGTAAATCAATGGTATTTTGATTAAAACTGCAGGATAAATATCGTTTATTAGTAAATAAAGTTGTATCGTTAAGCGTCACTCTCTTGGCGACAGGCGCTATTCTATTAACTCATTCGTGAAGGAGAAGGCAATGTACGGCAAGGTAAAGTGAAGGGGTGAACTAGCTGAAGAATGTGCACAAGTGAATGTCAGGACGAGAAGTTCACGGCCTTGATCGCAACCGGTCAGATCGTTCATATCTGACGACAGAGCAGAGGTACTCTCTCTGGAAAGAATAATAGGAAACGCCAACACTGTCGCCAAACATCTTTTTCTAGGCCAAGGTCGATCAATTTACATCGTGACGTCACTCATCGATTGATCGTATCTTTCATTTACACAAAGGTCACGGGCACTCGGGCATCCCTTAGCCCACTTCGCGACTGGTTGTGAGAGGCAACGAGAGAGAGCAAAGACAAGGGAAGACCGTATCAGACGACGCACAGTTCAAAGGTAAAGCTGGACAGGGGTGCGGGCGGAAAAAAGGAAAGAAAGACAAAAGATGATACTTCGTACAAGAGGGTATGGAATGAGAAAAGTGCCAAAGACACACTGCAGATGAAATACCCTTGAAATCTAAAGAAATGCGCTTTAAAATGCTGAGTCGCAGGTGGCACTAGTAGCAGAATCGTTTTCATTACGGTTTATCCCGGCAGTACGTCTAACTGCGACACAATGAATCAGTCACACGGCCACACTGACGCCAAACTATGTGACGTACCGAGAGGCGAAAAGTTCCCATTGGCCAAATGGGTTGGTTTATGTGGTATGCCCCATGCAGAGCACCTGGCAGGACAAGCGCGAGGTCGAGCCCGGCCGGTGGCCCTCTCCCAGCGGCATCCACGGAGCGGAAAGCGAACGGGCGAGTCCGCATGCATACCAACAGGCCGGTGGAATCTGCAGCGACAACGACGACACCGACGGCGGCGGTGGCGGTGGCTGGTGCAACGGGGAAGGGCGCCCGCGGTCCGCTCGCCTGCCCGGTTCGCTCACCTGGCGGCGGCGGCGGCGGCACGGCCTTGGAAGGCCGGCCGATTAATTAAGCCCCCTCTCACAGGTCGGTCACCCGCGCCGCATCAGCTGGCGGCGTCGCCTTGTTTTTATTCGTCGCCGTCGCCGCCGCCGTCGCCTCAGCGCCCAGCGCCGCCGACCTCGTCGCCGCCGATCGTCCGCCGTCGAGTCACGCTAGCTTAATTCACATAGCCCCCCCTCTATCTTGATTGGTGCTTAATGATATTCCTTCGGGCTGCTCGTCGAAGTGTCCGTCCGGCCGCCGCCGCCATCACCACCACCACCCGACCCTGACCACGGCCAACGTTCGCTTCCTGCTTCGCGCGGCGGCCGGCAGAGGCGCCACACACTTCCCGATAAGATTAAGGGCTTCCGGCCGAAGCTCGTTACGAATATTGTCCGCCGCCCGTCCATTCAGGCCGGGCCTCTCCCGTTGAGGCCGGCCCCGCGACCGCCGCCGCTGCCCCTCCCCGCCACCGCCCACCCCCGGCCGGCCCACGCCCCTCACCGAAGCCTCGGCACAATGCATAATTACAGCGCGCTCTTTATTCCCCCAAATTGCGTCATTACGCCAGCGGCGTTACACGGCTTTCAGCGGGCATAATCAAGATGCACGGTAATTAGTGCGAGTGTGTATGTGAGTAACACCGTCTTGTTTTACATCCGGCGGCGGTGCGGTGCCGTGTGGGACGGGGCGGGGCGGTGTGGAACGGGGCGGTGCGGGGCAATGCGTAGCGTGGCGAGGTGGGGTGGGGAGGGGAGGGACGGAGCGGGACGGCGCGGGGCGGTGAGAGCGCGCGCGCACGGGTCGTGACAGACGGGGCGATTTCAATCGGGTGCGTTATGGCGCAGGCGGCGTTCAACAAGAGAAGCCACGCGCGCCGGACCGCCCCGGATAAAAATCGCCTGGCGATGCACCCGACGATGGGCGACATCTGCGCGATGACAACACGTGAACAAAATGGCTGCACCGCGCACCGCGATAGCCCGGCGAGGCGTCGGACAGCTTGGGGAAGGGGAAGGGGGGGGGGGCTTGCTCCGGTGTTACCTGTAATTTGAGTGGCTTGTTCAGGATGCGGAAGATAACTTTGTGACGGGTACGCGAGCTCAGTGGGGCGTTGCGGGGTAAGAAAAAAAAATTGTGGCCAGACGAGACGGAGAGGTGACAGCGATGGATTGCATCTGTGTGCACAGCATATCGAACAAGAAGATAGACAGTGCTCTCTACGAGACACTAAGTATCAAAGTGGTATTTGAAAGCGAAATTAATAAGAATGCAAATTTTGGTTCATTGTAAGAAGGAAGGTGAAAATTAAATATTCAAATTCGGAATTTGCATTTAGTGTTTTAAAACGATGTACATGGATATCAAATTTCATATTCTTGGTAATTAAAATGTATGGCTAAGAGCTAGTATTAGGAGTTTCATATGAGAATTACAGTTGAGTATTTAACGTAAACACTTACTCATTGCCAACTAAAATGAAACACCGATAGAGATCGATTTTCTTCCCGAAAATTTTGGCTTCACTGAATTAAGCGATTACCGTTTACCATCTGCAGATCCAATCGTCCTCTGTTTCGCAGTGTAATTTTCTTCTTACAAATTGTATTAAAATAAACAGCACATAACTTACCGATTCATGATTGAAGCAGTACATTACAAAGAGGCTATAATATTCTTCGATACTCAAGTTTTGAATCTCTGCCATCCATTAATCCATTACGTTTGCCGAGATGGTTTTCAGGGTTGGTACTCACCTGTAAACAAGAGAAAACATGTTACACTAAGTTGAAGAGAGCGTTCATCACTTACTGTGAACACATACAAGATAATAACAGAGATAGAACCTCACATCCGGAGAAAAGATAAACTCAGAATTATTGCAGTTCACAGAGCTTAAAATCTGGCTTCCTCCTCTGTTGATAATTTACTACGTTAAAGATGCCTCAGACGAAGCAATGAATAATTCCTTTTCCAGTATCGTGACTTAAAGTGACACTGATGTGTCCTGACACTTAAAGTCAACGTATACTTATATTAACCATTTTCCTACTGTATATTCAGCAAGAAAATATATCAATATCATTAAACAATTTTTTTGCTAGTTTTTCACAAGGCGACTATTGTCATCCAAGAAAGCATTTACATCATATAAGTACATTTTAATACAAACTTGAATTACTCGTAGAGAAAGCACTGTACGAGTAATTCACTAATAAAATATTCTAGGCTACACTTACAATTGTCTTTGTTCCTTTGAATCATTTTTCATAAAACTTCCCTTTAAATCGTATTGTGTTTTTTAAACATCATTTTATTAAAACCTATGTTTTTTAAACATGTATGTTTTGAAATCGATTTTTTTTACGTTTTCTACGTTTTGTTAGCGAAGTGAAAAGTAATCACAATTTTGTGAAAGCTCGAATATAACTTTTCAGGCAGGGTTTTGTTATTATTTTTACTTTCAGACAATTAAATCTTAATTCTAAATTAATAAACAAGGGAACTGTCAAATCAAATTCTCCCCAGTGCACACACTGATATTGCAGGTTACTAAACTAGTTTTAAAACCATCGACGTTGAAAATCATCAATATTTAAAATCATCGACGTTTTGAGTTCGATGTATTAACATTGAAGTTTTAATTTCGAACATCGATGTTTTATTACATCAATGTCACGTCCCTGCAGTTGCATCGAGGAAAACGCACGGTGAACAGAGCAACGCGCTGTCATCCGAGAAGCAAGCCCATCGCTCGCGCCTGCGCACGCCGCAGCGCAGCGGGCAGAACTAACAAGCACCACCCCACCCTCCCCCTCCACTCCCACGCCCTCCTGCACAGCGCATCAGTGGGCTCGCGTGCGCCGCTTCGCCCCGGCCCACACTGGTTCAACTGGGCTCGAAACCTGGCCATAATTGCAATTGCGAATGGATTTGCGTAGAAAAAGGTATCATCGAATTTTTTGGGCCGCTCAATTCGAATATCATAATCACCATTCGAAATTCAAAACGGCGGATTGATTCATTTAAAAACAAACGAAAATGCATAAAAATACATCTTTATAGGTTTCTAGAGATCGTATTTCGAATATCATAATGAAATTTCAAATTTCAAAATGGCGACTTCAAAATGGGAAACTAACTTACAAATATTAAGCGAATATGCGTAGAAACATTCAAAAATGGTAAGCGACACTCCTAGCCGAGACCACATAATAACCTACTGGAGCTGCAATAGTACACACTTTCTCGCATTTTTTGTAACTTATTGCAGTGTTCGAAAATTCAGAGTTGAAACAAAATGACATCACGTTAAAACGTCTTTTACTCAGAGGACACAGTTTAATTCAAAACATATGGAGCCATTTTTTGAGAAAATTTGAGGCTTCACGTCAAGTAGTCTCAAATATCAAATATTCATTTCTAGCTCGAAGGGCTTGGATTTCGTCCAGATCCATTGGGGATTATTAATTTTGAAGACACTAGTCCAAAACGGTTTAGACGTTAGCGTTGACCATGATAAACGTTTCGCCGTCATATAATTTTTCGATAAAGATCCAATAAAACGTAGATTATAACTACATTACATGTCACAGAACGTAGTTTTCTACATAACTTATTATATCCATTTCTCGATTAAAGGGACCCACAATACACGCGTTTCTCTGACAAAAACAGAATTACAATAATTTCTCATTACTACTTTAGTATATAGTAAATCGAGGAAGTGAAATGTTCACAAAATATAAAGTATCAACAATTTTAAAATTTTGAATGCATTTGAGGACACATCTAGGAAAGAGCTACGGTTTGTCATTTTTATCAGAGTTGTATTTTGTTGAGTATGAGTGAAATACTGTACGAGTTCTTACAAATGTTTTAATTCTGCAAATCTACAATTCATTATTTAATTATGCAATTAAGAGTAATTGTAACCGTTTTATTGAACCTTCAAAGACAACACCGTATCGAGTAAGAAAAAACAACTTATTTTCAAAACAGGGGGAGACACACAGAGCAGCATGGCACAGTTTTCAACACAAAAATATTTTTAGTGTCAAATCAAATATCTTTCCAGAAATAATCTAAACTGATTGATTGTCATGACAATCCATTCTACAATCTATTGCTGTATTTAAATAGAAGCTAAAAGTAATTCATTACGGACAGAATCGACATTTTTTCTACACGAAATTAGTAATACGTGTTTATAAAGGTACTTGTTCATCAATGTCTTTCGTTTCTACTTATTATGAATTATTTGCATATTGTTCTAATTCCTTGGTTTGTACGAAGTACCCCATTCATCTGAAGAGGAGATAATGCTCAGGGGACATTTGAATATAGTAAAATTACATTTTACGACTCCTTGTTAACGACCCATATTTTGGAAAACCTTAGACACTTCGGCAAAGAGATGTTATTCCATTGGCAAGTAGTTACTCTCCACAGATACCAAACACACAAAGCTGTAACAGTATTGATAATATCTACAGAAAAGCGGTGTGTTTTCTGGAAAAGTTCCCTCGTCTCAGTCCTTTCTAAAAGAACCCTCACAACACGAAACACTGGCCAAAAATTAATACAAAACCGAATCTATCTGCGAGGTTCGGGTCGCTACCCGACGGACCGAGGGTTATGATCGAAAGCAGGCCTTCAGGCACCACCATCCCCTCCGCCACTCCCACAGCTACCACAGCCGCCGCCAGCACCAGAGACGGTGGCATCGAGGCTCGGATATTTTGATCCTGGCCGCAAACCAAACCGCCACTTGCCACCGCAAACGCCGCCGCGCGTCTTCAAACGTTATATAAGACGACGCGCCGTGGAGTCAGCAAGCTGCAGCCGGCCGTCCAGTGTAAAAATGTTCGGTGGTGGCGGCGGCGGCGCGAGCGTCGGGAGATGGGGCGGGGGCGGAGGAGGAGATATGGGAGGAGGCGGGAGCGGGGGCGCTGGAGAAGGGGGGGGAGTCGGCGGCCTGATGTGGGGCAGGCGGAGGCGGAGCGGGTCAGAGTTGGGCGGGTGGTGCAGGGTGGAACAAGGCGGGGCGGTGAGGGGAGGGGCGAGACCGGACGGAAGGGGCAGGGCACAGTGAAGCGGGCTAGAGTGGGCAGGTGAAGCAGGAGTGAACAAGGCGAGGCGGGGACAGTGAAGCGGGGCGGGTGTGGGCCGGCGGAGCAGGGTGAATCGGGGTGGAGTGGAACGGGTCGGGGCGCTGTGAAGCGGGTCAGAGCATGGCGGGTGGAGTGGGTGAAACGGGGTGGGGCAGGGCGGAGTGGAACAGAGCGGGCAGGACGGGGCTGTGCGGGACGGGACGGGGAGGGGCGGCGCGGGGCGGGGCGGAGTAAGACGGGGCAGGGCGGGGCGGGGCAGGGCGGGGCGGGGCAGGGCGGGGCTGGGCAGGGCGGGTCGGGGCAGGGGCGAGTCGGGGTTGGACGGGATGCAATGAAGCGGGTCAGATCTGGGCGGGTAGAGCGGGTGAAACGGGGCGGGGCCGGGCCGGGCGGGGCGGGGCCGGGTAGGGAGGGGCGGGGGCGGGGCCGGGCGGGGAGGGGCGGGGCGGCAGTGAAGCGGGTCCGGGTGGGCGGCGGGAGTGGAGTGGCACGGCCGGCTGCGGTTTTGACAGCTCCGTCTCACCCAAAGGGGCCGCGTTTTGGACGCAACTCCATGCTTACGCACGAAGCTCGATGAGCGAGTTATTCATCAATAATATTTGGATGCAAGCGGAGTGAACGCCCTCTCAGAAATGCCCTCAGATTTATTCCATTAGAAAGAGAAATGTTGCGAGTGGAAGTGCTATAGAAAAATTGCTACATCTTGGAGAGAAGTCAAGATAAATGGGATGAAACTAATACAGAGGTTGAATTATAAAGTATTTGAATTTCGAGATTCTGGAGCACGTGTGTAGACCCTATAGAGATAATGATTTCAAAAGATTATATTTATTAAATGACGGGGGAAAAGCGTAACAGCCTTAAAAGGAAACATCAATCACATGAAAATTATTCACACACTTCACCACAAACGTCTATTACGACGAGAAAATAACACACTTCATTATGTTATTTTATTCCCAAATTAGTGGATGATTTTCGATCAATAGACTATCAATAGACAATAGAATCATCCGACAATAGAATTTCCGATCAATAGACAAAAGAATCATAATTCCCACAGCTTTCATACTAGAGAGAAACGAATATAAGTATGTCATCAAAAACCTGAAAAAAACTATTGGATTTTTAGAATATCAACGACGGCTTTTTTATTGGTCCGCCAGGAATGACAGAATTCTGATAATTCTTACGTTATCATATGTTTGTCAGCTCATGAATTTTCTCGAAGGATAGCACGAACGAAATTTCCGTGCAATCAACAGATAATTCACAACAAGGAGTTACAAAATATTTACGTCTTTATCTTTTATAACAGTGAAGGTATAATGTAGAACAAAAGAGCAAACAATAAAACGGTGAGATATATATTTGAGGAAAAAGAAGAAACAAGAAAAAATGGGGAGGAGAAAATTACAAGATGACATCGAGTCGATAAGGTATGATGAGCGATGCCAATCAATATTACCTCTGGGAGTGTGAGCCGAGAGATTTCATGCGGAGAAAATGCGCCGGGAGAGGGGGAGATCAAAAGCGAATCGGATGGAAGGGAGGTGAAGCGTGGAGAGACGGCAGAGGGGCCACGGGGGGGGGGACGGAGGAAATGACACGGATCGGAAGACGGTCGCGTGACCCGTCTCTGGCGGCGGGCGGGCGGGGGCGGGCGGGGAGGAGCGGGGCAACAGACGGCTGAGCGACGCTGCCAAGTCTGCTCCGTAAAAATAGCATCAGACGGTCTCGCACCTGGGCGAACGGCGGCGAATGTCGCCGCTTCTCTACAACTCCACTACTACTTCTACTACGCCGCCGCCGCCGCCGCCGCCGCCGCCACCCCCCGGAGGCGAGAGCCAAACTGTCTACCCGAAAGGCGGCCACGGCACTAGGCTGTCTCGTATCTCCTCACTCCTCAGCCCCGCTCCTTGCCCTAAACGCCACACCCGGTCCCACTCGCCGCCCAGGAGACCACCGCACTTTCGGAGCAAGAGGGAAGTAACGTGCCCCTTAGGTTGGCTTGCAACTGTCGCAATGGATATTAGGGAGTTTTTGCACGACGAAGCGCTATACAGCAACCTACGGCATGATCGATCTGCGCATGCCAGTTAGAGTTTCGCATTACTATACTGCATTTGCGTATGCGCAAAAGATCGAGATTGCAGTCGATTGCGGTTTGCTGCTGTGCAGAAACTCCTTTGGGGCAACCTGATGTGGGTGGTTTAAAACCACTCGCCTTCCACCGTTCCGGTCTGCGATCGAATCCCGGTCCATCATGTAGAATTTCTGGTGGACAAGGTTGGTTTGAGGCAGGTTTTTCGCGGGATTTTCCCATTTCCCCTCCTTTCAGTTCTCTATTGCTCCAACATCATGTCATATCTATACAATAACCTATCCACGAAAACCATCCATGCATTTTCGTCGTGTACAGAAAGCCTGGGCACTGGCATCACAATAATGCCGCAACCAATAGAATAAACCTTAAGAACAGTATTTTAATCATCATTAATTTTTGCAATAATAATTTCGGCTTAGAACATCACATGTCTTTAATTCTTGGTTCAGTTGGGCGACAATATAAAAATTGCAATCTGTAAATATACACCGTCACGAAAAATGCTATTTTGACTTTTGAATCCTATAATATCCATTTTTTAAATTTATAACCATATATTGTGAGTTTTAATTGAATGATAAACTATTTTGCAATGGACACACAACATTGCAATTTCGTCAAACATCCTTCTTTAGAAATTACGTTGACTTCTGCTTTCATTCAAGTTCTAGTACAGTTGTGCCAAGACAGTCGACTCAGGGCAAGTGATCAGATCAACTTCACTGAACCCGAGTCTTGCTCGAGAGTATTTTACTAGAAAGAAAAGTTTTAACAATAAATAGTGATTTACATGTAAATTGTCATGTGCTATATAAATCAGAGACAATCCATTTTTCTACATGTTTATGCACCCACATTATAATATTGTTATTATAAATGTGATATTCTAATTGTCTTATCACTTGTATGAACTGCTAAGAAATCTATTACTTCGCTAAAGGCAAATAGATATGTTAGGCACAATATTAAATAAATAGAGCTTCGGCAAAGTGTAGTAATGCACTGCAATGAAAAATAAACTACTACGAAATAGTTTTGGCTTGGCAATACATCACATTCTCCTAATATTCAGTCTAATCTCAGGTAAAATTGTCCATAAAACTCCCTTCTCCAGAACTTCATCCGGAACGCAAACAAACATAAAACCCCATCCAAAATGTATGGAATCCACCCAACCATTTTAACGTTCAAGATGCCACCGATCCGTGTAAAACCGGCTTCAGGGGTACCAACGCCAACGCCGTCCTTTGGACTTCTATTGTGCCTATCACTTACACAGGCAGGGGGACAGCGTCCTGCCACTCGCAGCCCGCATTCCAGACCCTCCACCCCATCCCCACAGGCTCCCGCGGGAACAAGATAACCAAACGAGCTCACATCCTCTCCGCACGAATAAACGGGAGCTTCCTTATTAAATAACATTCGGCTCCCATCAACTCCCTCACCACCGAGAATAACTCAAACGGCGCGCGGAGATAAGCTCCGCGGCGCAGACGAACTCTGGGAATCTGTGCCTCCCACCCGAACGGACTCGAATTCCCGCCCGCGGCCCCGCCCCTCCCCCACCCCTCTCTGTTGATTTACGGGCCGCGCGCGCACTTTGTCATAGCGCATAGCGCGTGTATAAATCTCGCCCTAATTTCGAGGCGCGCGCGGGACATGATCGGCTATATTTAAACGCACGTCTTCAATGAATCACCGGTAAACGAAGGAAAACGAAATTTGGAATCGGTGCGCGGCGGGAGGCAGGCAGACCCGCGACGCGTCCTCAGGCCGGCGGGACGCGCGCCAGAGCGACCGGCACGCCGGCGACTCACGCCATATAAATACTGTCCACTCCGGATATAGTGAACTCCTAGGGACCAACATTTTTCGTCCGTTATATCAGTTCGCGAATAACTGTACCGGAAAAGCAAAAATAAACAATTTCTCCTCGATGACTGATTTTGTTAATACAGAGGTTGAGTAATACCCAAATACTGTGCTTTCTAGAAGAGAGTTCTAGAGGCCGGCTGCTCCAATCGGTAGATTTGCGTGGTTTTTTCCGATCTATGCCAGGCGAATGCCGGAGCAGCACCCTAACAAACGGGCCAGGCACCGCGCGTGATCATTCCTTTCCTTCTCCTATAGAATTCCTTACTTACACTTATACTGCGATTTTCGTAACTTTGCCCCAGACAGGAATCAGCTGTTGACGGTTTCATCCAATCGGGAGCTTGAACGTCACCATAGTGGCGTCACTGTCGCGAAATATAAGCTCCCGATTGGATGGCAGCGAAACAGCTGATTTCTGTCAGGGACAAAGTTAGGAAAATCGCAGTATACATATGAGACACTACCACACATATCGGGAGAACGGTCGGGCGCTAAGAGCTTGTCCCGGCTGGGGCGGTGCCCCACTGGTGGGAGATATCTGGCTGGTAGAGGAAAACCCCGCTAGCCGATATGTAGGTCGGCATCGTATCTCACCATCCAAGGGGGGGGGGAAGAGATATGTTTCCATAGTCGCTTTCATTTGCTGTAAATGTGACAAAAAGAACTCGCGAGGCACACCGTGTTACTAGAATTCGCGGGCTTTAGGTAGAGTATTTTTCCCCCTGCAAGTTGTACTTCCTATAATCACTCTGGCCGATGAGGTGGGTTCACTATAAACGAATAATCTAGTGATATTTGGAACGTATACGGATTGACCAGAGGCTTTGGTTTACTTTAAACGAAAATTCACTAAATACGAGTTTCCTATATCTAGAGTGGACAGTTATCCCTCATTCTTCATTCACCTGACTGTGAGATAGACATTAGTATGAATAGATACTACTCGTAAATAATTCGCACACACATGAAATGTACACGTGACATTTATGAGAGATAATTTCAACATCTATGTTTCCATTGGGCTGATGTAATAAATGCATTTGTTGTATAATGTGAGCAGGAAATAATCCAAAATACTCTAGCTATTAGTTTCCACAACGTTGTTCCACAATCCTGAAAATCGTAAAGCTTTCCGAAGCCCATCTAACTCTTCTTGACATTTCTAGTTTCTCGCCGCTCCTCTCATCCTGCCCACATATTCATCCACGTTTTGTCCGCTTTATATTTCCACATTTATCCCACGTGTTATGAGGCTCACATTTTCACATGATCCTCCGGAAAGTTGCGCAGCCGGCAAACGCTCCCGATATTTCGACGCACCTAACAAGCGGCAACATATGCGGACTGCAGGTAACAACCCGCATCGTATAAAAAAACCTCGCAGAGTGCGCCGGCTCGACAGCCGAAGCACATATTTGCTACAGCCCCCTGCTCCTGTCGCGGCACGTGAATTTTTACATGCGTTCAATTTAAATTGAATAGAGCTACTCGAATCGAACGCGCCCCCACCAGAGGTAGAAAAACAGGCATCGGGACGGGATAAATCGTAGACAAATACAAGATAAAAGTATTAAAAGCAATTACAGAAGCGGGAGGCTTATCTTCGGGCGTACGACGGCACGATGGGTCGGCTGGCGACGGCGGCGGCAGCGGAGGGGATACGGTGGAGATGGCAGGTAGGTAACCTGCCTGCCTTCTACGGAAGGCCGCGGCGTTAAAAAAAACAGGTTCTTTAAATTGACACCGTCGCTTATTTACGAGCGCGTGGCGGCGGAAAAGCCGGCGCGAAGAGCAGCGCGCTCGAGATAAAGCCCGCGCAGGTAGCTTTGTGAACGCGCCCTATAACTCCTGCCCGTCGCCAGGCGATTTTTGCAACGCGCCCCTTATTAAATTCACAACGGACGGACGGAGTGACGCGCGCGAGCGCGTATAAATGATAGCCTGAACTTGCTCCCGTTTGCTTAAAATGGCGCGAGCGAGCGCGCGCGAGAGTACTAGCGGGGGGTGGGGGGGAGGGGGGAAGAGGACTGCGTGCGCAGAAGCTGCGCGTGGCCGCGCGGGCAACAGGTTTCCAGGCGAAGTCGCAATAATTCACGCCTTCTAAAGCCTTCCGCGGAGCGCTGCATAAATATTGAATCTCCCGAGGCTGCGTGCGAGAACGAAACGCCGCCGCGCCGATAAAAACAGCGCAAGACGCTTTTCTTTACTTTGTTCTTTTTCTTTTTTTTCTTTGCCTATCTCAGAACCTGCAAGATAGAATATATTAAACACCGATGATCTTCTTTGCAAAATATACCTTCACATAAAATTGGATCATTACGAAATCAAGAGAACATTTATTACGTTGCAAAATGAGTTATGTAACCTCAATATGGGATTACAGTTAATTTAAGCTAAGCTATTAGCAACAAGTGGTATTATCACTGCAATGAAAATATCAGGTTTTATAGTTGGACGGTCCCTGCACGACCACAATAAAAGTCAAATTAAATTTATAAAAAGAGACAATCAATTTATTGGCTTATGTGGTTTAGTGTATATATTTCTGCACACATTCAGGTTCAAAGGCTAAGGTTTATAGGTGAAAGCCGACAGGATATGTATCAAGACTCTGAAAAATGAAAAATTTGTTGAAGCAACACAGCAAAATTCAGCTAAATTCTTTATAAAATCAGAACAGAACACAGTGAAGGTAGGCAATGCAGCACAATGATACTTGCGCTGACAATACAACCGTTACTTACGAGTATATTGAAACGAACATTGACAAAAGCAGAAGACATCTTGAGAAGATATTTGTATAATATTTTGATTGAAGAAGAGTCTGCATCCGCCGGAGGCACCACACTAAGCCCATTAAATATTCTAAAATGATTTTTAAAATTGCTCTTTACTAGGTGGTGGATTTTGATAATCTAAAATATCGCCAAAAATGGTTTTTTAAAATCACCTAACAGCAAAGAAAAATGACGTAAAAATCTTATCAACTCCAGCTCGGAGAAACAACTCAAGCTGTTGGATACGTATGTAACTGAGGTAATTAGGGTTTCTTCCTTTCGGTCAAGTGAATTCGACTTACAAACTTTTGGTTTGGACTGTTCTCTACCAGAATATCTGTCTCTTTAGTAATCCCGAAATCGGCTGAACCGCCAATGGCGCTGACAGGTGTCACAGGAACCTTAGATTACATTCTCAGAATGCCTGACATTACAACTTCTGAGCGAAGAAATCGAATACGCTACCAGATATATGTACACAGGAATTCTGTTGAGAACATTTGTGGCATCTCATAAATTTTATTTGAAGTACCATTAAAATGACAATATACATGAAATCAGTGAAAAATGCATTAAAAATGTCGGGAAAAGGAAAAAATGACTTATTAGTCGAAATCGACGAAAAATGCATCTAAACATTACTATAAAAATAGGTCATTTTCTTATGTTATAACATAAAATTAATTTCTACACTCAGGGCTTGATTTCTGGTGGAACGCGACGCAACGGCGTTCCGGTACCTCGAGAATAATTATTCAATTAGATAATAAATATATCAATATTTCCATTAACTGATAATTAATTTGGAGAGCATTCCGGGACCTAACATTTCATAAATCAAGTACGTTCTGTACTACAAATTGGCGATAACTACGATCAGCCAACAATCACTGCAGCGTGCAATATTCTCATAGAACCGGCAGTCGCCAGTTTCTTGGAAATCAAGGTCAAAGGTCGTCAAACGCGGCGTCAACGATACTTTTCACACTTAAAGGTGCCAATGTCAGTCGCTGACGCGCGCACTTCCCGCCACTAAGATAACGCACCGGGCTGTGAGAATATCCGACTCCGTCTTCACGTAGCGTACCTCGAGGTTGAGTGCGCAGTAGCACGCCGTAATAACATAGGAACAAATGTTGAATATTATGAAAATACCTTTCATAAAAATATGTAAGAAAATTGATAGAATAAAAAAATATGTTGAGAAAGTAGCAAAATATGTAATATAGTACCAAAATGTAAAAAAAATGGATATTGTGTTAGGAACGCCACAATTCGCCAAGATTAAAATTTTGAGAACGGTACGTAGAAAAAAAAATGTAATTACATAAAAATCCGGCCTCAATTGATGACACCCCCCCCCCCACGAGCCAAGAAAGAAAAACCGAAGTACAAACGAAAACATTAGTCCTTTTGAGGGGGCCATGGCCCCCCATCCTGGATCCGCCAGAGCGTCTGGGCGTCGTCCAAGGGCGCTGCATTGGCATGGGAGGGGCGACGCCACCGCGGGGGGGGGGGAGGGAGGGGCGTTGGCGGGCGGGCGCTGCTCCCGTAGCGGTTCCCGCGCGGCGCGCGACGCATCGCATCCCGTGCACGGGCACCACCGCACGGGGGGAGGGGAGGGGCCGTGCGGTCACGCGCGCGCCACGCGATGGAGTGTGACGGAGCGACCGAGCGCGGAGCGGAGCGGCGGCGGCGGATGGGAAAAGGGCGCTCTCCTCACACGACGGGCATCCGCTTGCGGAGGTCGGAAGGCTAGTGATTGACGTGTCAAGGACCACGCCGCCTATTCGAAACCGCGAACCGATTTAGGTGGCTCAGAGTATTACTTGATGGTATTGTAGTCTCTGACCGGGAGGTTCTGCGGTTCGAGCCCCGACTGTGAACAGATTTTCGATAGGGGCTACATAGCTAGGGAGAGTCCAGCCGCTGTCTGGTGAAGAAGTCTAGCGGCCGGCTGCTCTGATCGGGAGTTTTCTGTGGTTTCTCCGAACAATACCAGGCAAATTCCGGAGCAGCACTCTAAGAAACTCGACACGGACCTCGCGCAATGTTTCTTGCCCCTTCCTTGTCCTATCTTCACCCCTTACATGCACTGCATTGCCACACATGCCACGAGACCTATTGGAAACCTAGCGCTAGTACCGCCTGGGTTTTTATCATGGAAAGTGACGGCGACCACCTTCCGCGATAAAAATCTTGTACTATACTCACGGGACAAATGACCTTGGCAATTGACGCTCTCCGACTCAATAATCAATCAATTGAAACAGCAATCGTCAGCTCTTCGCACTGCAGTTTGGAACTGATGTGTTCATGTTACCTTGAGATTGAGTGTCAATGTAGTTTATTCGTTTAACCTCAGCGATTTGCAATAAGCACAGGCAAGATAAAGAGTCTTGTGATGATCCGTGAAATGGGCGTTTTTACCGCGCTTTCTGCATGGCCATAGACAGGAGCGGAGGCAGAATTTTTTTAGGCAGTTCACAATTTCAGTTCGCCCTCGTCCCCATCCAGATTTTTCCAAAGATTTTTCAACTGTTTGCTTGGAATTTAAATACTGTTTATCCATAATAGGAACATTCCTTTGGAGATAATGTAATGTGATTAACATATGGTGGTTGTGAGTAAATTCAGAAAATCTATTTTAAAACTGTGAGTTTGGGCTTTTGAATTTGTGAAGAAGGTAATGCATTGTAAAAATACTATATTTTTTTAAATGGAACGCTCAAATGATTGATGATCCTTATCTACAAACAAGAATTATTTTTGAAGCAAAATTCAGTGAAGAAGGCATTGTAATAAAGTCTTGGATAAATTCAAAATTTACACTATAATATTATTGTCTTCAACCACCTGATCATCCACTGGGTCTGTGCTCCCTACCCGCACGCTTATCAACGTCCCCCGAGTGCATTCACTGAAAATACACTGCGCGGCCACGTATCTAATGGCACGTCGGCGCATCGCCTATGCACACAAACAATCTTTGGATTCCCATTGCATCTTCCTGCAAGCGAGCTTGCGGCAGGAGTGTATGCGATCATCGGCCGCCGCCGTTGCTATACGTACTGCTGCGATGCGAGGCGGGTGGAGGTGGTGGTGGTGGTGGCGGCAGTGCTGGGAGTTAGACCGGTCTCATTAGGAGCGCAGCGGCGGCGGCGGCGGCGGCGGCGGCGGCAGCGGAGGCTGCGGAGATGCGAGCCAGTGACCTCGCTCCCGCGACTCGCCGCCTAACGGAATAGCGGGCCACGAGGCAGCGGCGGTGGCGGCAGCAGCAGAGACGGTGGAGGCGGCGATGGCCGCGGAGGTGGCAGTGACGGTGGCAGTGGCGGCTATGGCGGTGGCGGTGGCGGTGGCGATGGCGGTGGCGGTGGCGGTGGCGGTGGCGATGGCGGTGGCGGTGGCGGTGGCGGTGGCGGTGGCGGTGCGGTGGCGGTGGCGGTGGCGGTGGCGGTGGCGGTGGCGGTGGCGGTGGCGGTGGCGGTGGCGGTGGCGGTGGCGATGGCGATGGCGGTGGCGGTGGCGGTGCGGTGGCGGTGGCGGTGGCGGTGGCGGTGGCGATGGCGGTGGCGGTGGCGGCGGCGGCGGCGGCGGCGGCGGCGGCGGCGGCGGCGGCGGCGGCGGCGGAGGCGGAGGCGGAGGCGGCGGCGGTGGTGGAGGTAGCAGAGGCGGCAGCAGCAGAGATGGTGGAGGCAGCGTCAGGATTGTCAGTTAGGCCGGAGACAGCTTCCAGCTGCTCCTCGGAGAGCATACAATATTCTTCGCAAAAGTAGTCAGAAAAGAAGTTGGGTTGCTAGAAGACACTACGGACACTCTCAAAGCTTTCATTTTTCTCCAAAGCGGTAGACACTAGCTTAGATAACAGGAAAACCGGAGAGGAATATTATTCTTAAATAATTGAAATGAAGAAGATTTAGAAGGCGAATGAAATAAAGGAGGAAGTTTTATGATTTCCCGAAAACGTTTCACACAAGTTTTACCTTAGGATTTACTAATAACATATCCACTCATATGAAGTCTGGAAGAAGCGGAAAGGCTTTCTACAGATGTCAGAATTTTCAATTCCCTTCACGACATGAGATTTACATAATAAAAATAGTTGGTATTCATAAAAATAAACGACCCTTTCGAGCAGTCAATACGTTTGTAGGTTTGTAAAGTGACGTTTAAAAAAGTGCATCATCAGGAAATCATAACATTTCGCAAGTAACATTTGTTCGAAGATACGTGACTTGAATCTGAAAGTCCAGACCAGTCTACAAAAGGAAACGTGCCTCTCGTGAACACGAAGACTAATTGTTAACCATTGTGCCGAATGTAGGACTTTGCCAAGTCCCTTCTCGCACACACATACTGCCACCGAGTACAATGCTCGTCCGCGCCAGTCCGCTGCTTCCATCACTCTCTGCTACGCCACAGCCATCGCACCAGATCCCACTTCGCCAGCGACAACACTGCGATCACTTTCATTACCCCTGTTATCACCGATCACTTCCACCTTTATCCCCGCCTGGTTACTGTTTCCTTACACAACCCCGTCGGAATCCTCAATTCCATCACCTTTACTTTCACCGCCACCGCACGCCCAATCCTCTCTCCCTCCCTCCTTCCTTTACTAGTAGACGTGTCTTCGTCACAATCTCGGCGCCTTCTCCGTCGCAACTGTCACCCCTTCCTTGCCATGCTCCAGTATCACCTCCCGGTCCGTCAACATCTCCCCCGCAGTAACCGCCACCCCACCTTTCGCTAGCGCAGCCGATTCCCAATACAATGCCCACCTTCTTTTCTCATCACAGTCGCAATTCCCAACATCACCCAACTTCTTTCGCTACTACAGTTCCTAAGACCATCTGCTTTTCTATTATAGTCGTAGCTCCCAACCTTATCCTCACTTTCTTTCGCTACAATTGTCGCTGTTCCCAACAACATCCTCACCTTTTGCTACCAGTAACAGTTCTCAACCACCACACCGTCTTCCTTCTGCAGTCGTTCCCAACATCACCCCACTTTCTTTCGCTGCCACAATCGTGCTTCCCAACATCATCCCCACCTTTCGCTATCACAGTCGCAGTTCCCAAACACCATCCCCACCTTTCGCTACAACATCCTCACCTTCTTTCGCTACCACAGTCGCAGTTTCCAACATCGTCCCCACCTTTTCCTACCAGTAACAGTTCTCAACCTCCCCATAGTCTTCCTTCTGCAGTCGTTCCCATCATTCTCCCAACTTCTTTCGCTTCCACAGTCGCAGTTCCCAACATCGTCCCCACCTTTTTGTTACTAGTAACCGTTCTCAACCTCCGCACCGTCTTCCTTCTGCAGTCGTTGCCAACATCACCCCACTTTCTTTCGCTGCCACAATCGTGCTTCCCAACATCATCTCCACCTTTCGCTATCACAGTCGCAGTTCCCAAACACCATCCCCACCTTTCGCTATCACAGTCGCAGTTCCCAAACACCATCCCCACCTTCTTTCGCCAGAAACAGACAGTTTCTGGCCACCTCCAACGCCAGACCTCAACGCTTCAGACCCAACGCCACCTCCAACGCCCCTCCCCCACCACCGCCGCCGCCGTCGTCGTGGTCTTGCGCAGCGCATTGCGATGCCTGGCGGCGTTGCGTTTATCAATCGGGCGCGGGGCGGGCGGCGCAACGAGCGCCACGCCGGCGGAATGGCGAATTAACGCGGCACGCGCACCGCATGCACGACGAGCGCCCCCTCCCACCCTTCCCCTCCCCTCCCCTCTCGCGGCGCTGCGCGGCGCGGGGAGCACTTCCTCTCCGCGGCGCAACGGACGGGAACAACAGCACCCGAAGGATGGTCGCGGCCGACAAATTAAACCCTCCGCCGCGCCGCACGCGAGGAATTTGCCGAATCCGCCGAGGAAAACGCCTCCCGCCGCGAAAGACGTTTTAGGGCGGTGGTTTATGGGGAGGAAAAGGGAAGCTGGAACCCGGGCGCGTGCCGCGCATCGGGAATTAAATCACTAATTATCACTATAGTGTGACTTTTCTAACCTCTGCCCCTCAACCCCTATGGCCAGGATGAAATATCACACGGCATTTCGCGTCTTTCTGCGTCATGCCGCTAAAAGTCATGATCGCAAGCACTGCTTGAGGCAGTCGCGATCATGCGATATCTGGCGGGACATCTCAGAACGTCGCGAAAATTCGTGACATATTCCATCGTGAAGACGGGCCTTGAGGGGCAAAGTTAGAAAAACCGCAGTTATATCGCTCATGGGCTGCAATAATGACACTCAATAACTACGAATTTTGATTTCCTTCGTCAAAAAAACTATAAAAACTGTGATGTGTGGTTCACGAGTTTGGGTCAACTTGTTAATAAAACGACTACATTGCCGAACTCGTGAACCACACATCATTATTACTACGGGTCAAGAACCATTGAACATTATAAAAACTGTGTGTGATGTATGGGGGAGATCATCTCACACTTATGCTTTCTATAGGTGGAGCACTGTACACACACTCGGTTGTTATAACAGCAGCATCTCTTACATTACATCGCTCGTGGGTTGCCGAAGTGGCACAACTGAAAAAACACGAATTTTGAGTTGACTGGAAGGTGGGTTCCAGTATACTGGCAAGTAGACCAATCTGCGACTCTGGAGAGTGCATTAACTCAAAGAATCAGGTACCAGACAAAAACCAGTAGTCAACTCAAAATTCGCATTTTTTGAGTTGTGCCACTATTGCAAGCCACGAGCGATGCTATAGCAACAGCTATAGCAACAGCAGCATATCTTACAGTACAGTGTTCCACGCACAAATGTCATAAGTGTGAATGCAAGAATGATGCATTTCAAGATAAGGTGTAACTTCAAACTCATTTATCTCAACACCTTATTTTCTAGTTGTGCCACCATTGCACGATTCTATCTAATGGAGTATTACTGGGAAAACACTTGTTCACAGCAAACACATTCCTGTGCGTTGCGTACAGATCGGAATTGGAAAACGGCTCAATCAGGCATTCAGTTTGCTACAACAATGGGGTTGTTTATTACATAACAGTACATAATCGTTTAACCGGGAATTAGTTCAATCTAGACTTTCCCTTTTTTCAACCATCTCAGATACAGTCGAAAAGACTAGGAACACAACACGCTAAGCATCATGGATGCGTTACGTACACAATGTTTTACCACGCTGTGGCGAAATTGCTTTCTGAACCTCATTTGTAAAAGCACTTTTACACAGGTTCTAAATGGATTGGAGTCAATAATCGTATCTCTATTGCATGTTAATTATAAACAAAGACGTCAAGACGAAAGATAATTGCAAAACGTGACATATTTCCCTCACGTTTCGCGCGACGTAATTTAAAACTTGTATCTTCTGTACTATTACAGACCATCACGACATCCCTGAAATATAATGAGAAGTGAGTGGAACTTACTATACGAAAATTCTAAACTTCGTATATGAATTCTTATAATGAGAATAAGACTTATTTTCTCGTTGCTCACAGAAAGTTCAGCAACTCAACCTTTACAATTAGCAAAAATTTGCACTTCCCGTCGGTTAAGAATTTATGGTATATTTCTCGACGCAACGAAGTAAGCAGGTCTACTGGTGTATATGATGAATTCTGAACACGAGGAGTAACAAACGAGTGTGGACTCACAACAGACATCTATCTTTGCGAACATTGTAAACTCATCTTCAGATGTAGCAAATCAAATGGTACATAAACAATCTAACCATACTGCTCATTCAGAGAAATCAAATCCAGACGCTTGTAATAAGAAATGAGATCAGCAAATATTACATTCATATGCTAGCCATTAATACTTACGTTCAAAATATACGAGGTAATTTTCATCCGTGTATTGGGATATGTTTATATTATCTGTTCTCGGTTAAATCTTGTCCTTCCCCACAAATTAAGTCCAACATCTTCGTTTATGGCCCGTTAATGTAACTTATTACGCTAACAAAAGTCAAATGAAACAAGTACGCGCCATTTTCCACGCAGACGGCAGACCGCAGCCGATAAGCAGAAGTGCTCGTGACATTCACGGCCCCGCCGATGACCGCTTATTCATACAAACACGATGCATAAACCATGGCGGCTCGCAAGGCGGGAGTGGCCACTCATTCAGCAGAGCCTTGACCTTAATACAAGACGAGCCCTCCCAATCACCCAACTACTCCCAATCTGGACGAAGAGCGTCATGACGGGGGCGGGGGAGGGCAATGCAAGTGGAGGGAAAGGGAGGAAGGTAACGGAGAGGGTGGAAGAGGGCGTGGAAAGGGTGAGGAGGGTGGTGTGGGCGGAAAGGGTGGCGGAGGGGTAGTGGGGGTGGGGGCGGTGGAGAGGGTGGCGGAGGGGTAGTGGGGGTGGGGGCGGTGGAGAGGGTTGTGTGGGCAGACAGGGAGGAGGTTCGGTCAATGATTCTGACACGGAGAAAAGGCATGAGCCAACTTGATGCTGACACTACCATGGCGACGGAGGCGGCGTCGGCATTCACGTTGGTAATACTGCCGAAATATTTTCTCCTGAGAATGCCATCTGCAGTATTTTCCCCTATCGTGAAATACATTCTTCCGCGAGCGGCAAATTAATAATCACCACTCACGCAAAAACACTGACAACTCGACAAAATTTCGTGAACGAATCCGCAACTTTGTATCAACCTTGTGAGGACGTAGTCCCCCACAACACGTTCACCCGGGCCATCCACGTGCTTTCGAGTCCGAAATCCTCCAGCTGCTCCAACCCATCACTAGTCGCGAACATTCCTGCGACGCGCTAACCCGTTCTAAAAGCGAGATACACCAGTACGTCGCGCGCTCGCTGACGTCAGCCCCAGCGGGCAAAGGAGCGACCGGTTTGGGGAGGGCGCCCCTCCCCGCCCAACCCAGCCCCGCCCCGCCCCACCCGGAACCGGCGAGCGGGGCCGCGACACGAGGGCGAGGTGAGTCACGGGTCGCGAGTTCGGCCGGGGCCCGCCGTGTCCACGACCGCGTGCGTGGACTTCCCGCACCCCGCCGTGCAGCTGCGACAACTTCCCCGTCACGGAAGGGAACTTGCGGCCCGACTGAAAGAAGTACGCGAATGGTACCATCATCAAGCAATATGTTTACGTATTGCCAACTCTGAGGTCACGGGGTAAAAGTTCTTCAGTCAAAAATCTTAATTGGGAGAAAACAAGGGTTGTATTATTGAGCCAACGCTTTTTCCCTACGCTCAACGCAATTTTCCAATGCTTTTTTTCTCGTTAAGGAGGCAACATTAGAGTTCGGTCGTTTTACTAAAATAAAATATAGAAACTTAACTTGTAGTTTCAGTACTTAACCCAATTTCGCCAAACATTGACTTAAGAACTTTTACCCCGTGACCAGAGAACTGTCAGTCGACCATGGGCGTGTGCAGCTTTAATCACGGGTGAGGAAGGGGGAGCAACTTCAATTCTGGACCTCTTTTCCCATGAGTTTTTATTACTTGAACTAGTCAATAATTAAAACACGCAAAGTGAACTAAATTATTTAATTATACCATTAATAAACACAAATTATTTTGTGTTTAACCATTCACAGTGCTATCAGAAGTCTTGGAGAGCATCATTCCCAAATGCCGTCGTGTTCCCCAAACAATCAGGTTCAGAATAGGAGACATGAGGGTCTGGTTATATTTATGAAAATGTAATATTTTATTAAATTTATTTATTACGTAAAAAACGAGGGGGGGGCTTTCACAATTTTCAGGGGACCAAGTCTTCCCTGTCCCCTCCCCCCTCCCCGTCCTCTGCGCGCGCCTATTTCCAGGACTATTTGTTTCATGTAGTATGTGCTGTTCAGAGGAAATACAGCTGCACCTTTTCTCTACAGATAATCAAGTAGGCCGATTGTTGGCAGTATTCATGCCTGAGGATGTTGCGTTCTTCTCGGAGCCGTTTGGTTTATCAAGCCAATTTTTTCACTCGTGAGTCCATTTTGAGGTCCTGTAAGGGGACTCGTGAAGAATGTCTCCTATCCATCAAGATACAACGAAGTGATAACGCAAAATCCACTAGCAAACAGTGATAATGACGCGTCTTTAATTGATAAGATGTAACACGTGCGATTCTCTTGGTATTCCACGTATCGTTCAAAGTTATCAATACTCAATAAAATAAAATAAATCAGTCTCGGGAACGCAACTGGCAATTTCACAGAAATAGTATATCGAAATATTCAAAACGGCTCCTTTTAATTCGATGTATCAAAACCCCAAAAATATGTGTGATGAAAATCAATTTCAAAGGAAGTAGCTTTTTTCTTAGGTACTCAATTACTAACATTCGACTTTGAAATGTTTTTTTTTTCTTTTTTTTCTTCTTCATAACTCAAAACTTGCTTCTTATGACTACAGTGGCGGCAATTTAAATAGGTGGTGACAGTCACCGCTGAATGATCCTCTCCCGATCCCTAAACGAAACTATGCCAGTAAACCAGAGTTGGACATTACAACTGTCCCGCAATGTGCAGAAGACGGAGAGATCTTGAAAAAGACCTTGAAACGTGTAAATTTATTGTCTACAGAACAGCGAACGTACGTTCCGTGAACTCCGGCGTTGCCTCCTCGTGAATTCCTCACAGAATGGCTTTCCACCTGCCGCCGGCGTACTTCGAACTGAAGATCTTTCAAGGGAGATCTCTATAGGGGCTCAGGTAGCCAGAGCCTGGGAGGGTCCTGAAGAGCCCATCGCTCTCTGCGTCTCCTTCCCTTCCCCCTGTGACCCACTGCACCTCGCGGCGCATCCATTCAGCGCTTTCTAATGAATTTTGGAACAGGGGCCGCGCGGAAACACCAGCGGCTAACGTCCCTCGGCAGACCTTCGCCGACCTTGAGCCCCCCCTCCTCCTCCTCCAACACTCCACACGGCTGCCGCGGGATTACTTTTCCTCCGAGCTAGCGGATGGGATCCCCACGTCTTCCAATCAAGCAGAAGGAAAACACGGCCGTAGAGTCCATTCCAAACACAATGAAGTTCACCGAAAGCATGATTCCGGGCGGCCACATTTGAAAACAGCGTGAGAGCTCCAGAGCTCTATTATTCAGAAAACGTACGCGTTTCATGCCGTGATTTCAGAGTGCCAAAGATTTCAGCTATTAAGAAACACTGCCAATGTTCGAAACGATGTGACTTGGCGATTTGGAAATGCCGATAATTAATGAGGACATTAAAAAAATTGTAAATATGTTCAAAATTTAGAAAGTCGTACCAATACGTTCCATAAATTTGTGTCTGAAGTATTATTATACTTGTACTATTGGAAAGATACTAATGAGTATTTTCTGCAATCATTGTTAATTACTTAAGTCAACAAATTCACATATTTTTCACACGCATGAACAGATTTTAAATAAATGTTTAATATATGTTTAAAACATATTTCATAGTATTTCGTAGAACATCATGTCTTGCCATGCTGTACGCTACGATTTATACCCATTCCTTTGCTATTACAACTCAGAGGAATCGTAAATTTATTACATGTTTGAGCTAAAGTCCCTACAAAATCATTTAGTGCTTGCGACCCTGGTTGGCCAACATTTGTCCTATATAAAAACGTAGCACGAATCTTCGTTTTGTCAGATTTTAACCCTGATGTTTTTAAAATTAAAAGTACAATAGGTGAATGAAGCAAGTGTACTTCACACTGTATGATATAGGTCTCTTCGCACATATCTTAAATCACCTTTCCTTCCGCTGTGTGTTCACTCTCCTCCCTTCCCACATGTATACACTACTTTTTTTCGACAATGACAGCTTTCGGGGTGAAAAATGGAAACAACCTATAATTCTCAGAGCCCGCACCACTCAAAACTGATTTATAATATTTTTTTCTTCCAACCAGCACCAGAATCTACACACCTCTTTTTTTTTCAGACACGGAACGCTTCACATATGTATATGGATGGCACAAACAAGTTCCAAAGATTAAGATCGTGTTTTTGCCTTGCATCGAGTGATCGAATTATAACGTGCCACTGCGTATAAAACACCGCCATTAGCGCGTACGTTAGCCAGAAACTGCACGTCGACAGCAAAGTGACGGCAGACCCGCCCAAATAACACACGGTTCGTGAGTCCAGGAGTTCGTGCCTCGACTTGAGGACTGACGTTCGGAGGACGAACTACAGGAAGTAGAGAACACTACTTGTGAAATTTACACTTAACATCGTCGATGGACAAAAAAATATATAACATCTCAAAAATTTGTCATTTTACGTGAGAAAGTTTTTATCCAGAGTCGAGCAGTTTATTTTGCGGGCAAACAAAATGTTTATCCGTCATATCTGTGGTCTCGAGAACTAGAAGAAATTTTACTAGCAAAAATAAACAATTTTCTACACATATTTTTTCACTTAACTAGAAAATAAAAGATTTCGATGAATCAGTTTTTTCTTCTGCACTGATACATAGCCAGACCGTTTGTTTCCTAAGCGGCTAAACCCAAAAAAATTACGGCATAAAGCAAATACAATCAGCGGATATAACTGTCGTGTTTCACAGCGATGTCTCGCTCTTAACAAAGCTGATTGAAGAAAACTAAATCAATACTCCAGTTTTTTTTTCTGATTCAGTAGTATAGAGGATGTCAGTTTACTCAGACACTCGTAACTCCCATTTCGTATGTGTAAGTGACATAGTTGCTGCATACAAATGATCCGTTTCAATCACCCTGAGCCTGCAATGATACCAGCAGCATGAGGTGGAGTAGGTGGAACTCCCGCTGCAACAATTCACTTCATTCTATGAACCAACTTCCCCGCTCTTTCATGCAGTTACAGGAACTCCAACGTTGATCCGTGATGTTTTGAGAGCCAAACTTAGCCAACGCAAAATTAAGCCATAGCGTGTTACTCAGCGATCAACTATCAGGTCGATCTCACAAAACTGCGCATTAAGTGTCGGTGTAGCCATCGCGTGCCGGCGCCGGCAATTCAAGGCGGTGGGGTGGCAGTGTGGTTGTAAGACGTACGAGTAATAAGCGAAGAATTTGCGTTGCCGCCATACCGAAAGGCCCAAGTTACTGCACACTTTTGTACTCCTGTTTTTGTTTCTCATTCCCGGTGAATCAGTTGGTTGAAGTACCGGTCTTGGTCGCGGATCCGATTCCACGAAAGGCACGGGTATTTTTTGTGCTTGCGACTGGAGAAAAATGCAACGGCCATTTTTACCGCATGCACTTTGAAGACATTCGAGGACCAATATTTACACAGCAGCCGCCAGATTAGTTAAGATAGCACATGACCCTAATTCTAAACAACCTACAGATTGTTCGAAAAAGAAAACGTGGCGAGAATAGTTATATGAAGAGCTGCTCCGTTTGTCGCGGCACCTTCCGATTACAGCACGATACAAGACTGGCGGACGCAGTTTTTCGCGTGACCCCGGCGGTGAAGGCGACGGGCAGGGTGGGGGAGGCGGTCCTGCGTCTCTCTAGCACATGACCCAGATATGTCTGCGCGTTGACTGCGCGCTCAGACGGCTGCCACGCACGACCAGCGACCGAGCGAGAGTTCGTCTTTCTCATGATCAGGCTGCAAATAAACCAGACGAGTAATTAAAACAAATACGTGTTTATCTGCTTAGGAACCCCCGCTGGAGAGTAGCCTCCCAATAATTTTTTTCAAATTAAAATAAACGTATTAGTTCATAACTATGTAAAGCAATTTTAATTATTGTATTAAAAATAGATAAAATTAAGAATTAATGTAATGATTAAGAATAAAATTGTAATTAATATCAACCAAATGGGCAATAGAAATAGCCTTTTATATGCTTATAATATGCTGCCATGTTAACAGGAAACCTGAAGCTTTTGCGTCGTGGCTTGTTTCCTTCCTTCGTTCGTGCCTTGCCAACGCAGAAAGGAAGCTTTACCGCAATAGTTATCCTCATTCATCATAGTTCCAGACATGAAGAAAACGTCTTGTTAAACGTGTACCTCGAAAAACGTACATTCAAAGTAATGGAATCTATCCCCTTTTTGTACATGCCTCTAATTGAATAAACCGAACAACTTTAAAAACATTGTTGCCACTAATAGACAAGGGCACGTTTTTTTAAGATTACACGACAAATTTTAAGATGTAGCCTACGATTTAGCGGTTGGAAGTTGCGGAAGTTCACTCGGGCTTTCCGGCAGACTCACGTACAACAAACAGGTAACAGTAACAAAGCAGGATGCGAATAATAATAAATCACTTTTTGTCTGGTGAACGATCAAAACAGAACTTCAGATTCTGTACGTATTAATGAGTTTCATTACCATTGGACACCTCACGTTGAACGATTTACGGGGTCGCCACACACCTTAGAGGGTCAGTCCCCCAAATGACGTATTACAAATGTCCCAAATTGTCGGATAATAGAATTAAAATCAGGAATTGAACATATTTAGGGAAATAAAGCATTGCATTTAGTAGGATGAAGGAGCCCCCTTTCAAAATTTTCAGGAGGGCCACGACCGCCGCACGCAAGCCATCTGTGCGCTTGCCTATGGGTATCACATAAAACAAAAAAAATACGTCACAAATCGGGACAATGCCCTCCCCATAAAAGTCGTTTTCACGGAAAGCTCCATATGCGAACTTTAACAGGATTCATGCTGAAGACCACATTAATAAGACCAGAAAAACGAGGAAACTAATCGTTACATACTTCCATCACAAAGAAAAGGAAAGTAATTTAATACTCATTTATAAGACCTAGTTATGATAATTTATTTAATATTTATTTTCTTACTGCATTACTTTTATGTCTGCAGACCAAACCACGAACTGACCGTATCATATTACGCGTTTCATTCCCCATTTCGACAGAATTTCGAGCCCCCTTGCCGTCTTCGTGTGCGCATGAATGACTAGGAAACCCACCGCGAGAAGTGCCGAGCGCGCGATTACGCCAGCCAGCCCGCCGCCGCCATCTTGCCGTCGCTCCAGCCGGCGCGGCGCGGCGGGTCCGCGCGTGCGCAGTCGGCGCGGCGCGGTCGCACGGCGGCGGTGGCGCACTCATGCTACAGTACGTGGCGTATCACATCGCGCGCTCTACGATATCTCGCACCCCCCCCCCCGTCCCGCACTTCTCTCCGCGAGCCCGGCGTTATCGCCGCCACCGGAAACGCGTTTACAGCGATTAATTTCTCGCCCGATAACGCGGAGATACTCCGCGTCACTCGCGGAAGAACGACGGAGATCCAAGCGAGAAAGTGTTACCGAACGTGGCTCTGCGGAAACGAGTGTCTTCACACTCCTAATAATTATGATAAAGCGCGATAAAACAAGCTATTGCTGGAGTTTCGTTCGAGAGAATGGGCCACGTAAGATGAAAAATGTCCCATTGTTACTTGCCAGCTTATCAGTTTAATCGTTCCGCAGGGTAAATTCAATTTATTTTGTTTACAATGCCAATGTAATAACATCTAACAGCGAAGGCCCCAGTTGTGTATTTAGTGAGGTTATTATCAATGTGGGAAATCCGACTGGTTCATTTTAGAATTTGTATTAACACAATTCATGATCAGTGCAAAATTAACTGTATAATTTGCTTAAACTTATGGCATTTGTTTGAACTTACAGAATTGTCCCTATTTTGATACTACTGTGACAGCCATAGAGAATACAAATGAAACCGCGAGGGAAATTTCCAGAAAACCAGTTGATCATTTAAGAGACTTCTATTTCTATTCATACACAGTATTAGAGTTTCCTCAAACATAAGGGCGCGAAGAATGACAGGAACACCACTTGCTCATATCGGGCATGGATGAATCTACAACAACTTCCAACAGTACAGCAACAAGCTACGGGGGCTCGTAACATTTAAATAACATCTAATGAGAGTTTAAGTACACCAGACGAAAGGTTATAACTGCGTGTGACCCACTCTGGCATGGCATCCTTGGGGCCGGCTTCGCACTCGTTCGTGTCTGAATTTCCTGGCCTCGCGGCCTTGGAACGACAGCGACATTCGCATGGGCACGCGATAGGCAGCACGGCAAGCTGTTCGCGCCACATGCCCGGGTATCAATCGACTAGAACCGCTCGGTCCTCCGGCTCGACTAAAACGCCCCACGTTCCCTGCCAAGTGTTAGTCAAAACAATACGGCCAACAGCGAATACACAGCTGGCGCGCGCAGGCACCGGGCGCGGGTAGGGGAAGGGGGAGGGGGAGGGAGGCTGGCAGGCACGTGCGTATCACGTGAAGAGCCCGACACCTTGCGATATCCGCCCGCGCCGGAAACAACACCGCATGGGACAAGTGTCCTATCCAACGGAGGAATGGTGGTGTAACCTCGGGAGATCGTACTCGTTTGAAAAATAATATTGTTTTATACAGTTAGTAACAATCTTGTTTGTACAGTCCATAATATTGCTCGAAAATCGTTTATTATAAGTGGAAAATTAAAACTAATGAAAAATGTATTACAAGATAATGGAATAATTCAGTTAAATAAATGTAACTTTGTACACCTAGACGAAACGACCTTGAATTTTAAGTTCATCAGCGCATTTTGTTGCTTGGAAACCTTCCTAGCGGCTAGTTTCCGAGCGACTAAATTTGCTGGTGAATTTCAAATTCAAGGCCATTTCTTCTAGGTGTACAAAGTTACATTTTATTTCCCTGGAATTATTCATTTATCTTGTAATACATTTTTCAATAGTATTAATTTTCCACTTAAAATTAAGGTTTTTCGAGCAAATTATGGACTGTACAAACAAAACTGTTACCAACTGTATATAGGTTTGAGGTACAGTATTGTTTTGTTACTCGGCTAAATTATTACAAGATTTTCCACTACACTGTATCGCAATCTCCTGCCAACTAAGTGATAATTGTTACATTAGTTATTCGTAGCGTTTAACTATTATCATTTGGATACTACTCACTAAGTGCAATAGGAGGTGAAATTTGAGTGATCTTGAAGAAATGTTAGGTCTGTATTTATTTTCAAAAAATATATTAGTACAGATCAATACTCATACGTTCTTATGCAATGGCGTTTACAGTTGTTATAAATTGAATCTGGTGTTAACTTTGTCCTAGTAACGTAAAATGTTCAAAGATTTGCATATCCATGATTCAATGAAGTGTTCAACAGAATGTGTTAGCGATAACGCTCCTGTTTTTCAGTAATAGTGAAAATCTTAGATTGATGTAGGGGAATGTTTGCAATGTTTTTGATAACTTGGCATAATCGTTAATCTGGAGATTATAACACGATTGGATTTTTAAATACAAATCACATTATAAACCATTCGTGGTGCGCCATTTTTAATTAAGTTATTTTAATAAATTGAAATGAAAACACCATTTAGGGCCTATTAATGAATTTATTAATTTCAAACTGAAATTAATTGCGATTACAAACACGATGAGATTACATTAAAATTTCCCTTTTTGGTCAACCATAACATTAATTCATAAATTGTTCGAATCATAAAACCTAGTACAGTGTAAACCGAAATTCCATTTCCTCCCGAAAGCTAATAACCATTGTGCCTTTATTGACGAGTTATTGAATTAAATTTCAAAAAGCTTCAGTATTATACGGCTGTCTCAGGTAACTTCTGAGAAATGTTATGACAAACTACGAATGGAATACTATTCTACTATCCATGATTCTTCTGTATTATCATCGCCACTGGTTCCAAATTAATGCTACTTTTAACTGAAGGTGAACAGAATTCAATTCTTTTTAGTTCCTAACTTCAAAAGCAGTGACCATGTAGTACAAAGCAGGTTGCTTGGCCCCGCCGGCATTCCTTCACGGAGTGGCTGAGGTGATTTTCTCACAATACTCTGTAATTTGGTGATATCTTCGAACTGGGCATGAGCAAGGTTCGAGCAATTCACTCACCACAAGTCTGTTTAGTGATGTAGCCTGCCAGCACGTGCCTACTTATGTACGCGCTTGGGGTTCTCCGGGCCGTGAGAAGACGAGCATTCTTCGAATTGTGATGTGCGTGAGAGGCTCATTTGGCAGCACATTTACGAATTCGTACTTTCTGAAATGTTTAACACACGTTTCATGGGATTTTGTTTGTGTCTTACAAAGTTTGCTTTTTGAGAAAAAGGTATGATCCTTCTTATGAGGACATACAATCTTTGTACACCAGGCAGACAAGATCGAGAGATCTCCAAAAATTATAGTATCTCAAAAATGACCGACAATGGGCAGACAATACTTGTGTACTAATCAATCGATGTATATTCTGTTGGCAGAAAGAAGGGCGGTTTCGCCTGCATAGTTTCTTAACTTAATTCCTCCTGCTGTCGCAACGCACAAAACGACTTGGTCCGTCGACTATCTGTTCTTTTCTACACGTCAGTTCAAAATCTCCCAACGATATGTGCATTACCTCACTGCTATGTCATAATTCACACAACAACGGAAAATTACTCTACAACTTTTCAAAAAGTGCATTCACAATCCACACTTTCTGGTAACTATTCCTAAGGGCCACATGACACAACCGAATGCTACAAGTTTTAGAAGCAGTCGGCTGCACGTTTCAGCGAGCTAGCAAGCTTCTCGAGGAACACCAGCGACAGTTTTTCACCGCTTACTTTTCGAAGACAATCTACGTGCTTTCGGCGCAAAAAGCGCGCTCAAATTGGACGGCGAAATTGTCTGGGTTACTCAGCAGAAAGACGTGGACGTCGGTTGAAAGCAGAATGTAGTGAAGACATCGGCAGAGAGCGACGCCAGCGCCATCTGCACTTAGAACATTTGCGCAGCGGACGCTCGTTAAGAAATGGGCGTCGCGGCGCCTAATCGAGGGCCCAGAAATGGCCCCGCTGCCGGAACGAACTCACCGCGTCTGCATCGCCATGCACGACCCGCGAGCAGTCGCTGATACTCACCTGAAACGAAAGAAACACTTTTAGAAAAAGAATCACGTGAAACTCATATTAATCATGGTGGAACATCACCTTCATGTTATGATTAAAAAAATTAAAAAACAAGTGTCCGACATCATTAAACTCATAAAGAAGACTTATTATACTATATACTCATAGTTTTCCAGACAGGTGTTTAACTAATTATTCGTCTGATCAGGTTTCATTTTTTTGTTACTCTTCAATTATCCACATCTATGCGAAGCAAAGACAAGTAAGATGTAAAATATTGATTTCATTAGACTCTCCTCTCACTAAAACTGTGCTCCTGTTTTTACGTTCGACTATACCAGAGGACCAAATTTGGAATGATCCTAAACCCTTTAACACTTCCTACAATTAGCAGTGACTCAGGATTAAAAATGGTAGTCATAACTCATTCATAAAAAGTTGCTTCGGCATGACATGTCCACCACATTACTGAGTATTTTGAGAGTGAAAAATTCTACTCTTCTAACAAACAGCACGTAGCGAACGCCGTAATAACTCATAGAGCTTTGCTCATCGCTTCGAGCGTAAACGTCAGAACGTTTCTTCAAAAAGATGCAGTGCCCTGGGACGCCATTGTACACAGCGTCAACTCTGAAATGATCGGCTTTCTACATCTGCAGAATTTTTATTTGTTACCCTTTTTACCGAACCTAGACGTGCACATTCATGGATGTCCGCAAGACTTGTTCACTGTCACCTGCATTATTAATCGGCGTAACTTGCAGGGGGGGGGGGGTAGCTTCAGTTCCCTCAGAAGCTAATGATACATATTCAGAATTATAGCTTTTACTAAATTTCTGTACTAACAAAGACATTTATTATATCAAATGTAAACGTTATAAATAATAACTGTAAGTCGACAATTTTTTTATAAGAAAACTTCACGTCGGCTAGACACTACACTAGTCTCCCCACCCCCATCCACCCACCCACAAAAATCCTGGGTGCGCCTGCGTGCATTATCAAAGCATTCTTTTAAATACTACTACTCACACATGGATAAACCTTGTTAGTACGCTGTGACAAATAGCATTACTTGGTTAAAGATGTACAAACTAAGTGCAACATATCCAACGGAGTCTTCGCTCTGCATTCTTCCAAACGTACAGGTTCTGAATGCGATGTGTCGTAAACGTATCTTTTACCCATTCGCAACTCGTTAGAGAATACCAGTCAGTATAGTGAAGAAATAATACCCATCCCAGCGTCTGCTCGCAGAGAGGTATGTGATGACACCACAACACGATCGCCCACCCTCTGCTCTCCTAATGACGGCGGGTGACAAGAGAGGGAGGGGAAGAGTGGGAGGGGAAGAGTGGGAGGAGAAGGGCGGGAGGGAAAGAGCGGGAGGGGGAGAATGGGAGGAGAAGAGTGGGAGGTGAAGAGTGGGAGGAGTAGAGCGGGAGGGGGAGAGTGGGAGGAAAAGGGCGGGAGGGGGAGAGTGGGAGGAAAAGGCCGGGAGGGGAAGAGTGAGAGGGGGAGAGTGGGAGGAGAAGAGCGGGAGGGGGAGAGTAGGAGGGGAGGGGGCCTTGTCGCGGTGCAAAGCTCCTCGCCCGCGCGTAATAGCCAGCGCGTCGTTTCCCGGGCGCGGCGCAAAAACGCGCGACGTTTTACGAGCTCTCTCGGGCGTCCGGCCATCCCCCACAGTGGGCCACACGTCATGAACGCTACGCTTCAAGAATGTGCGTACTCACACAAACGTCGGGAGTATTTTTAACCAAGCTCCTCAGGTGGCTCATCGACAGCTTGATTACTCTTCTTGGAGCGATCTCTGGTTCGATTCCCGGTCAGGGAAAAAATAGAGCGGCAGCTTTCTAATACAATCGTCAGAGTTTCTGTAGACGTAGATGAGGCGTGTGACGAAAGAAAGCTCAGGCAGGCCAACTATGCTAGTTATAATGATGAGAATACGTCATGCTCGCCCTATGTCTCCCTTACTCCCAGTGTGGACAATAAATAAATCGAGCCCCAGGCTGGGAATACAGCCAGTTCTATTAAACCGAACCTAAAATGCATACACACATTTCTAAATCTTGGAGTATAGGACATGTGGCTATCGGCTCCTAGCAATGATGGTAGTAAAACCAGGATTGGCGAGGAAGTTTCTCGTGATTCGTAACCCTTTGTTGAAAGTTCTGCATCGGCCTTCTCTGGATTGGCCTGAGTTTATCTCGGAAACGATTGGTCTGAGCAACCGCAAAGTAATTTCAAGATCGCACGCAGTGTCACAATCTGTCACTGTCACAACACGCATCTGTCGCAATTGAGTCTCGAACCTCAGAGTTCCCGGGACACTAAGCTTCATTTGTAGATTCGAATCCAGATTGATGCCTTGGCACCCTCGAACTCTCAGACGACTGGCTGAGTTTAGCTCAGAACCAGCATTGCCGATGTGTCTACATCGATTCTGACTCGATGGTTCTAGGGTCGAAGACCCGACGGTGGCGGTATTGCAGTAAAGGGGTCCGGAAACACCACTCAAACACCAACTCAATTCACAGACGAAATTATTAACATATTTTAAAATCGGAAAGCGGAACTGAAACAATGTTTAATTCCACCAATTCCAACAATATACGGAGGTCATTTCATAAATAATGCAGTTTCGCAACATCGCCAGCTGAAGGACGCCACGGAACTGATTTTTGCCTCATTTGTAGTTCAATATTTCAAGATGAAGCACGTGTCTCGATTTCATCAATAACTTGTTTCGTTATTTAATAACGGGTTTTAGAAATGAAGCCTACACAGGTCTTGGATACTGGAAGTGTTGAGGATCAAAGATCGCATGTTCAGATCGAAAATGTATGGGATAAAAACTCGTTTGAAATCCAGAAAACTTTAAGTGAAGTGTGCGGTGAGTATTTACAGAAAATGTCTTCAGTCTCGTTCGCTCTATTCAAAAAAATTTTTTTTTTAAAGGTCGCATCAATTACTAGGTCATTAGCGACTACTATTGCATGCAACGTTATGGTATGAGGATGAAACGTTATTTTGATGGAAGGGGGCAGGACTCGAACCCGCAACCCCACAGTCCAAGATCACTACGGCTCTACTGCTTTAGCGATTTCGGCCACGGAGCCGACTATTCAAAAAGTTTGTTTTGAAACGGTGACGGCGTGACGCCTCGTTTTCCTGTCATATTTTCGCAGCTTCACTGCGACCGACCGGGCGGTCGGGCGTTCGCGTCACAGCGTGATCTCCGGCCGGCGGCGCTCCCGTGTGCCACAGAAGGCCGCGTTTTTCCCCCGGGTCTTCTGCGTGCGAGCGGCGGCGTGCGACGGGCGGCGGTCACGCAACCTTCAACGAGGGCGGGGACCACAAGCAAAGGGGAGAGTCGGGGAAGCGGCTGTGCACGGCGGGAAACAGCACGACGCACGTGGGCCACAAGTGTGCGAGCATCGCGATGCGCACCGCACATGTGGAAGAGAGGCGCGAGGACAAGAGAGAGAGAGAGATTGAAGAGTGGAGATACGCCTTGGTATGTGAGTTACACGCGCCCTTTGACAACGGGGGGGGGGGGAGGAGGAGGAGGAGGAGGGAGTTTAGATGGAACTTGGAATTTGTGCTGCAGATCGCGGCTGTGATAACATTTTACCAAGACAAGAGTGTCATGTTGACTAAAATACATGTGCAATCGCGACTCTTTCACAAAAGAATCCGGAGTTCTGTGAAGAACACATGAGTCAGAGCTAAAAACTAGTAGTACTTGGCGTACAACCAGGTTAATTCCAGGTAATCATTAGCTATTCAGCGAATGAATGAAAGAATGTTGGTTTAATTCCAGACGCGAATCTAATTTTAACATGCTTCTTTTTAACATGTTGATTTTTAACATTTAAATGATAATGGTTTAAAGATTAGTGGGACTGAGAGATTTACACTGATCGTGATGAAATTGTGAAGATATTTATGAGTGTTTTCGAATACCCACTAGTTAACAAAAAGTGTGGTTATACAAAATGTATCCCCCTCCCATTCCCACTTATTAAATTCTCAAGGAGAGCACTGGCGAGAAACATTTAAATGGGGATTACTGAGTACAGTAATGAAAGGTCGAAGGTAACGTTGGTGGAGATGGTGATCGTAAGGGCAGTTTGGTCGCGGCGAGGGTAGGGAGCAGTGAAGGTGATGAGCTGCGTTGTCGACGAACGGGCGGAAGGTGGACAACAGGAGGGGCCGAGCTGGAAGGTGCGGAGCAGGGAGGAGTGGGAACGATTGAGGCGTAGCGCGGCAGGAAGGGCCAGGGCGGGATAGCACTGGACGGGGCGGTATGGGGCGGAACGGCTAGGGGCAGGACGGGACAGCTTGGGCCAGATAACACGGGGTAACATGGGGTAGGACGGGATGGCAACAGAGCCGGGCGGGGTAGCGTGGGGCAGGGCGGAACGGCACGGGGCAGGGCGAGACAGTGCGGCCAGGGCGAGGTAACATGGCACGCACGGGGCAGGGGGATCGATAGGGGCAGGGTGGGGTGGGACGGTACGGCGCAAGGCGGGGGCGAAGTAGGACGGCACAGGTCGGAGCGGGACGGACGAGTGGGACGGCAAGGGGCAGGGCGGGGTGGGGTGGGGTGGCGCAGGGCGGGGTGGGGTGGGGTGGCGCAGGGCGGGACGGGACGGTATGAGACTCGACGGGATAGTAAGGGGCAGGGCGGTGGAAGGCGGGACAGTACGGGGCGGTGTGGGGCGGGATGGCAAGGGGCAGGGCTGGATGGCAGGGTGGCGGGGTGGGCCACCGTGGAGACATAGCGGGTCCGCACGGCACGAGGGATGGCGGGTCGGCGGGGGTCTAGGCAAGCCGCTGCCGAGCGGGGGCGGGGCGGGGAGAAGGGGGCGTGGCGGCGTGGGGGTGGTCGTGCGCACTTGGCACGCCCGCCGCACCTGTCCCGGAGGAACGCGCGCGCGCGCAGGGCGGCTGCGCTCATAAATCGCCTGGCGATGCGGCCCCGCGCGCAAGGTATGCGCACCCCGCTTCCCCCTCCCCTCCACCCTCCCCTCTCACCGCACGACTCCTTTCGGACGAGCGACATGAGACGACGCCGCTGCCGAATATACTTCGTCTCTCACGCACGCTTCACGCTAAATTCCAGATTTCGGGTGGTGGACCTCTCATCTGACAGTTCTGCAAAAATAACGTTCAAATGCTACATCGAGAATTATCTGTGACACCGAACTAGAAATTTGTAGAAAAATTGAAAAATTAAAATGGCAAAAGACTGTGGTTGTACATTTTTTTCATCGAGCGGGAAATAAACTTATGGATATATAAGTTTATTGTTCACAAATGAATAACAATACTCTCAATACCGGCCAGCTATAATTACAAGGATACACATACAACTGGTACAAACGGATACATGAAATATCAACCATTATTAGTAGCCAAAAAGTGAAAATCGCGCTGATTGAATATCAACACTTGTAAAGGGCCGAGAACGGCGTTTGCAAAGTGCCGGGAAAATAGATCGAATTCCGTTCCCTCTAGAAGAGGATGCGGTAATCACAGGCGGTGGGAAGGTTGAGGGGCGAGGACAGGCGGCGAGGGCGGGCGCGGGCGCGACTGAGGACTGCAAGGCTTGGGCACCCGGCACGAGGCGCCCGTGGGCCGCCTCAAACGAGGGCGGACATGTGCGGGCTCTCATTAAAACGGTCAAAGGGCGACCCTAAGGGAAACGGGTTCCTGAAATTAATTACGTTCCATTCAAGGTCTGCGACATGTTATTACTATAGTTTAGTTACATACAACGCCTTGTGGTGTTAATAATTAATGGGTTTCTCAGGAGCATGTTGACAATATGGGTCCTCGCTGTTACGTGAAGAGTTTATATGATAGAATATTATGAAAACACCTTTGTTGATATAACAGGTATCAGATATTAGGTTTGGATTATTTTATTTTCAATACTTTAACTACTTCTTGCCTTTCTTTGGTGTTAGTTACTTTGGTGTTTCATCGATAGTTTTCGCACTAGTCGCAAATGTAAAATTCGTGACAGAAAAAACAGTGTCATGCCAAATTAATAGGATCACCCATGGAACTTCAAAATGGTCTTTGATTAGATGCTTATCACGCTTTTACACAAACACTGACTTCACTGAAAAGAGTAGCAATACAGCTTTTCTTTCGCAGAGTGATGTCTATCGTTACCAAATATGAAATTCCGTTAACATCCAAGGTGACATTTTTGTGATGTTATTTAAAAACTGATGTAATGTGAAAAATAATGTGATTTTCTATGTATACAAGTTAACAGATTGTATTAGAACCAAATTTAACATAAACGGAAACTAAAATGTGTCTTTCATCAAAATGTTGATAATGCAACTGATTTTAATGAAAATTTAATGTGGGCACATTAATTTGGACAGGCACTGTAATACAAATGTGAAATACATTACCTTATTCTGAGCCAAACTCTAAAATCATACGTGACATTTTATTTCATAAGAAAAATACATGTAAGGATGCTACAGGCGTAACGTAATAAAAAGATTCGGACGATTCCTTACATCGTTCGAGTTTGAACGATTGCATGCAATATCCTACCACGAGATCCGTTTCGGTTCACGCAGTTCCCGGCCATAAGACGGAGCCAACGTCCACTCCAGACGTCTGAATGGCAGTGGAGCGAAGTCGCCAACGTCTCTGCGCCTTCCCAGTTGTTAACACACCTTACGGCGACGACGGGGGGCGACTGGCAGGAAACGAGCAATAAATAGCCCTCCATAAAGGCTTTGGCGGATGCGAGCGGATGAAGACGCAATGCTCCAGCACGCACGCTCTCTTATGCCTGAGCCCTTGGCTCGACCGGATTTGGCGAATGATGCTCAAAAAAAGGGAACTTCACACAACGCTTTCCTCAAGCAACGATCTCCGCGTTATCATTAAAAGTTTTCAAAATACTGGATTGTTAAACCGACTTCATGCAACCAGACGAACGAAAAGCTGCCGAAGTACGTTTAGAAGAATTCAAACAAATGCTGTGTGGCTGAAGATGGTTTGAATGCTCCTATTTCAAGAAAAGGTCTGTCTAAACTTGGCGCAACAGCCCGCGTATGGGCCATTGCCTACCAGCAGCGACCTGACCTAGCGGCCATGGGTTAAGGAGGTCCGTGTGGTTAGCATGAAGACATCCCCATGCCGTATTCTGGTCTTCTCATCCTGAGAAGTGAGTTTTCTCATCGTCACACAGTAACATATACTGGGACCTTTCCAGGAAAACGCACGTTATAATATTGTTCGGCCGGGAATCGAACCCGGGTTCGCGTCATGGAATCATGAAAAGGTATTTTATGTTTAAATGTTTTCTTACAAGAAAGATGTATTACGAAAAATTGAACGACACACGGCCGGTATCACAAATATCAGATTTGGGTGGTAATAAACCTGGGCTTTCGCCTCAAATCATGTACAAACTTCAACCAAGTGGGTTCCTTGATGTAAGGTACACAATAGGTTTAAATAGATATTTAAAATATTGATGTAAATTCTCTCAATTATAGAAATCCTAAGATATACACAATTAGATCCAAGTCCAAATCAAGACTATGTAAATTAAAACATTTAATGAGTGGAACAAATATTTATTGTAGAGTACGACATTTTGATAACTTCTTCACTACTTCAGGAACATTATAATCTACGGATGAAAAAGAAATTTACAAATAATGAATTAAGTATCTAAATGAGGAAACAAACACTAACACAAAGTACAGTACGGAGAGAGCACAAACTGATATTCTCATGATTTAATCCGCACAGGGATCCACACGAAAAAAAAGTATCTGGATGAACGTAGACCTGTGTCAATTGGATAAAAGGCTGAATGCTGCCTGGCGGAGCTATCGTGTGAGAAAATATTAAATGGAGGAGTCTGTCCTACTCTTTCTATCTACGGGCTGGTGCCGGTGCCAAATGCTGCCTAGCGGAGACGCCCCCACCGTCCCAAGGCATGTTTGCGTTGGGCGGAGACTACTGGCGTCCGTCCCTAGCAACAGGGTCACCTTATTAAAAAACGCAAACGTTCGAAAACATCAACGCAACGGCGTCTCTGTTTCATTCCGGGCGGACGAGGAGTCTTCGCTACTTGTATGATAGAAATAAAATCTTGGGGAGAATATTTCATATTTTATACCTATGTATGTCTGGTAGAGGCAGACTACAGCACAAAGGCTGTTGCCGAAGCAATCGTTATGCGTTAAGGTGGTGAGTTATAATTTCCAGTGAAGGTGTATGTGTTTACATTCTTATTGTAGGGCGGAAGTTGGTAGCAAAACTATCTGCTTCACTGTCTAGGTCAGTTGGAATTTTACTAGCTAATTATTAATTGGGGAGGCGGAGACACAATATGATAATAATGTGCTCTCCTTTTTCTTACGTGTTCAGAACTTTGTTCTCAATTTGTAATATGTGCCTCCTAACAAATCAATGTGCCATATGTATACGTATATGAACGGCAATATTATCAGTCAAAAATCTACACATTGGTGGCAGAAATCAAGACTGTTTTACTCGCAGTGTTTTTTAAAAATATTTGCCAGTTAACAATTTTTGCGAAAATTAAAATTAAAATAATCGTTCAAAGCTGAAAGTGATTTCTGAAACTAAATTCTTTGTTTTGATTAACATAAAGAGATATAGTATGCGAATCTTTGTTTAAAATTGATTTTTCTCAGCGGAAACATTCGTTGGGATTCGTCGTCAAAAACCAATAATAATTTTCAAAACTCCGCCACGTTATTGAGAAGAAAGTAGGCGTGATGAAAAATCACAGAACAAAACGTGCAAAATAAAATTATGAAAGCCGTGAAAAGGAAGGACGAATTGTTTTACTAAAAAATCACGCTTATTTCATTTACATTGAATAATGAAATTTCTGCTTCAGTCAATCAGCGAAAATCCAATTTGTCGGGAAGTTGGATGAAAATTGAAGTATCCTACAATTTCATTTATTCTTATACAACGCATCAAATTCTTCCCGGGTTGACAAATGCTGACGCCAGCGAGCGACAGCTGTCTGAACCAAGATTACATTCACTTCGTGTTTTGAAAATTGCGAAAATGGAATTGCAGGTGAAGTTTATGTGGTCACTTCTAAATTGGCTAGGGAAATAGCAGTGAAACATCATTTACGACAAGAAAGAAGAATCCAAACTAATGCGAAATAAAAATACAACTATTTTTTAAAACGTGAATGATCGGGGCTGTCGGGGTGACGCCGCGTCGATGGCTGTACGTTTCGACCATCTTATCGTCGTCATCCTCAGGGCTGGTCTGCCACTGTCAGGGTCAGGGTCAGGGCTGGGCTGCCTGCCCTTCCTCAGGTCAAGCCAGCCGAGAGGAAGACCACGATAAGATGGTCGAAACGTCGGCACCACAGCCTTCGACGCAGCGTCACCCAGACAGCGATGATCATCCACATGACTCCGACCGCGGAAGCCTACGACTTTATTTTTTTTAAACTTTTTCTCGAAGTCGATATTGGGTGCGAGGGGATCGACGGTGGTGGGGACAAAAATTACAGGGAGGAAGGGGGTGGTACAGAGGCCGCTTGCGCTGCGGTTCACGCATCTCACTTCTCAGAACTCTCCTTTGCGTACAGGAAGCACGCATGGCTGAGTGCATGACAGCGTCGCCCCTACCATCAGTAAGGTGACCGACTACCGGTGACGCAGTGAATCTGCCTACTAAACCGAACGAACGAGCACGAAGGTGAAAGAGGGAAAGAGGTTGAAAGGAAAAGGTGAAACGAGAAGAGGGAGAAAATGAGGAAAAGTGTAAGAAAGAGAGGGTGAGAGAAAAACGAAATGGAAAGATGAAACAATAGAAAGAGAATGAGGGTAAAAAAGACAAAGATGAAACAAGAGAGAAAGAGCGTATGAAAGAGTGAGAGTGAAAGGGAAAGACTAAATGGAATGATGAAACAAGAGTCAGAACCAGGGTAAAGAGAGAGGTCACAAAGAGGGTAAAAACGAGAAAGAGCGTGAGAGAGAGAGAGTAAGAGAAAGAGAGTGAGAGAAAGAGAGTGGGAGAAAGAGAGTGAAAGAGAGAGTGGGTGCAGGAAAGCACGAAAGGGAGAAAGGAAAGAAGAGGTTGAAAAAGAACAAAGAAAGAGGGATAAGTAAAGTGAGGGACAGAGAGAAAAATAAATTGTGCGATAAAGAGATAGGGAACAGTTAAAAGACGCAGAGGGGAGAGACATCAAGAAAGCACCGTAGTCTGAGCGCGAGGAGAGGCCATCCTGCGCCCTCGTAGGCCAGGACCCCTCCCTCCTTCCCTCCTCCCCCGTGACGGCGCAATCCGTCCCGCGCGAGATACATTCCCAGACGCCGCGTCGTGCCGTCGGCGGCGGGCGGCGGGAGCGAGACGTTAAAAACAACGCGCGTGCCACGCGAAACGGTGCGAATGGGCGCGTTCCGCGTCCGCGCGAGGCACGCCGCCGCCGCCGCCGCCGCCGCTTCCACCGCGAGAGCGCGCACCACAATGGCGGGCGCGGCGCGGCGCGGCGTCGTATTTTTACCCGAAGCGCGAGCATGCAGGGGTGGGGGTGCGGGTGAGGGGGCTCACCGCGGCGTGCCAAGGGGGCAGCGGCGGCGGGCAGGGCGCGGAATGCCTTGGGCGCGACGCCGCAGCCGCCGCCGCCGCGTCGGCGGGGTCGCCGCGACCAAGGGCACAGGAGCGCCCGCCACAACACTCCCCCGCTCCCTCCCCACGTCCTATACTCCGGTTTTTCTTTCTTGGCGCGTGGGGGTGTGCCATCAAAATGGAATATCTCACGGAGTTTCGCGTCGTTCTCGGTTGTGCCGCTAGGAGTCGCATGATCGCCACCACTGCTCGATACAGTCGCCATCATGTGACTCCAGTGGCACTACTGAGAACGACGCGAACTACCGTGACATATTCCATTTTGATGACACACCCCCACGCGACAAGAAAGAAAAACCGGAGTATACGAACTCGCGCCCAGGTGAAGCGCGCGCCACTGCAGATATTGTACTATGGAGGATTTCTAATTATAATGCGATTTATTCAACTCTGACTGTGGCAGGTTTTAACTGTTGTCAGTTTCATCCAATCGGGAGCTTAAATGTTGCTAGTGACGTCACTATTGTGATGTCCAAGCTCCCGATTGGATGAAACAGTCAACAGCTAATACCTGCCAGGGCAGAATTGAATAAATCGCAGTAGAGAAACGTGTAGCACATGAGACATTGAAACAACGAACGAAAGAAATGGGGAGAGGAGTCTGATTATTTCGCCTTTACGAGCGCGACAACTGCTATGATCATGAGTCTTGTAGGTGTAGTGCACACTTTTATCACGGAAGGTGGCATTCTTTCCCCCACTGGTTGGTGAGATCCGGCGGCGAAGTACACGGTTTTTGCGTGGTTCCCCATTCACGTATCTCCCATTAGCGGGGCACCGCCCCTGCTAGAACACGTCCAGGTCTCCCGACATGTGTGGTAGTGGATTACTGGAAAGTGTGAGTGCAAGATAGGGGGAGGATAGGACAAGAAAGAGGAAGAAAAAATCGTGCAAAGTCCATAGCGCCCCGGCATTCGCCTACTGAGAAACCACGGAAAACTACCGATCAGAACAGCGAGCCGCCACAATTCTCCTCCAATCAGTGCCCTTCGATTTACTGTAGCTCTCTAGCTGATGTCGAAAATTCTGTTAACTCCCGACTTGAGATACTGTAGAGGTGTCAGTGATATCGGTTGATGCCCTGAGACACCTCAGCAGCAGAAAGAATGTGTGGAAGAGAGAGAGAGAGAGAGAGAGAGAGAATGAGAGAGATGATGACGGAAAGAGTTTGGAGAGCTCTCTCCTAGGAACAGAAAGGAGCAACGAAGGAGAGAGGATGAGAAAAAAGGAAGGAGAGAGTTCTCTCCTATAGTACTTCAACACCTTCATACTCCGACGGCCGTATTTCTTTGAAGCGAAGATACACCTTTCATAATCCGTAGTAGCTACAGAAGCAATAAACTGAGATATTTAGGGACTTCCAAGAGCCGAGTATCTCTCGGTGGTAATTAATCCAACTGATTTAATTTTTTCGTTCATAATAGAAAGGGGTTGAACTCAGTTTGCAACATCAGGAAAATGACTGTTCAATATCACATTAAAACGGAAATATGTTTGCAATTAACTAACAAAAATTGCAAGTTATCAAAAAAAGTGCATAATATAAAACATAGTGAAATGACTATCTCCTTATTGGCAAGTTACATTCAATCGTAACATATTCTAACGACGAGAGCGACTATTACATAGAAAAACACAACACAACTGAATTGACAGAACTGCAAGAAATGGCATATTTCAGCTTGAAGTCTTTATTTAAGGTTTGCAGCAATTAAATTTTAAAAAATGACGTGCCATTTAAATACTAAATATATTCAGGTACTCAATAAATTCAAGAATATCCAATAGAGCTCCTAAATACCTATGGTGTATATGCTTGAAAAAAAAAATGAGATTTCAGAATTTATTCAGAACATGACGAAGCATTTCGAAAAGGAAGGAAAACATTCATTGAACCGTGTGATTTGTTTCAGAAGCTCGTCTGCGGTACCAACTCCTTCCCTTATTCTCGCTTCAGAGGCCCATTCTGCGACCAAGGCGCAGCCTCGCCATGTCACGCGCCACTCGAACGCTCGCAAATGAGTTCAAAAAACGTCCGCAAGCGCATGCAATTATCCCCTCGGCATATTTCGCCATTCGCTGTGTGGCAACACACGCAGCCTGCTCGCAGCCGTCGTCACCACACCACACCGCCGCGCGGCCGGCAGCCTTCAGCCTTGGAAGGAATTTCCAGCCGCTGCGCCGTGCGATCAATTGCAGTGAGAACGCAGTAGCCGCGCCCCTCCCCCCTCCCCGCTCATCCCCTCCACTCCTGCCGCCCGCGGCGCGCCGTTCCTGGAGGAGCGCCAGCGGCCGGTGGCGGGGACGACCAGCGACGGAGAGCGGCGGCGACCGACGGGAACGAGTACAAAATTGCGAGTGCATGCGGTGCCGTAGCCACTGGTGGATTCAGGGGGAGGGGATGACCCCCCCCCCCCAGAAAAGGCCACGAGTTTTCGTTTGTTACCTTATTTTATTTGGTAAAATTGATTTAAATATTTATTTATATTAGAATGAAGTAATTATTTAAAAAGTAGTATAGAGTCATATATACACCACAAAGATAATATACAATATCAAATTAAATATTTATTATTTAACAAAAAATCTATGATTGCCCCCTCCAAAATGATCGACTGAATCCGTCCCTTGGTCATAGCCGAGAAGGCGGCTATGACGATGGTTAATGAGTTGGGACCGGATTTATATGCACTAAAAGTCTTTGAAATATGCATGCGTAGATTGCAGTAAAAACTTCGAAAAAATGCCTTAAAATATACCCTATAAAGTATTACATTAACGCATTACAACACTTTCTTATAATTTTTACAAATACACTTCATGACAATAGAAATAAATGAGAGGCGTTGGTTGTCGTGTTTCACTTACGACAAAATAACACCTCGTATTTATTTCTATAATGATGCCAATGTCGTAAACACCACACCATTTCCTACCACATACGACAATTTACTCTTGCAGTGCCACCCAATGGAATTTTAAAGAGAAGTATTAGTAGTCAGTTACAAGCGTTAGTTCCCACAATGGGATGCCTGCTGATCAATACACTTAACTTTTCGCGTACAATCCTTGTTTGCACACAATTAAGAGAACCCTTCATAGAACCCTTCGTTCTATGAAACAGGAAGTTCCTTTATTTTCCCCGACCTGTTTCGCTCAGATTTGTATGTCCCCTCTGTGACATATTCGAGTTCACGTTACGTGTGTCAGTTCAACAGCTTTACAGATTTTCAGGATGAATTCGATGGCACTTAATATTCGAAACGATCGCGATATTCCAGTTACATATCAAACATTGTATGATACAGGAAATGTGTGGCTACAATGCACCACATCAGCAAAACCAAATTACAACATTCAATTTTAAGTTTATTAAAATAAATTAGTAATGGTACAGTCAAGTTAAATATGCAGAGTAATTAGTAAGTTTCAAAAATTGTATGCATATTAAGAAATTAGGTAAAAGATGCAAAATACACGTCACACATCTAAGTATAAATAAATTGAAAATATGTTATTCTTGAACATACCAAGTGATCATACTTTCTTGCTACAGGGGAAAAACATGAATCTGCATTGAAATCCAATCCCTGTAATGAGTAATGGAAGCCAGTTACTGACGTGGGAGAGGTTAGGATCGAAGCAATGGCAATGGCAAAGGCGACTGACTAGCGACTGGGTGGCAATGGGTGAATGTAGGCAAGGATGGGTGAATATGTCGTAAACACGGCATAAACGTAGAAACGTCGGCGATGGAGGGTGCTTGCGGTTAAGGTGGGCGAAACTGGGTGAAGATAGGCGGTGGTATGGTAAAGTGACTGTATAGGTTAATGTGTGTGAAGATGAGTGACGAAGGGTGATTCTAGGCGAGTTTGGGTGAAAGTAAGCGAGGATGGATAAACACAGGCGGCGGTTTGGGCGAAAGTGGTGAAGATAGATGGCAGTTGTGACGGTGACTGGAGGTTGGTGAACGTGTGAGAAGGTAGGTGGTGGTGGGTGAATGTGGGTGACGACAGATGATGGGAGTGGTTGCGAGTGGCTGTGGATGTCGGTGGCGTTAGGAATCGGTGGTTGCGTGGGTTGCGACGCATTTCTGAAAGCAACCGCCTCCAGTGGAGATGGTAGAGACCGGAGCTAACAGTCGCAAGGCACACGGCACACATTGGACGGCCGGCGTTCCGACGTCTACGACAACATATCAAGATGTGTCTACGTCGCTGCGCGGTGTGAAACTCGATCCGCCGTTTCCCGCGCAAAACAACAGCGCAGACGACTTGGGAACGTTGTGAAGTGCACACGGCATTTACAGAACTGCAGAATTAAGTCTGAAAGTTCTTAAGAAACATACGACTCTGTGCGCGTAATTCCCTACTCACGTTACTCCTGAAAAACGTGTTGTCACGTTGGCAACACTTGGGTAGAGGCTTGAGGATGTACGAGGGCGCGGAGTAAGAAGCCACTGATAAGATACGGAGGAGAGCCGGATAAGAAAGGTGGGGAGCGACGCTCGTGGAAGGGGGAAGATTGAGGCAACGCAAGGCTAGAGACTTCGTTGCGAGTAGGAACATTCAATTTCTATATAAAAATCGATTCCGGAATCGATACGGGAATCGTTTTCAAATGAGTACTTTCTATTATGAATACATTCATGATAGAAAAAACAAACCTCCAACGAAAGCATTGATATCGGAATCGAATCGGAAGAAACCTTTTCTGTCTTCTTACGTTCATAACTGGGTTTGAGGAAAATAAATGTTGGTAGGATCTTCTTTCCTTAGGGGAAACCTAAACTAAATTAATCAACGCCTGTTCACAGCACTCACGTTTATTGCAACAATTATCTACAATAGTGAAAGAATCTCTTGAAAGGGGGTGATTGCGGTCGTCAACTCTGCAGGTGGACTCGGTAACAAAATCTGAAGCGTCAGTAAGTACGTTGTCCACTTCGTACAACCTGGACGACATCCGAACCACTAGGTCTTCAATACGCACAACCTTAGAAAGTGGTTGACAATGATCCCGTGATGATCACTGGAGTATCCCAAACAAAAAGCAAATCAGATTCGGCATCTGCACAGTATAGTCACCGCGAAGTATAAAAAAATGACTTCAATGATCCGAATATTGAATTAGTTCATCACAGAAGCAACATTATAAGTTTCGAGAGCGAGTTTAACACTTAGAACGCGTTGGTTAAGCAGAATCGCAACCTGGTTTGTGTTTAGCCATTCTATGTCCCGTAAAGGGCAATTCGCTTCGGCGTCGTTAGGACCCCGAGTTCCTAGTCGGTCCCCCACCCAGGAAACAGCGATGTCTCGAATTCACTAACCTTCGTAACTTCGCGTACTTAAAGAATTCGGCTAGCGACGCCGGTTTCGGGGTTGCGACTTTTCTGTACAACTATCGCAGCATTTGCCTGGATGACCAAAGGAAACCAAGAAAACCCCGTCAGGATAGCCAGCGTAGAGATTGAACCCAGGCCTCCCGAATGTGAAGCGCGCTACGCCCTGAGCGACTTCGGTCAGTGATTCGTAAAGAGGTACACAGTGTAATACACGGCAAAGCCCACCCCCTCAACCCCCAACTGTCAACCACCTTCTAATTTTATTCGAACCTTCTACATCAGGATTGTCCAACTGGCGTCCTGCAGGCCACATGCGGCCCGAGGTGCCATCTATTGTGGCTCGCGGACAAAGTTCCTTTCAACCAAGTCAGACGAGAACATAGTGCGCCTAGCGCCAGCGCCCTGCCGGAATCAACACCGTTTAATGTAAAAGTCTGTTAAATTCAGATTTAAGGATTTTATCTTCTAGAAAATTGAGAAATTCACAATCATCCCAACGTATTTTCACGGTGTTATGCGTGGGAAGGATTGATATCATGCTTCCACCCCCCATCCCCCAAGAGGGCAACCTGCCGAGATCAACAATACGGGGAGGCCAGGTGTGGATCGCCCGCGTAACGGAAAATGATCCGCAACCTTAATAAAGGTTTTAGGTGTGGCCCTTGAGGCACTGCGAGTTGGCCACTTCTGTTCTACGCACACTAATTTCGTCCGCGAGGACCACTCTTTCGACCAAGCGTGGCGCGGAGCCAGCAGCCAAAGCGACGCGGGTTCGCGGCCCGGCAGAGGCCAGCCAGACGGCGCGGCGCTGGGCACCTCACGCTCGTCGCCCGTTGCTTTAATTATCCCGCTGAAATGTCACCCGCCCCGCACGCGCGCACGCCCGTGCAAGTCAGGCGCTTCAAAGGCGCACTCCCCGACCCACCTGCCACTCATGCCGGCCGGCGGCTTTAGAATAGAGCGACACCGCGGGCGTAAATAACAAGGCGGCGGCGGCGGCATATGGTGCAGCTGTGCAAACGCCGAAGGCTGTCTATAAATGACCACACGACACGCTTGCGGAACGCGCAACTGAAACATTTATGGCGCTGATATCGCGTTTGCATGTGCTACATCTAATTTCCTCGCTTGTGCACACGTGTGTTGGGAGTGTATGTCTTCCTCACTCGCGGTGACTGTGATGAACTTTGGAGTTGATAAGAACTTGCAACGCAGGTACCAGTTCGCACCGGCCTAATTGAAGGGAAATAATTTTGATGTTGGGCAAAATGGAGGGAGTTGCCAGGTGCTCCTTCTCCAAGAGGAAGTCGACAAATAAAACTCGCACGAAACAAGGCCAACTCTCACACACGCATATCTGTATTTGAATCGTGCCCAAGGACATTACATTCTTTTGTATACATTTCTGTTCTTCATTATACACTTTTTTTTTAGCAAATATAAGTATGTCCGTCTAAACGCAAATTTTTACGAACGCGCTATGAAAAAACAACAAAAGAAAAAAACTAAATAACGTTTCTACCAACTACAAATTGAAGCGAATTTGAGGAGTTCAGTGCACAAGGGGTATAAGTGTATTTTTTGCAAATTTTCAGTTACAAGGATTGTAAAGTAAAACTTCCATTTTATTTCGTGAACAATATGAATTACTATAGCTCAAACAGTGGTCTCGTTCTATCGATAGAAAGAAAACGTTTTCCGAAGTGTATCGTAGAGTCACTCAACTTTCAATTCTATTTCCTCCACATTTAGGTAGGAATGGCAAAAAAGCCACGAATATTGCTGTATTAATATCAATGTTTTGTGTTCGAGATTTTCTTCACATCGACATATTTTTCAAAAAATATCGATGTTTAAAAAAAAACAATTTCAATGTTTTTAACATCGATGTTTTTTTCATTAACGTTGAAAAGGTTTTGGTGATGTATTGAAAAGTCGATGTATCGATGTTTGCGTTTGCCATCACTACATTTAAGGCACTTTTGCTGCAAGTCCCTCATTTTAATTTGCGCCGAGGATCCAGGAGAGGCTCGTACCGTGAGAAGCGGGCTTAAACCGGGGCAACCGAAAACTGCCGGCAGAGTAATTAAGGCGGAGGGCAGAGGCGGCGGCGCAGGCGGCAGACGGCGGGGCGCCGGCGGGAGCCGCCACACCGGTTCGAAGCCCGGCGGCGGCGGCGGCGGCGACCGCGTTTTGCGGCTTCCGCCACGCCCCCGGGCGCCCGCGGGGAAGGCGCGGGCCGTTGCTCTGGGTTTTCCCGCGCGCTCCGCCAGCGGGTCACGTGATCACTTCAACCGAGCTCGAGTCTATCGGCAGAAACTCGCCAATCGATTGATGCGTATCGGGGCAATGCAATGGGACCACCGAGACGAATGTGTAACTGCACATTACTGGTGCTTACCGTTTGGAGAGTCATGTAAACGAATTACAAAACCATGTGGACTTCAAATTACGATGTACAATCTGGATTATGATTACTACCTTTCATTGTGACTCGAACCAAAGTTATTTTGGAGTACTAATATGTACTTAATTTTTTTTTCTTCTGTTTGATTCAGAAGTGGTGAACATGAAGACTGAGGGGGGAGGGGTTACATTTATGGACCAACTTCAGCCCCATTTCCATTAAACGTATTTTTAAATTACATATGACATTATACCAGTAAATTTAAAGAAAACATACAAGGAAAATCAAATTCCAACTTTGATATAACACAATTAATAAATAAAATGATTTTATGTTCAACCATAAATGTGAAAAGGGGACAGCCAGATGGTTTAGGGGAATTGATAGATGGCCAACCATCTATCAATTTCCTTGAAGTGTCAGTTTAATAAAAAAGGGAAGTAAAGAGTTATTCATATTTACAGAAATAAAATGTATTACTTAAGGCCCCTTTCAAAATTTTCAGGGGGACCATGGTCCCCATGCCGCCCCCTAATGCGCACACCTACGATACAGGAACTCTAACTTTCAGAAATTAAACGATACAGGTGAGTCACGAGCTCGACATAGAAAACACAATGGGTCACGTGAAGAGAGAATGAGAGAGGTAACTCTGGGGAAGAAAACTGGCGACGTGCAATACACCGAAAACGTAACAGGATGCAGCAGCACAAGGCGGCAGGAAGAAAACGCACGGTCGGAGGGACAAGGGCCTCGGAGCTGAAGGGGGCAGTGCAGGCGGGCGGACTGCGAGTGGAACGACTCGTACTCGAGCAAATCGTGGGAATTCTCCCCCGCGCAATTACAGTAATACTCGTAATTTGCTCTCCGGAGCACCAATTCCACGCTGAAATATACGTAAATAGCCGCGCGGCGCGGTCAGCTCGCCCGGCCCCAGAGGAAGCACGGCCGCGTGGGCGCGCATGCGCGCTCCCGCCCCCGCACGACGCCCTTGAAAAAACATGCTGCGTATTTTCTGGGATGGCAAGAGACGCACTTTAACCAAGAAAATCTGAAAGTTGAATACGTTCATATAAAATAGTAGTTGTTTTTTTTTTTAGATCTTTGATGAATCTACTCTATTTTCTGGGATTGCTGGAGGTATTTTAACCAAGAAAATCTAAAAGTCGAATACGTTCGTATAAAATAGTTTTTTTTATATATCTTCGACGATTTTACTCGTATTTTCTGGGATTGCAGAATACCCATTTTAACCAAAGTTGAATACGTTGGTTAAATACGTTCTGAATCTGAAAGTTGAATACGTTCATGTAAAACAATTTTTTAAAGATCTTTGATGAATTTACTTGTATTTTCTGGGATTGCAGGAGATCCATTTTAACCAAGAAAATCTGAAAGTTTAATACGTTCGTATAAAATAGGTTGTTTTTAATAAGATTTTTGATGAATGCACTCGTATATTTTGGGATTGCGGGCCTAGCATTTGAAGCAAGAAAACCTGAAAGTCAGTTGAATATGTTCACTTAAAATAATTTTTTTTCCCCAGATATTCTTTCAACGGCTTCATCAATTTAGTAGATACCTACATTTTAGAATGTAGAGATAATATTCATTAACATATCCTCAGACTACTTACATTTTATAATAGACACTATACAAATTATACTACTGTAAAATGAAATATAGTTTCATGAGGGTATGCAATTCTTTGGTGATTTTTTATGTGATTCGTTGCGTATGACTTCACTCGAAAATTAGAATTCAAGTCTAATTTTTCCTCACTCAGAAGATATAACAAAATATTTTAATAGCAACTATTTTGCAAGGCATTTATTTCTTCATTCTCTGTATCCCAAATGTACTGAATGTGTTTTATCCCCTGGACTCTCTTTACCGAGGGTGCCTATACTGTGATTTTTGTATCATTGCCTCTGAAGGCCCGTCTTCACGATGGAATAGGTCACGGCTTTTCGGGTCTTTCTCAGTCGTGCCGCTAGATATCGCATGATCGCGAACGTATCAAGCAATGCTTGCGATCATGTGACTTCTAGCGACACGACCGAAAAGGACTCGAAATGCTGTGTGATATTCCATGGTGACCATAGGGGCTTGAGAGGTCGCGTTAGAAAAATCGCGCTATATTTCCTGAACGCGGCGGCCGAGGCAGTCATTTTTGTTCCCCCTTTAAACAGAGCTCGCCGCCTTCCTTTTCGCCTGCATGGCGCTCTTCACGGTCGGGGAGGCGCCGAGGTTCCCCAAAGCTCCTGCCGCCGCGAGGGCCACAGATCCGCTGAACGACAATTTCCGGCCGTAAAAAGACTCCGTCAATGGGATCGAGCGCCGTCGACGGAGCTGCACAATCGGATCCCGCCGGCTTCCCGGCGTCATCAGTCGCCCTATCCGCTTGGCCTCGGCGGGGGGCGAAGCGGAGGGGGTAGGGGTGGGACGAGGCACGGGGCATGTGAGGGCTGAGGGGGAGGGGAGGTGGGTAGATGCTATCGACTGATCACCCAGCCGCCCCCTCGCTCACATGTAATCCTCATTGAAGCATTCAGGCGTCGAAGGACAAAGAATTCTTTGGATGCAATTTCGGCAGTTTCCCTTTTTTTCTTCTTTTAACCCCCACGTTCTCATCGTTAGAACCTTGGAAGTAAAAGAAATTGCTTTCGAAATTATTTATTGCATTACAATATATAATATACAACGCCTTCGTTGAATTCATGAGATTCACACATTCCGTATTTTTATTAACCTTGAAATACAATACTACATAAAATTCGGCGAGGCAAACGGGAATACAAAACAACATTATGAATACTTTCCAATTATTTATATTAATTTTTTGTGCGCGATTGATTTTATAATTGTATACGAATTGTATCAAAATAGTAAGTGCTTTGGCTGTTAAGATTTAATAAAACAGACAAAAATTGTATAAACGATGTTCATGATGTAGAAAACAACACAAAACTAGCTGAAATGCTCGTGCATATTTACTCAGTTTAAATTACAAAACACGTAGTTGTGAACATGAAGGCCAACCTAACCTAACCTAACCAATGACAAATATTTTGTCATTCCAATTCTATCACATGCCCAACACACTTCAACGCCGAGCAAGGATCTTCGGTGACATTGGTAACAAGATCGGGCGACACTGACCTCAGACCGGTGAAGAACAGCTAGCGTTATCGAAACAACTGCGGCGAACACACCGCGTGAAAATGCAGCGTATGGAATCGTCCACGACGCGAAAGGTTTCATAACGTAGGCGGCTTCTGCCCCCCGTGGCTCAACATCCAATGCGATCCGCAGCGAGGCGCCACCGTCGGCCCTCAAAGGCGCGAGTGTGAACGAGACTTCCGCCCGGGCGGACGCGAAGGCCGCTAGTTGCTGACCGTCCTTTATCACTTCCCCTCGCGCCGGCCCCCACGTCAGAGCCCCTCCCCGCTCCTTCCGTCGGCACTCCCCCCACCCACTTCCACTCTCGCTCGGGTCGCACTGCCTTCCCCTCCCTCCTACCGCCGCTGAAGGACTCGCCTCGCAAGAAGCCGGGAGCAGCGGCGGGGCAGCGCAGCGCCGCCTTCTTTTTTTTTCTTCTCTCGTATCATTTCTTCGGGTCTTCCGCCGAATGCGCCCCCGCCGCGACGGCGGTCGGAGGTCGCTGCAGTTGTCGCGTCGCCGCGCCGCGCCGAGCCGCTCACTCGCCAGATATTACGTAAGCGGCAGCGCAGCCGGGCATTCCAGCCGACGCGCAGCGCAGCGCCGCGCGTTTGCATGAGGCCGTGGGCGGGCGGCAGACTGCCTGACGCCGCCGCTGCGCCGTCGCCAGCCAGCCAGGCCCCGTTCTCGCCGCACGGCTGTGGCGGCAGTGGAGGCGGCGGCGGCGGTGGCGATGACGATGGCGGCGGCGGTGGTCGTGGCCGTGGCTGGCTTAGCTGAAGCGATACCGGCTGCGGGGGCGGTGGGGGCTGCGGTGGCAGCGACGGTGACGGAAGCGGAGGTGGCGGCGGCAGCAGTGGTGGCGTTGGCGGCGGTGGCGATGACGGTGGCAGTGGCTGGCTTAGCTGTAGCGATAGCGGCTGCGGGGGCGGTAGGGGCTGTGGCGGTGGCGGCGTTGGCGGCAGTGGGGGCGTTGGCGGCGGAGGCGATGGTGGTGGCCGTGGCTGGCTTAGCTGTAGCGATACCAGCTGTGGGGGCAACGGGGGCTGTGGGGGAGGGGCGGGGGCTGTGGGGGGTCGGGGACTGTGGGGAGGGCGGGGACTGTGGGAGGTGGGGGCGGGGGCAGCAGAGATGGCTGTGGCGATGGTGGGGGCAGTGGCGTTCGTCCCGCCTCAGCTCACGGCCACCGACGCGATGTGACGTAGCTTGCACCTCACGCTCCGTTCCGATATTCCCCGCAGAGATAGCGCAACTACGTGGGTGAGGACGCCTGAGGCAGCTCAGGGAATATGTTGCCATCGCACGTTTCTGACCAAAAACTCCTAGATTCAAGAGTACTGATCGTGCCGGATTTTCGCCACTTCAGAATTTTCCACAGGGCATTCCCTCGCTTGAATGGTTACAAAACGAGAAAAGAAACCAGCAAGATATACTCTCAACCTAACAATTGTACGTAACCTTCCGAAACTTTGAAGCTATTAAGGGAATTTAGTGATGTAAAAATTATTCTGCAGTTCCTTTGATAAAAAACAAACTTAAAGAGTACATTTTTTTCTACTCGCATGTCTCGTAAATCATACGCTCTAATCTATTTTAACCACACATAGACGACGGAAACAAGTGCACAACCCGTAATCGACCGTGTAATCACAGGATGCGGCAGGCGTTCAGCACCTATTGACTAAATTCATGCCCTCGGTCAGTAGCAGAACACACCCGATTGGCTACCGCAAGCATCCGGATTCGCTGGCCGTCCGGCCATCGCGCTCTCGCAAGCGGCAGGAAGCGCCAGCGGGAGCTGTTAGCATGCGACCGCGGCGAGCAGGCAACGCCAGACCGCCTGACGCCACCGCCACCGCCTCGTGTTTTCCTCGATAACCGCCCGCTTACTTTCCTCAGACACCGGCGCGCGCCAGCTTGCCAACCTAACGGAATCACTCGATTCAGGTTATTTTGGACCAACACCGGTCAAGTGCCTCGGTACTGTTTCTGACGGACAGTCTGGCGAAAAATGGATAACAAATTAGGAGAATATTGTTTTTCTCTCATTTCTTTAACATTTATCTTGAAACTATTGATCCTTATCAGTTGCACCTTTTGATTAAATTTATTTGAATTATATCGCCTCTTTCAATTGTGTGTTTCGGTCATGAAATGTTGCTACAAGCTTTCTTTACCTTATTTTCTTATGGCTTAACTCTGATGCTATTTAAATAAAAACAAATTCATTGATCAATTTAATTAAACTTGTTTCTTTCTGATTATTCAAGGTTCGCAAAGGTAAAAATGCTACATGTTAAACTCCCAGCAGACCTTTCCACAAATTCAAATTCCGTAATCTTCCGATGGTACGCTTGCTCACGTTGAACACATATCACACATTTCACAACATAACCTAAAGTGACAAAATCACACCTTAGTGGTACAGATTAAAACTGTTGACAGAAAGTCTGAAAATAGAATTTACAGTCCTGTGAGTGCAAGGTCAACAAACAAGAACGTAGGTATTTCCCAATAGACTTCCGGGTGTTCCGAAGCCATCGACAGATTACAAGGATGTTGCTCTAATTTGACCTTTCGACGGTTCCCAGTATGACCTACGTCAGCACCAAAGGAAATAACGTATGACTGCCTCTGGCACAGCTCCACAATGCATTATTCTAATACACTGCAACCCATGTACTCCAGGCTTGATCGCATTCATTGTCATAGTCAATTGTCGTAATCAGCATGCACTGGCTGTTTCGTCCAGACATGTTTGTGGAGTGGCTGTTCAAATGGATCTATTACTATCAGCATTTTTTTCGGGAAAGAGAAGAGTAATGAAATGTTTACAAATAGCGCCTATTGAACCGAAATACTGAGTATAGAGTGTATTTAACAGGGAAATCAATAGAACTGAACAAGAGTAGTCGAGCACAATTGGATGAGGGGAAACACATGATTTTTCGGAAGTGGAAATAGATCCATTTGTACTACCGTTCCACATTTCATTTTAGTGATAACTGAAGAATCAGAAAAGGTATTCAGAAGATTCTTTACCAACGTGAGGATTTTTGACTCTATGGAAAAAAAATATTTCCGACATTCAAAATACGATCAGTGAATAATTTTATAAATAAAATTGTGGAATTTTATAAATGAAATTATCTTATCCAAATTACGATAAGATTCCCACACGATTATTTTGACAGTTTCTTCAGGTGTTGACAATTTCTTAATGGAAAGTTCTAAGAAATCGATCAACGACCTCAATTATCAGTTGCTATGTACCTTGATTTTGCGACATTGAAAAGAATGTCAACAAGACACGAACATCCGGTGTTTTGAAGTAGCAGATAAATCAAGCAAAATTTCTGCTCACTTGAGGCAATATAAAAGATACGAGAGGCTCTTGGACCAAATATGAAATTGATGGAATGGTTTTGCTACATATTTTTTAAAGATTCGCTTCGCCACCCACAAGTTTCTCGTATCCAATGCTTGGAGATGGCAATCCCTGAATTTTATATCACGGGATGCCCTTATTGCACATATTACCAAGAACAAATCTTCAGTCAGTAATGAAAATGGTATAAATTACGGAAAAGAATAATTTTATCATTTGATAGAAATCGAGGATAGTTAAATAACGTGTTGAAATTTCTCGTAACATCGTCACATGCCGATCAGTTGGCAAAGACGCTCAAATAATCACAATAAACCGACTTCTGACGATGCGATGCGGCGGCTCGCCAATATATTCTCCGATTTAAATAGAGCAACTTCCGACGTTCCATCAGCTGGAACGCGGTTATCAAATCGGGAGATTCAGTACTAAAAATTAAGCTTCCGAAAGAATAACCGCGTCAAAAGTCAGAAGTGTCTCTATTTTATTCGAAGTGAAGTATATTTCAATACGACGCACAGAAAAAAGGGTAATATCCCGCATCTTGCAGCTAACAAGCATTTGAGGACTTCACGCTTATGGACGATGCCCTATAAGATATACTAATTATACCAATTTTTTTAGGATACCAATTTTATGTATTTTTTATGTGTTGAATCCTACATGAAATACTAAAGTACGAATTTAGAGGCATTCGTTTTCCAAAGGTATTCACAGTTTATTTTTAACATATCATAATATTCCATTATCACACCGCTTCGTCGAATTTGTTATGTACTGTACATACTACGATTGAAGGAGCAATGATCTTGCGAAATCCAATGATTCAGTAAAAAAAACGGCTTGGTGGAGTTATTTTATTATATAAGCCAACGTTACGTTAATATAAATTAACTAAATTCTTCAGAGCTCCAAATTACAGCATGGAAAAGACAAGAATTAACTACACCATGCAACTACGTCAAAATTGAGAAGCCATATATTTATGGTCTTAATGATTACCATATACTTATAGTCTTAAAAATTCTACGATGAATAGTAACACTATGAATTATTTTAAAAACGTATAAAAATGTACCTGTTACGTTCGCACGAAGCCGTCTTGAGATTCATGGCGTATCTAGCGTATCTACAAGGACCACTCGACAATTCACCCAACTTATTACACTACTCTAGACTGTGTGATGAAAAAACCTAATTGCGCCCGAATATATCTTGAAAGAGGGGAGATGGTGTCAGAAAAAGGGAAGGGGGGACGGGGGAAGAACGGAGAATGGGAAATGGGGGAGGGGAACAGGAGGGGGAGCAAGGGTGGGGATTGGGCAAGGAGAATAGGGGAACAGGTGTGGGGGGATCAAGTGGAGGGGAACAGGAAAGGGAAACGTAGGTGGAAAAAGGGGGAAGGGGAACAAGAGTGGGAAGCAGGGAAGGAAAACAGGGAAGGGCAACGGGAATAGGAGCTGGGAACGGGGAAGGGGTAGGATGGGGAAAGGGGGGCAAGGAAGGGAGCGGAAAGAGGATGGGGAACAGGGAAGGGAAATGAAAGTGGGAAATGGATGCTGGGAACGGGGAAGGGACGGGGTGGGGAAAGGGAGCAAGGAAGGGAAAAGAGTGGGGATCAGGGAAGGGCAACGGGAGTGGGAAACGGAAGAAGGGAATAGGGGAAGGGGAACGGGAAGATGGAATGAAGGGGGGGGAACGGGGGCCAGGGGCGGGAGGTGGCATTGCGGTGCATTCGCCCAGAGACCATCGCGCGGGGGTTGGGGGGTGGCAGATTCCCCGACGCTCAGCGGGTGGGCAGTGGCCATCAGCACACCTGGTCGCACCGGTGGGGCAGGTAGACGCGGGGAAACCAGAGCGCCGCGGCGGTGTTGGTGGTGGTGGCGGCGGCGGCGGTGGCGTGACGGGAAAGATAAGATCGCGAGCGGGCGGGCGTGCGCGCGCTGCGGTGCGCCGCACCTCACCCGCCCACGCCCCGCCAGATAAAGCAGCCTGCGAACGCGTGGGCGTGGGCGAAGGGCGAAGCACAGCCGAGGGCCACGCGCGGCACGACGAAAGTGATCCAGTCCTCGCGCGGCGCTCGGGGGGAGCGTTCAAGATGGGAGAACACGTTAAATCATTGCCCATTACAATTTCGGAGTACATCAGTGTGTAATTAAACACGTATTGCACTCATAATGGAAATTTCATGATGTACAGGAACTAAGAGAGCATCCTAATAATTTAATAATTACTGTTTTAAATTTTTATATTAACTTGTGTAAATATTATTCATCTTAGCAGTTGCAATATTTTGGAAGTACTTTTCTCTATGAACTGAAAGATACAGTAACTTCCCAAAAAAACCTGGCAATTCTAAAAACTTTACGTAGCGATCGCTTTGACAGGTCGCGGAAAAAAAATGAACGTGTGCAGGGTGATGACATTGGAAGAGATAGTGATGAAGCCGTTTACAAATGATCTAACGGTAAACGAACGCACTGACAAAATGAGTGCATGAATAGAACTTGCAGTATATTGCCAGCAACGGCCAAGCAGGAGCTGTGAAAGCGGTCGCTTCTTACAATACGGAGTTTTCGCATGCCTTAGTGGGCAGCAATCGACAGAAATCTCGATCTTCTGCACACGCTCAGAAGATCGACAGTGCTTTCCGATTGTTTTTACGTTCGAAGGTGCAAAAAGTCCCTAATAATTTCTCTATATCAGCTTACTTTCGATTCAGAAAACAACTCCACACCCAACGCAACCAGATCGAATGAGCACTACCAGTTTCGCAGTGCTGGGTGACACCGTCCGCGCAGCCACAACTGCCGCCCCGCCCCTTCCCATCCCTCCCCCCCCCCGTGCACATCCTCCCTTACGTAAGCGCCGTGCGGCGCGGCGCGGGAAGCGGAGGGCGTGGCGGGGCGGGGCGGGGCGGGGGTCGCTCATTACGTGCCGGGACGGCCGCCATAAACCGCGGCGGTGTGCCTTACGTAACGCAGGCGGTTGTTGGCGCGGGCGGATGCACGCGGAGACAGGCGGTCTGCCGCGCCGCTGCCGCCGCCGCCGCCACCGACGGCAGCGCAGCTGCGCCTGCAAGTGGCCGCTTTCCGGCGCGGTTCAAGTGTCTTGCAGGCACGTCGCCACTGGTGTTATCCGCGCACGGTTTCTTGAGCCCTCGCTTCGCTAGTGGCGAGTGAAGAGTGGGGAGTTTGGTTATTTTTGACAAAAGGAAATTTATATCAAATTTGTAGTTCGTTTTAAGACGCAAAATACTTTCTATTACATGCGAGCAATCGTTTCTGAGAATCAGATTCTGTTTACAACGCTCGTTTTTGAATTATTTATTCTTAATTCAACTAGTGTTGGCAAGGGAGTAGGAGTAGGTATTCCGGGGCTCATAAAAAAACCGTGCGCGTATAATACACCAAATTCTATGTGGAGCTAGGGATGCGACAATGATGTCGATTTTCCCCCTAAACATCGATGTTTTACAAAATGGCGCTTGTCACGCCATGTAACATCGATGTTTTGTGTTCGATTGTTTTGCTTGGTTCATATTTTATTTTTGAATAAAAACACATCATAATTAAAACTTATAACTATTTTCAGAAATGCATACATCGGATATTCTTCAGACCAAGGGTGAAAAATAATTAAAATTGAGGGTTCATCGATAAACGAATTCTACAATATTTTTAATTATCTAGTCCGATAATGAAACATTGTAAATTGCTGTGTCCATTTTTTGATTTTACCTTGTCAGTTAAATCTTAAAATTAAAAATTAATACACGTGACCACCATAAATTACTCTTCCCCTTGAATATTAATGATTACGAATGCTATTTTAAAAACACTGATGATTTTGGTATGACGTTTCATTGATATCAGTGTTTGAAATTTGAATATCGATTATTTTAAACATTGTTGGCAATGTCGCATTCCTAGCCCGGGAGTGTGGCCTACGCAAGTTATTCCTCGTGTCAGTCAACGCCCCCCGCCGCCAAGGTGCTGATATAGAAACCGTCAATGAAAATTCGATGGGCCTCTTGGTGTAATAGTTTTAAAAAAATATTTTTCGTTGTACTTTTCGGAATCAGAGATAAGAGGTTTTAGAGAAATAAATATTGATACAATCAAGTTTGAATCTGAAAACTGTTAAGAAGTAATCACTTTATTTCAATAATAAAAACTCGTAATAATTCTTTTCTTTTTTTAAAAAATGTGTCATCTTACGCATGAACCTTAATTTCTGCAGTTCAATTAAAATTATAACATAACTCGAGGTTTCTTTAATTTGGAACTATTTGTCAATAAATGACTACGACTTTAAAAAATGAAGTTAATACCAAAAATGGCTTAAAATATGATGTATTTTCCATTAAATACATTGGTTTGATTATTCAACATAAATCAAAAGAGTATTACGAGGGACAAGCACAGGCCAAGTGTCTCCATGTGTTCATCTCGCTTGGAGATTGCCGTTCGTCGTTCCTTGCTCTTACATGTTTCACATATTCCACAGCAAAGCGAAGCGCGGCGACGCATGACCATCGTTGCACTAGACCTGCGCTTGGGAACAAACCACCCGTGGATTGTTCTAGAGTTAGTCCTGCGTGAGAACGCTTGCGCAGAATAAAACAATTCGCACAATCCATACTTCCTTCTAGTGGTTGCCCAGAGTTCAAGGTCCAAATCTTTTTTATCCCTAGCCGACTCCGAAACAGCTGAAAAACGATGACTGGGAAACGGTGTTTGTCCGTTGTTTACAGAGAACTAACCTCCCACAATTCTATATACAATGAAAAAATCTGAGCAGTGTGAGATAGTTTCGCCAATTATGTTTATATTTGCTTTTCGATTTCTTGCAATTTCCCCCTCACTGCAGGGGTTAGGGGCTCTCAGAATGTAGGACATACTAACCTACGAAAGGATATGTATCTGGCACTACGCACTGCAAATACCAAACAGGTCTTTGAAAGGCACTTTTGTGCTCTGAAATGATTTGCTTAATCGATGAATATATTGTGGTTGTATTGCACGACGGATATTTACTATCTTTACCCATTAAATTAAAAAAAATAAAAAACCTATCGCTGTGATGATACTTTCAGGCAAAACATCCGTGTTGGGCAGGGGTGAATGGGGGACCACAAAATCTCTTAAAATACGCGCATGTGCAATCCATTATTCTGGCTTGCACGTAATATCGCTTGCAAATGACAAATCTGAACATCGGGACGACAAAAATACGCGAATTCCATTTTCGAGCTTTTCTCATTGTGGCAGCAAAGACCATCGTAGGCATAAGTGCGGCTCGCGGGTCGCCGTATGCATTCTTGAGTGACCCACAAATTCTGAGCCTCATCGAAAAATTAAGTAATTGAGGACTAAGAGGTTGTTTCCAGTTTTGGGACAATGAGTTATCACACGACTTGCAGTATTCAAGAAGAAAGCGAAAATAAACCTAACCATCGTTTACTTCTAACTCACGTTCATTTAACCAGACTTGGGAGAACTTCCTTAACTGCCCACCTGGCAGACTTTAAGCAATTAGAAGCCAAATTTGACAGTTGAAAAAAGTTTATGTTTATAGAAGTTTTAGTATTTTAAATGTTTCGTGTTTTTAATAAAAGTCAGTGAATGTTCCGGCTGTAAATAAATGTAATTTTTGCTATTCATTTTTTGTTTTAAATACTTAAATATTAATGACATTCACCTTCAAAAAATAAGGGTCTCTCTGTACGTCCTCTTACGGCTTCCCTCAAGATAGTGGCTTCAATGCTCGGGTAGTTTTCCTTCTCTGTTATAGACCAACGCAGCGTTGGCGTAAGACCCGATGAAGCAGCACTGTATGTTCTCTTCGACGCAGACACAACTTGCACTTCCCCCGCAAGCCCTCAAGGTCTGAGCGCACCCTGCATTGCTCCTGCTTCGCTCGCACGCAACCATAAACGTTTCACGCAGTGCTGCAATACAAACCGAGTCTAAGCAGCAACAGCATGACCTTTGCAGCTGGCAATAAAAAAAAAAGCAGCGGTATACAGCTCGCACGGTGTTTCCATAGTTTGGACTTCACCTCACAAGGCATCTTTGTTCGTTTTTTGTTGTTTTTTTCGTGTAAGTAAATGTTTTGCGAAGTATCTTGGATGTAACGTACCTGAAGTTCTATGCAGAAGAGGTTGTTGACGAACCGAACTTTAAACTCTCGAAATTAAAAAAAAAGAAAGAAAGAAAAATCGCAGACTTCGCTATCGTGGTTGCACTGAGTTCTCCACAGATTACCTAAATAATCGAAAGTGTTCCAAATAGCAAAACAAATAATAATGATGAGCACAATTTTGCGGAAAATGTTTACCAACACTTTAATTATGTATCTGGCGAACAAGAAAGCTACGATGATAATAAAGAATACTGCGGTCTTTAATTTAAGGGCGCGATTTCAGATGCAAGTAGATAAATTCGGAATCAAACCGTGCTGAATACTGGATGTGTCAAGCTGATAAATGGGCAGATAAACTGTAATAACATTTAATGCTGTCGGGCGTCGTCGATTTTTAACGTCAGATAGGTGCTTTGTTTATAGAGAAAAATTGCTACGTTGTCCCTCAAATCACCGCATCATTAGAACCAGATGCAAATAAATGGGAGGCGCTTTGCTGCGGAATTCTGCTAATGACACGGTCGTAATAGTTCTAATTTAAAGAACGTATAAGTAAATCTGTAGCAATCATTTGGGAAATCGACAGAACCACGATTCGATATTAATCACAGAGACACTATCAGCATCGACCTGCGAATATATTTTTCAATTCTAAGCGAACTACCTGGTCATGTATTGTACATCGTTTCCTTTTATAATTAATGTTTTCCAAAAATTGTTAAATGGGGAAATGAAAAGAGCGGACATTATTTCACTACCACTTGCAGTTTGGGCACTTACTTCATCTAGCAAATCTCAATTGTCGAAAATCATCATTAATGAGCTAGCTGCTAAAAATTTATTATCAAATGGTTGGGTCGGGAAGATTGAAGGAAAAACGTAGTCGTAAGCATTTCATCATAGCAGTTTCCAGTTGTAATATATGTCGTAAATGGGAAGATTAAAGCAAAATTAATACTATTCCTAAAGGGCAGTTAAATCTGAGAGACACAGACTGACTTGGATTCGTCGTATGTGGTTCGTGAAACGATAGATTAATTTTCCATAAAACCAATGCGATTCAAAGCACTATCGGTCCCAGGAGGAGGGCATCAGGGTATTATGTTCAAATAATGTAATTATTTAAAAATGTAGAACCATATCTACAGTACATAAATAATAAACTCTTACAAATGTTTATTATTTCACAAAAATCTACGATGCGGGGGGCCATGCTCCCCCCCCTCCCAAAATCGGCTGGATCCGCCCTGGATTCAGACTGTAAGGAATCGCCTCATCCGTTAGTATTCGACAGTCCGATTGACGAACAATATATCAAGACAAATGGTCTGAAGCAGCAAAAATGCTGCTGCGCATGCGGAAAATGGGGTCCTAGAGCAGCAAAATTCGACTGTGACGCAAGGTGTAACGCACTGACTATGAGAACATACAAGTAACGTCAGGAATAAGAAATTACTTATCAAATATTTGCCTTCTTTCGGTTTAAATGGAAACTTTCAATGTTTTAAGATTTTTCCTATGTTTTCGGGCGTGTAAAATAATAATTAACACCTTTCAGCCTGCTTCATTTTTCGCCAATTTACGCGGGTGGGGGGGGGAGAGGTTCCGTTCTAGTATCCAGTCGACTTGATGTTTTGTTATATATAATTTTTCCTTTATACTGAATATAGTACGTATTTTGTTTTGTTGATAATAGTTAATATTCGTTATGCGATCAATGGATGTATTGAATGATTAGAAAAATCTGATTTTCTAATACGCTGCTGGCGGAGCTGAGCCCCCCCCCCCCCGTATGCCTCTAGTCATACAGTAGATTCGAGTTTGGATATTTTCTGACGAATTTTGACGGAAAGGAATGACGACAGTTCGTCCGACTTATCTTTTCCCGAATTCACGGAATTCGAAGATTCGAATATCTCTCCAAAATCCCCACATTTCACATTTCCGCGAATCAAGGTGCGGCAGCCTCGCCCCGAGGCAGGCGTCTATCCTCCATCCTCCCCCCCCCTCCCTAAACACTTCACGCGGTTCACGCATGGAAGACGAGATTTGAGGTGCGGCCGCGCGCAGCGCTACAACCGGTGCCTGGCGGGTGAGCGGCGCGGCGCGGCGCCCGGCTGGACGCGTATCAAACGGCGCGCGCTATAATATTACGAATGACGCGTCAGAAATAGCCGCGCCGCGCCGCGCGCAAGCTCGCGTTCCCTTTCCTCGGCGCGCGATACGCCCCGCGGGCAAGGGGCGGGGGCGGGGGAGCGAGCGGCGCCCTGTGATCAACGGCGCGGGGCCTGCGGCGACCGGGGCTGGGCGGGGCGGGGCGGGGCGGCGTGGCGCGGGAACGGGTACAGCAGCGTGGGGCGGGGCGGGGAAAATCACAGCAGTTTTGGACACGTAGGAAAGCGGGAAGGGGGGCAGGGAAGGGTGGGGCGGGCGGGGTAAAGCCGAGCTGGGCGTGGTAAGGCCGAAGAGGGCGGGGTAAAGCCGAGCACGATGGGGTAAAGCCGAGCAGGGCGGGGTAAAGCCGAGCAGGGGTGGGTAAATCAGAGCAGGTCGGGGAGGGAGAGGGCGAGGAAAAGACGAGTAGAAAAGAACGGGGAAAAGCCCAACAGGCGAGACGGGGGTGGTGAAAAGCGGAAATGGGCGGAAAAAAGCGGAGAAGGGCGGGGGAAAGAGGAAGGGCAGGGCGGGGCAATGCATGGCGGGGCAGGGCAGGGCGGGGAGGGGCGGGGCGGGGCGGGGCGGGGCGGAACGGTGTAAAGCGGAGCAGAGCGGGGCGTTTTGGAGCGGGATGGGTCTGCCTGGAGACGGGAAGCCGCCTTGCTATTTGAGGCGTGAGCGAAGAGCAGCTCTCTTGTGGATCGTGCGACGGACGACCAAAGGCCGCCCGCTCTGCTGGGGAATGTGGATGCATCAGAATCGTCGATTTTTGTCGACTGGGTGTGGCTGTGATTGCACGTGTTGTAGCTGAGACTGTATATGTGGCAATGATTGGAGATGTATAAGGGGCTGCGATTATAGGTGTATATGTGGACGTGATTGAAGGTGTAGTAAAGATGGATTGTGCTTGTAGGCGTAATTGAGGAGGTGAATGGAGGTGTATACGTGAATGCAATTGTAGTTGTAGATCTAACTGTTCATACGGGTTTTATTAAAATTATCGACTAAATATGAGGATGATATAGTAGATATAGCTCGGTCTAGGGATACATCATGGCCTTAGAATGAAAATGCATCTTCACAAAAATGATTTTTGTATTTTCCTATTCAACTGGAACGTCAGATCCGGCGCCGAATTCTACCTCAGCTTGCTGGTTTCGCCCCTCCAAATACCTCCCCCAGCGGACTACACCCTTGCCGGGACGCGCTCTACGCCAGCCACAGCTGGACTCAAAACCTAGGACTTCTTAGAGTCGCTGCAGCGACATCCATATAAATAGAAGGACTTCTGACAGATCATTAGCTGTAACGCGATGATCCCACCGAGAGATTCGTCGAGACTTCAATTTTTGGCGTTGAAGCGCCCAATCGAACAAAAGCGTCATACCTGATATCAGGAGTAAATCTAATTACATGAAAATGTTAAATTGGCTGAAATAGCTCAGGGCAACAACTGTCGCTACAGCGTGACTGTCCGGGAAGTCACTCTTATTTAAATCTGTTTCAATAAATTAGTTAGCTAATGTCAGTTGATGTCTTATTTAACGTGGTGAGACTCGGGCCATCAGGCCCGCTCTTCCATCTGACCACGTAAATTTCGCCAAGCTCCTTTCACGATCTAAGTAGAGAAAGAAGGTATTACTGGAGCGACGAAAGAGGCGGTCGTGAATTTAGCTCAGAGGCTTCTTTTAGGCTTGATCTTTTACAATAAGTAAATCTACAACGAGGGACAGTCGTCTTTTCTTCCCCTCGGAAAGAAGGCGTACGAAGGGTTTTTTCGCCCTTAAAAATCCGCTGTTTCGATCGGATTTTGAACCCGCAAACGTGGGTACAACAGCTCGATACGCTAACCGTTACACGACCGAACCCATAAATTCGCGGTGCCCAAGCAGCGGTCGAGAAGACGAGCTCTTAAACCGAATCGCGAGGGAATCGAGAAGTCGACGAGGCAATCGAGAGAGGCCTGGAGAGCGTGGGCGAGGGGCGAGCGGCGCGCGGGCCGCCGGCTAACGGTGCGCTTCCCTGGTCGCCACGCCCCGCGCCCGGTCCGAGATCTCGTTCTGGGGCGCGGCCAGCGCGCAGCCCGCGGGACACGCCCAGCAGCCTCCCTCCGCGCGACGCTCCCGCATGCGGGGCATCTACGCCCAGGCCAACTCGCCAAGGCGGCTGCCCAGGGTCACGGAACAGGAAAACACGAGGCCCTAGCCACCCTCGCACAATCAACTACAAGGACCACAATTTTCAACTAATTCATTACTAATTCTGTGGTCACGGGGTACAAGTTATTAAGTCAAAAATCTTAGTTTGGAGAAAACAAGGGTTAGATCAAGCCAACACTTTTTTTCCCTATGCTCAACACGTTTTCCAACGCTTTTTTGTCGCCAAAGAGGCAACATTGGAATTCGGTCGTTTTACTAAAATAAAATATAGATACTTAACCTGTAGTTTCAGCTCTTACCTTAGTTTCGCCAAAAATTGACTTAAGAACTTTTACCTCGTGACCACAGAATTAAATCATCAAAATATTTTTTCCATTAATGTTGTTACGAAGCAATCTATTTCCTTCAGCTTGATATCAAGCCGGTGAAACTCGACTGGTGTTTCTTTTTAAGGAAAAACGACATGAAAAATTGAAAACTGGCCCTGGTCTTGAGTCAGCTATGAGAGCTAGGCCAGCTTGACGGAGCAGCGTGTCTCGTGCGGGCGGTGCGCTGCCCCGGTGGGCAAGGCCCCTGGCGGAGGATGTAGCGCGATGAGCGGTGGCCCGAAGCTAGTGGGTGGTGGGCGGCACGCAATGGGCGACGGGCAGTGGATGATGGGCGGGAGGAGACACACGTTGGGCAAAGGGAGGTGGGTGATGGATGATGTTCGGTGGTGGTTCGTGATAGGTGATGGCGATAGTGATGGGTAGGCGATGGTTATGCAATAGGTGATGTTCGGTAAGCGGAGGACGGTGGGTGATGTTCGGTGGGTGGTAGATGGTGGGTGATGTTCGGTGGGCGGTGGACGGTGGGTAATGTTCGGTGGGCGGTGGCCGGTGGGTGATGTTCGGTGGCCGGTGGGTGAAGTTCGGTGGGCGGTGGACGATGGGTGATGATCGGTGGTCGGTGGATGAAGGTGATGATCGGTGGGCGGTGGATAATGGATGATGTTCGATGGGTGATATGCGGTGGTCAGCCTCTGCGAAACTTCTGCCCAGTTTCTTCCCCCTCCACCCCAATTCCTGACCCATGCGCCTGCACCCGTTTGCCCATGACCATCCACGGAAGACCCATGACCTCTTATTTGATTTCATTCACGCAAACGAACTCGCATCACGTCCAGAAAACCTGTTTCATGTTTGTATGCTACGTTGGATGATTTATAATTCAGGAAAATTAAAATTCTCCTCTACCTCCTGTGTCAGACGTGAGAGAATTCGTATTTCACTTGAAAACGCATGCTCTATCGAATACATTCGTAAATAATTTTACAGATTGCAAACCAATTAATTTTATCAACGATATTCACACGGATTAAAAAGCTAGTAAAAATGGTTACGCTCTTCACAACACAATCTATACAGACATCTAAAATGACATTGAGCGAGATATTGCGAAAATGTTTGAAAGGAAGACACAAAAACGAAGGATCCACTCTCGTAGCTCCCATGTCATGTGACACTTCACGCAAGGACAAGCACTTTGTTAGAGATAATTTCTAAAATAACAGCCCGCTGATTAACTTACGCCAATAAGGAAGTATCCAAAGCATGTATATCATTAACGTAGGAGAATTGCTTGATAAATGTTTCTTTTTGTTTTTATAACAAGATTTCAAGATTTATGGGCAATTTTAGAAAATATACGTTCCTTGGTCTTTGGTTATGACTTTACATGTAAGGGAATGGTCTATAATGAGGCTAAAACACAGGACCAAGCTGCATACGAATATCCATTAAGAAGCTACTGGTAAAAAACAAAGTCGAATTTAACAAGTTTATGAACCAAAATGTTTTAATGCGAATGACATCACAATAAATCATGCATGGGTCTAAATGTGAATTTGTTTGGCGTTATCACAAGTTTAGCATTTGCGAATGCTAGAACAAAATGTTTCTTTATATTCTGTGTATATTGTTCGCACTTATTGCGAACTTTCAAACAATCGCGAAGTCTCTCGTCAGTCTTGTGACGCGAGAGCGTACGTCAGTCACATTTCTTCATACGTTACGGTAAATAAAATTCTCTGCAAGCAGTCGCATCCGTATTACGCAAGCAACCTACGTGTATTTGTAAGATACCTACGTGTAATCTTTTTAGAATTTTCTGCATCCGAAGGGATGGAAGGTTCTCTGCCAAGATGTCCTCGAGCAGTCATTCGCCAAGTATGACACACCCTTTGTGCAAACGAGGGCACAAAAAAATAATTTACTTAGAATAGTTAAAGAATATTTTTGTTGTGAAACTACGTGAACAGAAGCATACGGCAGAAAAAGTGTCGGTAAATGACGTTTACGTCTTGAGTTTGACTATTACTACTCTCAGTAACTCAAACGTTAAATACGTAGCTCAAATACTTCACCATCGTGGATTGTTTTTTCCCTTTCAGATATTAAGATTTTATTACAGGAAATTTGTATTTACTTTAATATAGATTTATTAAATTTATTATGCGAAGAATGAGTATTAACTGCAAGCATTATTACCAAACATGTTTTATAAATTAACGAATTCATTCAGTCACACAATCGGACACTCAGACCGGTCGAATCTAAATTCATGATTTACCTCTTCTCTAATAGCAAGCAATTTCGAGCACCTCTAAACAACTGACCCACGGAATGAGCGCTGGACCCTTGCACCTGCTCATTGGGCACGGCACTTCATCTTTGTAGTGCGGACGGGGTTTGCCTAGCGGGGCGGGAGGGGAAGTATGGGATTGATGGGTGGGGCACGGAGGCAGGGAGGAGCGGGAAGCGGCTGGGTGGGTAGGGGTAGAGCAGGGGGGACTGGGGAGAGGGAGGCGGAGAGAGCGGCTGTGATGATGGAAGGAATGAGGAGCGGGAAGGTTCGCAATGGGTGGTGTGAGGAGAGGTAAGATGGAGCGGATGTGGGTTAGCGGACGGGGGACGGAGGGCGGGCGGGGTGGGTTGGGTTGACAGGCGGGCGGGGTAAGACGGGTTGACGGACGGGTTGGCGGGTGGGTGAGGCGAGGCGAGGAAGGGCGGGGCGGGGAAAAGCAGGGCGGGGCAGAGCGGGTTGGCGTGTGGGTGAGGTGAGCCGGGGAAAGGCGGGCGGGGTGTAGCGGGTTGGCGAATCGGTGTGGATGGTGTAACGGGGAGGGACGGGGCGAGCTGGCTTTAGGCGCGAAGACTCGAAGCGTTGCTTCACACGCGGCTAACACTACGCGGCTGCCGGAGGAATTTGTCACACTGTCGCGAAATCGGCACATGCAAACCTCACCACAAGTGAGTTGGCCGATCCCAGTGACGCATCCCATGGCGATGGAAACATTTGCACCTCAGACGTTGGCTTTTCAGTAATAATTTGGTCACACAATACTGTTGCACCTACAAATTCTTGCACAAATGAGTATCCTCTATTGACATTTTTAAATAAATGTTTCATAACCCGGAATATGTATTTAACTTATTTATTCAAATACTTCTCATTCGTGAATATGAAACTTTATCTTGGGGACCTGCCCTTGGTTAATTGAAACGTTATGTGTTTTAACATTTTCAACCTACAATTCATGTTAATTACACAAGAAACAATTTCTAGGGATAAAAAATTCATTCTCATAAACTATGAATGTTTTTTTCTCTGTAAGCAGTTTTTGAATTGCTGCAAAAGATGTACGTAATTGCCTTGAGTGGTCAATGGGGGGCAATGGGAAACAATGAATTTGGAATCAACTACACAAACCTACAGTAACTTCTAAGTACTGATGCCAAACATTGCCACTTGGTACAGCTTAAGCAAACATTTCCATCGTCTGAAATGTACTTGCTTTACAACTCTTCTCCAGTAACGGATCACCATCTTTATTGCCACCATGTTGTTCGACTGAAGTGCCACTCGCGAGTTTTGTGGAAAAAATAAAGGAGGCGAGAAGAAAGTTTGCAAAATCATTTCTTCCGTTTCGGTCCTACTGCGGGGATCGACATAGCGACGCGGAAGCCACCGGGCTGAGAATGTCCTTCGGCGCTTGGTTCGTGTCCCGTTCGCAGCAGAACCGGTCTGTCCTTCCCCCCTCTCTCACTCCACCTTCCTTCCCCTCTCCGATGCACCTCCTTAACAACTGCGCGCTCATGTAATTATCACACCACTCGTTTTTTAAGGCGCGCGCTGCAAGCGTGGTTGGAAAAATATGCAAGTTATATCGCGGAAATCTGAGGGCGTAAATGGAATTATTCCTCCTTTACGATGGCACGGAACGAGTTGTGTCGCCCTGCAGGAATGCAGGAGAGGCGATTGTCCGCTGGAGTTGACTGCCATGAACAATTGCAGTTGGATAAAGGGTTCTGGTCCAGTATTGTGCACCCATTCTTCGTGAATATAGGTCAAGTAAAGAATGATTCGGTAGGATAAAGTGACTTCATAAAATCCCAAAGGTTGGAGATGTTCATGCAATCGTTACTCACCAACCTATGTGCTTTATCCCATGATTGCTTGTGCCGGCTCAGATACTCACCTGCAACAAAAAGGAACGTTTAGACACTGAACAAGGTAACATCAAAGAATAAAATGAAATTCAATAGATAGTTTTAATTACATGATATAATAATATTAGTTACACGATTACACTACATTAATCTTAAATACGACGCAACACGGAAGTGCCAGTAAGTTGGGCTGGGGGGAATTTCAACTCACCAGAGGATGATTCATTGAGACAAGATTTAAAAGTTAGTTCAACTAAAAAAAAACATGAAGAGAGAAAACAAAATTTTAATTGTCATTTTAAAAAATTAACGAAAATACGAAGTTCCCCTGTTTCAAGTCACGTTCAGGAGTTCAGTGAATCTTTTCACGAGAATATTGGAGTTCTAGTAAGCCACGTGCCAATTTTACGACATATTTGTGAAGATCAATCTTCCAGACCTATCCATCACACGTCAGAATATTTACAACCAAATAATACAGGTTATTCGAAAATCGATGACTGGCGTTTTAATCACCGTGCTAAAGTATTGCTCTGTATATTAACAGCTGCGTAAATGTAACAGATTAAAAACAACTTAATAAAACACTTAAATGAGTGAAACAAGTACAATTATTTTAGGTGCTCTTTTCTCGAGCTGGAGGTCCATACAATGAGAAAGTTCGCAATTATTTTCCTTAACAAAAGCTATAAATCGTGTAACGTGTCAAGTTTAGTATTCAACCTAGATTTGTTCATACAGTTTCTAAGCAGTGTCAATAGCTACTGTTTTGTGTAGAAATTCGGATCTTCCGGTCTGTACAGGTCCAGTCGGCGCCGCATCTGATACTATCTCATTCGGAGCCGTGTTGTCTGTTTCGGTCAACGACAGTACTCCAAAAATGTAAGGGGAATTGACAATGACAAGCTGAGACACCATATTTTTTTTTATATTAAAGCTCCCGATTGGTTAACCGTTTCCCAGCTGATCAAAAGTCAATTCCTCCCACATTTAAATCAGTTTAATCGAGTTCTGGTCCGCTTCTATTCTCCGATTTAATTATAGTGACTTCAGACATTCGATCAGCGGAGTTGCGGCTATCCTATACGGAGCTTCAATACCAAAAATTAAATAACGAAGCTCCCGGGCGTCCAGTTGATCAAACGTCAGAAGTCACTATAATTAAATCGGAGTGTAGGTCACACCCCCTTCAAGGGACCCGGGCTCTTCTTCCTTTGCCGGCCTGCGACTGGCGCGCGCTGGCGGTGAACTCCCGAGATGAGATGAGCGCCCGTCGACGCAACGCGATAACGCGATTAATCTCCCACGCAACTTACGCAAGTAATATGTATGGAAATGCGCCGCTGCCCATCCATATGCATACATTTCGCACCAGGAAATTTCATTATCTACAGATTGTTACACACTCGAGAGCGTGCGGAGAAGATTCGCAAATTAAAGAAGTTTACACTTGCTGGCTCGTTCAGAGTTATAATTCTCCTCGGCAGTGAGACGCTTGTTCTTCAGAATTGTCTGAACTGTAGATCAATTTCCTTTTCCTCTCGGTCATTCATTAACTGTTTGGCTATCAGTTTTAAGGGACAGAACATTAATGTTTCACGAGAGGATTTTCGGTGGTATGCAGGTGGCGATCTTTATCTGGGAGCTTTACATTCCTCATTTTTATATTAATTTGATAAAAAAATGAATTGTGTAATCTTGACATATGAACTGAAAGAAAAAAAACTCGGGAAGGAAAGCTAGAAACAATGGAAAGCATTTTTCTAAGACGCAATAAGTAAAACTACCAATAGTGATCTTCAGGTCTTTAAAGCAGCCCTTTGAGTAAATTTTTTTAGAGGCTAAAAAAAGTACGGAAACATATTTAGAAAATATTACTATCGTCGTAACAAATAAATTGCAGATAAAGAAAGTTTTTCCCACCAATTTGGAAACAATTATTACAAAATTCAAAGAAGAATAATCCAGCTCATATAGTTGGTTACACTCTACAAATTACATATTCCATCAAACTGTAATAATCTGCACGATGTGTCAAACCACGGAAGGTCCATTCAAAAGTATCTCGTACATAAAACGAGGGATCTCTTGCGGCCTATTTTCGAGCGTCCGCCGAGATTGGGGCTTTCTTCACACCCGCACGCACCCTCCTCAGTTGGAAGGGGCGCGCCGCGACCCCGAGGGGGGAGGGGTCTGCCCCTCCACCCACGCGGGCCATTCACCACCGACCCCCCTCCCCCCCCCCCCAATAATCCCCGGAGCCAGGGCGGGCGTCACGCCAGCTTAGCCGCTCTCGCTGGGGGCCCGGGCCCGGGACGTGCCGTGCGGTGCCGCAGCGGGAGGAAGGCAGGCAGGTTCTTTTCACGGGCGCGCGCGGCCCCTCTGGCCCGGGGTCCAGCTGCCTGGCTGAGCTTCGTCCCTGCGACGTTGCCGATCCTCCGCGACCGCCTCCACCGCCGCCGCGGCCGCCGCCCCCCTCCCCCGCCTCGCCGTTCACACTCCGGGCCAGCCCGAGAACGGCCTTCCGCAGACGCCTTTCCTCGAGCCACGCGTTTCGGGAGCGGGCCCTTCCCGGCGGAGCTCGAATGGCAATTCAGCGAACTCTCCGAGAGAGGGATTTCGGAGCACTGATCTCGCAGTCCATGGGCACATCTCTGTGTAGCACAGTGAAACGTGAGGAAACAATGAGGAACGTATATAATGCGGAAATCTGTCTAATGTGAACATAAATCGCGGTCCTGCCAATGATCTAATCTTACATCGGATAATGAAGAAAAAATTACTGGCCCGTTGAGATTTCGCATTGGGCAAGTTTTACTTTATTATGCTGGAGTTCATTATACTGTTCATAACGTGTATAATTCGACAGTGTTCGGATAAACGTATTTATGTCATTTTGATACCATTCCGAATCTTAGTTCTTTTCCATCACATTTAGAGTGGCCACGGTTTTCCGCGGCCTACCAATCATTTATACAGACTTGGTCTGGCAAACGGTAAGGCGAAATATAATGGAGAGAATTATAGTTTCAGTAGTATTTCAATAGAAAATTATTCTAATGGCATAAAACCAGTGGCGTCCCCAAAGTGGGGAGCATGAAGTTTCATCCCCTTCTCCATAGCCGATGACATATTCACAAATATAGTTTATACTAATTATTCGAAGTAACGAAGTCTCAATTCAATACGTTGTAAATTTGTCTGAAAACCAAATCTTATAAATCAACATAAAAATACATTATAAATTGAGCGTTACTAATAAATTCTTTATTAGAAACCATCAAGTCAGATGCTCATATCAATACCCCCCCCCCCAGCCCCTGAAAATCTTGGTTTGCGCCATTGCACAAAACCATATTATATGACTCACCCATTCCTTCATGTGAACGCGAAATTTTTAAGCTCGCCCGTAGTCCGAACGTTTCCTCCGAAGAAAGCCTTTGCTGCTGGCTGCCCGCGAGTACAGGGCGGCGGGATTTGTCGGCAATCGCTGAAAGAGCGCGGCGTGGTGCGGCGGGGACCGGGCGTGGCGTGGCGTGGCGTGGCGTGGCGGGGCGGGGCGGGATGTTTTCGTGCCCGGAGCGACCTGCGCAGGTGTGCTGGAGAGCAGCGAGGGGACGGCAAAGAAAGCAGTCGCATTGTCTGGTGGCGCGGGTGGGAGGGCGGTTGGGCCAGCCTTCCGCTCAACGAGGGCGGGGTTGGTGGAAGACCGAGGCGCAGAAGGACGAGGTGTAGGAGGTCTGGGGCGACGGGCAGCAAAAGAGGTAAAAATGTAAAAATGCTGTGGACGTAGGTAGGAAAATCGGCGGCTTGGGGAGAAAACTTAGGATAGGACGATTGGAATAGGACGTATCAATGTAACCACTGCAAGTAACACCCGCTGTTAAGACCGTTTTGATACAAGATTTCAGAAACAAGAAAAATTCGCAAACACATGTGTAATTGTAAATATATGAAGGTTGTGTAATTGAAGGTTGGTAAAGAATTCGATGATTTTTTTTTTAATTTAAAAATCCACATAATCCACGCAAAATCGCTGTGTGGTAAACAACCTATATATTTGTAAATTTTATTGCTATCACATTTCGGTATTGTGAGAATCCACATCTTCGTCTAACTTCAAGTATTGTCTACATAAATGTGCACGCCAATATTCAAAAGTATCTTTTTAAAAATGCAGAACTTCCTAGTGCGAGAGTAGTAGAGCGAAGACTGGCGTATGGCATGACGAGAGAAGTGGGAGTAGGAGTGTCGGTTGAATGGTCAACGAAAGCAACAAGAGCAATAGAGAGAATGGCACAACAGGAGACGCACGACGGGAGGGCGTCGGGGCCCGCAGCTGCTTTGGCCCTCGTCGACCCCCGGGGCACGTAAACGCGGCTAGCAAACAACGCCCTTTGCGGGGGCCCTTTGAGCAGGCGACCGCGCGTGCAGGCGTGGGGCAGGGAGGGGTGGGACAGGGCACGGAAGGGAGGAGCGGGGAGGAGCGGCGCGGGGCGGCGCGGGGCGGCGCGGGGCGGCGCGGGGCGGCGCGGGGCGGCGCGGGGCGGCGCGGGGCGGCGCGGGGCGGCGCGGGGCGGCGCGGGGCGGCGCGGGGCGGCGCGGGGCGGAGCAGCGCAGTGCGGGTGTAGGCGGGCGGGGCTGGTGCAGAGATGGTGGGAAGGACGGGGTGAGGAGGGGACATGCGCAGCACAGAGCTGTGCTCGCAGGTGGCGCTCTCCGAGTGCACTTGTTGCCCCGCGGGGCAGTCGCTGCGTTTATGAGTCACCGGATATGATACAAGTGACAAGTGCGTGTTTATTCCCCATACACCGACTAATAAACGTGTACGCCCTATCGTGTTTCTGCACTCCTTGAGAATTACCAACATGAGGGCGATGTTGGGGAAACAACAGCGAATATCATTAAACGCCGTGATACCTTGTCATGTAATGTATTAATAACTTTAAAAACATTGCCTCCAAATAGTTAAATAAAATTTTCACTGGTGTGTGATAATTAAGTGTAATTTTAATTATTTTATTATATTTTTTACCCTTAATTCAACAGACCTATTGAAAAGATGCAATTTGAACTAGACTTTACTGAACTATTGCGACCTTAGAGAACATCTGTTTCGGGCTTTGATCCGAAATACTATGGTCGGATTCTTGATACATACCCACGTAATTTTTCCAATAGTAAACCTACTGAAAACTTACTGAAGAAAACAAGTTTATAAAATATATAACATATTTGTTTTACAAGTGAGATAAATGCATATTGATTACAAAGAAAATACGAGTATGTGATTTAAAAATAACTGCCTGTTTAAAATCTCATATTTAGTTGAAATAAAAACCAATTAATAAGTTTTTATATTTGTCAGTTTGTCTAGGGCAATCTTGGGAATGGCTCAAAAGGTTTCTCTGAAACGTACAGTTTCGTCGAGCATAACGTTTGTAAGGTGTTTTTAATTGTAATTTTCTCTTCAAGGAAGAGGAATGTATGTGTGAGTGGGGGGAGGAGGGGGTATAACTAATGAAATTCTATAAATGTGATGACCAAAACAAGAGATATTCAATGTCCGCATTAGATTTCGTAAAACTACGCAGTCTCCTTTCTTACCCTTTGAAAGTAAATTTAAGTGCGCACCCTTTCAGTTTTTCACGAACATCTCGCAAACGTTGGAGAAATTCACACAAAATGAATACAATTTATGAAGCCTATACAATTTCCTTCAAAATGCTTTTTCATCCATTCAAATCACGCAGTTTCACTAAGTAATTAAATAAAAAACAAATGATTAGAAGTTTGGCGAGAGAATGCAAGAATGTATTTGTTTACAGCTATCCATAGGAACTATTGCGGTAAAAATTACATCATCGTAGCAATCATCCACGTACGTGGTTGAGGGGCGGGGGAGCTAGGTAGGTAGGATGTGGCAGAGTAATAACAAGTGGGACGGGGATGGGACGCAGCAATACAGGCTAGGGCGGAATACACTCTACGGAGAATTCATAAAATTCATTCCTTTTACTGTCTAATAGAAGATTGTGATTGGTAAAAACCGACGTAACGCAAGGTACTTCAGTCACTTGTCCAATATATTTCCAATGAAACCTGTCCTCGATTTCAAAGATACTTTCACGGCTATTCCGTGTAAACCCATTAACGTTTTGTAGTGTTGTGTAAATTTGCGATTATACCACTGTACATGGAATGCTGAAAGAAATGGGATATCTTGGAATATTCAGATTCGAAAGCATTTAGAATCCGTGGCAGCAGCCGCCACGTATTTTCTCAGCGCTTTTCCATAAACGCGTCAATAATCCGCGCCCCGCCCCAATTGGCGGGCGGCGGCGTCTGGAGGCGGCGGGCGCGCGACGCGCAGCTGCCGCGACACCAGGAATAACCCCGGGATCGTCGTCTGCCGAGTTGTTTACGAAGCGCGCAGTCTGCCGCGGAGGCAGTGAGCGCTGTCTCTCAGGACCATCGTCGCACCGCGCCCGGGTGCGGGGAGTGTGGGGTGGAGAGAATGGGATGTGGGGTGTGGAGTATGGAGTGTGAGGTGTGGAATATGGGTTGTGGAGTACGGGGTGTGGAGTATGGAATGTGGGGTGTGGAGTATGGGGTGTAGGGCGAGGAGTATGGGATGTGGGGTGGGGAGTATAGGATGTGGGGTGGGGAGTAAGGGGTGGGTGGTGGGGAGTATGGGGTGTGGGATGGGGAGTATGGGGTGTGGGTTGGGGAGTATGGGGCGTGGGGTGGGTAGAATGGGGTGTGGGGTGGGGAGTATGGGGTGGGGGAGTATGGGGTGGGGGAATATGGGGTGTGGGAGTATGGGGTGTGAGAGTATGGGGTGGGGGAATATGGGGTGTGGGAGTATGGGGTGTGAGAGTATGGGGTGTAGGGAGCGAGGTATGGAATATGGGGAGTGGGTTGCGGGGAGTGGATTGTAGGGCGTGGAATGTGGAGTGCAGGGTGTACAATATGAGGTGCGGGTGAGGAGTGCAGGGTGTTGGGTACGGAGTGTGGAGTATAGGATGTGGAGGGTGAGGTGCGGGATGTGGAATGTGTGGTGTGGAAGTTGGGGTGTGGGATACGAAGAGTGGGGTGCGGGGTGAAGAGTGCAAAGGGTGGGTTGTGGAATGTGGAGTACAAAGTATGGGGTGTACGGTGCGGGGTGTAGAGGGTGAGGTGCGGGATTTGAGGTGTGGGGTTCGAGGTGTGGGGTTCGAGGTGTGGGGTTCGAGGTGTGGGGTTCGAGGTGTGGGGTTCGAGGTGTGGGGTTCGAGGTGTGGGGTTCGAGGTGTGGGGTTCGAGGTGTGGGGTTCGAGATGTGGGGTTCGAGATGTGGGGTTCGAGATGTGGGGTTCGAGATGTGGGGTTCGAGGTGTGGGGTTCGAGGTGTGGGGTTCGAGGTGTGGGGTTCGAGGTGTGGGGTGTGGAGGGTGTAAGTGCGGGGAGTAGAGGGTGGGCTGCAGGTGTGGTGTGGGGTATGGGGTAGAAGAGCGAGACATGGAGTATTTTATGTGCTGGACGGGAGCGGAAGCGTGGACAGGCTGGCCGACATGACGGGAAAAGGAATCGGAGAAAGACATAGGATAGACGGAGGGGAAAACAGTGAAGGACGACGATGTATAACGAGAAACGGCAGAGGTTGGAAACGAGTGACGGGTAGTACAAATAGAAGCCATGGAGGAAATATGGAAATAGAGGCCAGATATGTTCCAATGCAGCCAGAGGAAGCTACTATGAGAAAGAGGACGGATACACGGCAGAGTATACAGAGGCACGGATACAGTGCAGTGACAAAATGGCGGGAGATAATTTCCCTCAGTCACCACTCATCAACAACCACGCAACAGTGTGCGTTAATAAAGCCGACGATTAATTCCCCAGTTGTGGGAGAATATAAGAGCCAGCGGTGAGGTACATATTGCGCGAATTATTGGACGAACTTCATTGGCAAACGACATCAGGAGATGGATAAACGGTGAATGAGAGACGGTGAAAGAAGGTGGACGAGGAAAGAAGACATAATTGGCGATGGGGTTCAGAAGACAGAAAGACTGGCGCGGGGGGTGGGGAGTGCAAGATGGTGGGCAGTGAGGCGACAAAGTCGGCGGCGAACAAGTGTCGTAACGAAATTAAGCCTCGTTCCGGGAATTCTCACAAAACACAGACGTGCGACCGAGCGCAGCTGATTGGGTCAACTTGTAAGTGCGTTATAATTCCCAAAGCGGCTGCGGTCGACCAGACAATGTCTCTTCGTGTCCCGAACTGCTCTATTGACAGCGATGAAGACAGTGAAAATTGTTTTCTCACATTAATGTACGTAGAAAAGATGTGAATCAAAATGGAAATAAAAGTTAAAGTATGCCTCAAATTCCCAAGTCTAATAGTGATAAACTATTTATTTACTAAAACGAATCATATTCTTTAGATTAAACAATTCATTGTAAGCGATAAATATTGTAACTTATCTTCAGTTAGAATGAGAATTAAACGTCGCACGACTTCAATGTTGTTGGGAGGACACCTGTACAGAGCAATTAGCGAAGTCCAGACAACTCTCTGACATTCCGAGTGTTTCATGCGCGCTAAAAATCCGGATTCCTCCCGCCCGTTCTTTGGTCGAATAAACGAGCTCTCTGAAATCCGAGATGAAACGATTATAAAGCAACGCAAGGTTACCGACTTCCGCGAAGATTCACGAGCATCCTCGGCCACGAAGACCGGTAAGTCACACGCACAGTCGGCGGAGGAGGGACCTGCCACCGCGTCCGTCTGCGCGTAACGAGGCTGCGCAGACGCTTTTAGCCTCATTTGCCCCTTGCGCAACGGTTTAGCTCCTCTTAGCGCTTGGGCACTAACAGATACCAATTCAACGGTTTAGCACTGACCAGCACGGCATCAGTGTCGAGTGCAGGCGAACCCTGCAACTTTTCCTTCTGGATTCTAGTAATACTCGCTTCTACAGTGCGATTTTTATAACTCTGCCCCTCAAGCCCTTATGGCCACGACGGAATATCACACGACGTTTCGCGTCTTTCTCCCTAGTACCGCTAGAAGTCGCACGATCGCAAGCACTGCTTGATACGGTCGCGATCACGCGATACCTGGCGGCACGACTGAGAACATCGCGAAATACCGTGACATATTCCATCCTGAACACGAGCCTTGACGGGCAAAGTTAGAAAAATCGCAGTATAGCAACACGTGAGTGACAAAATGACGAAGACGCGGTAGCAGAGGAGAAAATCCAATATCAATAATACATCCATCAGAATCACCTCTGATGTAAGTGAATTTGTTATTTCAGGCTGATCTGCAGAGTTACGTTCCACTTTTACATGAAATTAGAAATGAACGTTAATTCACCCATCGTCAGGAATATAAATATGTTTTGTTATTTAGTTGAGAGGAAAATGTATTCTCATCAAATAATGACATGAAAGTTTATTTTCATTTATATTAACCAATGATCTTTAAAACAGAACGGCATATACTACTTTTCTATTTGTATTCATACAGTAGAAGTAAAAATAATGCTTTAATTCAACACTTTTGGAAATACTGACTTCAAGACACGATTAATAAAAATAAAAAACGAACGGCTGCGTGAAAGATCGAAAACTTAAATGAATGATAATTCCTTCCGACAGTTTGCGGCTTTTCCCCAGAACTGAAACCACGCTACGTCAATTTCTTCACCAACTCCTCGCGCCTGAAATACCCCTGGGGCACGCCAGATCCACCGACCGACGCGCGAGGCGAAAGGAACTTCTTCCGATCCGAGAGAAGATTCGCCGGCTCACAGGCGTCAACTCTACTGAGCGTCAAGAGGAACGCGAGGAACAGGCCACGTGGGGATTCGTTCGTTCGTTCGCGCGCCCACTCGTTCCTTCGCTCGTTCACGGAGTCTCCGGGTCTCGGAAGGGAACGGGCTCGCCGGCCGGCTCGCAACGCAGAAAAACGCAAATATTTGCCTCCTGAATGGAGGAAAGCTCAGGGAAGAGCAGGCACCGCGAGAGCGCGATATGGAAGCTAGCCTCATGTTCGGCCGCGCCTCGATGCGCGTTTGTTTGTAGAGCTCGCTCGCAGCGACGGCGGCGACGGCGGCGGCGGCGGCAGCGGCGGCGGCGGCGGAGGCGGCGGCGGCGGCGGCGGCGGCGGCGGCGGTGACGGCGGCGGCGGCGGCGGCGGCGGCAGTGACGGTGGCGGTGGCGGTGGCGGTGACGGTGACGGTGACGGTGACGGTGACGGTGGCGGTGACGGTGGCGGTGGTGGTGGCGGCGGCGACGGCGACGGCGGCGGTGGCGGTGGTGGTGGCGGTGACGGTGGCGTTGGCGGCGGCTCTTGTGAGCAACTGCGAGTAATCAAGACTCATTCTCGACTCTTCCACAACTTGGTCTGAATGAAGAAGTAAAACGTCACCTGTAATACATTTGCTTTTGATTCGCATTCATTAGGAAATCTCGTCGAATGAATGAAATACTAGATCAGCATTTTTAATTTGTAAAAACGAAAGTGTTTGATGCGCATTGATACGAAATATTCGAACGAACATGTACTAAACCTTTTAAAGTGAAACATAAATATTCAAGAAGCCTCGGGTTCTAGAAATAGACTATTACAGCACTTTCTTTTAGCTACGGCGACAAGCGTTATATTCTTCCACACCTCGTAGGGAGGCGTGTTCTCTAGTGCAGGGCAGTAACGCAGCGAATGCCATCCCGTGAAACATTAGCGGGGGTGGAAGTGGAGGTGGTGATGATAGCGGCGGCGGTGGTGGTGGTGAACGCGATAGTGAGGGAGGCAGTACTGGTGATGATGGCGGTGGTGAAGGCGGTATTTGGTGTTGTGGAGGTGGTGGTAGTGGTGGTGATGGTGGTGTTGGTGGAGGAAGCATTAGTGATGGCGGCGCAGGTAAAGTCGGCATTGTCTTGGTGGAGGCGGTGGTGATGGTGATAATGTTGGTGAAAGAGGCAACAGTGGTGATGGTGGCGATGGTGAAGGCGGTTTTGGTCATGGTGAAGGGGTGGTACTGGTGATCTTGGAGGTGTTGATGGAGGCGGTAGTCCTAACGATGAAAGTGGTGGTGGTGTAGGTGACTGAGGTAGATACAGCAGTGGCGGATACGATGACAGTGTTGGGAGGGCGACAGCGATGGTATAGTGCGATTTTTCTAACTCTGCCCCTCAAGCCACAATGGCCACTATGGCATTCCACACGGCATTTCACGTCTTTCTCCGTCATGCCGTTAGAAGTCGTATGATCGCAAGCACTGTTTGAAACGGTCGCGATCGGGCCGTACCTCGCGGAACGACTGAGGACGTCGCGAAATATCGTGACATATTCCATCCTGAAGACGGGCCTTGGGGGGCAAAGTTAGAAAAACCGCAGTATAGAGGCAATGGTAGTAATAGCGACAGCGGCAGTGAAGGCGGCGGCGACGCTGCGTTGCGCACGCGGATGCGCCTGGCAGTGCCGCCCACGCCGCCACATCCCATCCTCCCCATCCTCCAAGCTTCCTTCCTGGAATATCGAGCGCACGGACCGGGAGAGATGGCTCAGTGCATCAACTGATGTTTCTCCAGTCCCTCTGACCGGGAGGTCCTAGGTTCGAGTTCCGACGGCGGCAGGGGATTTTCGACATTAGCTTTTCAGCTAGGTCGAATTCAGTCGCTGTCTGGAGGAGAATTCTAGCAGCCGGCTGCTCTGATCGGTAGTTTTCCGTGGTTCCTCCGATCCAGGTGAATACTGGAGCAGTACCCAAACAAACGGGCAACGGACCGCGCGCGATCTTTTGCTTCCTCTTCCTTGTCCTATCCTCACCTCCTTACACTACCACACAGGCCGGGAGACCGGTCGGGAGCTTAAAGCTTGTCCCGGCTGGGGCGGTGTCCCGCTGGTGGGAGATACCTGGTTGTGGGAAAACCCCGCTAGTCGACGGTAGGTCGGCGCCAGTTCTCGCCATCCAGCGTGAAAAGATCACCGCCACCTCCCGAAGGAAAAACACGCATTACACTTACAGGACTAATGACCTAAGTAGTTGACGCGCCCGGAATCACGAACAATCATTCAATCATATCAATCGAGCGCACGGCGCGGCGTATTGTCTGTTTCGCACACTGCGATAAATCTGCGATCGAAAAATGAAGAGACGTCCACCAACACACGACTGATATCCACTCTATGCTGTACTTGACGTCAGTCGTCTTTCCAAATATGGCCCATTCCTTCAGCGGAGAATATTTATTCGCATTTCGTGAGCCGGCTTTCGTAACAAAACTGAGAATAACGTACAAGTTTCATGCTGCGTGTTGCCTGACCGTCAGCACACGAACTACACAGAACGACGATGATGAATGGCATGCCACGAAATAAAGGGACGTCAGAGAACTGTCGGCTGATAAGCTGACTGTGAGCACTTTGTGTAACTGATAAGCACACGGTGTACCTTGGCGGAAAACGTCGTGCCAATGGGTTGGCAGTAGTTTGTTCGGAATCTAGAAAAAACGAACTTTTACTTTTAGCCTAATGGTTTTTGGAGTAATATTCCATAAATTACGTAGTTATCGACCGAGAAAATCACTAAATTCTAAACAGTTGTTTGAAGGAACGTAATGCAAATTTGGATGCACAGGTCTTCTAGCACGAGACATCGGTGCATTCCTGTGGCTACTCAGTCTTTAGTGGTCACCAACGTGCGATTTGTATAAAAAATCGGCGTATCTGGAGGGTATGTACGGAAAAGCACTCAGGAGACAGAAAATGTGTAAGTGAGCGTTAACTGCAGAGACCTAAAGAAAGGCCAGTAACGGAAAACGGATAACAAGAAAACAGTGGAAACTCAGGTTGTATCGTACAAAAGACTCAACCTCCGCAAGAAGCAATAGCAACGCCTGGCCGTCTGAAACAATGGAACGATCAAGATGCAAAGAGACGCAACTGTGAAGGGGCTAGACTCTAGAGACTACTGGGAAGCAACAACACTCAAGAACTGCAGCGCAAGAAAACTGAAGGCGTCATGCAAGAAGCAACAATAGCAAGCGGAAAATAACACGAAGCTACAGCAAGAACGCTGGGGGCCAACAAGACAGCATGAGATCATGTGACCCAATGATCCACGAGATGCGAAGTAACTTTCTTATGCAACACGGTGACAAAGAAGAAAAGTGATGGCTAGGAACACAAAGCAAAATAAAACGAAATGAGCACACAGAGGGCAACTACCGTAAGAGAGTATAAAAGGTAATAATACAATATACAAAACAAAGTATTAATTGAGGTATCCAGTGAGAGAGGGAGCCAAACCACAAAACCCAAAATATCGATTTATGAACGTAATTGATTATGAACACTGAATTTGTTAATAAATCAATTTTTAAAATCCGAGGGCAAGTTCTCACCTTATTCCTCAATTGATACAATATAATTCACCATTGGCGAAGAGAAGTACAGTAATCCCTCAACATTCGAGAGAGTTAGGTTCCCAAAAAGCATAGCGATTGTCAAATACGCGAATGTTGAGTCTATCTTTTAATGAAAAAGGATGGGTTAAGTTCATGGAAATCGAAAAGCTGTTGAAAAAAGAAAGGAAAAAACTATCTGTCAAACAATTGCAGTAGAACTGAGTAAGCGCTACTACAAACAGAATCCACAATTAACATACTAAAGATAATAAATAAAACAATATTTGAAAGTTTGAAATATTCCTCTTTTAAATTACGAAGTTATTTCCATGTTCGGATCCCCTTTGTACCAGAGCTTGTTGAAGTTTTAGAACGCCATTAACAGTTTTGACATTGAAGTTGCTTCAGGACGCAGTTGCGCTTCCATTACTTCAGCAATACTATCGAAGACATTTTCTTCGCTGATGAGGTTTTTCTTCGCTGATTTCAGCGAGGTCATTGTAATGAGAGTTGCACAGATCCTGAATGTTTTCTCTGTTCATGTGGCCAAAACCCTTACCTCCAATTTGACCCAAAAGAATTTTACAATTCTGTTAATGTGAACTGACATCCCAACTTTAACATTTTTGCAGAAAGTGATACTTTGAGCTCGGGTGTCTGCCGAGTTCGTTTCCGAGATGACGCTGATTGAGGAAATGAAATGTGCTCGCTTTCAAAAAAATGTAGTATAACCAAAAGACGCACTCGCGAATGTTGAAGTCGCGAATGTTAAAACCGGGAGCATTTCTGAAATCCCGAATCTTCGGAACTCACGAATAGTGAATTCGCGGATGTCGAGGGATTACTATATGCGAATAATACTGACCCACGATGAAACCCAACGGACGCGTCTGCGCGAGACTATAAAGACCGCCAGGCGTCGAAAGACAAGAGGGCAGGCACCGGGGCGAGCGGAAGCGGCGAGTCGCCGCGAGAAGCAGCCGAGGCGAGCAACGAGACGCGTGGCGGGGCGGGGCGGGGCGGGGCAACGCGAGCGGTCGACCGGCTGGCTGGCCCGCTGCCTGGCACGGTTCCCGCCGCCCGCCCCGCTCGCCTCCCCGCGCCCCGCCCCGCCCAGCCGCGCCGCCCAGCCCACCGACGCCGCAGGTCGCCTTCCCTTATTTGGCCGTTTGGCCGCAGAGAACTCGTCACGCGCACCGCCGCCGCCGCCCGCGGTAGTTTCTCCGCGGCCAGGCGGCCGCGGCGGAGTTGGTACGCAGGCCGTATGAAGCGGCTGGGATGTCGCCTATACGGCAACAGTCACAATAGAACCGATTTTGGCCGAAATTTCCGTCGGTCGATGTTGAACGCACAAAATTCAACGAAACAGACCTGCCTCCGACAGCCGATATTTTCACACATACAGGAAGAGGTCGTTCGTGTTCGCTATCACCGTTTCCGTTTACCGTCACTTGTTTCAAAGAATCCGGATTGTCCGACGTCGGCCAACCATAATTTCGGCCACAATCGGCTCAACTGTGACCAACGCCTAACAAAGACAGTACAGCCGGACAAACAAGGGTTAGCCACTGAAAGGGCCGGGTGTGGAAAATTGTAATAAGGACATGGGGACGGTGAAAAGGCACGGCAGGAGCAGCGGCGTGATTGGGGGCTTTAGGGAAGGGCGGAGACAGATGCGGGAACAGCGAGGGTCAGCGGCGGGGATAGAGAAAACAGTTGAAGCAGGGCCGATGGCAGGAATGGGGACAACCGCCGTGTCGGGGGCAACGGCGGGGATGGTGACAGTGGCGGGACCTGCAACAGTGCTCCGACTCGCGGCGCGGAGGGGCGGGGCTGAGTCAGCGGCGGGGGCGGAGACAACACTACTCGTGTCGATCGTGCCGTTCCACCCACCGGGGCGGCCGAGAACGAAAGCCGAGCCGCGCGCCGCTCGAACGCACGCATGTTACCGCGTCGAAACACGCGTTCGCCCTCGCCGCCCGCCGCGTGATTTGCGACAGGCTGCGGCGGCGGCGGCGCGCGGGACGCGGAGCGGGGTGGAGGGGAGGGGGCGAGGTCCGCCGCCGCACACTGCTTAACGAAGCGCTCGCGGCTAATTGGACTTATTATAAAAGCTGCAAGCCAGCCGTTCTGCGCCGAGATGCGCGACTTACGACCAGCCGCTGCATTTACAACATGCAACCGCGCACGCGCGCGCGGATATATCACCGGCGACGTTATGGCTGTACTGACACATCTGCGAACGGGAACATACAGTGCGTGCGGTGCTTGGAAACGGCGAAAGATATATTTTCTAAAAAGTTTTCTCCTCGCACTGAAACCGGGTGTTCTTTATTGCTCGAGATATATCTATCGCCGACATACGTCAGGTCTGATTTCAAAAGCACCAACGAGCAGTAGCGCAGCGAAAACATCTACCGCTTATTAGCGTCCGTGCGGGATGACAATAGCTATAAACTACTCGTCACGAATTGCCGCACCCTCGCAAATAGGATATTCCAATAGAACATCCCGACCTCATGTTACGAAACTTAAACGCCGGTGCTTCGTCTATAGCAGCTGTGAAGTAACATTTTGTCAACGGCGCATGCGCGTGGTTGGACATGGCGTCGCCGATGGAGAGTTCATACTTCGTAAATAACGAACCCGAAATTTAGCACGTGCGAGAAGGAGCGTGACTTGTTTTTCCGCGCGGGGTGGGGCGGGGGGAGGGGGAGAGAGGGTTGAGAGGTGGCGGAGCCGAGCGCGCGAGAAGATGGGCGAAGGCGCTGACGGAAATCTCGAGTTCGATACCCGAGGAGCGGCCCGTGCCGAAAGGGTGGCGGTAACTAACTCCCGTGCGCGTAAACAAAGCGAGGCCGCTGGCCCCACGCACCGCGGCTCGCGCTAACCATTATTTCGACAACGCGGTGAGTGGCGGTTGGCACAGGATGCGCAAGGGAATGGCTTCGCTCCCGAATGAACATTTCCTCCGAACACTCATAATAAGTAGAGGCCGAATTTTTATGTAATTACATACTTTTTTGTCTTTCTACTTACCGTTCTCAAAATTGTAATCTTGGCGAATCATCGCCCTCCTAACACAATATCCAATTTTTCGTTACAAATTTTTAAATATTTAGTAACATATTACATATATTGCAGTTTTCACAATATATTTTCTTATTCTAAACATTTTCTTCAATTTTATTACTTTTTTATAAAAAGGAGTATTTATTTTTAAATCAGCATTTTTTTTCTACATTTTTGGTGAAATGTAGGTGTCAAAAGTATTACTGACACTCCGTTTTGTGATCTGAAAGCTCATTTTTCGAGAAAAGTTTGCGAGGTCCTGGATTAAAATAGATGAAGCCTTTACTACTGACGAGAAAGTGTGCATCAACTTATGGTCTCGAAAATGTTTTTAAAACGTTTGTATTAATTTTAAAATGTATTTAGGACATTTTTTTCTAAATGTAATTTTGTTTAAATGTTTTTAATTAGAAAATTTTTAAATTACATATTATACCTGATTTTACATATTTCTTACATATTCTTACAGTTTTTATTACACATTTATGAACATATTTTGACGTTTAATACGACGTGCGATTTTTCTAACTCTGCCCGCCAAGCCTCTATGGCACGATGGAATATCACACGGCATTTCGCGTCTTTCTCCATCATACCGCTAGAAGTCGCAAGATCGCAAGCACTGCTTGATACGGTCGCGATCATATCTGGCGGTACGTCTGAGAATGTCGCGAAATATCGTGACATATTCCATCGTGAAGACGGGCCTCGAGGGGCAAAGTTAGAAAAACCGCAGTATACATATTTTTCCGGTTTCTACTGATCACGGTAAAGATAGTACAAGACGAGACCTAACACTCAAATGTGATGTAAAGCAAAATATATATGAATTGATGGAGTTCCACGATTAACTGACATATTGCGAATATAAGGCCGTTGTGACTTATTAATTTTCGTTTGGGAACTATCAAGGCTAAAACAATTGTTACTATCCGAGTTATAAGGGACTTATTTTTCAAAATATATGTTAGTCTGTACCAATTATATTTAATATGAATGGATACAGCAACTTATGGATATACTAAAACTGCTCCTGCTCCTTGTACGCCTGTTAGTATCCCTGAATTGTAGTCTGTGTTGGAAGGGAAGCGAAAAAACATTGGAGGGTGTGGAAGGAACGGTGCTTGCTTGGAGTTTCAACGTTACCTATGGAGTAATAATCGATACATGCAACGTGAACGAATGAAAAAAATATTTATCAAGTCGTGTATCTCTTAACAGAACGCACATGAGGAAAACAGAAAATGCACCTATTGCGAATCCCAGAAAATGATTAACATTTCCAGTAATCCATGTACATACATAGTTACAGTAATATTTTCTCGCATTTACATACAGGTGCTGCCATGTCACACGCACATAATGGCCAGAGATTTGAGCGGTTTCGTAGCAGAAGAGAAACCACTAGGCGAGCTCAGACTGGGAGAGTTTACAGCAGAGCTCGTCAACAGTCAAGGACTGGGCATCGCGTGCCTGCGCTTCTCAACAATTTAAAAGGCCTCCGCCATCTGGGATCTCCTCGTCCAGCACCGGCCGCCTTTTTAGGCAGGCGAGACACGAAGTTGAACACATCTCACAGGCGCCTAAGAAACTGTACAACGCATTACTCGGTCGTAATAGCGCGTGAATGAATCAAGGAAATTATGGGAGGACTAATGAAAAAGGTCGTCCATATGGAAATTTAATAAGTTAAAATAGAGAAACACCGTTTAACGAAAACAGGAGGTGTACGTTTAAAAGCTGTGAATTAATAAAATACTCTTATATTTACAGCTCAAGCGACATGCATTCCTGACCCTACTGTTTTTTCGCCACGTGCCCGTAAAAACGCCTTTCTCCGTTTGTGATACGTTTTCACAGATGCTCCGTCATAAAGAGAGAGTTCAAAAACAGATTGACTATTGAGTGTAGACAATTCCTGATCTGGGTAGAGCATAAAATTGCAATTCAAAACGGACTTTTCTAAACAAGGTTTCAAGTCGTAATTAAAATGTAAGGGCGACAAGTCTTAATTTCCATCAAACTTTCTCAATATAGCGCTGCTCCCAAACAATACTCTTCCCATGTATCAAACGACTGCGATCGCGTGAATCATACCGCTCAACACGTGTCGCAATCAGAGAACGGTACAAAAAAGTGTGTCATCCGTCAAAGACGTAGCAGCACGTTCGGATAGCACGAATCCGAATTTCAAGGCCTAGCAACCCCCTCCACAAGTCATTTCCTCCTGTAGGGTCGCCTTGTGCGTGACGCGGGGAGGCGTCGGGTCGCGGGGGTGGCGAGGCGAGCCACGCGGGTCGCAGACGGCGGCGCGGTGGCGTGGCATGATGCGGTTCCGGGAAGGAGAGCGGGCCTGTGGCGCTGACCGCGTATGGCGGCGGCGGCGGCGACTTTCCAGCCCCCCAGCTGGCCAGCTGCGCCGCCGCCGCCGCCGCCGCCGCCGCCGCCGCCGCGGCTGCCGCACGCGTCCCGCGGCCTGCGGGCTCCACTTACGCGAGTATTGACGAAAGAAAGTGTCAGCGCCCTCGGCGCGCTGAAAGCAACGCTTCCCGCAACCATCTGCGCGAGTTGCGACACGCGGGTGGCAGGGTCGGGTCGCGCAGGCACGGGTTCTGGCCGGTAGGTGCAGCGCGCGGACCCCCAGGTGCAGAGGCGTATCTACGGTATGGCACACGTGGCACATGATGGGCGCCACTCACAAGGGTTGCTATTTAGAGTATAACCCGCTAAAACGAATAACAACCCGAGTGTGATTTCTTCTAACCCTGCCCCTCAAGCCCCTACAGCCACGATGGAATATCACACGGCGTTTCTCATCTTTCTCCGTTATGCCGCTAGGAGTCGCTTGATCGCAAGCACGGCTTGATACGGACGCGATCCTGCGATATCTGGTGGCACGACTGAGAACATAGCGAAATACCGTGACATATTCCATCCTGAACACGAGCCTTGAGGGGCAAAGTTAGAAAAATTGCAGTATAATTTGAAGTGTATTGACAAGGTCGCAAATTCTATGCTTGCCATGAGCGTCTGAATACCTAGATACGCCTCTGACCAGGTGTACCCTTAACGACAGATGGACTTGTTAAGAGGTCGGAGATGGCGCGGGCAGTATCCAAAGCCAGTCTACAGAACATCATCATTCCGAACATCATTACTGATGTTGAGAAAGAACGCATTTCAAGTTATCAAGATACTTGCTCAGTGTACTCGAGTGTCGTCTCATTAGCTAACATTAGCGTTTTAGGAGACCTAACTAATCGCACCATATGCTTGCTTATGTTACGTTTGAAATGATTCTCGTTGCAGTATTATAAAAGAAGCCATTCGCTCACTTTTTCCAATAATACCAATATCAGAGTTTATCAGAGTTTACGCCACTTCCTTTCATTCGGGTCCGAATCAAGGATAGTCTTATTTGCGATTGTATTTGGTGTAGTACACCACATTGGTCCGCACAGATATACAATTGCTTCTTGCATGATTTGCAAAGAACTCGTTGCGTAACTGCGAAGCTTCGAACAAACTATTGCAGTCTGTCCCCTGATTTCCTCATTGATCCCAATCTGGTCGAGAATTTCACCACGGAAAAGTAGAGGCTGTCAATCTAGGTTGTTTTCACAGCACGGTAGCATTTTGTTCAGTCGACTTTGGCGGTCTGATTTCCTCTTTCACTCATTTGAACCAATGCAATACAAATTTAAATGAACTGATATTAGTTACGAGACATTTTCGTGTTTTTTTTTTCTGTGCCGAGTGGGGATCTAGTGCAGACGAGTCATAAGCCATGTCTCCAGAAAGGGGGTTAACTTTTGTATTGAAGAGTCTTCTAGAAGACTGGATTGAGGAAAAGGAGTACGGCAATGAGGGTAGTGAGTAATTAAGTATCAGTTTTCGCTGACGGCTAACAAGGAAAACATGAACCGTGAGACAGACGTCGAAATCCTCTCTGATGAATAATACTTATCTTTCCGGAATCATATATCACCTGTCTAGCTGACTGCAATACTGTTTCTCAGGATTCGTTTGAATCAGGTTTACCGTCTGATAAACTTTTAACACAAACTAAGTAAAGTGTTCATGAAAACAGTCTGATATCCCAGCGATCCAACTCCAAACCGACATCTCAGCGATCCAACTCCGAGCCGACATCTCAGCGATCCAACTCCGAGCCGACATCTCAGCGATCCAACTTGAATCCGATATCTTAGTGGACCAATCCAATCCGATATCTTAACGACCCAACTCCAACCGGTATCTTAGCGTTACAATTCCAACAGGTATCTTAGCGTTACAAGTCCAACCGATAACTTAGCGTTACAATTCCAACCGATATCTCAGTGATCCAACTCGGTGTACCGCCTCCTGTTCTCGCCACGCGGAAGGCGCTGCGCAGGCCACGGCCTGCCAGAGGCGTGTGGGGCGGACCCGCCCTTCTGGGGGCTGCGTTTATTTTCCTCGCGCGAGCGGAGGCGGCGGGGGCGGGGGCGGCGCGGGCGGAAGGGCGTTCGCGCGGGAGGAGAGGGGAGGGGGAGGGGGCGGGGGTCGCGCACACGTGTGCTCCGCTGCGACGCGACGCCTCAGCTGCCGGCGGCGACGGCGGTGGCTCCGGGAACGGCGAGCGGTCCACGGGCACCGCGACGCTCGGGACGGTGAAGCCCGCACTGGGGAAGAGGCGGGGAGGAGAAACGCTGGGATACTCCATTCGTTGTATTTTGGATCTAGATCAATAAAAATAAGGACTTGTTGCACGGCGTAGCGTTCCGCCATTGACAGCAATCTTCGGACTACTATTTCCGATTTAAATATAGTGACGTGTGACAGATCGGCTGAACGCGTGATCCAGTCGGGAGCTTCATTACGTGTTCAATTTCACGTATCGAAGATCCCGATTGGATAACCGCGTCTCAGTGGATGATCTATCATAAGTCGCTATATTTAATTTGGCACTTTACGCACGTGCAGAACCTTGCGATTGCTAGAAGTCGTTTGCTGCAAGAGGTCCCTATTTACGAAGAACGTAGCCGCCATATTTCTGGAAATCCGAAATATCGACTCTTTCTGTGTCATTAGTAAAGACTTTAAAGTTCAGTAAATAATGGGGCAGTTTAGGATTGGTAAAGGCTGAGCATCCGACACATAGGAGCTGCACAGCATCATAAGAGAATGAAGTTTAAACATGATGTGAAGTGGGCATTTTCATTCCACAGCCTCCCCACATAGACGTAATTTGTTAATATAGTAAACGTCAAATAAAATGGACAAAAATGCGATCGGTGACCTCAGTTTCACCAATACAACGCCAATATAAATTCAGTCATCTTATTTGATAACTACTTTGATGAATTTCACAACGGAAATAAAGATGGTTAGTGTAATCTTGGAATGCTTTGCGCCGAAAAGTTCACGACTGATTAACGCCGCATTACAACTGCGTCAGATTCAAATATTTTACATCCTGTATATAAAAACGGATGTTGCAACAGCGCCTACATACAGTTGACGTGGTGTTGAAAGTGGCCTGTTAGGAAATAGAAAGATGATTCAATGTCTTTTTTTCCTACGTCATTTCCTGCACGTTTTAAAATGGCGATAATACCGAGTTTTCTTCTTCCCTGTTCTCTCCCGGAATCCCTACGCACAAGAAACTATTCTTCAAAGTGTCAGGCAAATCGAACACCCACCTGCTCTCTGTCCCCATCTCAACGCCTCAAAAAAAAACAAAAAACCACTCCCTGGCATCTTGCATCCATATGGCGCGTGCGTGATGCAACGCGCTGCACATTTACTGTAATCAGCCACAATAACACCCGGCAGGTGATAAACCGTCTGAGAACCTCATAACTTATTTTCCTAATAGTGGCTCCGACACTGACTAAGCGGAGATAGTCAAACGACGACGATATAGCGCCACGCGTCGTCCCTAAGCCATAATGAGTGGGGAATCCTATTAGCGGGTGACATCTGCCCATTTTCCTCGTCGCAACTGACGAAACCCCCGCGCCACGACCCGCCGCCTTCGCCAACGCACACTGGTCCGAAAGGTGAATATAAAAACGGCAATAATTGAATATTGCGAGAGGGGTTCGAATCATATACTTAAAAGTAATGCCTTACGTTGAATCACAGAATGAACTACATTACAAAAGATCTTCCGACGGAATTCTTTTCTGCAAGGCCCACATTCACGAACAATTACAGTTTTCTTCTGTAGTGACACAGTTGGAACTTCATACAACTCCTGTTAACAGCTGCCAGCCTACATTTTAAACCAATAATGAACCTCCTTGCCAAATCCTTATTCACAAACTATCGGTAATTCACTTTCGGATTAGAAGAAATAATTTCTTATTGAAAAGAGGCGTGAATCTGCGGGAATACTAATAATACAGTGCGCCAAGAAACATTCTCCGCACCAAGCGGAATCAGGTCTTCCAATTAAAACTTGTATTTATGTTGGTAACAACCAGATCACTAGGGAACAAATGAAATGGAGAACACTTCTAGCATCTATTATGATTGAGGTGAGTACGCAATGTATATTTTCTTCCGTTACCAACTGCACCTCGTGCTACCAACGTAATTTCAGTTGCAAGCGCTCTCACCGGCAAGGTGCCACTGTGGAGACACTTCCCTGGCGCGTTATTAATTTACTATAGTTTATAAATCTAACGGAAATGGATGATTATTACTTCTATTACAATAAGCGCACAATGCTTGCAAGGAATAAAACGCTATTTTATACTGACAAGCAATAGCAATTATGTTTTCCATTCTCCATCTTCCTAATTCTGTGGTCACGAGGTAAAAGTTCTTAAGTCAATTTTTGGCAAAATTGACTGAAACTACAAGTTAAGTATCGATCTTTTATTTTAGTAAAACGACCGAATTCAAACGTTGCCTCCTTAACGAGAAAAAACGTCGGGAAATAGCGTTGAGCGTAGGAAAAGGCATTGGCTCAATAATCTAACCCTTGTTTTCTCCGAAGATTTTTGACAAGAACTTTTACTCCGTGACCACAAAATTGAATCTTGCGTTCCGTGTTTGCCCACCGTCTTGTCCCAGTCGGGCCCAGTGTGCGGCGTCGGGCTGCGGGGTCTTCTCGCCTCCGCGTGGCCACGCACAAATATGGCAAGAGCTCATTCACGCCCCGCATCGCGCCGAGCCGCGCCGCGCCGCGCCGGCCAGCGACCGCTTTCAACCCGGTTCAGGTTTCCCGCGCGCCATCTGGACGGCCCCGCGAACCCGCGAGCAGGGGCCCCTGGCCGGCCGGCCGGCCGGCCCGACCTGCGCCGCCTCCACCGCCGCCGCCCCTCCGCGAGTCAACGGCCGCTATCTCGGCCAGGTGCCCTGTGATAACGCGAAGGTGGCGGTGGAGAGCGCCTGCCGTCGCCCTAGCACCTGACTCCTATCAATCGTTGTGTGTTCGGCGCGTAGTCCGCCAACGCGGTCAGATTCGCCCACGAACGTCGAATGCCGCTAGAGAGATTTTGCACAGCGCCAAGCACCGAAGTCAGTTTGGAACATTACACATGCGCATGAGGATTTGGCCACGCTCAGAGGCTCAAAAGTTCTATACCAGGTAGCCATTCATTTCCTGAAACAAATTTCCCTGACGTTTTCCGGTTTTCCATAGCCTTTTTTTCTTTTTATTTTTTAATTTTTGATCAGATTTGTAGAGTCGCAATATTAGAAGAAAACATTAAAGAAAGCCTGATACTAATATGTCAGTTCGCTGATTTCGCCGTACGAATTTAAAAAACAACATAGAAATACAGCAATAAATAATGCTGTATTACATTCTTAGGAATAATAACTTAGTTTAATAACCATCTCAAAATTTTCTCAGACTTCTTAAGTTTCTCTAACGATTCTTCCAAACTCCCTGATTTTTTCGACTTTTCCTGATCATTGAAATTTCCTGATTTTTTTCCGTTTTTCAAAATGTGGTAATCCTGTAAACGCTGAGGTGTTTCATTCATACTTTGAAAAAAGTCTAGTATTGGAAGTATCACAACCTCCGTATTGTGGAATAGGGAGGTTGTAATATTTTCAATACTTGACATTTCAATACGCGTGAATCCATGTTTTGAAAGACATATATCGGCGATAAAAAAGTACATTACCGCCATGTAATACCCGACTATACGTCGAATGTCGGTCGTCTCAAAATAGGCTTTCCTTATAGTTTTTCACTTTTTCAAAGAAAGAACTATTGTCGAAGAGGAAATAATTGGGTATTTTCCTCTCCATTCGATAAGTGGATGGAACACATTTCGAGAAAATGTAAAGAACAAGAGGGGAATACACATTACAATTTTGTTTTGAATATTCCGTGCAAAAATAGAGTATTACATACTGGATGTATCAAGCTATATGAATAGTCAAAACCTAGCCAAAATGCTACCTGAAATAAACATTATCATTGTACATTCTATTCTGAGCTGAAGTATCCCCATTTTAAGTGTGAAAATGATCCTTTACAAAAGAACGTACCCCAAGAGATTATTACCAGCATCAATCCTTCGTGATCGAACAAATTTAATGAATTCTGATTTTCAAGAATTCTAAATTCTTTACAAGAAAACAGAACTTATGAAGATATACGCGACCCAGCAGTTCTCTTCAACCATAATCGTGATTTTTAGAACGGATAAATACTTATGTAAGTAGTCTCATGTATGTTCTAGTACCTAGTTATTCATTAATTTTTCTCTCGCCTATACACATTCATTAGAAAATATACATTTAGTTGTTTCACTTTCATCACGATAATCGTTCGTGCAAAAATATAAAAAATAAATATGTACAAACTTGTATAGTTTCACTCCAAGCAACGTAATGTTTACGCTAATTGGGGAAAATAAATTGTGTGAAGGCACAAGCTCTGCAATTAAATTCAATCGGAGTCACGGTGCAGGTAGGCACTAGAAACATTACGAAATAATTGGTTGAGCGTGATTATATTGTAACTAAATTGTTTTCACAGCTTAGAAAAAAATTGTGGGAATGAGCGATTCTTATGTAGAATTACTCACCAGTCGAAAAGCGAAGTAGAACTGTGGTTTTGGTTAATACTGCGAAACCGCATAATTGTATTAAATTTTACAATGTATATACAATTATTAAACAACGTACTTTGAATCGAATTTTTCATTCGGATACGTCTGAGTATGGCTGCAATTTCCATATCACGCGATTACGCGGATGTTGAATTTCTAGCATAAACATTTCAAATGAGATTTTATAAATCGAAAAATAAAAAGTTATGAAAACTGATAAAAAGCACATCTTTCCCGAAAAGACAGCGATGTATTTTGGATTGGACCACACGAGAATGTCGTTTCGGCAAATATGTATTATATTTACATTTTAGAATCTCGTAACATTATCATTTTTAAAATACCAGAATGGTAACAAAATTGTTCAAAAGGAAAATTGTCAAAACAAGTCCTCAAACAATCGCTAGCAGACTCTGCTTTTGACGGCCTTCAAATTATTTTGGATATTAATGAACTAATAAAGCGAGATTTGATTTTTATTTTCCTTCAAGGATATCACGATTCAAACAATATTTTCCTGGCATATCTTGAATAAAAACTCTTTGGAAGGAGATTTTTTACAAAGGAGAAAAGGGAACTGTTGTTGATTAAAAACACTTTTAACGCATAAACATAGTAATTTGTTCGCATCTTTTAAATTCACTGATACCAACCGGACTTTCGCGAGTCATTTAATTCAGGTGGGACTATTCCGAAGTTCGCAGCAGAGGCCCAAGAAGAGAATGATACAGAGAGTAGAGAAAACTGGAGGACCGCCCCCATTTAATATCCTCTTGCACAATTGCTAAGCCAGAGATCATACAGAAGTCGAGGAGTTGAAAGTATTGTGGAGGTTTTCGGGGACACTAATATTGGTTTCGTGCACATGGTGATTCCTAACACACACACAGAATACCAAGGTTCTGTAACCGCTCGATCTGTTTTTAAATTTAATTCCATAGGATTATATCAAATTATCATAATTTTTGAGGAACGAGCTTTCTTTAACATCTTCAAGTCAGTTGTTTTCAAGTTCAGCATCTTCAGGTCACGTATTTTATGACATTTAAAAAAATATGTTAATATCTTTTTTCGGGCATGGGGCACCGTTACGGACGGGAGCCCTAAGCAACTCTTTATTTCCTTTGTAGGTAAATCCCTCTCTGAAGACAATCACGGGCGAATCACGTTGAATCTAGGATGGGTAGTTCGCTCTAGGGATGCGACGTCGATGTCAATGTTTTCAAAAAGTCGATGTTTCTATAAAAAATATCGTTGTTTTAACCATCGATGTATTGAAGTCTCTGTTTTTCGAATCGATGTTTTACGCTCAATGTTTTTTATGGTTACGATGTTTTGACTGTGGATGAAAAATTCCCACAATCACAATTTTGTACAAGTGAAAATATGAAATAATAACTGATAGTACCACTGTCTGTTTTCGAACTATACGAACACGATATGTACTACCTTCATTAAAGAGACAGTTATTCCTCGCCCGATATCATCATGATGCCCTGATATTTCCTTCGTCTATGCTTACATTTCGCACATGGAGAGGCGTTGTTTAACTTCGTTTTCAATTAAATGTTAACTACCAAATACGATACACGACCATTGTCAAATTAAATTTTGTTACGCACGAATTTAATATTAGATGTTACTAAACATACTTTAAAACATAGATGTTCAAAAACGTCGATGGTTTCTGGTCGATGTAATTTTAACATCCACGTTTTAATTTTCGACATGGAAGCTAGTCAACATCGACCGTTTGTTGTGGATGTCGCATCACTAGTTCGTACCGCGGGCACTGGCTGCGCGCGGGCAGTCGCTTATCCCGCGCAGAGCTCTGCGGGCGAACGCTGCGCGTTACTACCTGGCTATTTCTGGCAGCGATGCGGGCATGCGGACGGGCCTCCGCGCGCGCGCACACACGCACGCACGCACGCGACACGGCGCGTGCGTGTGGGTTCATATGGCCGAGCACGCGAAGCCCTGTCAATGATCTACACACGAAAAACAAAAACGCGCGCAGAAAATCCCTTAATCCGTCTCTACTGGAGGCAACTTTAGGATAGGGGGAGGCAAGAGGGCCATGGACCCCCTTGAAAAGTTTAAAAGGAGCCCCGCAGTCGTACGTAATAAAATGATTTCCTTAAAAATGTCCAATCCCTGATTCTCTCCTTTGTAAACAATCTGGGATATTGTTACACATCCGAGACTATCAAAGTTCTGTGGAAACCTTGTGAATGGTTCTACAAAAAATCAACTGTACTCTTTAAATGTTTCATTGAAGTTGTACGTTCATTCTCCTTGTAGTGTTTTATTCTTTATTAGTCATATGTCATATTTAAATCAAATAGTACGGTAAAGGGGAGGATGTAGACGCCCCATATTTCGCTTGGGCTGTACTCATCTATAAGAGAAACGGGTATCGAGGGAGAAGTTACGAGTTTTCTTCGAACGAAAAACTATTACTTTTTAATTTGACGGCTTTGATGATCAATTGTATTCAGGAACATTCATTATCTGTTTCCGGAAGGGGTTTCTTGATATGAACATCTGTCGCAATTCCTTGCAATTAAGGAAATTAAAAAAAATATTGCAGGTAACGTTTCGACGAAGACAAAACGGGGAATTTTGGTGCAGATTCATACTAATATTTTCTGTCTCTCAAAACTTTCACAGGAAACGAAATTATAGAAAAAATATGACGGAGGAATTGCTGGTCTAGATAAATAAAGGGTCTGATGACAACTTTTCCTTGGAAACTTTTTCTTGGACACATGCAAAATTTCAACGTCAAACTGCCATTGTCCCACGTTTACTGAAAATTGCAAATCTCGCGATTATCACTAATGTTATCTACAAGTTTATGTTCCATTACATCCTTCGAACATGCGAAGTTTGTAAACACGAATGGTGAGTGCAGAATGACGTTTTTATTTTTTCAAAAATCAATTCAAATGCATTTTTCTCACGCATTCTACCGCGTGAATACAATAGACAACTGATAGTATTATTTTATCTCACTGACACGGTGTTGAAATATTTTACAAGGAATATTCTATAAAACTGTCTAACAACACTGAAAAAAGTGACATTCATTAATATTTTTTGAACAATCATAAACATTACACGATGTTATTGTCAGTGATAGATAATACGAATGAATATTTATGAAAAAGTGTTTTTGGCATTTTGACGTTTTCCTAATGCGAATCACTATGAAAACCTCAAGAAGGCCCTACAGACGACTTTTGGTAATCGAAAAGGATGTAATCATAAGTGTGTATATCTTATACAAACAGTGTAATGCATACTATTGTGAAATAAATCTTTGAATATTTATAAAAAGCCAACTACTATCTGAAAAGTAGAAAGGTTTCGGGGAAACACGAATTAACCACTACGTCAAAAGTGAGCTAGACAATTCCATTAGTCTGCTAGTGTTATCACAAAGTAAAATGCAAAGTGGCTGCCAGTGCTACGAGCTAAAGATGAAACACGCTGTTTAAGATTTACGTTGCACGGTATTGATTATTCGTTAGCAGGCACGAAACAACCAATTCACATCCTGGGCGTAAGAAATTTCCCCTTAGCGCCGCCAGACGGCTTTTAAAAGGTTCGAAAACAACAGTTTCCCTCGGAACGACGGAAAGCGCGTTCATTAGCAGCGACGCTTGATTACTCCGTCCCGTCCCGCCCCGCCCCCGCCGCCGCCGCCCCCTCCCGGCCGCGGCGGCGAGCACGTGCAGGGGCCCCGACGGCGGGCGAGGCGGGGAGCAGGTCGGCCCTTCGCGCACATGCGCAAAAGGATGGGCGCGCCACGAGGCCCCGATTCGATCGCCCGGCCACGCGTGGGCCCTTCGCCCACAACACGACGCCGCTCGCACTTCACACACTCACACACGACCGTAAACAAACACGCTCCGACGGCTCGCGGTTCGCACGCCGCCTGCGCCACAAGATTCTCACCTTACACACGTCAAAGCAAACAGCGCGTCGCGAACGCGCGGGCCACAAGGAATTTGGCTGCTGGCTGCGATTCGCGGCGGGGCACACAGCGAGACGTCCCGGCCCCGGCGGGCAGGTACAACGTTCCGAGAAGCCCGGGTCGAGGGGGAGACGTTGCGTGGCCCGAGCCCGTCTCGTGGGCCGCGGGCGGCGCGGAGGCGAAGGCGCGGCCGTAGGCGGATCAATATCCCTCTGTGCGCCGCGGCGCGGCACTGACGTCAAACGAGTGCTCCCAGCAGGCGGCCGGTCCCAGCCGCGAGACTTACGTTCTGGCGTGGACGGAGGCAGCGGCGGCGGCGGGCAGTGGCGCTGGGGCGGCGGGCGGGCGCTCGCCGGGCGGGGGTGTCTGCGGCGGGGGCGGCAGGGCGGCGGCGGCGACCGCGGCTGCTCTAGGCCCAGGCGGCAGCGTGCACGGCTGCTCCGGCGGCGGCTGTGGCTCCTTCGGGCGCGCTCTTCTCTCGCATGGCCCGGCGACGCTGTCGGGCGCTGTTGGGCGTCACGCCCGCGGGAGTTCTCACATGACACGCGCACACGGCTCACTGGGTCGCACTGTCGCGAGGGTGGGCGGACGCACGGGCAGCGCGCGCCGCCGCGGTCGTCACACGAGACGCAGCGCTCGAGACCCCCTCTCACGTCGGCCGGGCTCAGCTCGCGACTGACGGCACGCTGCCTGGCTCGCCCGCTCCCGCCGCGCCGGCCCCGAGCCCGCGCCGTGCCGCCGAGCCGCCGTCGCCGGCCCAGCACTCGCTCCGAGCCTCCGCTTCCCCCTCCCCGCGCGCGGCGAGGTCCGCCCGCCAGCCAACGAGCGCGCTGCTCCTGGCGCGGCGCTCTCTGTCGCTCGCACGCCGCGCCGCGGCGGGCGGACCGGTTCGGTGGATCTCGGCGCGGAGGCGAAGAGGGAGACGGAAGACGCCCGCGGAGACGGGGCCCGGCCCAGCCCACGCCTCCCGCCGCCGCCGCCCGATTCGAAACGGAATGAGAAATTTATTCGGAGGGGAGGCTCCAAAGGAACAGGCCACGTGTTTCTTTCTTTTTTCTCGGCGCCTTCGGGGTCGGGCTAGAGAACGAAACACCCTCCTCACAGAAAGGGACAGCAACATAAGAAGAAGAAGAAAAAAAAAAAGACCAGAAAGGGAAAAGGAAACCACCCGAATCGCCGGTATCTTCAAAGGTGTCGGAATGGCCTCCGAAAAACACAAGTTTCGTAACAACGATTTAAGGAAAATATAGACTATATGGAGGTCCCCGCAATTATCTAAGCGACTTCTTGTATTGCTGTGCGAGGAAGGGAGGGCGGTAAGCATCGGGCAGCGGCCGGGGTGCGCAGTAGCAAGGTCATAAGCGAGGCGGAAGGGCTGATAGGTGTCGGTGGGGGCGGCGGCCGCCGGGCTAATCTGCTCTTCGCACCTGCATCCCTCCCTGCGCACCCCCACCCCCACACCTCCCCTCCCCCTCGCTTCATTCCCTCCCGCTCCCCGCGGTGCTTATACCCCGACACAACGGGGGCCTAATGCACAGGACGGCTTGGTGAGAAAAACGTTTCTCGAATTCAACGAAAACATTCATTTTATCTCGCCAGATTTCCCCATTTACTTGTAGTCATTTGTTACATTTATCCTTTTGTTCCTCTGAATTAAATGTGAGAGACAACAGGAGTTTTTGTATTGGGCTTCTTCATTTTCCTTAAAAGAAGCGTTTTCTTCATAATATTGCTTTGAATGTCGCGAGTTCTTTGTTCCTATCGAAACAATATTTGTAAACGATGTATGCTTGTTATTTTTCGATTCAAGACATCTCAGAAAACTACATCAGTTGTATTTACAGAACAATAGATTTCATTTGATCGTTTGTGATTTCAGTTTTCATAAGCGACTATTCAAAGTTTGTAGAATCCGTGATATACGTTTTGTTCCCGTCTGACATTATTTCCCTTCACGTTTCTGAAGGATCTTTATCAAGGTTTGAGAGACTTAATAGTTACACTACAAAGAAGTTAAACATATGCAATGGCAACATGTCAACACAAATCATGTTTCATTACTTTCTGATTTTATAATAAAACAAAAGAATGCTTTCCCCCTCCACAAATTTTGTCTGATCATTAGATTTGTTTACATCATCTATGTTAGCGAAGATCCGAATCCATGTTATTTATTAAGGATATGCATTTCATTTTCTGGTAAAGCAAATTATACAAAGAAAAGTGAAAGATTAAGAGGAAATTAGATAAAAAAGAATATCAGCACGGACGCAGGGAGAGTATGATTCTATTAATCTATTCTTTTCGTAATCGAAGAAACCAAATCATTCGTTTTCCTTTTCTCTCTCACAAAATTATTTTCATCTTACTCTATTCACAACCTCAAAGTAAGAAAAACAAATATCTTCTTGTTCGGCCATTCGGAGTTTCTTACAAAAACGATTTGACAGCAAATAAGCAGAGCGAACTCTTCGATGAGAAAGATCGGTGATTCAAATTCGTTGTCAAAAGTGCAGTAAATAAGTTTTGTCAAAGTAGCGAAATAGCAAACGGTGAAACCTGCTCAAAAAGCCACCTTCATTAGGCGGTCACCTCACACACGGCCATTTTTTCGTGGAACCATTTTCAGATTGGTTTGAATAATGACATCTAGAGTGTCTTATCTCGCTGGGAGTTACTTTCTGTTTCAGGTAACGACTGCTGATTTTAATAAATCTCTCTTAACGAAACAACAACGCGGTTTCCTAACTCTTACTTCCTTTCAGTTGGAATCTATTAAGGACTCGCGGAGCGGAAGTCTGGGGAGAATAGTGAGTTTCTCGACTAAGAAAATGTGTGTCAAATCAGGGGGGTGTTTTGCTATTACCGCAGAGGGGGAAAATGATCCTAAATACTTAAATCGCATTTTGTCATTTAGGGTAATTAAACATGTTAAAGTGAAAGAACTCCATTTCATAGCAATTAGCACAATGAGATTTCAGTAACTTTCAGTAACTTCATTAACTCGATTAAGCGGCCACCTCAATTAACGGCCAATTTTGGCCGGACCCATTGGTGACCGCGTAAGTCAGGTTTCACTGCATCACATCTCCCTTTATAGTTCGAACAGTTATAATTCGCAATGGGAAATTGATTGCAATAAGTGTTGCCATTGCGCTGCTCACACTGCAATGGCAGCGCTTATTGCAATCAATTCTGTGCAGTTGCCTATAATTTCTGTTGTGCCACGTGAGGGCTTTGTTCGTTGACATGGCAGGCGTAGGTTTCTGTCTGCTAACTGCAAGACTGACCAGACACAAGAGCCGCGCCACCGCGATGGGATGTAATGCGTTTGTGCAAGAGTCGTATGGCCTGGTCTCCACGGCGACTGCAACGCCTGACGCATCGACTGCACGCAACCGTGTGCAGCGGGGGTGGGCCATTCAAAGGTCAACGTGTGTGCACTTGCGTGATGTGTGAACTTCGGACTTTATAGGAGTGTGTTGCGGAGAAATCATGCCAGGAGAATGACAGTTCAACCACATACAACAGAAGAGAACCATCATAATTAAAAACATATGGACTAAAAATATTCAATATATGGAGCAAAATGGAAATTCAGACTTGTATAAAAATATTTTATTAAATAATGAAAATAATATATTTCTCAAACGTTTACGTTTCATAAATAAAACCGTTAAAGAATTCAGTTTTAATATCAAGCATAAAACTATTTAATTAATTTTTGCATTCAAACAAATTGGAAATATTCCTGTTGCAGAAATTAAGATCTTTCTCTGACATTCGGCAATTTACGAAGCGATGGGATACAAAGCCCGCCCTTTCTTCCTGTAAGTCAAACGGGTCCCAAGTTGGTTTGAAATTACTCCTGGCGTTTCATAGATACACACGCACACAAACACATCCATTGTTATATTTAGGGCGAATTGCCCGCCATTGAACAGTGGTGAGTTCAGATGACACACCAGTTATTAAAGCTAAAAGTAATCTCTCAGGAAACAGTTTGAAAGAATGCATCACAAAGCATATTTATTTCAAAAATGTAGTTCAAAAAAATTTAAAAGAAATGTTTTTTCTCAGTACATGTTAACATTTGGAAATGTGGACAAATATTGATAATCAAATGTTTTTTAAATAAATTTAAAAGCCTAATTTATGAACATATGATCAATAGAGACCGGATTTTTATGTAATTAAATATTTTTTGTCTCTCTACTTACCGTTCTCAAAATTGTAATCTTGGGGAATCATCGCCCTCCTAACACAATATCCAAATTTTTCTTACATATTTTTTACATATTTAGTACTATGGTACATATTTTACATATTTTGCAGTTTTCATAATATATTTTCTTATTCTATCAATTTTCTTCAATTTTATTGCAATTTGTTTAATGAAAATACGTATTTTCAAAAAAATCAGCATTTTCTCCTATATTATTGGTGAAATCTCAATGTCAAAAGTAACAACTGACACTGCGTTTTATGACCTGTAAGCTTAATTTCAGAGAAAAATTTGCAAAGTCCTGGATTACAAATAGACGAAGCTTTTACTACTGATGAGAAAGTTGTATGATGCAAAGGGTGCATCAACTTGTGCTCTCCAAAATGTTTTTAAAACGTCTGTATTAATTTGAAAACTAATTTAAGAAAATTTTTTATAAATGTAATTTCGTGCTATGTAAATGTTCTTTTAATTAGAAAATTATAATATTACATATTGTATCCGATTTTACATGTTTTTTACATATTCTTCCTGTTTTCATTACATATTTATGTACATATTTTGACGTTTAATACTACATATTTTTCCGGTCTCTAATGATCAAACTTTGATAACGACTAATAAACACATACATGGAGTTACATACACATTCTAATCCTGCTTATTATTTAAAATAAGTAATGCTGTGTGCATATTACTGGATTGCACACACAATGCTGAACTGAATGGTTTTCTAAGCTTCCGCATTTATCTGCCCACTTCGAACTACGTATGTTATTACAGAAGTGTGTTCTATAATATCTGTAAGATAAAAATATTCAGCGCCTCAAAGGCAAGGCCACTATCCCGTAAGTGCAGTGCATGTGTTTTCCTCGTGAGGTGATTCGGTCTCCGCTGAATGGTAAGATCCGGTGCTGACCTACACGTCGGCTAAAGGTGTTCTCCCCAACCAGGTACCTCCCACGAGCGGGGCACCAACCCAGCCGAGACAAGCTTTTAGCTCCGGACTAGACTGCCGGCATCTGTGGTAGTGTAGTGTAGTGCATGTAAGCGTGTGAAAGTCAGAGAATAGGATATTACAAGGTAGGGGAGAGGGGGATCGTGCGCGGTCCGTGGCCAGTTTCTCAGGGTACTGTTCCGGCATTTGCCTGGAGAAACTACGGAAAACGACCGATCAGAGCAGTCGACGCTATAGCCCCAGACAGCGGTTGAATTTGTCAAAGCTATGCAGCTAGTGTCGCAGTTCCTTGCCACCGCCGAAGCCTAGGATATACTGGTCATCGGCAATATGACGTAAGTGACATAACTTGAGGTCCTGAGCCACCAAAGCCGGTAGAACCAAGCGAACGTTGATCCATCACATACCCTCCAGTTCTTGCATAATGGAATGCGCCCAGTTTCGTTCAGATTAGGGTGTTCCACTGGTCTTTCTTCCCTACGAGGCGTCCCGCGCGTCTCCCGGCTGTCCCGCGGCCCCTACCGCCCCCGCTGTCCCAACCCCCGCCGCCGCCGCCGCCGCCGCCGCGCGCCACATCTGGAAATACTCGCAGGCCGTCGTTGCCCTGGGTCTCGCCTCCGGTGCACGCCCCCGCTGCCCCCACGCCCTCCCGCCCCCGCTCACACATGCGGAAGACAAGGGCGCCCACAGCTTCACGCCGCCAAGGGCACCCGGCCGACACGTTTCAAATCTTCCGGCAAATTACAAACAAGAATGTCACGAGAATGAAACGTCTGGAAAATAACGATGCAATTCAATCGTTATTTATGCAACTAATAAAGAGGGTGCGTATTTGGCGTACGAATGAAATGTTGGCGTTTTTAAATGAGGCACTTTGAAGTACGTACGCCGAAGACACTGTGGAACTAGTTGCGTACATTATTATTGTATATTAAATATTACAGTGCGATTATAGTGCGATTAGAAGGAAACTTACACATGTTTACTCTTGGTGTTATTAACCATATGTGAGATGGTGGCCATGCTGATTCACGCCTCCCAGTGTATTTTGACATTTCAATGCCTTGTTGTTTTATGTGACTAGGTCTTCTTAGGGGTAAAATACACTTTGCCGTATGTATAACGTAAAGTGTAAGTATAACGTAACACACATTCCATTCAATAAACAATGTCAGGTAAGTACCAGCTTCCATGCATTAGTGCTGAAAAGGATTTTTTTGGTTTAGCAGCTTTATTAGTTGTCATTTCCAATGTCAGAAATGCAAAAAGTACTAATTCTAAAATACTAAATTCTAAATATACATTCTTCAATACATTTTACTTTATGTCAGCCTTTATCTCACCATGTAAAAAGATCCGGAATCCAGAAATACACTACCCTGGGCAATTTAAATTGTGGAAGAAAAGTGAAACGTACTTATGTAAAAGTGAAGCAATTGAAAAAAACAACAACTTAACGTAGTATAGATTTTCCAGTTATGAAATAAATTATCAATTGATGTTGAATTCTTTTTGTGAATCTTCAGCTATCACTGACCACAAATTTTAAGTGCGACCGACAGTGTAATTCAATTTATACTTTCCTATACAGAACGCAAAACCAACAACAACAAACAAACAAACATGGAAAGTACGCTTGTCATTTCGTAAACAATGAAAAAGTAAATCAACGCTGAATGAAACATGATCTTGGGAACGCCTGGAAGCGAATTAATTGGAAAAAGTGATTTTGCAAACCTTACTAAGGCTAAGGCCTAGCTGGACCACATTTTTATTTTTTAACAAACAGGATGAGAAATCTTTGTTGGCATGTAGGAATTTTTTCAAAGTGTCAAAAAATATTCGTAATTTGATGATTACGAAACAGCTTTTTAAAGTACACAACTACTTTCAATGTAATTTTTTTGGGGGGGGGGTCTGCCTGGACCCCTTTTCGTATTTGGTTATATAACAGTGCACTTCAAGGTAACTATGATTTTGAAGGAATATCGTGGAAATTCGGAGTGCATTGATGTTGCTGCACATTTCGCAGATTCATATGGATTCTATAGCTGTCCTTGTTTGATATGATAAACACTTGTTTTCCAACGCCCGAAATAACAGTGTGGCGCAGAAGGGCTAGTGAGTAACGAAAATGTCGAAAAGAAGTGGTAAAAAATGGATCGAGACAATATTGAGCATGTAGAAAAAGTAAAACCTAAAAGTTGGATGTAGTCATATATAAAATGAGTTTCATGTGGTGACGGCACGAAATTTTATAGAAATGTATCATTAATTTACAAAAGCAGAGTAAAAAAATACAAAACAAGTAAGCTGTTTCTTTTGACAAAATATAAATTAGTCATATTTTTTTCCTTCATCACATCTTATGGTGAGGAAAGTACGAAAGTTACGTATACTACAGTATTTCTTTCGGGTTCGGACACACATTTACCATCTTGTACTGGAGGCGTTGCAAATGCTGCGCGTACATTCAGTGTAATGGCATTAGAAATATTAATGTTCATTCAGAAATATCATTCATGTTTTAGTAGTATTGTTCAAAAACGTGAAACAGCTCAAAAGCACTCATAGTGCTTAAGAACATGACTTTGTAATTTTTGTGAGCAGTACACGATGACATTATGTTTTTCCTACGAAGTGACGCAACACTCACTGAATGACGAATACTTCAAAATTCCCGGTGCTTTTATAACATGCAGGATCTTCATTCACATTCTACCACAATAAATTTTAAAATTGAATCATTTAATGTGATTCAATTTCAAAATGTAGTATTGCAAGGCGTATTCACGAACCAGAGACGGTAAATCATATGGAATAACAGGAGGCACGTTCATTCTCACGATGTGAGTCGTCTCTTTTTCAACTCGAACTATAGAATATTTTGTTCTGTTTTCAAAAACATCATTCGTGACTGAGCCTACATTTTCGACAGAGAATAACGAAGAACGTGAGAAAGCATCAAATTTTTCTTTTAGACCAAATGAATCGAATACAACGAGTACAAATTCTTCCAACCCGGTGAGGGAACCAAACTGCACCTCGGCGTTCCCATTCCGTCCCTTTCGACGACAATCCCCTTCCGCCGACCGGCTCGTTTCTTTCTTTCCCGGATTCTCCCTTAATGCGACGTGCACTGAATCACCCTCGGGGATTCGTTCCACAGTCCCGGCCATAATGCGCCTCGCACCTGCGGGCGGACCGCAGGCGGAGAAGGAGCCACGCGTTCCAGCGCGGTCTCCTCGGTCGACCGAGCGCTGGGCCTTTTTGTCGCGGACGTTCCACAGAGGCAGTTCCACGTCGCGCCCTGGGCCCTTGTCCCCCCGGTGCCCCTCGCCCCCGCCCCCGCCCCCGCCTAGGTCCCCGCTGCTGCCTCCCCGCGCGCTGGGAACCAACCGGTTGTCTAACAATCACAATGCGCGCGCGGCCGACGCGTCGCGTCGCGTCGCGGCGCGGCGCGGCGCGGCATGGCCGACGAAAGGACCCTGAGGAATGCCCGGACATTGGGAGGCGGTGGAAAAGGCGGTAGGGGTGGATATGGAGGTGCGAGGGGCTGGGCGTCACTTCGGAGGGCGACAGAAAGACGATAGTGGGTAGTGTGATACGACTCGATTTGTTGCTTCGGAAGATAATTATCTGATAAAAACATCGTTCTTAACAACTCTAGGCATACGTAACATCAGACAACTCAAAATACGCATTATGAAATAAAAACACACTCCACAAATATATATATTAGAAATAGAAAATGATCACCGACTACAAAATTGTCATAATTGAAATAGGGACTCTCATTATTGAATGAAAATTATTACTTAAAAATTTAAAGCAGGTTATTGACTTAATAACACATTAAATGCCATATAAACTATCTCCTTAGAATGTATTTATATCCATGTAAACATAAAATCCAGTAATTACATTTCATAATACTGCATTGAAAGTCCAAAATTTAAGAATAAAATACCGTTTTTTATTAAAAAATGCAATGAAAGAACATTAATTGTAGAAACCGATTTTAAAAGTCAATTCATCAAATTTTGAAATATTCCACAAGAATCGTTCTAATCCCGCGGAGACAGCGATATTATTGTTACGATTTCATGTTCGCGTTGAAAGTAAGCGAAAGCTTAGAGGGAATGCGGGAGTGGGTACGGCAACGGGGGAGGGCGGTTTTGGGGGGATGTGGGTGGAGGTGGGGTCGGGGTCGGGGGTGACCGAGCCTGATCCTGCACCTCGTCTCGCCTTTATTTATTTAAATCTCAGACACCTCCCGGCTGGGCCGTGCGCGAGAATACGAGAGTATTTTCTTGGGCCTTGTGCGGCCGGGGCGCGGCGCGGGGTGCGGGGCACGGCCTGGCGGCGGGGGCGGGGCGGGGGCCTGTGAAAGGGGACGGCCCTCGAGGGTCGCCCTGCGCACAGTGGGCCCGTCCATGACGGCGAGACGTGAGTGAGCTACAGTCCCTGGCCGTATTATTGTGACCACTAGCAAAGTGTATACGTTTTTTTCCTTTTCCCTCGTCGTGAAAGGTAAAACTTTTAAGTATCTTAATTGATGTTTTTCAATGGTGACAACTCATTCCTAAATATGCGTCAACAATTTCTTTTCTAGGCAGCATTGGTCCTATTGGAGGCCATATGACCTTTTTTATGACTGAAAACCTCAATTATTTTCTTGTGGAATACATTTTTATTGTAATAAATGCGAGTTGTGTCGGCATGGCCACTATAATTTTTTGTTTTATCTTAGATTTTCTTAATTTTATGGTTTTTCTTTCATAAATTTGTATTTTAATAATTTTTTGTGTACTTAATTTTTACCAAATGTGTTGTGATGATCAAAAATTGCTCTTAAAATGTTTTTAATATGCCCCATAAGCAAAGAAAAATGACATAAAAATGATATCAAAACGAGACGTATAAGTTATTGATTATCTAATATTCATCAAGTAACGAATGTTACTGATGTAACCGAGACTTCTTGGTTTTGTTCAAGTGATCTCAGCTTGCAAACTTTTAGTTTGGACTGTTCTTTACCAGGTAATTTCTGTCTTTAATTATCCTGAAATCAGTCTAACTAACAGTGATCGCTAATATACGTCACAGAACCTTAGATTACCCGCAACGGCGGCCATTACAATATACGAACGAAGGAATCGAACACGTTACTCAGGAATTTTGTGGGGAACATTTGTTGCATCTCGTGCTATTTGAAAAAAGCACCATTAATCAATGAAATCAGCGCAAAGGCATTAAAATGATGGAGAAAGGTAAAAGAATGACTTATTAGTCGAAGTTGACAAAAAATACCCATAAAAATGTATCATTTCCTTTGGTCATAACATAAAATGAATGTCTATACTTGACAGCATAGTTCCAAAGTAAAAAGAAAAAATGACATTTCATGAAAATCATCCCCTAAGTGATAAGAAGGCCAAAGAATCTGCCTCCAAAGAAAAAAAGAAGGAATTAAGGCATTATTAAAATTGAACACCTTCCAAAACGTCAAGTTTCTCAAAAGGTTCGTTCCTAAGATGTCTCTAGCAAATATTACCAGAATGGTGAAAAGTAGAAAATGTAGAGTGATCAAATTAATGTGGCCAGGACTGTAGTCCCGCGCACCGATTTTTGCTCGTTCTGCACAGCATCAGTTTACGTCACGAACCACGTGACCACGACACGGGCACTTCGTTTGAAAAGCCAAATCAGACGCTGGCCGCCATGTTGCGTGGAGAGCGAGAAGTGTTGAGAAACTTTTTGAATGTGGCTTAAAGTGACAATTTTTATCGGTAACCAACTAAAAATAACACGATTAAAGTGTAATTGAAATAAACGAAGCAATATTTTTAAAAAATGCTTCTATTGAAATATCTGTTTCAATGACTTGTGTGATTATTTTGGTATCTGGCTGCATTTAAAATTCCCACGAATATTGTGACGCAAACTGGTGCTTGAAGCTCATTGTTTGAAGCGGAATACAATGCGCAATAGCTCACCCCACGTCTCTTAATCACGGGCCCGTCGCACCAAAGACGTGGATTGCCGTTTTGTACGTGGATGGCTCAGGACATCAACTACAGTGCCTCTAACCAGGTGGTCCGAGGGTTAGAATCCTGACAGTAGCTGTATATTCACACGAGGTAAATAGCTAGGTTGAGTTCAGGCGCTGTCTGAAGGAGAATTCTAGCGGTCGGCTGCTCTCATCGGTAGTTTTCTGTGTTTTTTTTATCAATATCATGCGAATCCTAATAGGAAAAGTAACCGACCGTACGGGATCTTTTCTTCCCCGTCCTTGTCCTATCCCCACCCCTCACTCACCCACACTTATATTTACAGGTGCTTCACTATGACACATGTCGGGAGACCGGTTGAGAACTTGGAGCTTGTCCTGGTTGCGGCGATGACTTGCTGTTGGAGATACCTGTGTGAGGAAGGCCTCGTGGAAAAAAAATGTTGCATCTCGTATTATTTGAATCAAGTACCATTAAAATGGTATTAAATCAATCAAATCTGCGAAAATGCATTAAAAATTATGCCGATGTATAGGTCGGCGCTGGATCTCAAAGCCCAGTGGAAGATCATCATCACCTCCAAAAAACATCCCCTCATCCCTTACATTCGTGGGTCTAATAACCATGGGTATTGACGTGCCGGGAAACCCGAAATTGTTAATCAATTACCGTTTTGTCGACATATCCAAGAAATAGTTTTGATCAACTTTTAAGGAATAGTTTATCGTCTGTACTAATAAATAGCATTATAATGAACAACAAGCTTTAAGCTGTCTGTGCAATGCACACATTCTGAGTCTTTGTGTGGAGTAATGCTAATTTACCCATCGGAAGTAAAATGGTCCATTTCTGCAAACGTGAATTTACGCTCATTATAGCTGGGAAACTGAAAATCATAATAATCGTATAATAATAATAATAAATAATAATAATAATGACAATAATAACAATGGCAATAATAACACTACTACTACTACTACTACTACTACTACTACTACTACTACTACTACTACTACTACTACTACTACTACTACTACTACTACTACTACTACTACTACTACTACTACTACTACTACTACTAATAATAATAATAATAATAATAATAGTAATAATATTACTCGAACTAACTTTCTGGATGGTCGTTCCAATGCATCGTATCCACTGATCGTACTAGGCTGGTGGCAACGTTTTTCGCCCACTGTGTCCGCGAGCGGGCGGGGGCGCGGGGGGGGGGCGAGGGCGAGGACCGTTGGAGCGTCCGGGGGCGCGGCCGCCGCCCACGCACCTCGCCTTGTGTGGAGAGGCGGCGCGCGGGCCGGAGGGCCATTGTGCCGCGGGCGCGCGGGCGGTCGCGGGGCGCAGGTGGCGGAGAACGCCTTCCCGGCAGCGCGGGGGATTAAAAAGAGCGTCACCCGCCATGAGGGCCTCTCTCCGCCGCCCCTTTGTGATTTCATTCCGAATCAGAGCCCCGCAGGTAGCGGTGGACTCCCCCGCCTTCGCTCCGGAGGCTTTCGGGCTTAAGCTTCATCTCCTCCAGGTGGAGGAGCCTTCTCTCGCGATTGTAGTTGGGTGGAGGGAGGTGCCGCGAGCACGGAAAGGCGAGTCGTCGAGGGGTTTAAATGCGGGGATCATTCGGGGCTCTTTTGGTAGAAGATGAAGCTGATGGGAAACCATACCGTAAACGGCTGGGAAATGAATCAACCCAGATATCCAATGTAGTACCTTCTTTGAGAGTTAGTTTCAGCTAATCTCATGGAGAGAGCGAGGACGTAATAAAATTGCTAAATTCCTCTTTCCTCTCAGAGCGGCAGACGATTCATCTGGCTCAGTGTAAAGCTGTCTTTCGTTATTGCATTCTAGTGAAGCAACTAAATCATAAATGAAATGAAAGGAAAAGGAAATAATGTTCTTCGGAAATTCTGAACGGTATAACGTCATCATGAGAAACAGTAGAAGAGACTGAAAATGAGGCGCAAAATTCGAAAACCTTCCTTATTCAACTTAAAAAATTTGTCAAGAGAAGGTTATGACGTTTCTGATCTTATTCATTGTACCGAAACTTCTTACTGATTATTATTTCTATTTCATTATATTATCTCATAATAGTGATTTCAATCTATGGTCATGTTTGCCCCATAAATATGAATATAACGAGTTTTAAAGCTTGTTAATGTTTCTGGAAACTATTATTCCATTCCTCTCAGTCCTAAAATCACACGCAAGTCATCTTTATACATCGAATTTTCCAAAGTATAAAAAAGCTCACTATTTCTACGAAAGAAAAATTACCCAAGTAATTATTAATCTTCTTGTGGAGAGTCTTATTCTTAAGTACTATAAATGTGGTGAAGGAACAGTGCTTTTAAATGTCATCAATATGGTTTCTTCAAACGGAACATCAGGTTATCCTTTACACAAATGCGTTCACACATAGTATCTTCTCTTCTCTTTAGTGTACTTATCCTGAATTTTCACGTTCACGCATCTGTCATTGAAAACAATTATATCCAATAATGCTTTATTCTTTGAACGAAGCTAAGTAAGAAATATTCTAAAACTACGTTATAAAACAATGTAATCAAACGAGAAACTGAATAACTTTTAAACACTCATTTTTCTCTTTTGATAGAGACTTCAATTTGACACAAAATTGAACATCACCGCTGAATGGGCCTCAAACTAAAATTTAATGATTTGGACGATGTATTGAATCAAGAAATTGAGCTGTTCTAATATACTAACCTCGAAACACTTGCGTGGAAATGAAGTCAATATGTCGTGAAGTCATGAAGCACTAAAAATCCCTGTTTCAGGATTAATGCGATTTAACACTGTGTAAGCTCAATTGCTGAGCCGTAAGCAAAAGTTATCGAGGGACTGAATTAGGGACCTTAATATTTTTTACGAACAAGACCAACAAAAGAAAGGTTCTTTAAATATTTGTTCTTGTACATAATACGGTAAAAGACCAATTAAACATGGTTGCTATAAAACAAGCTCCGATGCGATTGAAAATGTGGGGGTGTGGGTAGAAACCAGTGTGGAGTCCAATTTCCCCCGGAGGGGTCCAGAAAGATCCCAGAGTGAATTCGAGCAGACCCCATTGAGATGTCAACTAGACCCCCGGTGTATAATCGTCCAGACCCAGTGTGAAGTGAAGCACACATCATTGTGAAGTTGAACACAAGCCGATGTGAAGTTGAGCAAATACCAAGCAATGTAAAGTCGAGCAGGCCGCAACATGAAGTTGAGTAGGCCTCAGAGTGAAGTTGAGCAGACTCCAGTGTAAAGTTGAGCAGACCCCAGCGTGAAGTCGAGTAGACCCCAGCGTGAAGTCGAACAGACCCCGTTGTCATGTTAAACAGACCCCAGTGAAGGACCCGGTGCACCCCAATGTTCGTTCGGGGCGTTAATACAACGTTCGGTCTTCGGCCAATCGCGTGGGCTTAGTGTGCGTGTGCGTGTGCGTGTGCGTTCGCATGCGTGCGTGAGGGAGCGGGTGGCGGAGAGATCCCAGAGTGAATTCGATCAGACCCCATTGAGAAGTCAATTAGACCCCCGTGTGTAATCGTCCAGACCCGTGTGAAGTGAAGCACACATCATTGTGAAGTTGAACACAAGCCAATGTGAAGTTGATCAAATACAAAACGGAAGAAAGAGGGGATTACGTTTCCTAGGAAGAGGCCGAGCGGAAAAGCAGACCGAGATTGTGAAGTCGATCACAAGACAGTGTGAACCTAAGCAAATATAAATGTGAAGTCGAGCAGACCCCAGCGAGAAGTCAAGCAGATCTCAATGTGAAATCGAGCAGATCTCATTGTGAAGTCGAGCAGACCCCAGCGTGAAGTCGAGTTGACCCCAGTGTGAAGTCGGGCAGACTACAGAGAAGGATCCGGTGCACCCCAACGTTCTTTCGGGGCGTTACTCCACCTTCAGCCCTTCGCGCGGGGTTGCTCTGCACGGCGTGCGTGTGCGTGTGCGTTCGCGTGCGCGCGTGAGAGAGCGGGCGACGGAGAGAGAAAACGGGAGAAAGAGGGGATTACGTTTCTTCCTCGGAAGAGGCCGAGCGGAAAAATACCGAGAAACAGTCATGCATTTTTAATATCCTTAGAGATACCATCACACGCCTTCATGAAACAGTAACACGTGGTTGATCCTGCAGCCCCCAGAAGCGAGACGATGCTTTTCTTCCCTCGCCCGGAAGCAGGAACGCACGAACGGACGCCGTGCGCCTCATTGCTTCATGAGATACGAGTTCTATGTTCGAGCCAAATGGAGTTGCCTTATTCATCGAAAACACGAGACACGTTGTCTCAATGCATAAGGACCTTTTTGAGAATAAATTGTACGTAAATTATAAAAAAAATGATTTTAAGAGAAAATATCATGCGGTGTTTGATGAAATTATTTCAGAGGTTACTTTCAATGCTACAAACGTGGAAAGTGTGTTCCTGTTAAGTACAGATGTATCCATTGCCACAGTCTCAAAGAGTTGGGATTGTGAGATTGCACTAACACTACTTTAAAAGTCACGTAACTCTAAATACTGTATGTGGACGTATCGAGATGCATCAATCACACAAACGGTCATATAACTGCAATTAAACATTTCGCTCTAGTTATATTTTTTTCCGTATGAGGAGTTCATTCTCTGTATTTCTTCGTTCAGTTTTGATATATTCTACAATTCTTCTGTAGATGCTTCATTTACTAATCAGTAAACCTGCGTACGATGTCGTTTCCGTCGTTACTCACGGTTTCACCACTTCCTGTGTACCATTTGGGGCAAGCGAAGAGCCACTCGACACATCTCAGTCTACTAGTGTGAAATTTTTATCTGGATCCGTCCAAAATCTTTTTTTTCTGTTTCTCGTAAAAAATTTGTATTTCGTGGGGAAAACTCGAATCTTAGAACATCCCTGTCAGAGTAACTGCAGAGACAACAGCAAAGAGCTATTGATAGTGTGTTATGTAACTTTCTGTTCCAAAGAATGCACGAACGAGGCAGCTTTTTATGTTTACAGTTTATTTTGATTATTATGTTTACAGTTTATTTTGATTATTTTGATTATTATGTTTACAGTTTATTTGAACTTGTATTGTACAAATAAAATGTAATACCTGCCGGTGCAGACACGCCAACCTAGAATCCAAAATTTGGTAGACACTATATCAAACTGAGGACTACTCTTTTTCGGCGCATGAGGCAATACGCCCCAAGTGCCCCTCCCACTTCCGGGAGTGCCTCAGTCAGCAAACGAGCTTTCCGTCTCCTGGCAGCAATCGCCCCTCGCCCGCCCGGGCCGTCCGCTGCCGCCCCTGCCCGCCTGGCGGCCGGCTGAGAAGCGATTGCTCCCCAGCGACCGGGCGCGGGAGGATCGCTATCCGCAGGGATGCTCTGCACAAGTGCGTTGTTTCAGAACGGGGGTGGGGGATGGAGGCGAGCGATCGGTAGCGGCGCGGACCCAACTGGAGAGCGCAAAAACGTAGGCGTTCGAGTAAAAAATATAGTCGCGCTTTCAATTGAAACGCAGGAAACGAAATCAGTTAAGTGGTATTTGGAACCAAATTCAGATACATACAGATTGTGACTTCAGAAAAGAGGAATTTTTAAGGATAAATCCAAGAAAAGAGGATGCAGACGGCCATTTCTGGCATTTGAGGGGCTATCGCTACACTGTCAGAAATTACATTAAATTTAATATAGTTTAATGCACTTTTCACATTAAAATTAATGTACAACGTACATTAAAACTATATTAATGTACATGTACATTAATATATGTGTAAGTTAAAGTCAATGTAGATTTAATGTACTGCAATACATTAAATTTAATGTACCGTGTACGTTAAAGCGATTTTAATGTGTTTGTGCATTAAATTTAATATTAAAACTAAAATCAATGTAGATTTAATGTAGGACTACATAAAACGTTATGTACCTTGTAAACGAAACCGACATTAATGTGTTGTACATTAAATTTAATGTTTTAATTAAAATGAGTGTAGATTTTAGAAATATTTTCTTCCGCTATTTGAACTTACGCACAATAAATTTAAAATATATTTTCAACATGTATACAAAAAATATAAATGTTTAAAATTCGTATTTACATTCAAATTGGTAACAAATAAAATTGTAAAAATGTTTATAATAAAATTGTAGCGATGTACATAGTACGCTAATTCTTTAGTTAACAATTTTTTCAAATTCTCCGGAAATATTTAAATTTTTTCAAAGAATTGTCACTGTAACAATGTCAGAATTTAGTACTCTTTACGGCTACGAAACATATTTCCGAGCGTAAACGCGTCCAAAGCAGGTGAAGAAGTAGTGACAATTATAAATAATATACATAATTCTGTAGAGTTAATACATATTTAATATATATTACGTCTAAAGGAATCTGTTCCGTAGACGTAAAGAATATATTATTCATATCATAGCGAGCAATACATTAGGACTAAGAAGCTGTCGAAGCCATTGGATGTCGCAATAGCTCAGTGGTTAGAGCACCTGCTCGTAAAACCAGAAGTCCCGGGTTCGAATCCCGGTCGGAGTGACTATTCGTTGAACAAATTTAGATATTAAAATACATTTGCTAATCAGTACCAAGATCAGAGCTTAGTATTCTTTACATCCGCGGGACATATTTCCGAGCGTAAACGCGTCCAAAAATGTGACAATTGCATAAATTGGGCAATTCATCAGGCCTAGGAACATATTCAAAGAATTGATTGTCTCGATAGGATCAACTGGGCGTAAATGAGGAGACACGGTTTGAATCCCGGTCGGGGTGACAATTATTTGAACAAATTTTAAATATTGAAGTTAGTACATGTACAGTAAATTTCATGCACACATACAGTAATTTCAGTGTAATAGTACGTTAAAGTAAGTATCATGTACGTAAATTAAATTAAATTTACACGTACAGTAAATTTAATGTACACGCATAGAGTAAATTTAATTTACGCATACAGTAAGTTTAATATACACGAACAGTAAATTTAATAGTACACGTACATTACATTTAATGCACACGTACTTTAAAGTTACTGTACGTGTACATTATATTTCATTTACGTACATGATACTTACTTTAATGTACTTTTACATTAAAAGTAATGCGGGAATTTCTGACAGTGTAATTCTATTAATAATGTTAAATATATTAAAATATATAAATATTAATAATAAAATTAATATTTAACTCTGGAGAAGTGCGTTGTTTCAGAACTAGGAAGGGAGAGGTGAGCGAATGGTAGCGGCGGATCCCATTAGAGAGCGGATAAACGTAGTGTTTGAGTAATAATCGTAGTCGATCTTTCAATTAAACCACTGGAAACGAAAACCAATTACGTGATATGTGGAAGAAAGTTTAGATAAATGCAGATTGTGACTCCAGAAAATAGGAATTTTTAAGGATAAATCCAAGAAAGAGGATGCAGACGGCCATTTCTGACATTTGAGGGGCTATCGCTAATTCTGTTAATAATACCATGCAACAAAATTTTGTTTAAGTTAATTTTTTTTGTTGTTTCTGATGGAGTTTGCTTCAAAACACTATGTAAACATAATTTTTCATATGGGAAATTGTTTTTAGGGAAATAGCATCGATTTTCTTAATTTGAGGAAAGTACATATATATGGAACAATGAATACTCGTTTACATATACCCATAAAACAAAACAAAAGAAATTCTTAAATACGTTTGGAAAAATGTAAATGCGGTAAATACATATGACAAAAGTGTTAAAGTACATGAAAATATTCACATATCACGTACAGTGTGCTTAGAAATGTGTTGTCTTCCTACATTTCCTCTTGTACGTTACATGACTCTCTCAGATCAGTCCCCAGATATAATCACCAAGCATCCCCTCATTACACTGTCCCTGGTACCTTCTTTCAAACGATAGTAAGTCCTGATGGAACCTTTTACCCTGTTCTTCTACATATACCCATATGAAACTTGGAAACATCCAGATGTGAGTGGAGTACATGCAACTTTAGAAACATTCTGTACCACATTGATTTGTAGTTATTCAAAAGACCTTCTACTACATCCTTGTAATTGTCCATTCTCTGATTACCTAGGAAACCATTCACAACATCTCCGAAGTTCTTTCAGGTCTTTATTTGAATTGGTAGAAGTTTACTGATGAAAGCGTCATCACGAAGTAATTTTTTTTCTTGGGAGCCTACAAAAATTATTTATCTTTATCTTCGCTTCTGATAGTTTGGGGAACACATTTTGGAGGTACTTCATTGCATCTGATGCTGAATCTAATGCCTTTACAAATTGCTAGATGAGTCCAAGTTTAATATGGAGGGGAGGTATAATATTTTCCTGCTCAACAAGGAGTTCCCACTTCACATTTTTCTGACCATCTTATCAGATTTAAGAGTCTGAATTCTAGGAAAAGTCCCCTAAATTTGATCTGTTCTGTATTTACTCCATCTATACCTTACCCTGATGCTTTTCTATTTTTCATGTTATTCTTCAAGTGCTATATGATCTTCTCGGTACGGATCACCTCCCCCAAATTCATTTATGGAGTTGTTTATCGTTTCAGGGCCTTGTTCTACCCACAGATTTGTGTAGTGATTAATCCACTCCTCTTTGTCGATAGTGTGGATACGTACCGTATCTCTTTCTGTTTTATTTAATTGCTTCGTAAGTTTATAAGCTATTTCTTGTCTATATCGTTTTCTACGTTGGATATTAATTTGTCCCAGGATTTTTGGTGGGTTTGTCTTACTATTTTACGAGCCTAATTACGTTTCTCTTTATAGTTTGTTGCAGATTCATCTGTTTTCTTTTGTAAATATTTTTTATGTTTTTCTTTCCATTTAGGGCATCCTCTATTTCCATATTCCATGTTCTTAGTCATGTATTTTTGTTGGAGAGCGTTTTTAGTTGGAGAGGTGACCTTTTGGTTCTCGCCAAATACTTGACACACCAAATTTCATTTTTCTGTTTTCTCCTCTATACCAGGACTCGAGAGTGGATCTGCAACATCCACATACGATATGTGGTGCCCAGTTCTTGTCTTGGTTTCCTATAGACATACCGAATTATGAACTGTATGCTAAGCAGAAGACAGAAGATGTTAGGATCCTTTATTCTATGCTTTACTGCTTTCGATCCCAGGAAAATGCCATACACATAACAAAAATAGTCCGGATTACGCTTACATCAACGAGAAGATGCCATTATTAATCAATTATGTTAATGTGAAACAGATAACATACAGTTGAACAGTTTATTCATCTCATAGATAAAGTGTTCTTAGCTAATATAATTTTAGCCAATTAATTTCATATAATTGGTTATAAAAAGCAATGAAACGATTACATAAAAATAGGAATACTCAGTGTAGTTTAGTTGAAACCTAATTCATCCAAAAAAAGCTTAAAATTCACTTAAACAAGCAAAAGGTTTTTTTTTCTTACATGGTGTAATGTTCAACGTAAAATTAATCTTAAACTCTGAAGAAGTGCGTTGTTTCAGAGCTAGGAGGGGAGAGACGAGCGAATGCTAGCGGCGAGTCCAACCGGAGAACGCAAAAACCTAGGCGTTCGAGTAAAAGACACAGTCGCTCTTCCAATTGAAACCCAGGAAACAAAAAAACAGTTAAGCGATGTTTGAAACACAATTTAGATAAATGCAAATTGTCGCTCCAGAAAATAGGAATTTTTAAGGATAGATCCAAGAAAAGAGGACGCAGACGACCATTTCTAGCATTTGAGGGGCTGTCACTAATTCTATTAATAACGTTCAACATTACATTACTCTTTAGCTCTCATTCCTCACTATCTAATATTTCTTCTCTCAAGTTGCTGACACTCAATTACTCCAAACGGCTCTCTATTAAACATACGTTTAAGTATGTGAAAATTATGCAAGTGCTTGCAATTCTGTACATTTATCACTAAAAGCAATTAAATGTTCTTTTTTTCGAGTTTGACTCACTCCATTTTAGCCCGTGATGGAACAATGTTCAAACAATCTACCAGCGCACCTAACTCAAATCTTCCAAAATTTGACTTACATCACTTTTGCTCTCAAGGGCTGGTATGTTTCCTTTGCCTATAGTAAATGACGATATCACAAAATGTCATTACATACGTTAGTCACTCACCTAATATGGCTATTAAGACATGAAGCGTTCTGCTTACCTGAAAACATAAGAAAAACAATTAGGTACCATAAATAATTTCAAATGATTAGTAACCTAAGGTAACCTTATTGGCATCTCGCCAATAAGGTGGCACCTTGCCTTTGTGACACTCGATTCTATCAGAGAGTCCTCGAGTAAATATCGATAAATATCAGTAATTTTGTAATTGTTTTAATATTTGGCTTGCCCATGATTGTGTTGTGGGCCATTTAACATATCCTCAATGTTGATAAATTAAAGTGAAAATATTACTTGACAGTTGTCGACGAAATGTGTGGGTTTGTCAACTATTTGACCGATAATCTCAAATTAATTTATTTTGGTAGATACAAATTCAAAATGCAATTGACATTAAATTATTTTCCGTTACAGGACAATACATTAGAGCGTAGGCTGACAGAGACAGTTCCGTACTTATCTGTCCTGGATACGTCGCGTTCTAGGCACATGTGCCAACGTTCCGGCCGCTATTCTGCGACTCTCTTCAGGGCAAATTCCAGCATTTCGCCCTGAGGAAGGTCGCAGAATTTTGACCGAAACGTTGGCCCGTGTGACTAGGACGCGGCGTGTCCCGGACAGTCAAGTAGTTAAGGAAAAATATATTGTTTGTAATGCGACACCTTTGTGGTTAATAATGTAGTATTAGTATCGGGTAAAACAGTCACAGGGAAATGTACACAAAGAAATGGATAATCGCGTCTGTATGAAATGCAGTGCCACAGAGAAAGTGGCTGGAAAGATGATGTATGTAGTGAAGCAAATAACGTAGTAGCGTATTCAAGTGTTTTGAGAATTAATTTTTCTCTGATTGTTTCGTCTTAAATTGCAACTTTCTGATATCCTCCCAATATATTTCGTAATTACTGTTAGTTCACTGGAAACATTTAATAGGGGGAGGCGGACACGAAGAATAATGTGGACTATGGACTATGGAAGAATGGAGAAAGGAAAGGGGAGAACAGCGTAGATAGATTAAAAGTGACTGGATATACGATAAGTTGAAGGGAAAGATCCTTGTATTACAGGCAGCAAAATGGAAGAGTGCACACAATGCACAGAATGCTGAGAACTCGGAAAGCTGAAGCACTGAAGACCCACGAGAAGAGAAGAGAAAAACGTTTTGGGAATGGGACATAACAGCGAGGCGGACAATGAAATACACAGATGTATAAATAATTTGATGACAAAGTGTGATTATACTTCGAATCCTTTTCCATTCTAATTACATGTAATAACACCCTCTCATTTCATTTTTTTCTCTTTCGCTTCATTTTCTACCTTCCCTTTTATTTACCATTTTCATAAAACCATTCCCCTCCCTCTCCTTAATTTACTTCGTTGTTTCCCTTATAAGAATAACAGCGATTTGTATATTTTCTATTTTATTCTTTCACTGTGTCATCTTCCTTCTTTGAACAACACCCCATATCCCTTAATATTGTGTTTATACTTTCTCCAAGTTGGAAACGTACAGAACTGAGATCGGGGTCGTAATAAGGTTATTACGAAACAAGTGTTCTTATCTCTCTCAATCAATATGTCACCTTTCGAAAGACGAATAGTGGAATTTGAAACGAAAATTATAGTTCACTGGCATACTATAAAGTAGATAAAAAGTTGTTGTATATTTGTAACATAACATCTCATTACAATACTCGATCGGTTATCAAATTCGACGTAATAGCCTCCAATCTTGCATTCCGAAATAAGATGCCTTACGATTCTTATTTCGAAAATAACCATTTCATCTTTTCCCGCCTTTCCAGGTGTCTTCCTCACGCTGCCTCTTCATACATCTTCCCTTCCGGAATGACACCACTTCATTCTATTATATTCCTCCCTCTTTCTCTTCCTTTCTCCCTGTCATCCTCACTTCCCCGTCCCAGCGCACAAGACGCGTGGCCCCCATTAACTTGAAAGGCGGCGGCGCGGCGTCGCGATGGGGGGGAGGGGTGTGGCGAGGTGGGCGGGGCGGGGCGGGCCCTCCATCGCGCAGCCCTCAATTTGTATCTCATTGTCGGCCGCTTCACGAGCCGTTATTAATTTCGCCTCCTCTTCTTGTTGGGTAGCACCAATCGCTTCATTCCCGAACAGACACAACACGCGCGCTTAAAGAGAGGCACACAAGGGACAAATCTCGCGGTGAACGCAGACGCGCGACGGCAGAGAGGAGAAACGCGGGGCTGGAAAAAAAGGAGAATCGTCCGGAGAAAAAAAAAAGATGAAGGCTGTCGTCCCTTACGCGAACGGCCTTGCTTCCTCGTTTTGTCTCGCCCCGGGGAGGGACTAATGGGGAGCTATGGCCGCGGGCGGGGGCGGCGGCGGGGGATGGCGGAGAGGCGAGCAGGGAACCGCGCATTGTCTCCCATTCGCCGTAGGGAACTCCGCGTCAGCTAATTGATGATTTGCCCCGCAACAACGTTTTTTATCGCTCACCGTCTTTCCCCGCCATTCTCCACTGTTCCTCACTATTTCTGGTTATTCCTCGCCATTTCCTGTCTGGTTTAGGTAGCTCAGGGCATAACTACCGTGATCACTGCTGTGCCTCTGACGTGCCACTGAGGCCCTACGGTTCGAGTACCGAAGTTGGTAAGTTTTCGACACTAGCTAGATAGTTAGGCCGCTGAATGGAGTTGAAGTTCAGCCGCTGAATGGAGGAGAATTCTAGCGGCCGGCTGCTCTGATCGGCAGTCTTCAATGGTTTCTCCGACCAATACCAGGCGAATGCCGGAGCAGTACTCCATCAAACGGGCCATGGAACGCACGTGATCTTTCCTTCCTCTTCCTTGTTCTCTCCTCATCCCTTACATACTTACTTACACTTACCCTAACATGCACTACACCACCACTCATGCCGGGATACCGGTCAGAACTTGAGGCTTAGAAAATGTCCCGGCGATTTCCGCTGGAGGGAGATATGTGGATGGGGAAATCCCCGGTAGCCGACATGTGGGTTGGCGTCAGTTTCCACTTTCCAGGAGGGAAAGAATACAGCCAACTCGCGTGATAAAACATGCACTGCACTTACGGGACTAATGCGTATAGCAGATGATGCGCCTAGAAACACGAAACAATTAATCAAGCAAACCTACTATTCCTGGGCATTCTCAGCCAGTCCTCGACATGTTTCTCCATTCTCCGTTGATCTCCTTTGCTCTTTCCTATTCCCTACACTCCTACCCCCGCCATTTTCAACCCTGTTCGAGTTTCCCTGCCACTTACCATTCCTTCCCGCTTTCCCTGCCACCTTCCAATTCCCGCAATTCTCCACTGCATATTCTCTCTCTCTCTCACTCTTTCAGACTTTTCCCGAAGCTCCCCGCCCTTTCGCACCACACGCTGCCGTCTCCGTCCGCGTTCTGACGCTTCCCGCCAAACTCCACATTCCCGCTACTCGCCGGCGCTGGTCTCCGTGCGTGTAGAAGGATCTCATCTGTTTTTTTTTATCTTTCCCCCTGGAAAAAAAAGAGGGGGAAACAAAAGTCCCTTGATGAGCTCTCGCAGCGGTGGCGCGCATCGATCAACGCTATCGCCTCGACTGCGGAGCTGCAGATGAACAACGGGAACATCATTTCCGCCTCCGATCCGATGTGGATGATACGCGACGGTCTGTATTGATCATCTTAAAAGCTGTTTCTATCCGGGAACCATATGCTGCCCCGAATGAAAAAAGGGAATCGCTCTAACAGAAAAGTGAGATTCAAAGAAGTGGAGAGTGGTTTTCTGCAATGGTTGCAAACAAACTAGTTACTGTTCTCTATTGAGCAGTTATCATCTATTATAATTAGGGGACGCATTTTAATGAGATGTAATTTTTTGCTATTAACTTAAGAACAATGCCTTTTAGTATAATCATTAATTTTATATTATGACAAAACGAAATTACCATTTTTTGTATGTCTTTCTTTTTGCATTTTTCCTCGATTTCGACTAATAAGACATTTTTTACCTATTCCCGTCACTTTGAAAGCAATTTTTCGCTGATTTCATCGATTTTAATATCATTCTAATGGTTCTTGCTTTAAATAATATTTACAAGATGCAACAAATATTCGCCATAGAATTCCTGGTTAGCCTTCGATTTCTTCGCTCAGCAATTGTAATGTCAGCCGTTGTGTGTATTCTAAGGTTCTTGAGACGCAACCATTGTCAATTCATCCCATGGTGGAAATATCTCTTTCCACCACGGTTCGTCCGATTTCGGGATAACTAAAGACAGAGATTTCCCGGTAAAGAACATTTCAAACTGAATTTCATTTGCAAGCTGAGTTCAATTCAACAAAAGGAAGAAGCCTCGATTGCATCAGTAACATAACCAACATTTTTTTTGTAGAGAGTAAAATTAATTTAATTATTGAAAGACTGCCTTTTTAATGTTGATAATTCTTATGTAAGTCCAATAATTTGCAGGCAGACTCAAGAATAATATATTTTTTATTTTACAATCCTTCCAACGTTTCGAATGTTCTGTATTATTTTATTTTATTATATTATATTGTATTTACTAGACCCTGATGATGAAGGCCAATGACCTTCGAAACGTTGGAAGGATTGTAAAATAAAAAATATTTTATTCTTGAGTCTGCCTGCAAATTATTGGACTTACATAAGAATTATCAACATATCCAACAGCTTGAGTTCTTCATCTTAACTGGTTTTGATCAAATTTTATGTTTCTTTGCTGTTAGGGCATTTTAAAAACATTTTAAGGGTATTTTGTTGATATTTTTTGGCGATGTTTTAGGCCATCAAAATCCACCCCCGAATTATAATGATCTCAAAATACATACTAATAACGCATTAATCGAACTATATAAAAACTTGTTTTAAATGTAAAATTTTGCACTTTTATAGTCATAATAATAATAATAATAATAATAATAATAATAATAATAATAATACTTTTAATTCACTAAATTCAAGGCCTTCCTATCTAGATTCAGTGGTGCTAAAGTTCATTATAAAAATTCTCGCAATACATATTGAGTGTAACAACGTACTTTTAATTTTATTCTTTTTTCCTTTATCCAATACAAACGAAGATAAATTACATCAAACTGCAGTATAAAACATCGTGGACTTGTAAGAACGTTGATGAGACTCAATTGCATCGAAGATAATAAACAATAATTTGGTATAAAAAGAATAAAATTGCTTGTCCGAACAGATGCAAGTAAACTAACATGCTGTTCTCCGAACCAGAACTCGGTGTATCTCCTGATCTAATTAGGAAGAATTTTAGTTCGCGAGTTCACCATCCGAACCTTCGACTTAATGACGGGAAATAGTCCTATTTTTCGAGTTGAAAGTGAAGAAAGGGTGAGGTGCGATACTTGATAAACAACTCGCGCTCACTTACTCATTATGATATATGTTTTGACAGGCAGATTGAAACGAGATATCGGCACTTGGACACGCAGCTTTTCGAAAACTTCCAAATTTAACGAGCAGCTGTTTCGCCGCTTCAGGGTTTCAGTGAGTATCGGCAATTAAGCGTAAGAGTGGATCGACTTCTTTCTGTTCCCGTTGGCACTCAAGAGCCAGGGGAGACTACACGAAATGCTTTGAACGGATGCCTGAGTGACCGCGGCAGCTGTTAACTGTGAAAAGGTGCAATACTCGTTGCATATTTCACTAGCAGAATCAACATTATTTGATAAATTAATGGAAATAATTCTACGGTGGAAAGTGGAAGGTAGAGTATACAAATGAGTCCGAGTAGTATTCAATTGGGTGGATGTTGTATAACTCAATACTTGAAACTAGATTCATTGTTAATGATACTGGGCGCGTCAACTACTATGGTCATTAGTCCTGTAGGTGCAGTGTGTGATTTTTGCTCGGGAGGTGGCGGTGCTCTTCCTTTGCTGAACGGCGAGATCTGGCGCCGACTTACCGTCGGCTGGCGGGGTTTTCCCAAACCAGATATCTCCCACCAGCGGGGCACCGCCCCAGCCGGAACAAGCTCTAACGCTCCCAACCGGTCTTCCTGCATAGTGCATGCTAGTGTAAGTGTGTACATGGGGTGAAGATAGGACAAGATCAGAGCAGCCGGCCTAGAATTCTCCTCCAGACAGCGACTGAATTCAACCAAGCAATCTAGCCATCATCGAAAATCCTGCAACTGTCGGGACTCGAACATAGGACTTCCTGGTCAGAGGGACTGCAGTGACATCAGTTGAAGTCCTGAGCCATCTCCCCCGGTGCTTCATACTAAATTTCTTTGAAATATTATATTGAATCATTGTTTTAGTTGCATTTCTTGTAGCCTCTAGTTCTTCAGTCTGATTCTGATATTTCAAACTTTAATTTCAGCTTCTACATTTACTTTTATCGGCGTTTCCACTTGCCAGCGGTTGCCTCTTGTATTTTGCGGTTCCAGCCTTCTCTATCCGCCCATAGGTCGTCGTCCATACTTCTTTCTGAATTTCAATTTTTCAATTTTTTTTCTGCTTCAATTTTTCCTGAATTCCAGGTTTTACGAGGCCTTCCTTTTTTCATTCTTCCTGGAGAAGATCACTCCAGGACATTCTTAGACCATTTCGAATCTGGTATTCTCTCGGATGGCCATACCATTTCTGCGTTTTACTTTCTAATCTATCCACAACAGATTCTGTTTGCTGTATTCGTTCTCTGATCACTACGTTTCTAATTTTTAGCATTCTAGAAATTCGGCTGCTTCTTCATAGTCCAACCATTTCTACTGCTCACAATTTCTGCTACTGACGTTCCCTCAGGGTCCAACTCTCTCCATCATAGGATAGAATACTTTCAATTAATGGTTCTTATGACAATCATTTTTGTCTTTACGTGAATTTCCGGACTTCATAATACCCCATTCAACATTCCTGTGGATCCTATTGTCTGTTTAATGTGATCATCAATATCCTTTTCACTCTTTTCACACTTATGCTGTATTGTACCCAAGAACTGTTCAACTAACTTAATTCTTCCTTCTCCTTGAACATTTGAGTCAGTTCCTTCTCCTCCTACTGTTTTTTTTAATTTAATTTCTGCATAAATAAAAAATTATTTATAAGAAAATATCAAATCGGCTGGTCACTACACATGTAGCAGCTCCCCCTCCTGCCCCTACACGTCGGCGGTAATGTGTCAAAATCTTGAATGCAACACTGCATACGATAGCTATCCAATATCTTTATTATTTTCTCTAACTTACTAACGTAAGAAGAGAAAGTATTGTAATCGTGCGCCGGAAAACGGCGAATTTTCGACACAAAAACTCATATTGCTAGACCATGGTAACGAAAAAGTGAATAAATCCAGTTGCTAGTCGCTTTCCAGTAAATATAAAAAAAAAATCTCTAACACATGGGATAGCCAGGATCCATATTTTGTACGTCCTTCATACCGAAAAATCTACGTCGCACCGAAATGTCATACCGAATGAATGTTATACCGAAAAATCGCAAAACGTCGTGTGTCTGGCCGTCCGTCTATCCCTCTATCTATGCAGTACGCTAACGCATAAACCGTTCAGCCGATTTTCTCCAAAATTGATATTCCCCAATCGTTCTGGCTGATGTCGCGGCCCCTGGAATTTGAAACCGATAATTTAATTCTGGAGGGTACTTTACAAGAAGCCCCTCGGACATTTTCAAAATTTTCAAAAAAATGGCTCCAAATTTTTTGATTATATTTTGTTGTTGCTTAGTGCGAAAGACGTTTAAGAGAATGGTGCAGGTCTCATTTTAGTTGAAATCCCCGATTTTTCGACAATTGCAACAAAAAAATTCAAACTACAAAATTGAAGACAGATTTTTGCCTCAGAGAAAGCCTGATGTATAAAATTAGCTCTTTTAAAAAGGTCATGTGTATTTTTTTGAAAAAATTAGTCATTTTTGCGTAATTTGCGCTTGAAGTTTACGCAATTTTCTTTCTCAAAAACCGCTCCAAATTTTTTCTTTAAATTTTCTCTACTTATGTAATAAGGGATGGTAAAACGTATGGTGCTAGTCCCATTTTCGGGTATTGCTCAGTTTTTGGAAAATTGCAAAACATTTTTTTAAACTACAAAATTGAAGATACAGATTTTTGGCTCAGACTAAATATGTTGTACAAAATTAGCTCTTTAAAAACGGTCATTTACATCTTTTTGTAAAAGAGTAATTTTCGCGTAATTTTATTTTGAAATTAATGAAAAATATAAGGGCGTCCCGTCGTACATTACGGTAACATTGTAATATTGCGAGAAAGTATATGCTATTGTAGCACCACTAGTTTCAAGTATGAAAACTGATTTGATTTAATTTTTAAAGACATTGTTTCATTATATGTATGTACGAGTAATTATTTCATTGCCATCTTTTAATTATTATCTGCGTAAATAGTTCTTCTGAATTACGTGTAAACAGTATTTCTGAAAGTACGTAATCTCTATATTAATACAATAGAATATCCCTGTAATCTAGCTTCAAGAATAGATTTTATCTTCAAATATGTTTTAAGTACAAGTATTCAATCCAGAGCCCTGATGAGACAACCAGTGTGTTCAGACATTGGCAAAATAAATTATTTTATTCATGGACCAACTTGCCATGACGAATTCTTAATAATTATTATTTTTTGGTCCTGAATTTCAGAAGAATATTTTTGAATGTTCAACAGAATTCTGAGGCAACTATACCGCAAATAATCAGTACGCAGACCAAGAAGTGTGAAATTGCATCACTCAAAAACATATTACTACATTGCAGTAGTTTCTCAGTGCAGAGTTGACATTTTTACGTGACATACAAATAACAGGTTGACAGAGCCACAAATATGCCAAAGTCAGTGTGCCAAAGTCAACAGTGAGAGCATTTTCGGAGGAAACTTGAAAGAGGAGGTCGTGCATTTGACGTTCACAAATGAAGTGTCTCTTGTTGACGTGAATGTTCCGAATGACGTGGACTTCACTCTTTGGCACGTCACGTGTCCCACTCAAGGAGACAAGACGTCGCCCAAGATACTGACAAAAGGCACTCAAGGAAAAACAATTTGATAATAAGAATACAAAATATTACGACTTGCCGAAAACCCTTGGAATATTGCACTTCCATCGAATTTTCTTAGAATACTGTAATTAAGACGTGGGTGAAAAATATGGCGACAAACGTACTTCACATACTTAATATGATATAACTACTCAAATCGTTTAATCAATTTCAGAAAAGAAATAATAAATTATAGTAACCAAAGATACTATATTCAGCTGTTTGATTTTAAGCGATTTTTACGGCGTCAACAGGAAATATTTTCATCACGATTACGTGCAGATTACGAAATGACCGTGTAAAATGCTACATCTCTTTTATCCAGTTTCTATGTGGAAACAAAATTGCGTAGAAACGAACATCCCTTTTCAATCCATTTTCTGTACAGAAAAAATGTTGAAAAAAATTAACGTGTAAAACGGGCTGTAGCATGAATGGTTAGGAACGAGTAGAAACTAGAAATCTCTGAAACATTATACGAGTATATTATTACACCAGAGCGTCAAAGATTGAAACTGGTCACAAATGACCAACCATCAATTTACATATATTCTTAAATCTAAGTTAAAATATTATTTACATGTTTACTCAATAGTGTAGTATGTATTTAATTTACAATATCAAAGTAAATTTATTGTCAATATTAATTTAATTCAAAGGGCTTGGTCCTCTTTAGTCTCCTCCGCTGGTTATGGTTATCCAAAAGTAAGTAATATACTTAACTACAAAAGTATAGTGTAACTACTTAAACATTAAATGAAAGAAATAAAGTAAATATTTTTTAATAAAATTAAATTGATTACACAGGTCTACAACCAAAAATTTGATTTGATAATTTTTGCTAATCTGTATGCTTTTTGGTGTGCTATAAACGAATATGAAGTCCGTCCTTCTCCATCACGTACAGATTTTTTTTCAAATCCATGTGACATAATTCCTATTTTGTAGCACACGCACATCTTTACATTTGTAACCAATATTTTTTCTTAAACTATTTCTACCATTCTAAACACTTATTGTGTTTTAATAACACTCTGCCTGAATAGGTGCTGTGGTCATGAAGGTTCTGTTCAAATAGGAAGGTAATTGTCATCTTTTCTCGGTAGTCTCCTTCTGAAGTTAATGAAGATAGAAATGGTCATATATGGAAATTCGAACCCACGTTGTTGCTCATTCTCCCAGTCCAGTAGTGTCAATTGGAGTGAATAGATTCACTTAGGTCATCTAGTTGCGTTAAAATGATTAAAAAGGTTTTCAGAAGTTTGAAAGTGCATTTTGAAAAAATGTCTCATCGGCGTTGTGTTACCAGTCCATACTAACTCTGTTTTATTTGTGGTGAGTGCACAATCAAGAAGTACCAAAGTAATATAACAGATTTCATCACAATAAAGAAAGTGAATGTTCCAAATACTTATGCTCCATGTTTCCTGGTTTAAGTGAGGCTAAGATAAAAGAAGGATCTTTGTAGGCCCAGATATAAGAAATAAATGTAATAATAAAAGATACAAGAATTTTTTTATTTTGCTCAGACCATGGGTGAGAAGAAGAGGGAAGCCTGGAATTGTTGTTGACAAATTCTTTGGTAACTTAAATGATTCTAACTGCAGATGCATTGTGGAACGCGTGCTGAAGGCTTTTCAAATACTAGGTTGTCACATGAGTTTGAATGTTCACTTCCTACACTCGCATGTAGACTATTTTCTGGAAATCTGGGGGAACGTCAGTGAAGAACAAGGGAAAAGGAAAAGGTTCCATCACGACATCAAGGAGATGGAACGTGAACATGATGGCGGGATGGCTGGATGCTACATCGTCAAACACCTGAAGAGTCATTTTCTCGGAAGGGCACACGAAGAAGTTTTCAGGAGAAGAGAAAACATTTTCACAAAAATTACAAGTAAATATGCATCATTGTTTACTCTGGCAAGCTTATGTCAGTGCAATGCATTTGGTATTCCGCCGATTCTGTTTTCTTATGTCGTTATATCTATTATCTTTAAAGATTGAACTTGAGATTGAAAAAAATCTGTACGTGATAGAGAAAAACGTACCTCAGTTTCAGTTTCAGCACACCAAAAAACATAAGGATCAGATGATATTATCAAATCAAATTTTGAAAAGTTTTCTTTTGTAGGCCTGTGTTATTTTATTTTACATACAATTTTATCACAATGCTTAATAATATTAGAATATGTACTCACGCACAGTACAGGGCTTAATTTTTTGAGTTTACCTTACAACCATCATTTCAAAATTCCTTTGTATTTTGAAAAGAATCGGTTGATTTAATAAGTATCCGTCAGTAACCGTATAAAATACTAACTTTTGGAGCATTTCGACGAAATTTTCCAAGAAAATAGTACTAACGATAAACACCAACAAAACTGATTATAAAAATTGGCTGTTTTACATACTTGAATTTATTATTGTTTTCCTGTTCAAGTTCTCAGTGACATTTTACATGGGATTTCAGTGTACGAGTCTTTAATGAATTTAATGGACTATTATTTTATTCTTTACTAATTTAAATTTTAAGAATTTTCAATCTAATTTAATTGAATTCTATTTCACTTGCAGCGAACCGGGGTAATTTTAGGAAGCCGGAAATAGATCTTTATGTGATGTGAGGATCGAATTTCTGATGAGTTGAGAAATGGAACTCGTCCCGCGAAGCAATCGATTTTAGCAATTTGCAATTCAAATAATCTAATTGAGATTCTAGATTCATTCCTCCATTGGGCAATTTTACACTTCACGCTTCTTTAGATGTCCTCCTGTAACTGATTGGAAGAATCGATTGGCCATTACAGAAATAAATGAGTTGACGTTAATTGGAGTATTTCTCGGCAAGAGCGAATTCTACCAACTCACGAGAACGTGATAGACAAGATTTCCTAGATACAACGGGGCACGTCTGTGTAACCTGAAGAACAAATCGTATTTCCATCATATCATGATTTGGAGAAAGTAAAAAATAAGAGAAATAAATTATCTTACTTTATTATTAGAGCAAAAATATTTCGTAATGAAATGAGGTATAAAACGCGTATACTATAGTATTAATGTTACTAAGAATAGTTTGTTTTCTCCTAGAGAACAAAACTTATGTTTTGTAAAAGGTATGTATGTCACAAAAGAACGTAAATAAGGATTATAAATTGTAAATAAATAAAATACATTAAAAAAGAACACACGATTTTTTCTGGGAACAATTTAAAAATTGTTTAAAAAGAATATGCCATACAATGTAATGTGTAGATTGTAATTCGTTGTAGAAGAAACATATTTTAACAGATCAGTCTTCACAGATCAGTCAATATGTAATATTGTGAAGTTCAGCATTTCAAGATCGTAATATGTGCATTACAAATCATGCATATATAAAAAGTGGCAAGCAAAACTCAAAAGAGTGTCTTCAACACGCAACTACCTTACCTCATCTTCACCAAAATGCAAGATGAGTAGACAAGTGAGCAGAGAGAACCACTTACAACAATTCTACCGCTCTTTATTTAGAAGGACGGTTTCACGTCCGTTTACTCCTGTAACTGGCAATCAATATTCAACGATGCCCGTGGCAAATGCGTGGCCTGCCTTTGTGATCGGCCAGATGCACTGCAATTGGTCGCGTTCAAGTCACGCGTGCAAGTTGTGCATGCACAGTGCGACATGGGAGCCATCTCCAACAGGAGGCGCTGCACACTGCATCTCAGAACCCAAACATTAGACACATTGCAATTGGGTTCAAGAACATCCGCACACGTTGTTGTGTTGGCAATTGCGAATCGTTTAAGAATCATCTCGAAGGAATAAAAATCATTCCGCCGCATGGAATTCAGTTTGACAAGTCTAGTCCGATACTTATGGTTTTCGTCTATATGAGTTTCTGCCCGTCTCATTTTGTAACATTTTACTGAAATAAAATACGTCATTACGAACGTAATTTGAAAATAGCAACATCCGAGAAGTAAACTCTTATGTTTAGAGATTTAATCGTAAAGGAAAGAAACTGTTTCGTTGTGCTGAATTTACTTTTGAACTTACGAGGATGTAGACAGTACTCTGTAACATGACTGTACCGATGACTTCATATTATTTTTCAATCCACACTGGATATTTTTGTAATCTGAAACAATTCTGTTTTTACACAAGTTCAGGATCTGCGATACGGATGTCTACATTTTGTCTTTGTTCTCTTGTATACACACATATCCCCGAAGTGCGCATACTTGTACGAACATTGCTGGGATCACTACTTAATATTTGCTGCAAATCCACTGAATATCATCTCACCAATGCCATGAAAGTTGAGGAAATACGTGAACAGAATTTGGAAGTGTGGCAGTGATCAGTTTATACATCCCCCCCTCTCTCAATGTATTTTCTAGAAATACAGGTGAAGTTTAAATTACGCAATGACGGCGATGCCATGAAAACGAAATTTTATTGGTTGTGACCAAGTATCCGTAACCGTATCTTCGAAGTTTCCAGGGTCTCCATTATCAATTTTTTTCCGACAAAAAAGACAAAAGTGAAGAAAGAAAAAAGGTTCCTGAAGAACGAAGGGGCCTCAGAAAATCATTTTCCCTTATCACTTTACACTTCCATGAAGGCTTCTGCGGTTTGTATCAAAAATATCTCAGGTAACACGGTGATATCGGATTCTGAGCTGCTTTGTCAAACTTTCTGTCATACTCGTAAATACATGTAGGAGATTTACGTTCTTTTTCGTAACACTGAACTGTTAAATGGGCGTAACGTAACCAAGCTTAGGAATGAAAAGTCGCCGTTGAGGCTATTAACGGCCATGGTCGGTTCAGAACAATCAAAACAAATAAATTGCAAACAAAAGACGACGAAATAGTACTTCTATTCACAGAATAAGTATTAATTAATTACACGAATTTTTCATACAAGAAAATGGCATGACGAAACGTATTGAACGACACACGGCCGATAACAACGGACAACGGACTCTTTTCGTTATAAACCTCGACTATCGGTTTGCAAGCTTCAACCACGACTAATGATGTTAATAACTACACTGGCAAAACTATTGCACCAACATATTCATTTACGCTGCGAGTAGTTTGTTAGTTAAAAAATGCGCAAACAGGTATTCAGTTTGCTGAAACAACGTGGATGTTTAATGCAATATTTCCCTGTTTTCATCAAAGACGTTCATTCTAACTACGCTAACATAATTGTAAGTTACGTTAGCGTAATTAATAGTAAGGAGCGTAGTATCATAATTGTAAGGTTTCTTTTCCATTGTATTTCATGGTGCAGTATACACTCTGAAACAGCCCTAAATGACCGAGAAGAATCCTTTCTAGACGAGATGATGCTTCGCCCGAGTCTACTGAAGGGACTACGCACAATGTGAAAACACTTTGGAGCAATTAGGACGCGAAATGAAGTGCAGCGAGCGCGAAGGAGCGCATTGCGGCGCCCGGTGGCGTCCTCCACGTGCGTCCTGCGGCGCTACGTGAGTTCATATGGCTCGAGCAATTTGCAGTGGTCGGGGCCGCACGCGGCTGCTGTCCGCGCTGCCCTGAGGGCCGGCGGGAGCGGCGATGGCGGCGGACATGATGGAGGAGGGAACAGTGGGGGCGGCGGGCGGCGGGCGGCGGGGGGCGGGGGCGGTGGGGGCGGCGGGGGCGGCGGGGGGCGGAGGGGGCGGCGGGGGCGGCGGGGCGGCGGGGCGGCGGGGGCGGCGGGGGCGGCGGGGGCGGCGGGGGCGGCGGGGGCGGCGGGGGGCGGCGGGGGCGGGGCGGGGGGCGGCGGGGGCGGCGGGGGCGGCGGGGGCGGCGGGGGCGGCGGGGGCGGCGGGGGCGGCGGGGGCGGCGGGGGCGGCGGGGGCGGCGGGGGCGGCGGGGGCGGCGGGGGCGGCGGGGCGGCGGGGGCGGCGGGGGCGGCGGGGGCGGCGGGGGCGGCGGGGGGCGGGGGTGGCCGGGGCGGCGGGGGCGGTGTGGCGGCAGGAGTGGAGGGGATGCGGGGCGGAAATGCAGGGACAAAGGAGGGGGGGTGGACGTGGCGGGGGCGGCGGAGGGCGGAAGTTGGTGGGAAGCGGAGGGGCGGCAGGGACGGTGGGGGTGAGTGGCGACGGAGACTTCAGAGGGAGCGGCGGACATGTGGGGTGGGAGCGGCTGGGGCGAGGGAAGAGACGGAGGTAGTGGTGGCAAGGGGGCGGATGGGGAGATGGTGGGACGGCGGGAAACGGTGGGAGCGGCGGCGGTGGACATGGTAGAGGCGGTGGGAGTGGTGGAGTCGGCAGGGCCGGTTGGGGCAAGCGAGGGGCGTCGGAGACAACGGGGGCGATGAGGACCGCGGTGGCTGCGGAGGTGGCATGTCGGGTCGGCGAGGACGACGGGAGTTACGGACGTGAGGGATGGAGGGCAGAGACGTGTGTGAGGAGGATGAGGACGGCATGGACGGCGGCAGCTGAGCTTGGCGGTGTGGGTGGCGGAGGCGGTCGGGGGCGGCGGCATGCGGTCTTTTCCTCAGCAAAAGCCGGCCTTGCCCTTCTGCCCTGCCCCACAGTGGCTGATACCCATTTTGTAGGCGGGCACACGCAATGGAATAATTGTTACATTACATTCAGTCACTGAAGAGTCAGAAACAAAATATCTTCTTCCTGACCCATGTGATAAGGCTCTACGAGACGTAGATATCACTATCTATTTTGAAAAACAAATAGAGTCATTCGAAAGCAAGGCGCTTCCAATACATTGTTTAAAGGAAATGTTATTTGATTCGCTACAGCATGTTGTGCATCTCCCATCCACTATTTTATTCTCTACTATATTTTAATTATTTTCCCTGCGGAAAAGAGCGATAACAAACTCTGTCATGTTGAATACGTAATGTTAAGTAGAAATAATGTGAAATGTATAAATATTATTAAAATATTTGGGCAGTGGACAATAATCGCACAACTAGAACGAAACGTTGTGAGTTACTTCCCAAAGCGTGGAAGTTTTCATCTTGAAATAATTGCATTAAAACTAATGGTGAACCACTGGCAGATCAAGGGGGGGGGGCATGCTCCCCCCGCAAGGCCTAGAGTTGTCATTTATACCTTATTTGGAAAAATTGAATTAAATATTTATATTATAATTATGTAATTATTTAGACAATAATATTGAATAGTGTCATAAGTAGAGTAGATCAATAATATACAATATAATAACAAATATGTTTATTTAACAAAAATCTACGATGACCCCCCCTCCAAAGATCGGCTTGATCCGCCCCTGAGGCAAAGTACCACGTATCCCATTTTACCGTACAAGAGAGAAAAGCACGCGGTTAGCAGCTGTTTAGCGACGAGCACATCCCGTTACCGGCCAGTGTGCGTTGACCAAACCACCACGCCCCGCCCTCCCCCCCTGCCGGCAGCGCCGCGCCGCGCCGCGCCGCGCCGCGCCGGCTGGCCGTGCTGGCGAAAGGCTCCCGGCCGCAGGCAGCCTTTGCGAGGCTTCCCCGGCGCTCTTTGCGTCCTCGCCGGGCGAGGGCGGGGGTCGCGGTGGGGGTGGGGCGGGGGCGGGGGTGGGGGCGTCGCCGCAGAGGGCTGCGGCCGCAGCCGGACGCAATGCTCTCGCCCTCTGCCGCCAGCTGCCGCGCCCGAATTTCGCCGCTCTCCCCGGAATCCGTGCAGCGCGGTCGCAGCTCGCTACTCTGCGTCGACTTCCGCGAAAATTTCATGATCTGCGCAGTAAAGTTCTTCCCGTACAGTAGGATGTTGACTTTCTCCCGTCACTGCGCTGGAGAACGAGGGTTGTTTTAGTCTGTGGACTTTGTATGTTTCTTATTGATCTCGTAACGTAAATAGTCAAGCTCATCCTCCTCTTCAGATTGACTGTAACCTATGGTCACTAATAATAGCTTAATATAGTGTGCAGCTGCCAAATCTAATACTATACCAAAAATTCGGACCTTTTAACATGTTTTTCTCACAATCTTCCTAAAAGCACCGTGGTTTATATCAAACGATCTTCACCGCGAATTAGGATAACCCAAATTCACATCAATCTGTCAGCAATAAAATTCTTTATCAATATTCCGTCCATATCTCAAGCTCTCCGTTTACTGACTTGCACATTAGCCCCCTCGGTCGAATTTTTCATAATTCCTCAGAACTGACAAGTAGTCTCTTGAAATAAAGGGCGATGACAAACTGTGCAGGAAATCAATCCGCAACAGCAATCTATGTTAACTTACATCTTCCTCGGTTTCCCTTATTGCATTAAAACAAATGAAATACAGTATATCAAGAAGAAACACAACTATTTGTCCAGAGAAATCAGCTGCAACATACATTCATAACATGTGTGTCGTCAAAAATAGATTATGGGAGGCAAAAAGCATTGGAACGGAAACGTGTGGGGCAGCTGTGTGTGTTGCAGATCCGGAGAAGAATCCCCTGTATCATTTGGCTGAGGATGCAAGAGCAAAATTCGTTTCGAGAGTAGGATTTTCATTTTTTTTCTGAATATTCTGTCAACACTTCATGTATCTCAACTCTCTTAGACATCTTAATATTGTATCCCTAATTTGTGTTTTATTTGTGCTTATACAACGGGGTGTATCTAATAAAATATGCAAAAAGAGGGACTGTTCTCTTTTAAATTTTGGGTTTAGAACAGGTTTTTTATAGTAAGATTTTGGAATATTGGGGTAATAATGTAAAAAAATCCTACCACAATACTATTTGCCTCACTAATTATTTTCCGTAATCGAAATCGACGCAAAGAATCGAAATGCACTGTTTTGTTATTTTCAACTAATTACAATAATATTTATGAAATGTAAATCTTCTGAGATTAGAAGGATATACAGTATTATTTTGACCTATCCACCCTAACGTCAATACTTGGTGGATTTATTGCTGCATAAATGGATTAATATAATCTCGTAGAAAGGGATTGTTGGAAATGACAATATTCAGATAGAATGCAAAGTCATTAGCCCATGCAAAACGAGAATTTTTATGGCAACTGCTCTCCCTCATTTAATGGATTTAAAAACATGTGCGCTCCCATTGTCTTTAAACAAAGCGGCAAATCATTTCCGCTGCAGCCGCTCTTTTTATAATCTTCGCTTACGAAGAAATATAACAAAAGAATATTAATATCATGAATAGAGGCTGTGATTTTCTTTCTTATTAAAGAATGTCACAATGCTTTAGTGTCAGCGACATCGCAAGTTTGAAAGGTGAGAGAAATATAAATTTTCATACCGAAAACAGCTTCCCAACAGAACAGAAACCACAGCTTGAGTGCAGTTCGGACACATGTATGTGTTAAGCACTTGTTCTTTCAGAGAAACGCATTTTTCTTGGCGTACTGAGAGGAAAGGATCTCCTAAGTGTATTTGTGTAACAATCATAATTACTCATCCATTCTGTTGGATACATTTACATTACATCATTGGTAGCTTTTGAAGGTGATTGCATGAAACATATTTGTTGTGTAAACAGCATGCCATCTATGATCCAACAACGAAATTTTCAGAAATTCCTCCGAATTATCCCATTAGCATGATGAACAAAATAAAAGATTTACCGAATAAATTCAACTGTCTTCACAAACTACATAATTTTCCAAATGACAGTACTGCTAGTATCACTTCTGTCTGCTCTTTGATTAAAAGTACGTACGTTATTAAAATACTTTCAACGTTAAACAAAGATACGTTACAATGCAAACAATAACATACTTACAAAGGTAAGTACGTAAATGAAATACATACAATTTAATTAATCGCAACCCTCAAGCTCTGGACATCACGTCTTCTGTGGTGGGTAGTGTCCATGGAAACTTAGGAGTGTCTCACATACGTCAATCAAATGCTTTTTTTAATCGAAGCGAACTTCTTTGTATACATTACCGATCTCTCCAAAGGACGGAAAGGCCTAAGGACCACATCATGCCAGAAAAGACCGCTAAGCAAACACACACAGCAGAGTTCAGTGGAGCGAACGAATCCTCTTCCAGGAGATTCCTCAGGACATGTCTGACGCGGACGTTCGAAGGGACGTATTAAACAGATTCTCGAGACCAAGAGATTTTGGTCCGATTCAGAAGCAAATACGTGGAAACATATTAAAGGAAAACAACATAAAAGCAAGCAGTATTTGGTATCAGGTCTTTTGATGGTCCAGACGTCTGTCGAGTGAAGTTTCTCGTGAATATCGTTGCCTTTCCTTTATGCAGGGTTGTCAACTTTCTTTAAAGCAGACATTCTCTTTCTTTTTGTCGTAATGTACAAATAGGTCAAAATGAATGTAATGTATATTCATGGATATTTAAAGTAAATTAATGAATTAATATTCATGTCGAGATTATTAACAATCATTACTCAACTGCATTAACATTCGATACTATCAACTCTAAAAAAACGTGAAAAAGATATTTTCGTAACGAAAAACTGATTACATTAGCCGGTAACTTCAAAACGTAAATAATTAAATGTTCCAATAAACGTACACACATCTTCTTCAATTTCACAACATTATCAATAGCAGACATTACACACGAAACCGTTCGTGTTCTATGCAAGATCTGAAACTTAACACATGGTAGGAAAGTTTGCACCGCAACACACTGCGTTAGTTAATAAAATTACATAAATATTTTGGCAACCGTTTGCATGGTTCCACGAGCTAGTGACGTGCTCGACCCTTGTTTTGCTGCTCATTTCGAACGAATTCATTGCATATTACGCAGTTGATTGTATCGGTTATTATTGATTGATTCGTGAAAACAGCACTTTGTCCGAGAGAAGTGTAATGAATTCCTTAGAGCTCAAAGAATACAAGTAGGAAAGGCTTTCAACGCATTGAGATACCGGCACGAATATTCGATGTCTTCGATGTATTTGCCAGCTGTTTTTGAATACATCCTTTTGTTTGATATTTATTTTCTGAATGTAACAAAATTGTAATTATTGTATTTATTCTAAACAACTATTCGCGAAGCTCCAGTGGCAAACTTGACGGCCATTGGAGCACTGTAATTGGTGTTTTGCATAGAATATCTGCATTATTATTCAAATGTTAATCATGTCAATAATATGACCATTGTGCAAATGAGGATAATTCGGGAATTAGCTGGATGTTCACATTATCCCAAATAGACGGGAGAGACCGATGTAGGAGCAGTTTCGAAGATTACTTGGGATTGTCCGAGATGAAGTACACATTAGCCAACAGTACGTATGTAGGGTAGATGAAGTACACTACGAGGGAGAACGAGGAGATATTGATAAGAGTGATAAATAGGAATTGCATCTTGCGACACGTTTTTTGAGGCTAATTAGAGATTACGTGTGTAGTTTCAAGTTCCAATGTGTCAGCCGTAAAATTTCTACTTATATGATACCATCTAACTAATCTAATATCACTGTATACCTTCGTATCACAGTACATATCCGAGTTCGGGCGACGATCCATCAACCTTCCCGTTTTATAGGCTATACAACCTTAAGCATAATTTCTAATGCATTTTTATGCCAAAATACTTTTCGCGAACACACAAGGCGCTTGCTTACAACTCAGACATTCACGTTATTCTATCCAGCGCTCTGTGGCTAATGCCAACCGGATGCTAGCCGGATGATGTCCGAAATGATCAGTTCACCGTAATTTTTACAGCTTTATCCAAATCGTCTTGTTAATCCTGTTAATTCTTACCAGGCTGGGGCGGTGCCACGCTGGTGGGAGATACCTGGTTGGGGGAAACCGAGACAATGGTAGGTCGGCACAGGATCTCACCATCCTGGGGGAAGATAACAGCTTCCTCCCGAGAGAAAACATTCCTCACACTTACGGGACTAATGACCTAAGCGGTTGACGCACCCGGAATCCGTAACAATCAATCAATCGGAGCAGTTTCCTGTGCTCCTTTACCAGCGTTCGCCCGCCCCGAGGACTCTTTTGGTGAAGACGACCTTCCGCTCCGTCGAACTTTGGTGGGCGAAGGGCGTTCCAGGAAACGCGAAGCGGGGGCGGGCAGGCGACAGGGCGGGGCCAGTGACAGGGACGAGCAGCTGCGGGGAGGGCGGAAGTGGTAGGGACGGTAACATGGAGGCAGCGAGGGTGAGGTTGATGGTATCCTTCGTGTCTTCCAATCTACCAACATTAACAGAAGCTGTTTACGGGTGATCGCATTTAAAAAAAAGTTTCTTTGAAGCGAGAATCGTAATGATTTAAAATTAACTTTACGCCAATGATTGATTATTTCCTGATTCAGGGGGCGTCAACGTTTATGGTCATTAGTGAAGAGTAGTTCACGATAGATCTTGGGACATGGCAGAGTTCTCCTACCGCTGGAAAGTGAGATCCAGCACAACCTATATGGATTGTCCTTGTACATGTATCTCCTCCAGGGCGACACCACTTCGACCAGGATAAACAAAAATTTCCCGACTAGTCTCCCGGGATGTGTGCTCCTAGCGTAGTGCGTGTGTAAGGCGAGATGATAGGAGAAGGAAGGAAAGATCGCGCGCGGTCCATAACGCATTTGTTAAGGTACTTCCCTAGCATTCACATGGTATTCCTCGAAGAAACCATGGAAAACTACCGATTAGGTATCACGCAAGGCCCCATTTTTTCACTAACGATATAAATTTATAGCATTTTATAATTAATAGAACCACGAGGTATTAAATGTGATTGTTAAAATACCTCATTACATAAATGCACTAAAGAGCTCTTTACTATTGTTTGACTAAATGGCGACTTTCAGGAGAGGTGGCTCAGGGCCTCAACTGATGTCAGTGCGGTGCCTCTGACCGAGAGGCCCTAGATCCGGGTCCCGACGGCGGCGGTAGGATTTTCGATGATTCCTAAGATCGAATTCAGTCGCTGTCTGGTGGAGAATTCTAACGGCCGGCTGCTGTGATCGGTAGTATTCCAGGGATTCTCCAATCAATATCAGGCGAATGCTGAAGCAGTACCCTAACAAATGGACAATGGACCGCGCGCGATCTTTCGTTCCTCTTCCTCCTACTATCCTCACCCCATACTTACACACTCATATTCACTACACTACCACATATATCGGGAGAGACAGGTCAGAAGCTTAAGAGCTTGTCCGGCTGAGGCGCTGTCCCGCTGGTGGGAGATATCTGGTTATGGGAAAATACTGCTAGGCGACAGTAGGTCGGCACAGGATCTCACCATCCGACGGGGGAAGATAACAGCCAACTCCCGAAGTGCCCCCGACATGCCCCACACTAACGGGACTAATGACCTTAGCAGTTGACGCCCCCGGAATCACTAATCAATCAAAATCAAAAGGCGAGGAGACTGAGGCCAGGGCCGCTAGTGTTCCAGTGCTGGGATCAGTCGCAGAATACTGGAGCGGCGAGGTGTTCCGGGGCGCGCACATAGGGCCCTAGGCCGTGTTTAAGCCGCGTGAGCGCGCTCTGTGATCGCGTGAAGCGACGCGTGCGTCGCCTCAACGCTCCCCCCCCACACTCGCATGGTCTTGAGCCCCAGCGCACGCTGCCGGAGGGCGAGAGACTACCGTACAGGAAGCAGGCGATGCGCTGCGCCTGAGAAGCGCAGTCGGTACATCTGTAGTGTTAAGGTCTTATTGATTGATTTATTGATTGAATAGTGATTCCGGGCGCGTCATAGGCGAAGTTCATTAGTCCCGTAAGTGTAGTGCAAGTTTACCCTCGGGAGGTGGCTGTTATCTTCCCCCACCGGATGGTGAGATCCTGTGCCGACCTACCGTCGGTTAGCAGTGCTTTCCCCAACCAGATATCTCCCACTAGCGGGGCACGGTCCAAGCCGGACAAGCTCTACGCTTCTGACCTGTCTCTCCCGATATGTGTTGTAGTATAGTGAATGTGAGTGTAAGTGTGTGTAAGTAGGGAGTGTAAGTATGGGAAGTGGCGGCGATCTTCCCCCGCTGGATGGTGAGATCCGGCGCCGGCCTACGTCAGCTTATTTTCAAATTTTCTACAGCTAGTGACATTCGTCGTAGCACAATCTTTGGGCTAATCACTGCAAAATTGGTAGTGTGGGATATAGGTTAAGATAATGCAGTATTGCTTATGCTATTATGTCAATATAAACATGACTATTTGTTCGTGTTCAATAATTTTATAGTTTTATTGCCAGAGTAGTAGTACTGAATTAAAGAATTTGATGCTTTTGAATTTGATATCGTGTACGGTAACATAAAGAAATCAACCGCTGATGCTCTTCAAAGAGTTCAAAATGCATGTGTTAGGTTTCAATACAATATCAGAAAGTATGATCACATATCGGGGTACTATAAAGCAAATCACATATTAAACTTGAGAGGTCGACGCCTGTTTCATAGTTTGTGCCTGTTCTACAAAATATTGAATACGAGTGTACCTGCTTACCTCTCTTATAAAATGTCTTATCTAAAAAAAAAGGATTCCAGAAATCCTTGCAATGCAATATTCCTAAAAGCAACACCAATTTTTATAATAAATCTTACTTAGTAGCAACGACCTGAGAGTGGAATGACCTTTCAGAAAATGTTAGGAAATGTAAAAATTGCGATCATTCAAAAAAAACATTTAAATACTCTTCTACTGAGCTGATAATGTACGATGTGAAAGTGTGTACTCAATGTATTATTATTATTATTATTATTATTATTATTATTATTATTATTGTTACTATTATTATTATTCAAAATTGTACGCTAAACTTTTTTATTTTGTATTTTCTTATACTTCTTAGGTTAATTCTTAATTTATTAAACAACAGTATAATTAGTTTAAATTAAGTTTAATATAAGGTTAGAAAGTTGTTGTTTTTTGTTTGTATTATCAACTTGTAATTTCAAATTCATTCCAGCTTAACTTGTCATGGCTCTGACTGAATGCGTATTTTCCCTTGGTACATATTGATGTAATTAAAATCGGCCCTAAGCTGTCGGCCTGGCCGAGTGGTTGAATGCACTCTTATTTTTTTTAATGAGTTCTTTAATGGATTGAGATTTTCTTGCTAACGTTTTGACGCGTATGGGCTAATTTTTTTCCCATAATTTATTTTCGGGCATCTCTTTAATGTTCTCTTGTGTCACTAAATGCTTTATAAATTATTTTAATTCTTTTATTTTGTTGCTCAATGTTGAAGAGCATGCACACTTCCTTTGTTTTCCCTGGTTTTCCCCGGCCGTTTACGGTAAATGCTGGGACGTTGTGTTTTTTACTTTCACTTTGTGAGCCCAGGGGGAAGACATATCTAAGTTGTATTTTATTTAATTTACTAAATGTACTGTTCAATTTTTATCTATATATGTATGCATTACGTGGTTAGGCGGAAGAGCGGGCCTGATGGCCCGAGTCTCGCCACATAAATAAAGTCACTATAATTATCTCATTCTTTTGTTGGTGTTGTTGTTTGACGTTCTAAAGAAAGATACTCCAGAAGGTTTACGACGGAGAAGAATGTGAATTTCAAATGAGAGGTCATTTCACTCACAATTTTTATCTAACAAAGGGAATTTTCAGACAGATCAATAACTGATATGCGTGGTTGAGTGTCGTCCGCTGATCTAAAGGAATCTTCTGAGGTGTCGGTCTTCGTTAAGCTTTCAATTGTGTAGGTTCTTCATCCACTCAATCATCAATCATCCAATGGAGATAGGCTCGAAAATCAATCGTTGGGTGGAAACGGAATGAACAAGAACGGAGAGACCAGTGAGATGATTTTGATTTCTTAGGTAGTATTGTGACATCTCTATGGAAATTCACGAACTTCTTCAGAGAATAGGTCTGATAAGCCTTTACAAGAAGTAGTCTTATTTAATTACGAGTAGGGCATATTTAATTCGGCTTATCTAGAAGCACTAACAGCGAAATATAATGAAATGAAATTACCCGAGTCCCATGCAAGGCAACGACACTCTCTAAGTACTAGATATGCTATTTGTATAACGATACTTTTATTATGTTTTAAACAATCGTATTCAATGTAAATAGGATATACAGTTCTCTAATAATAAAACAAAATGAAATCAGTACTGTGGAATTTGTTACAAAAGTTGCATTGTTGTGACGTTTCGGCATTCTAGTTTAAATCCCGACTTCAGGCATAAACAATCTTAATGTATCCATAGGAATACTTACATTTTATCCAAAAAAATGGCATGTTGCGCATATGTGCTTGAACCTGGAGGAAAAAGTGTAAGGATAAATAAAGTTATTTATACCTGAAGATGGATCTCAACTAAGGACCGAACCCGAAACATAGCCACAATGCAACTTTTGTAATAAATTCCACAGATACGTTTCTCATTAATTGCAAAGTAACTCTTTCGTCTCCTTCCACTTCAGCTTGATACCTTTCTTTTCTCCGTTTCCTCTCATTGTAGTCAAATGTAAGAACAGGCCTTATGGTCTGAGTCTCACCACACAATAAAGGCAAGTTTATTATTATTATTATTATTATTATTATTATTATTATTACAGTATTACTGTTATTATTGTCATCATATACACTATAATGCAGTCAAAAACACTATAACGAAAACTGCGTTTGTAAAATGTTTTTGGAAACCTTTTCAATTTGTGTAACAGTATATAATCTCTGAAAAGCAATGAAGTAATAAATTCCTGAAATATGGTTAAACTTTTGGATATATTATTTTTACTTTGTTAGGAATTATTTTTCTTTATTCCTTTATCATGAAATTCTACAATATTTCTGCTGACATCATCGAAATGAAATAGAAAAAATTGGGAATAAAAAAATATTTCATAATTCATCTATAAAATATTTTATCTCTGTTGCCATTGTCTACGTTCTTAATTGTTTCTCTACTTATATTGCCTTTTTCTCCACAAAACACCGGAGGTGATGCGTCCTGATTCAGTCAGGGCCACTGATAGCACCTCGGGCATGGACCTCGAGCAACCGCACCTGTCAAAATGTTTGCGTCGCAATAGAGGTGTTTGTGTCCGATAAAAACTTATCAGTGATGATTAAATTATGAAGAAGGACGCGATCGTCAACAGTTGCGAAAGAAGATACTGGGATCACTAGCTGATTTGAAAATGTCACAATGCCTCCCACGACTTAGATAACTATGAATATCCGTGAGATAATATATTATAATATGAAAATTAGATTGTGTATTGTTTAAATTTACTTATGTCAATGCATTTATGTTTCTTTTGTCGCTTTGCCGTCTGACAGTCTGACATAAGTACTAATTTTTGTACTATAAGATAACTAATAATATATCGATGCTGTGTGGATCCTGAACGCAAAATATAAATAAATGAATAGGAAGAGATTCCATTGGACTGAGAGTGGATCCGAGGTACAGCTCTCCGAAGTGAGCGCTACTGACCGTCTGGACGAGAAATCGCCACTTCGCCCTCCCTGCCCGCGGCAAGTGCATCGTCTGGCCCAGCGCAAGATGCGGCGCCAGGGCCTGCTTAAAATGGAAATGGCATGCAGGCAGGCAGGCAGGCCCCAGCGTTGGACCGCGGGCGGGTGGGCGGGCTGGGCGGGCGGAGGGCGATCGGAAGGGGCGATAATGGCGGTGGCCGCCGGCACCGCAGCCGTAGCCCCGCCCAACGCTCGCCGTCTTACGTGATAAAGGGCCCCGTCACCTTTTTCGAATCTCTTGTACAGCACCTGCAGGCGCTGGCCTTTATAAATGTCCATGGACGGGCTGAGAGCCACCCACCGGAGAGATTTTATAGTCCCGAAATTTATTGCTATAAATGCCGAACGTTTTACGTTCCGTCCCGAGGTGGCAACGATAGCATCCGGAGTGCAGCATTCCCGTCCAGGAGTATTCGGTGGAAGGGCGCAAGATGAGCGAGAGGGAGGTCAGGCTCCGCTTGGTTTCGTCGAGTTCCATTCTGTTGCTTCTTTGTCGCCCGAGAATCGAAGTGGAACGAAGCGCAGTCAGGTGGAGTATATTGCGACGTCTCAAAACTTCTTGTTTCCAGGCGAATGCCTTGAGTCCGCAGAAACAATGTGCATGAAATTAGTTCTAAATGGCTGTAAGCGAATAAGAAGTGGCGAAGAAATGTCCAACTTACGAAAATCCAATTAGGAAAATCCTTTGGGACGAACATTCGAGCAGACTCAGAATATGCTTCAAATTCCAACTTCATCTCATCTTTTAAAAGAGAATGCATTTAATTTCGAGAAGGCAAATTATTTTCCAATTGAAAATTAATTTTGGAAGTTGAAAGGCAAACAAGAAAAACAGCATATTGACTGGTCAAATATGCCTCAAAACTAACAAAACACTTCACATGGTCTTTTTTATTAAAAAAATAAAGAAACAATTTTCTCGATGTGATGCAAATCTGTGTATTTATATTATCACAAACTTTTAAGGAAGCAAACCCTATTCCTGCAATCTCCTAAGTTCTGTTTGAGACGTAAGGTCAAAGTAACGTATGAAATGTTTGATCATCGTGTCTACTAACATTTGGGGTCTATATACCATGAAAATGAGAGATTTAATTATTACTTGCAGTGTAGAAAAAAATGTTTTGCAATGCATATTTTATAACAACAATAATTAGGGGGCTATTATTTTATATTACATAACAAATATTTCAAAAAATATCTCTCATTGATCAGGGAATTGAAGCGAGTCTCATTGTACTCTTCTGCCTCAAATATTCATTTTGTTCTATCATCCATGCCCTTACCGGTGAAGTAAAAACACTTAAGTAAATAATAGAGAAATTAGAGACCTAAATCAAATGCAATTTTATAAATAAATTAAAAACATTAACGACATATTTTCTATTTTACTGAGATGGTAAATCTGTAATGCGAGTTTAAAAAAATAAACGTATTTTTATTTTATCATGTGTAACACAATTGGATTTTATTCTCAGGGCTCGCTTTGTGTAGTCCTTCACCATACAGAAAGGAAAAGGGCGAGGCCTCTAAAGATCAAAACCCATTGACAACTTTGCCAACCCAACATCCGCCATCTGCACCACCTGTGCTTCGACGACGCGGTCAAAACAGCTTCAGGCCATTCAAGGGGAACCACGAGGGGGAGAAAAGTGGCACAATGGATGCATAGCGTGCACACAAGCACCTGAGTCCGCTTTGTCCTTTTTTGGATTTCTTTCGTTCTTAACGGAAAGACGGAGTTCGTGGGAGTGCAGATGAAAAGGAACGCCGTGCGGACGAGACGCGAGAAATGAATGGAGAACGAGAAGAAAAAAATTACTATGGATATTATTTTAAAAGTTTTGGATTTTCTCACGGCTAGTTGGTCAATAAATAAAATTACTTTGGTACGCCAACGATTCTAAAGTTGTTATTGATCAACTTCTCATACGAAAATCCACAAGAATTGACCGTTGGTTGTGAATTTCATATTATTTTAGTTCATTTAACTGTGAAACGGAGGTTCACTTTAAACGCCTTTGACATTTTCTGAGTGATACACAATATGAAATATTAAATAGGTATTCTAAAAGTATTTTTGTTGCCTTTCTGGAATGAGAGAACAACTCCCAATAGAGTTTCGAGTTCCTTGATATACATGTGTTTGAGCAAATCTAATTTTAGAGAAATTTTACCTTCAATGATTAACTTGTGAACATTTACTTCTCGCGTGAATCAGAAGATAATGCATGAGGGTAAGAGCCTGATAGCGTATAGAAATTATCAGGCCAAGAAAGTGACATATATTCTTACCGAATGTCTCTTTACTTACGCCAGTTTCTAGATTTCTACCAAATTGAATACTCGTCGAATATCGACAATACACCCGAAGAAGTCGAGTAAGGAAAACCGATTTTCAAGTAAAGTCGCAATTGTCAACACGAGTATCCTGTTAAAAAAATATAGCAACAACCACAACAAAGAAGTGCTGATAGCATGACTGCTTGGTATCTCGTCAGTGACATACGTAAAACTGAGATGCAAAGGGACGCAGCAGCGAGTTTTAGAAGTAGCAGTGAAGAAAAAGAAAGAAAGAAGGATTCTATTGTTAAAAAGCAACATTTACGTGGCAAATTACATTCTCCATTCAGGTGTTACGAAATATAACGAAGTTACTCAGTTTTATTAACAGCACAGACTTTTTTGTTTACATTGTTCTTCTTTTCGAAAACAACGAGACCGCCTTGGCGGCACAGACACAAGTTCTGCCACCGGTCCTCCAGATAAGCCCGCGCAGCGATAGCGGGCGACTGGCGCGCACCCTGGCGTCGGCGTGGTGTGGCCTCTTGGCGGCCATGTTGACGCCCGTCGGCTGGCGGGCGACGCCACGCTGTCTCGACGTGATTTGTGGGCCCGCGCGCCGCCACCGCCGCCGCCGCCATCGCCACCACCTCCGCCCTGCCTGCCCTGCTCGGCCGCCGCCGCAGTAAAGAACAATTTACAGCGAGCTGTGAGCGCCGTGTCTCTGGTACGGCCCCGCCGCATAGCTCCACTCGAAGACATGCCGCCACCACCACGATCGCTCCGGACAAGTGTAAATCGATAAATCGATCCACCTGTGGGGATGACCTGTGTGGGACTGGTTGGGTTTGGTTGAATTGCACTACCTCGCGTGGACCGAAAAAGGTTCTAACATATCGAGAGATCAGTGACGCGTTTGGGGATTCCATAAAAGTTTCATTGAGCGTGAAAAAGCCTTGCAGAATCATAGAGCATGTAATTGTGAGATGACTTTCATTAAGTACAACAAAAAGTTGTGGAAAACATATTCCATAAAATTCGGAGAGCACACGAGCTAGGATGCCAGCGAATTTTTTAACATTAGCGACAGTGCTTATTAAACAAAAGTAAAATATTCATTAATAAAAAATCTTGAAAGTTAATGGCAATAAAACACGCACAATATGAAAATCGCAGTCAAATTTTACGATTCATTAGTTCACACTTTATTTATGTATTATATCGTGGAGCAGCAATTCAGAAAGTCGTGCGCTAATATCTGTCGAGATCTCTTATTCGGGAACACAAATCGTGTTAAATCGTGGAGATAAATCACCGCTCATTTTTCCTACTCGACGAACCGAAATTTAGAATCATGGAGAGGCAATCGAGATGCGAGAAAAACTTCGCCATCGTGCAAGCAGCACTCATTTTTTGGATTCTTGCGAAAAAAAAAGTTCAATCACGACTTGGCGCGTGCGCTGATTACGGCCTTGCGGAGCTCTTGAAAATCAAGTGGAGCGTCGATCAACCTCTGCTCCCGGCAACATCCTCGACACCCCTTGTGTACAGCTAGCTTCCGCTTTTTTCTCTTCTCCTCTTTAGCCTTCGCAATGCCAGCCACGGCAAACAACTCCGCCTCCACCTCAACACTATTATTGGCGTCACCCCCAGTTCCTTAATCTTTGTCTTCATGTCCTCATCTGCCGTCACCTTGTCTTCGGTAACTTGCTGGAGTCTCCACTTTTGCCTCCCCTTCACTACCACGTTCACTTTTGTTTCGTCTTTCAACTTGGGTCATTCCATATTAAATCAACACAGTTTTAATTAAAATTTTACCTCACCATTTTATATTCAGATGAAATTTGACACATAGGTAGTATGAATGGAGAATAAGAAAACTACAAATTTTGAGTAAAATATTTCCACCCGTTTCTGAAATACAGCCATGTAAAATTTTGCAAAATTGGGTTCCCGAAAATTTTTAAATTGATATAGAACCTCACCAAATTAAGATAGAGAGCTGGAATAGGTGTCATTTTGCAGCTTTCTTTATGGCCTTTTATAATATATACAACTGAATAGGGGTTGCGTTCAAAAAGTTTTCCAAATTTGAATTTAAAAATTTGATTTTGAGTTTTTTCAAAATGCTCATCTTCAAAAAAATTGAAAAAATTCTAAAATAATCCTTGTATATTTCCAAACAGATGGTGCAAGTTTAAAAATGGGACTGCAATGGGTTCATATGGTAATCTTTATTTAAAATGCACAACATTTACTTACTCTAGATTTTACCAAACCTCTCCGACACTCGCCAACCATCTCCGCCTACGCCAACCATCTCCGTCAGTGCCAACCATCGCCGCCAACGCCTACCATCTCCACCCACACTATCTCCACTACCATAATCTTCAGCACTTCCTCCGCAGCGACCTCAACCACCGCCGCCGCCACGGTCCAGTGGTCTCCGAGTCCTTCCCACCTCGGCCTGTCGGTGCGCGCGGAGCGTTGCGCTGGCGCGGCGCCAGCAGATGAGCGATAAGTTAATGTTTCTCACGTTTCGGTCTGAATATTTGTTCGTGCGCTCGTGGAATTGCTCTTCGTGACGGTTCGCGGAACGGGTCGCGCCGAGCCGAGCGGCGCCGCGCCGGTTCATTTCTTGCGCCGGTTCCTTGGGAAGCCGCGTGGAACGAGCGTTGTGGCCGCCGCGCCCACGGGAGGGCCTTTTGTCCTTTCTTGTCTTCTTGCTGCCACGACTGAGGTACCTCAAGGACTCGCGGGACGAACCAAATATTTTGGACGCCTGTGGGCTGGGCTGGTTTTGTCTATCTCAGTTTTTTTATCTCATCACCTTGATTTTTGCTGGTATGGATGGTCAGATTTGGAGTTGTTTCATAAAAAATTAGAAAACAGTACGTGCTTCTCGTAACGATTAGGTGAAGAAATTGGCGGTGTGAGCCGCTAATGGTTCGAGTTTACTAGTATCTGGAGTGGAATAAAAAAGTATGAAGGAGAAATCTACCAACGTTACTTCACCTGGGGACGAATGTTTTCTGAAAATGAATTGAAAGTTATGTGCAGATTCCAATTAATATATTGGTTTAAATTAATCTGTGAAGAACTTTTGTTATTATGATTACGAACAAAGTGAGCTCACCTCCGAGTGGTTTTGAAGTATAATCGTTGCTATTTTGGTGGCTTTCCAGCATAAAACAATTGAAGCTTTTATATAGGTTTCCTCTGTAGACGTCGAAGATCAAACGTTCACGTAATGATGTTGAGAACTCGGATGATGTTTATAAAAATGATCATTTAATAATAAGAAACAAGAATAGGAAAAAATGAAAATTAATTAAAACAAACATAATGCAAGCATGCATCAAAGCGTCCTTGCATCAAAACAAATTGGGAAATTTATGTTGTCTTACGTCTTCAACCGTGAGGAAATTACGTGTCTTCGACAGAAAGTAACGCAGGGGAACAGGTTACTTAATGATGAAAATATCTGCAAAGTGATAGTATTTTGAAGAAAAATTTGGTTGCTTCATGAGAATAATCCTTCTAGTATTACATGTGACAACTAACGAATACCACAATATATTGTAACGCTTGCAAGTTATCACTGGTTAGGTGGCAAGCAAACTTTGTTAGCCCTTTCGACACGACAGCTTCTTTGGTTGTGAAATGAGATTAATAAGTACACTGCGAGATCTCTCTCGTACTAAACGTGTTTGCAATTCTGGAAAATATTGTATTAAACAAATATATTCCAGAGAAAGGGCCCGGTCACATTTCTTAGAACACCACACGAACATATACATTTACAAATGCATAACATGTTCTTAAATGAATATTTTATTTAGACATCCTCACGTCTGTGATGTCTTGAATTATCTGTTGAGTAAACCAACTGACACCGTAATTACATTTCGCTTCCATTTCAAAGCAATTACAAGTGAAGCAGGTGGGAGAGAAATTAACGGTCTCGTATGACAGAACCCTCTCGCGCACATTACGATTGTTTGAGCGAAGTTCCAAGCGGAATATTGCCGTCGAGCGCACATCGCGTCGGTTGAACAAATTTGCTCCGCGTGGGGCAAACGCCGACGGAAGCCCTTTGTGCTCAGACTTGTTAAACTGTCGCCCCAGGGTCCGCTCCATTGCGCGGCGCCGCCCCCTGCACCGCCCCCACCGCCCTCATCACCCTCGTCCCTGCCCCCGACCTCGCCATCGCCTTAGAGCTCGCTACTTGTTGAATACCACGTCTCCGTGAACTCCGCTAAGGTTTTCAACCCGCGCAGGGCCGATTAAAATGATACGAGTGTGATTGGTGATTGCGAGCGCGTCAGTGATTAAGGCCATTATTCCCGTATGTGTAGTGTGTGTTTTTATTGCGGGAGGTGGATGTGATCTTTGCCCACTGGATGGCGAGATCCGGCACGGATCTACGTCGGCTTGAGGGGATTTTTCCCAACCAGACATCTCCCACCAGCAAGGCACTGCCCCAGCATGGACAAACTCTAAGCTCCCAACTGGCCATGTGGTAGTGAAGTGCCTGTGAATGTGTAAGCAGAGGAAAGGTCAAAGACGAGAAAGGAAAGAGCGCGCGCGGTCCGTGCCCGTTTGTTACGTACTGCTCCGGCATTCGCCTGGTGTTGATGGGAGCAATCGCGGCAAACTACCGATAAATGCAGCCGGACGTTTGAATTCACCTCCAGGTAGCGGCTGAATTCGTCCCAGCTAACAAGCTAAAGTCGAAAGTTTTACTACAGTTGGGACTCGAACTCCAGGATCTCCCGGTCAGAGGCAATGCAGTGAGATCAGTTGATGCCCTACGCCATCGTTACCGGTATACGTGATTGACTCAACACGACATAGTATTTCTGGAAATCGCAATCGTGTTCAAATTGGCGTGAAATCTACAGTACGGAATGGCTGAGCGATTTAATGTTTGCTACTGCAAATCCTACTTGTTTCATGCTGACAAGAAACTTTTGAACTAACATGTTCTTAACAAGGGAAATATTACTTGTACAATTAATTTAATGTATTTGTAGGACTCAGTATATTTCAAATTTGGATTCTGTCCAGGGTTTTATTATGTTATTATTCTGTCCAGGGTATGACATTGTTGTTCTTTTAAATTATTGTATTATTGTTAAAAATATATTCAAATAAATTCGAGACCAGCCCTGGATCTCGAAACGTCGAGAAATAAACAACTTTAAACTATTTCATTTGAATGTATGTTTTATCAATAATAGTTCCAATAATATAAAAAGAATAACAATATCAACAATAAAACCTAGACAAAAAAAAATTTGAAATATTTTTTAAAGTTAAGTGAGATAAAAAAAATATTATTTCACTTCGTAGTGTTAAAATGTGAAGTAACCAGTCCAAATAACTATACCTCGGATACAATTATGTGACTTCAGATTTGTATTTGACTAAAAATGAATGGAAAGGAAAAAAAACAACAGTTGACGAACTTATAGGGTTATGATTTAAATTATTATAATTAGTCTGCAACTGTGAGATTCTGGTTATCCATTCTTCTTTATAAACCAAACTACGATAAAAAAAACACCTCTTGAACATAGTTGATGGGCACGGTTATTGGACAAGAGAAAGAAATGTTCACAAGTGTAAACGCGTATCGTCTTCCAGAGCGGGGCCAGCCCTTTCCTCGCCCTCCGCTTGTTGAACAGCATGTCCCTGCAGATGCACCAGCCCCACGCCCGCTCCCGCCTCATCTCCCATTATCACTCTCCATCATGGCCGATCTAATTGAGCCTGCCACGGAGCCCGCAACCAAACTTTAATAAATTACTTGTGGAGGTCATGGTTCTTTTCATTGGAGCAGTCGTTCTGCCTCTTAATTCTCACCCCGACGCGTCGGCCCTCCGCGCCGCCGCCTTGCGCCCCGACCCCCTTGCCCCCCTGCCCCCCTCTGCCCGTCCAGCCCCCCGCCCCCGCCCTCACCGCGTGGCCGCCCGCAATGGCTGCGAGAGATTTAGTGGGGAAGGTGTCAGGTCCCTGGGGCGAAGGTAACGAACGAACGAAGGTTAGGCGGCGGCTGAGGCGCCGAGCGGTCCAGGAGCAACAAAACACCTCCGCTTCTCTTCTTCTCCGTCCTCGTCCTCCTCCCTCCCACCCTCGCTCCGTCCTCCTCCGTCTTCTTATTGCAGGACGCTACGGGTCACGCTGCCACGCCGAAGCCTAGCCATTCTTGACCTTATCGAACAACGGCTTTTCTTGTGGGGGGACGCCAGCAGGTTTCCAGGACGGCCATTCCGAGGAAGGTGTGAACCCCCTGCCAGAAACGAGCTGTCCATAAACTTCAAAAGATTTCCTTACAAATTATATTTCTGTGGGGCGGCGCGGGGCGCGGGGGCGGGGGGAGCCGGCTGGAATTTTTCGTCTCCTCCCCCGCTCCCTCGCCCGCAGGCAGGCAGGCAGTCGGCCGTGCCGAGCAGAGCCGAGCCGCCAGCGGGCGGGCAGGCCGGGAGAATAGGCTCGTGATCGCCCTTTTCTTGCCGAGCCGGGCCGCGCCGGGCCCTTCGCGCCCGCTGCCCTTTTCTACCTTTATTTCCTTTCCAAGCGGTCGGACGGCTGCTCGGCGCGACGCCGGGAACAGCTTTTAATAATAAATAGAAGCGGGCGTGGAGGGGAAACGACGCGGCACGCCCACGCCTCCGCTCCTGAACGCCGGCGGGGGCGGTCATGGTGATTGTGGCCGACAGCGAGGGAATCGGAAGTGGTGATGCTTATGGAAGCTATGGTGGTAGAGTTGGCAATGACGTCGATGTCACTGATGGGGTCGGCAGGGGAACTCGGATATCACTCGTGATGATGGATGCGGAAGTTGAGGCTAGGACGACCAGGGCGGATAAGGCAGATGTATCACATTAGACGGAGATGGCAATAGTGTTGATGAAGACGATGGAGATGATGTGTACTGTCACGATGGCGATGCTATGGCGGTTTGGCGACGGTGGTGTTACAGTCAGAGATGACAGAGAGGGGCCACGGCCGCACAGATGACGAAACGACATAAGCGGAGGGTTGCTTTTAATAATAAAAATTAAAAAAACACGCAATAGCGCATTTATAAATACTAATTATAATAGTTACATATAACTTATTTGGCCGCGTTTCACACGCTTATTGTCAGAGTTTTGTCTAGTTTTCTGCATGAAGTTAAATGGTGGGCACGGATTTTCACATAGATTGCGTAGTCATTCACTGTCCGGTTCTTGAAAACATTGTCTTTTGCACTGTTGGTAGTTGTATCTATTCATCGCCATCCTCGTGTAGACATGAAGCATTTGTTGGTTGGGTTTGGTCCAGCTTCGGTGAATCATGGGGTCCAAGGAGTAGAGTTCTTCTTCTATTAATTGAGGCACCCAGAGCACAAGCGGACTAACCCACATTTTTTTGTGAATTTGAGTTATTGACATTAACTGATAACATAATACGATATTTAATACCGTATTATGTAATCAGTTAATATAATACATGTCACTAGGAAAATCCGGCAGACGTTGTTCTGTCCTTCATCTCCCTCTTTTCCCTCCCATCTAATTTCTTACTGTCTCTCCCTTCCTCACCCTGTCCCTGTCTGTCCCTGCCCCTGTCTGTCCCGTGTCTCTGTCTCTGCCGCTCTGAGCAGGTGAGGTAATATCGGGGAGCGCCATACCAGCAAAAATGTAGTTTTTGCCTTCGGCCTCAAACTGTAGTTTTTAAGGCCCTAAAACGCCTCGTTTAGGAGTTATTTAACGATATAGATTCAAAATGCTACCGAGTGTGTTGCAGGTTGCATTTGACGTGAATATGTAGTGGATATGTAGTGGCTATGTAGCGTCATGTAGTGGAGTTACAACAGAATTAACAACACATAAACTTTCGCGGTGAAGAAACATAGAAGTGCCAACTTTCATGGAGATTGGTCCATTGGTGTTGAAGTTTTGCTCTTGTATACATACCAACATCCGGTTTATATATATATATATATATATATATATATATATATATATATATATATATAAGAGAAGATAATGCATGTCATAATACGATATTTAATATCGTATTACGGTATCAGTTAATGTCAATAACTCAAATTCAAAAAAATGTGGGTTAGTGTGCTTGTGTTCTCAGGGCCTCAATTGTGGAGGAGGGTTGCTTTTGTCAGTGGCGGTATTCGTACGGCGGCGGGGGCGGCGTTGGCCGGCGGGGCGGCAGTGACGGAGCCGGGCGGGCAGGGCCGGGCCGGGGCGGCGCGGCGCGGCGCGGCGGGCGGCGAGGCTCCCACAAGCCATTGTGCCACTTGCCGTGCGGCATCGGCGCGGCGCGGCGCGGCGGCCCATTACGTGGGGGAGGGGGACCAATGAGCGCCAATTCAAGCGGACAAAGGCGGAAATTAAATATCCAAAGCGAGCGACCGCTGTAATAAGGATATGGGGGCGGCGGTGAGCCCCGCTTCGCTCCGCCCCTCCCGTCCGCCCGCCCGCCCGCCCGCGCCGCGCCGCGCCGGGACAAGTGTTCGGGAACACTTCGCCGCCCCCCGATTGAGAAGCTGACCTGGCGGCGACAGCTGGGAGGTGGTTTTTTCCTCTGGCATTCAGGAGCCTGCTTCACGAACAACGGCGTTACGTGACAGAACACGTAAATGGTCGGTTGACGAAAGCATTATTTGTAAATACCCATACAGGTTAATCAATTTACATCATATGATCATATTTTTTATTGAAAGATATATACTTCTGGATATATTTAAACAAATTATAGAATGCGTACGTCAACACTTGCTTGCTCGTTATACCACTTCCTTACGTTCACATTTAGCAGTTCCGATGGTATAACGTATTCGACTCTCATACGAAAGTTCGCGGGTTCAAATGCGATCGGAGCCGTATTTCTTCCGTACGCCTTCCTGTGCAGAGGAAGTAAATCCAGCTATCCCATGCTGTTAATTCATTGTATATAAAAGATCCTGAAGCCTAAAAGACGCATCTCAATTGTAATCGCTTGTTTCGTTGCCCTAGTGATACCTTCTTTCGCTGCTAGGGGGGTGAAAGCAGCGTAGCGAAATTTGCGTGGCCATGCGAAAGAGGAGGCAAGATGATCTGTAAAATAAGGCATAATTAAATTGAATTGCTACAATGAAAATCGCTGAAGTTCTTTCATTGCAATTGCCGTTACATTCCACACTAAATTTGTTTATAGGGACACTTAGGGCCTTTTATTACACACGTCGTTATTCGGATATTCGTCGTTATTCGGAACGACACAAGTCGTTATAATTGCTGTGCAATTAATTCGTAGATCTCGTTAGTATTTGTTGAGCAGCGAAAGGTGACAGATCATTTTACAGACGCTTTTGAATCGAAACTCGTTTAGGTGGACTGAGAAAAAATGTATCGCCGGAAAGTAAACACTAGAACTTGTTTGTGTGTATGTTTTGCTCAGGGGGCAATGCGTATCAGAACCTATAAACAAATGAAACATTTCTTTCATTCTTCTTAGAAAGCTATTTTAAACTCGTGAAATTCACTGGTTCCAGGTTTGTGACTGCATTGCATTTGGAAACTATACAGGAACTTCATTATTCACAAAGCAGGAGTTATTGGTGAAATACTTGTGTACACGAAAGTGGACAGTTATGGACTCTTAGCTCGTAATTTTATATGGAATAGTCGTTATTTTTCATTACGGTATTGTATATTATTCACAGAATGTTGAAAGAAGATCAATGACATTTTTTTGAACCTTCACCATATATGATTTAATTAATGATAGTGAATTATTGATAATTATTATTATTAAGATAACAGATTAATTTGTTATATATAAATTTCAGAAGCTATTCGTTAATTCGTGGGGATTAATGATAGTGAATTATTGATAATTATTATTATTAAGATAACAGATTAATTTGTTATATATAAATTTCAGAAGCTATTCGTATCACTAATTATTGTGGTGGGAGTTTAAAAGTATTTTTCTAAGTATTGAGTTTCTGATTTCGAATATGATGCTCACTGTATTTCCCGGTTCGTTCAAGCGAAAGTGCCTTTACATCACTTTAGAACTTCCCTTCTAACATGCTCAGCTACTTGACATTGCGAAGTTCTCGAGAGTAATAATGTTACGAAAGGGACTCAGAGAGTGCGACTAATATGAACAACACAATGACTGTGGCTAACTCGGCGTAGCCGTGACAGTGGGAATTACAATTTGCAACCTGGAGACAACACTCTGACTGCCACTGTTTCAGCGACTTAATTGTATAACATCACCTGAACGTGCCAGTCTGCAAAAAGAGTCAGAGTCTTCCTTTACAATCTCGAAAACTGAATTCACATTTAACTGTGACACCTTGCATTTGCAACTTTTCTGAAAAACCGGTGGGAACCAGTTTTCAATTCTGTTTTATTGCTTTGAGTTTACATTATAAATGAAGTGGTCTGGTAAGTTTTGACTCTGTCATTATTGACTGAATGACAAACCTTCAAAACGTGTTGTGACTACCCCACAACAAGAAGTGTGTTTGAGTAATCGCCTCATATGTTTCAAACCATTCTCCCGTGCGAACGCATCAGCTTAGTTGGCTCAGTGCATCACGTGATGTCACTGCAGTGCCGCTGTCCGGGAAGTCCTAGGTTCGAATCCCGGTGATGGTACAATTTTCGACATTAGGTAGAAAGCTAGGTCGAAGCCGTTAGCCGAAGTCGTCAGCCGTTATCTGGAGGAGAATTCTAGCTGTCTGCTACTCTAATCGGTCGTTTTACGTGGTTTCTCCTATCAACACGAGGCGAATGCCGGGCAATAATCTAACAAACGGACCGCGCGCGATCTTTCTTTCCTCTTCCTTGTACCTGCACCCCTTACTTACATTCACTAACACTTATATGGACAACTCGACCACTCATATCGGGAGCTTAGAACTTGTCCCGGCAGGGGCGGTGCTCTACTAATGGGAGATACCTCGTTGGGAAAAACCCGCAAGTCCATGCTTAGATTCGCGTCATCCGGTGGGGAGAAGATAAACGCTACCTCGCCGCGATAAAACATGCACTACATTAAGGGGAATAATTAGGTATCTTAGCAGTTAACGCGTCTGGAAACTCTAATCAATCACATGAACGCATGATGAACATTTGATCATGAGTAGACATCGGATGTTTACGGAAATGCCTATTTTTTTCTAGCGAACTTATTTAAAGGCTGATAATATATGTGCACCAATCATGACAAATAATGACATATGACGAAGTTTTATTATGCTTATTTTTGCTTATTTTAGCAAAATGCCTTATCTTTAGAATTATTGCACATTTTTGCCTTTTATGTATTATTTTTATATACAATGCTAAGATATCAGAAAATCGGCCATGATCCAATCTGACCATTCATTACGAAAACTTCAATTCATGTATTTGTATTTTGAAATACGAGAGGATTCCTGAAAATATACCAACATATTTGTCTTCATTTCCCTATTTCATAAATATTAGCCATGTTCTGAGAAAATGGTCGATTGACAATACACGGAGGGCACCTTTTGAGTGGAAATGAATGAAAATTCCCAGAAGGTTTCTGTGTTGCTAATGTAGGACTTATAAAATATATGCCAGACACATCAGTATATGTTCAGAAATCCTTCGCTGTATTCAAACTGATTTTGTCTCCCAATCGTTGCTGATTTGAAGTTGCGATCCTTGAAAAGTTACTGGTAATATATTGCAATGGAAACTATTAAGAACAAAATGTAGAAGAGTTGTAAATATGTATGGAGTTTTACAAATAATTTTTAATTTTATTTTGAATGTAATTTATGACAGTGCATTTTTTCTCCTAATTCTTGACATTTTCAGTGCCATTTTAGGCGCCTAAAAGGCGACTTTTTAGTGCCTAAACATCCGATGCCTAATCATGAGTCTGTGGGCACTGAAGCGGAGGTGTTAGTGGAAGCGAGGTGCAAGATCCTTGGGAGTAGGAGGCGGGGGGGGGGAGTCTGATTGAATAATGATTCAAGGCGTGTCAACTCCTAAGATCAGTAGTCCCGTAAATGTAATGCAGGTATTTTCTGCGGAGGTGGCGGAAGTGATATTCCCTCGCTAGATGATGAGGTCCGGGGCCGACTTACCTGTCGGCTAGCGAGGTTTTCCTCACACAGGTATCTCCCAAAAGAGGGGCACCGCCCCAGGTCATGTTCTAAGCTCCCGACCGGTGTCCCGACATGTGTGGTAGAGTAGTGCAATGTAAGTGTAAGTGGATGGAAGGAAAGGGTAAGGATAAGACAAGGAAGAGGAAGGGACGATCGCGCGCGCTCCGTCGCCCATTTACCAGGGTACTGCTCCGTTTTTAGACTGGTATTTACTGGAGCAACCACGAAAAAACTACCGACCAGAGCAGCCGGCCGCTAGAATTCTCCTCCAGACAGCGACTGACTTCGACCTAGCCGTGTAACAAATCCTGCGACCGTCGGGACTGGAATCCTAGGACCTCCCGGTCAAAGGCACTGCGGTAACATCAGTTGATGCACTAAGCCACCTCTCCCGGTTCAACGCATGATGAACACTGGACCGTGAGTGAATGAGTGATTGGGCGGCGGAGGTGTTAGTGGAAGCGAGGCGCAAGATCTCCGGGAGTAAGAGGGGGGTAGGAAGGTGGGGGGGGGAGAGGCAGGCGGAGCCACGGTGCGCGTTGGCTGACAAATGTCGCCTGGTTCCAACATCGCTCGGGCGCCGTAAAGTTTGTAAATACCTCACGGCGGCTGGAAATGTGATGAATGTCGCTGTCGTGTATTCAGCCGCCACTTTTTTGGCCGGCGCCTCGCTTGGAAATAAGTTTTTAGAATGCGCCCTTATCACAACAAAGCCGTTCGTCATATTATATTTTTGAAGGGAGCGATTTATGACTCGTGAGCCAGTTTCACACCCACGCTATGCGGGAGGGCACCTGCTGTGGGCGACAGGAACGTCTTTCTCTCTCTTGCTATTCACTCTACCTTTTAATTTTTGTATTCGTACCATTTCACTGCATTTCCTCTTATTCTTGATATTATTTGCTATTTCTTCACTTCAGGATGTGTCTTCTACTTTCTCTCTTGAATCTCTTCTTTAACTGTTTTATTTTCTCGCCGTTGTTCTTTTCCCTTAATCGTAAAATTCTCTTGCATCATTTTCTTCTGCCTTAAAATTCTCTTTTCTAGAGGAAGACATGAACCTTCCACTCTTCTCCAATTTCGTGCTGTTATTGATACTTTATATCGTCACTCTTTTTACGTTTCTTCTTTTACTCCGAAACTTGCCTTGTATCTTTAATACTCTTTTTGTTTATATCTCTCTCTTTTCTTTCCTTCTCTCTCTTCATGTCTCTTTGTTTTATTCCTCTGGGTGCTGTTCATTTCCTCTCTCTTTATGAGCGACACCATATAGACTTATGTTTTCAGCCCATCCGTTCACCTACAAATCTCAATTCTGACAACCTCAATGCACGTTTCAATGTAACTTAATTTTCTGATACGCATCTCCCAAAACGTCCAAGTGATGCAGAGGACGTTTCTCGGTAGAACAGAAGAGATAAATGCGTCGACATTTCACGCTTCGCATCGTGTGAAATGCTAAATGTGATACATATGACACCAGTGCCCATAAATGTGTAAAAAGAATTACGAATCTGTCTTCTATTTGGAATGTATGCATTAAATTTGATTTACTCATTCTTATGAGCGAACAACTTCACTATTTTTTTGTTGTTTAATGTTTTGTTATCACAAGTGCAGTTCCTGTACATTTTTCATTGATGTTTGTAAAATCACTGAACGCTACGGAATTTTTAAAGTTATAATTTTTTTAAACTTACTTTTTGAAGAATTTACCCTTTAGCTTTTAAGAAGCCTACCACATTACAAGTGAAAGAGATGTAAATTCTTAGCAAAGTTTTTACGTAATTGCAGAGGGTGTTCTCCATGTATTTCCCTTGCATCAAGAACTGAGAAGTTGGAATGAAGGTAGGGGAGATATCAAGACTTTGCTAAAGAAACATTTATTTGCTTAGACGTCCAAAATTAAATTTTAGAATGGGGAGACTTGTTTCCACAGGGACCTCGAAGCAATCAGTCAGAAGTCGCGCTCCCCTCATTCGCTCTTTCCTCGTCGTTTGCAAGTCGCTCTCCCTCCGGCGACCTCAAGGAAGTGCTCGCATCGCGTGAAATGCGAAAGAAATGAAAAACGGAAAGCTGGGGAGCACTTGACTGATAAAGATTAAATAGACACGGTTTTTCATTAAAGAGGAATTCGAAAACATAATAGTAATCTTCCATTACCTCAAAGGTCGGCACAGAATATTACATTTTTGAAAATACGCAAACATGAAAGTCTGCTTCTGAAGCATTATTTAGAAATTATATCATGCGTACATTAATAAAGCACACATTAGACAAAATAACGAATTGATTTTGTCATTATTTTTATAAACAAAAACACCCCAATAATGTTTAAATTAATTAACGCGTTTCATGCATTATCAACTAAAAATCCTTTCATACTCTTCACGGTCAAATAAAAAGAATAAAATTATAACGACAAATTTGATGTGGCAGCAACTGTCGCTGTCTTATCATTCATCATCAGTCATCAGTCATCACTGTCTTATTTAAGCTAATCCGTTTTCCCTTTTACTAATTACCCACACCTAAATATTTTAATAATTTCTGCATGAGATGGGTACCTATTGGTTGACTCTCGAGATATTCTCAGCACGGAACTCTTTAGTTTGACGACAATCGTAATGGCGGCACTCGTTCCCGTCCATATGACTATCTGCAAGGTCTTATCTTTTGACCTTTCAATAAACTGACATTTTAAGTATGATCAACATATTAATTCATTTTCAATTTCTGATTTTAAAATGGTCAAAACATCTTTAACAACTCTCGAATATATCAGACGTTAGCATATTCATTTAAATTTCTTGACGACCGAGATGGCTTAGGGCAACAACTGTTGCTTCCGTAGCGACTCTGGCCGGGAGGTCCTATGATTCGAATCCCAAAGATTCGCGGATTCGGATGGTAGAACGGTCAGCGTATCGGATGGTTGTAGCCAAGATTGCGGGTTCAATTCCGATCGAAGCCGTGGAGTTTTAAGGGTGAAAAAATCCTTCGTACGCCTTCCTTCGTAGGGGAAGTAAAGCCGGCTGTCCCATGTTATAGTAGATTTACTTGCATGTAAAAAATCATCAAGCCTAAATGAAGCCTCTGAGCTAAATTCAAATCGCCTTTTTCGTCGCCCGAGATAATACCTTCTTTCTCCGCTAGGTGGTGAAAGGAGCGTAGTGAAATTTGCGTGGTCAGACGGAAGAGTGGACCTGATGGCCCGAGTCTCGCCACGTAAAATAAGGCTTTAACTAATTAACTAACGATGGAGGATTTTTAACACTATTAATAGCTAAATAGCTAGGTCGAATTCAGCCGTTCCCTGAAGGAGGATTCTAACTCCCTGCTGCTCTGATTGGTAGTTTTCCGTTGTTTCTCCGATCAATTCGGAGCGAATGCCAGAGCAGTACCCTAAAAACTAGCCTTAGGCCACACTTAATCTTTTCTCCGTCAACTTTGTCTCATCCTTTCCCTTTAAACACACATTTCCACGTACATACACACATGTCGGAAGATCACGTACAGGTAGAAACAGTCTTGTTGGTACAGTCCATAATTTGCTCGAAAATCATTAATTTTAAGTGGAAAATTGAGACTAATGCAAATTATATTACAAGATAATTCAATATTTCCAGTTAAATATAATGTAACTTTGGACACCTAGACGAACTGGCCTGGAATTTGAAATTCATCAACACATGTAGTCGCTCGGGAACTAGCCTCAAGGAAGGTTTCCTAGCAACAAAATGTGCTGGTGAATTTCAAATTCAAGGCCATTTCGTCTATGTGTACAAAGTTACATTTTATTCAACTGGAATTATGCAATTATCTTGTAATATATTTTGCATTAGTCTACATTTCCCACTTAAAACGTGATTTTTGAGCAAACAAGACTGTACAAACAAGACTGTTACCAACTGTACGTGCACACATGCCCACATGTTGAGAGCTGAGAGCTTATCTGGGCTGGGCGGTGCCCCGCTGGCGAGATAACTAAAGGGAGAATTTCCGCAAGTCACCGTACAGGTCGGTGTCGGATCTCACGTTCCAACGGGAGAGGAAAATCGTCTGCTGTAACATTCACTATCCTCACGGGACAAATTAACAAAGTAGTTGACCCCGAAACACGAAATACTCTTCCTCCTTTAAATGCTCCTCAAGGAATTTTGTTTTCAAGCCCCCAGGTTGAGCTTTTCCGCCACGTTCCATCTGTCGGTGATGGATAAACAGAACGTACTGAGTGATGGGTACGAAATAACGGAGGGGATGCCGGAGATTATCTCCCCTCTAGCGCTTAGAAAGTCCCCTTCTGGAAACGTATTAATTTGTCCCTGCAAGAAACACAATTACCGTAATCCATTTTAGGTACCTCACTAATGACTTCCACTCTTTGAAATGCTCAAATCAAGGAATGTAAAAACAGAAAATTGATAAAGAAAACTCCGGTTGGTAATTATGGGTATGTTTATTGGCCCGGTTGCTTGGTCATCGGATCTACGTTCAATGTAACAGATTTCGCATGTAGGAGTACTCAGAGGCCGCTTATAGGAGCAGACACAAGCCACATGAATGGCAATTTATTCATCACATCTCAGTGTTGTCATCTCACACGTTGGTTTCCGCTAGTCACCTCTGGTAGTTCACTACTATTGTAACATTTTTGAACGCCCCCCGGAGAAAAATTCCTACTCGCACCCAGACAGAGTATGAGTACAAATGCCTGATAATTTGTTCCCTTTCATCTGGCCCACACATCTCTGCAGTTTTCGGGTCACTTGTGGAATGAGGACCAAGCGGGCATAATGGCAGGTCTACGTTCAATGTGACAGAGGCCGCATATAGAGGCAGTCAGAGCCACATTTACTCATTATATCCACAGTCAGTAAAAAAAAAACTTAATACGTTGTTTTCCTCTAGTCACTTCTGATAGTCCACTACTATTTTAAAATTTTTTAACGACCCCCTCTGCAGAAAAATTGCAATTCGCACCCTGACTGAGCGTGTGACAAATGCCCGGTCATTCGTTCCCATTCCTCCGAGCCACAAATCTCTGCACTTTTCGGGTCACTAGTGGAGTGAGGCCCGGGCTGGCTATTGGCGCGGGCAGTAAAGCGACAAATGGCGCCCACTCTTCTGCGAAATCCTAAGTAAGATGGACGGACAGATTGCCGGAACGGGCGTGTTAATGACGCGAGCGCAGCCGCTGCGGCTGCGGCTGGCACGCGCGCCTCTCGCCTCGTGGGCGGTGAGGCACGCCTCCGCGCGCGCTCTTCGCTGGAATCGCTGCGGAGGCTTCGTTCATTCCTTTGGAGCGGCGGCTTCCGATGGGACGGCCTCGCTTTGCTTCACGCAAGGCGAACTTAAAGCGCTGAGTGCTTGAATGAGGAAGAATAGGAATTTGTTGTTGTGGGTCAATTAGAGTGTATGTTTTACTCCAAATATCTAAAGAAATATTTATTTGCTGCTGTAACTTTAAGTTCTTGTGGGGTAAGAAACAAACTGTTTTTTAACTTTGTTAAAAATATTTCCACCGCGAATAGCCTTTGCAAGGGAAAGGGAAGTTAAAAGTACAGAGTGCTTGAATGGCCAAGAACAGGATTTTTTTATTTTGTGCCATTTCATATATATGTTTTATTGCACATATCTGAAGAAATATTTATTTTCTTTGTAACTGCTTTGTAAATATTTGCTCTGTAACTTTAAGGTCTTGTGGGGTAAGAAACAAACCTATGTTTTCTTCTTTTATTTCCCCCCGCCAATGCCCGTGATAAGGGAAAGGAAGTTAAAAGTACAGAGTGCTTGAATGACGAAGAATAGGAATTTGTTGTTTGGTGTCAATTCGTATATATGTGTTATTTCACATATCTAAAGAAATATTTATTTGTTGCTGTAACGTTAAGGTCTTTTGGGGGTAAGAAACAAACCTTTCTTTTACTTGTTTAAAAAATTTCCCACCGCCAATAGCCTTAGTAAGGGAAAGGGAAGTTAAAAGGCAGAGTGCTTGAATGACGAAGAACAGGATTTTGTAATTTTGTGTAATTTCGTATATACGTTTTATTGCATGTATCTGAAGAAATATTTTTTTGCTACTGTAACTTTTACTGTCTGTTTAAAATTTCCCCCTACTGCCTATCAGTGTAATTACAAGTCTACGTACACTGCTATCAAATCAGTTATTTATAATTATGACAATGTTTCACGTTAAAAGTTGGACATGTTTGCTTTCGCTTGAAAAATTTGGACATGTTTGCTTTTTTCCGAAGCCCTTGCAGACATGTTTGCTTTTGCATAAAATAGGGATACTATTATCATCACATTTGATTGGAATAAATTATTTTCCTGCAGTGTGTACACAAATATTTTGTTTTTCCAAACAGACAAAACAACTATAACAATTTCTGTAGCTAATGAAACCATTTTTGGACCTCTAAAGAAATTGCAAAGAACTAAAAATAAAATCCGTACGTGCCAGCCATGATCATTTTCTGAATAATCACAATTATCTTTCTGTTCTTGGCTACTCATTACAGATCTTGGTCCATCAAGAATAAAGGAATACCATCCCAGGCCAGGGGTATCTGAAGAATTACCTCCATTTATCTCCTAAAAGTTCAGACCTGCTACATTAGATCTCTTTGCCAATGATATACCGCTTTCAAGTGACAACTGCTGAAGGCTAAATTGTACCATATTTGTTAATGAAAAAACCACGTTTTCAAATGGCTATTCTGATGTTCTTGCACATACTACGCACAGTTTTTGTGACCTTGAAATCCCCATTTTCTAATAAATAAAATAGGACGCTGTTGTGAAGACTTCACAGAAGGAATGAACCCCGCGTGATGATCAGTCACGTGATCGTGAATCTTGACATCTCATTAATTACACGGACATGTTCCTTATTGCTTGCAACAACACTGTGGACGTATTGGATTTTTCCTGAACCTCGTATGTTCACAAATAAAATTTTTAGGGATATATTTACTTTTGTTCCTTCACATCATGACAGCAGATGCAGGTCATTAGTATTACTACAATGCTAATTCAATTTTCCCCCTAATGGACATGTTTGTTTTTGCACGAACGCTCCTCAAATAATTTAACCTTATACAATCATCCAGTTCGTGCTCGAATTTGATGTGAGGTTTCTGGGAAAGCATGATCCAGGTTACATTCCACGTGGACAGCGGTTCGGCAAGAAGCGGAAGTCGCAGCAAGAAACGCCCCTGCGTTTCCTCCCCAAAAGAGGGCACCGCGCAACACGCCCTAGCCTTTTGGGGGCGCAGAACTTGTGGTGCTGGTGGTGACAGGAGCGGGTTTGGCAACTGCAGGTGAGGAGGTGATGGGGACATCGATAGCGATGTAGGCACGTTTTGATTTGATTTATTTAGTCAAACAAAACTGTATGTGACGTATGTGGGAGAAGTTCCACCTATGCACGTTTTCTTGAGCTCCACAATCCCTTCCCGACATTTTAACTAGAAATAGTTCAAAGATGAGTAAAAGTTTAAATAAATAAATAAAATAAACAAAAAATTAAAAATTATTTTAAAAAATTAAATTAAAAAAGCGCGAGATTAGTAACATTTGAAAAACTAGACATTTCGCTCGCGAGTTAGTGTAGTGCAGTAGGTGTGAATGAGTGAAATGAATGGTTATGTATATAATGAAACAAGAATGAATGTTGTGTGAATGAAAAAACAAATAAAAATAAAATTTACCAAGGCAGAGCCAAAACAAAACATTACTTACGATTAAGAAAAATAATAAAAAAATATTAAAGTTTGGTATCCGAAGTGCTACTTTAATAACTAATAAATTAGATTTAAGCTAAAACTTAGTTTTAATTAATTTCACTTAATTATTAAGAAAATCCCTTCTTCTCAGTTGATTAAGCCGCAAGGCAGCAGTTTACTTGTATACCAATTAAGAAAATAAATTCCCGCCTCCTCAGGGGTACTGTGGAGAATATAGAAAAAACTCCCGAATTATAGAAAACTTATTTGCATCGGTAAACGAACTGCCGACTTTTTTTTGGCATTGCTAACATATTGCGAAGGTGGCTGTGATAGAAGAGGTTGCGGCGGGGACAGACTCAGGGCAAGTTTCCACTGCAGTGCTTCTAATCGGTAGGTCCAGGAGTTTGAGTCTCGACTAGCCAGATAGTTAAGTCGAATTCCGCCGCATTAATTTGGTGAAATTTAGGCAATTTATGAACAGTTATTTTTTCAATATCGTCTCCAAGTTTTTGGAGAGGAGAATTCCAGTGGCCAGTTCAACTGATCGATATTTTTCCATGGAAAATGGATCAGAGAAGCCGGCCTCTAAAATTCTCCTCCAGACAGCGGCTGAATTCGATCCAGCTATGTAGCTAGCGTCTAAAATCTTTCTCCGTCGGAATTCTACCCGTTGGATGTCCCAGACAACGATGCTCGAGAGGCAACTAAGTTACCGTAGAGCAAACGGTATCCCGACAATATATACTTGAGCAAATATTCATTATAGAAAATTTTTGGAAATTTTTTATTTAACTACATTGGATAGCATATGTTTTGCAACAAGAATAACATCCAGAAAAAAAATCTTAATAAATTTCAATTTATGCAATACTCCATAGAAATCTTAAGGACAAAGTAACGAAGAATACAAATTAAATTTTATAAAGTACCGGTACTTGAATTAGGCACTGATACTTGAATGTGTTTGTGAAAATTGGAGCATAAAACGCTCGAATAGATGGAAGATTGAGGCTGTTGAAATGAAATTTCTGAGGTCTGTGGCAGGATATACGCTTCTGTACGTTGTACCATTTTTCTTTGCGCTTGACAGTTGTGCCTCAGAGGAGGCAGCGTTGCCGCGCTTTGCTGCCTTGTCATGAGCACGCTGCTTGAGCTTTCGCGGGCAATCTAAACAGAACTCTAGATTTCAGTCCTACGATTTTGATATATTTTCAGTATGATATCTTCACGTGTAATGTCTGGCTACTTTCGATTTGATGACGGGAAATGATGTTGAGCGTCGTAAATGCGTGGCTGAAGCGCCCAGCTGGTACTTTCGACGTTCTAGGCATTTTTTTCTAGGTCTTGTATCCACCCTACAACCGGCTACCCTTTACGTCCCGCTGGGACACCTATTCGACCATACACTAAACTCCAACACACTTGCGGGTTCCTCTGATCTGAGCTCAGCAGAACGCGAGGCCCTCCGCGACAAAACGTTCATGAGAGATAAGGGACAAACAACCACGCCCAAGGCGAGACTCGAACCCGCGATCCTTCGGACCGAAGGGCTGAGTCGATACACGATCTTAGACCCCTCGCCATTCAGGTCGGCCCTATTTATTATTTTTTTTTAAATTTCGAGTTTGTGGCAACAAAGGAAGATTACGTCTGTGGAAAGATTGCTGCTATTGCGTGTCACTAGGAAACCACTCTCGGCGTCATCACGTGTCTCTCAAACATCAAGCACTAAGGAGTTTCGTTCAACGTACAGACCACTCAAGCGAAGATATCAGAAACCAATCGAATACTTTCAATCTTAATATGAGAATTCAAGAGAGCAAAGAAAAATGTTCCCATCATATTCAACGAATGACATAAGGTCTTCCAGCTAGGCACCGATAGTAATTTGAGATGCAGGTAGACCTAGAAAAAGATGGAGACGTGATCTTCTTGGTGTCGGAACAGGTCCATCGGCCTAGACCTTAAAGATGCTGACGGTGAATAATTTTCCGAAACTTGTGGTAGCAAACATTCAAAACGTGACATGTCCACTTCGCTTTTTTTCAATAAAACTGAAAAATATAACAAAAAGTGAACACTTTTGAACATCACCATTAACTCAAAGAATAGAGTACTACTTAATTTAATGAAAAAAAAAAAGATTTGAAAAATGTAACAAATTTTTTTCACTTTTCAACACCGTCTTTAACTCAACGAATATAGTACTGCTTAATTCTGTGGTCACGAGGTAGAAGTTCTTAAGTAAAAAATCTTAGTTTGGAGAAACAAGGGTTAGATTTTTGAGCCACCGCTTGTTTCTACGCTAAACGCTATTTCTTAACGTTTTTTTCTCGTTAAGGAACCAACATTTGAATTCGGTTGTTTTACTAAAGTAAAATATAGATACTCAAGTTGTAGTTTCAGTACTTAACCCAATTTTGCCAAAAAATTGACTTAAGAACTTTTACCCCGTGACCACAGAATTTATTGTAAGACATCTCACGTTTTTTTTTGTTTTTTTTTGTTTGGAAATAAAATTCTCTGAAAAAAACAACGGAAGAATTCAATTATTACCAAATGGACGTATGTTGTATCCCTTGTTATGTAATTAGTTAAGTTCTTTGTAAAAGAGTGTGTAATATGTAAACATATCAACTAAATAATGTAAAGCAGCAACCAGCTGCTGATCTTATTGGATAATAAATTAAAAAAAAAAATAACAAGAAAAAAAATGGACGTGTCGCTTTTGAATGTCTCCTCCTCAATTAACCTTGATGGTCGCGGCAGCGCATTTCCTTCCTCAGCGTGCGCAACGTGCTCTCGGCGCGGTGCCTTTTGCAGCGGCGACTGCCTGCGCTGCGTGCAGTACGCGTCCGCGGGCGCGGGGACAAAGAACGACCAAGGTCTCCGCGCCGCACAGAGGGCTGAAACGGGCCGAAATGCGCGCTTTGCAAGAAAAAACAAATTTCTCAGCAATCGCACCAACAATGGCGTAGCTGCAGTTGGTGTCACCCAGTTTTTCAGATTTAAGGGAGGCAAACGTACGTATAATTTTATCAAAATCTTTGCTATAATCTTTACAAAATCTATGCAAAAAATATACAATTCTAATTGGTGTCACCTCTAAAATGATGACATCCGGGACGGACCGCCCCCCCCCCTGCCCCTCCCTAACTACGCCACTGGGTACCAACATCAAACATAATTTATAAAATAAATTTGCATCATAAAACATAATAAAGACTTCGAAGAGGTATTCAAGAACTTTCAAGTTTTGCTTTTATTTTGTGAAATATTCGAAGCAAGTTAAAATAATCCGTTTCATCTGCTTCGTAAATGTTCATGAGAATTCTTAGATTTAAAAATTGAAATCGAATGGCATTTTTGGAAATATATTCACCGCATCGGATTCGTCACTTTAATTTTACAATTGGATAGCAAATTCGAAATTAGACACCTCTGAAACCCAATGGTATATATTCCTATAAAGTATTTTGTACACTTTCCTATTTCGATTATACCTGAGTGCCTTTGGAATCTCCGTCAAAACAGCACGAAAATAACTATTAAAAATTAGAGTGGGGGCCATTTGTAATTTTTATTTTTTTACAACAATTAGTTATGTTATATCTTATATTAACTATCTGTAGCCCACAACTCCATCTTGAACGCGTTATTTGCACAGAATTACACGTGAAATCCAACGCCTGCGTTTCAGACCATTGCAACCCACTGTGCGGCGTGCGTGAGCGGGGCGGCTGCTCGCCGTTGCCTTCCCGCCTGCTTGCGTCGACAAAGGTCGGTCTCACCGCGCCGCCGCCGCCGCCGCCGCGCCGACCTGACGGGCGTCGCCGCCGCCGCCGCCGCCAGAGTTGCAGACGCAGACGCGCAGAGCACACAGCCGATGCGGCAAGTGGCAGCCGCGGGAGTTGCCAGGCTGGTGGAGTTGTTCTTGCTCGGAGTCGCGATGCCGCGCGCAACAGACTCCAAGCGGCCACCGCCGGGAGAGCAGTGCCGGATCCTGGGCGGGGGGACATGCACCGCCTCCCCCCAAAACGCCTTGAGCAGTGTTGTCAAGGTCGATGCCACGTGCGGGTGTCCGTGGCACGAGTGCCACGACGAAATCGCCTCTCCAAGCAGTTCATTACCCCGCCACCAGAGACAACGCCATCCCTACTGTAAAACGGTGGGGTTACTACTACTCGCAATAGTTCCCTTTCCCGACGCTAGTTGCGCAGAGAAGCTCGTGGCATGCTACATTGCCACGACGCGTGCCATTACTACCAGTTGAAGACCTTGACACCATTGACCTAGAGTTTTCGTTTGTTACCTCCTTTTTATTTGGCAAAACTGATTTAAATATTTAGTTATATTAGAATTATGTAATTATTTTAAAAAGAATATTGTTTTGTATCATGTATACTCTACAAAAATAATATACAATATAATAACAAATGTTTGTTATAAAAAAAAGCTATGATGGCCCCCTCCAAAACGATAGGCTGGATACGACCCTCCGGGAGAGGTGGCTCAGGGCATCGACTGATGCTACTGCGGTTCCTCGGACCGGGAGGTCCTATGCTCGGGTTCCGACGGTGGCAGGATTTTCGATACTTACTAATTTTCGAATAATATTTCTGACTACTTGACAGCTAGTGGCTGACTGGGGAGAAGGGGTTCCGTTACCCATTCAGAGCGTTCAAATTCCGCTGACATCACTGCAGAGTTGCCGATACTTAATAAAAAAAAATCTTACAGCATGAAGCCATTGTTAACTGAAGAGCGCCATTACTCCTTTAGTTATGCAGTGGGTGTGCGGTTTTGTGTCGTCTACTGTTGCGTGCTCTTATTGCGATTTGCTTCTTGCTACTGTTGTGATCTGACGCAAGAACGACCACGTGTCTGTCGTCCGAGTAAGGGGCAACATCGCTCTACGCCCACCCTAGCTGTCAAGTAGAGAGAAACATTCGGATTATACATGGCTAGATGGAGTTCAGTCGCTATCTGGAGGAGAAATTTAGCGGCCATCTGCTCTGATCGGTTGGTTTTCGCGGTTTCTCCGATCAAAACGAGGCGAATGCCAAATCAGTACCCTAACAAACGGACCAAGGACCGCTAGTGATCTTTACTTCTCCTGTCCTCGCCCCTTGCTTACACACACTTACACTTACATGCACTGCACTAACACACATTCCGGGAGAGCAGTCGGGAGCTTAGAGCTTGTCCCGGCTGGAGTGGTGCCCCATTGCTGGTGGGAGTCACCTGGTTAGGGAAAATCCCGCTAGCTGATGGTAGGTCAGTGTCGGATCTCATCCCCCACCTGAGGAATATCACCGTTACCTACCAAGAAAAAACATGCACAACACTTACGGGACTAAACACCTTAGAAGTTGAAACCTAAATCACTAATCAATTAATAAATCCATGCGTCTGCCAGAACTGTTACTTTGAATCGCCCGTTGCCGCTTTAAACTACTCATCAACCTAATGCTTGAACCAAAGTGAGCGTACAATTGAAAAGAAGAAGACGAAGAAGAAAAACTGGTCAAAAAATAATATCTATCGTCGTAGATATTGTTTTTAATGATAGACTCACGTTTGATTAGCTTACTCATATTGATGTCTTTATCAACTTAATCGTCATATATTGTGCTTCAGTAGAAGATTGTATTTACCCAGCAGAAAATATCAAAATAAAAGACTATATTTAATAATAATAACACAAACTACAAACTTGCCTGTTTTTTGTCACTTTCACATTTAATTTATTATTTGCATCAATACTTCCGGAACAACAGAAATAACTCATCTTGACACGGATCATTATCTTTGATTCGAAGTTAAAATCAGGAAGATCGGTTTCGTAGAACGCCGAAACGGATATATATATTTTTTTAAAACAAACATTTTGAAATAAATATATTTAGAGTACTCATTTTCTGGATTGACGGAAAGTGGTGATTAAACAATGTACTTTTGGGAGCATGCCGCTAACCTGTGTGCAGTGCCTAACTGTTCTAAGGAATATAAACCATTTGTTTTGAACCTAGGAATACATTATCATGTTGTGTCCAAAATATTAATTTTTAATTAACTTTAAACAGCCTATTTCATTCCCAACCTGAAATAGACCAGGCTCATTGAACTTCAAATTCTATTTACAGGTTCTACAATTATAAGGGTGGAGGAAATTCGAAACTTCCAAGGAGTAAAGCATATGTACCCTCTCTTGACGCGTAGTCGGGTAATATAACGTTAAATTAAGATGGGAAAACTAATAAACAATAATTTATATATCTGAAATGTTTAATAGGTAGTACTGTTATTGTGCAAACATTGAAGTAAAATTTCACTATGCCATGCTTATTTCATTCTATATAGAACTTTTAAAGTCTGCAAAGAAACTCAGAAAAATACAAATCGTTTTTGGAGTGATTGCGATCTCTAAGAAACACTTGTAATGAAAACACCTTTTATGACGAAACACTAGTCTCTTAGCTTCTAATTATCAACTAATGTACATGTACCACTTGTTGCAACTTGCCTGACATTGACGTTGAAACTGTCCATTTGAAAGGTCATTCCTTGAAGTTCTGTGAGGCTGATGAGTCTCTTCATACCGTCATTGAATATTCTATCAGTTTCTCATTGCTTTCCAAAGAGTTACGTTCCTGCACTAACAGCTACTCCTAACATGGAGTACCGAAGCTGGTGTTGACTACACCTAACATGGCGCTCAAATGCCTACAAGAAGTCGACATGTTAGAAAAGGAAAGGATAATGACAAGGAATTTTTGCAAAGAATAGAGAGAAAAAAGGCCGCAGTATCCCTTGCATTCTAAACACAATGATTTCGATATCGAAAGAAGCTTTTGTTCCACAATAACTGCCGGAGAAAAAGAGATAAAATTACAAAAAGAGGATATCAGCTTGATATTCTTCTTGTATGAAGAATACACAAGATCTTCAACATTGTCAAGTGGTAAATTATAATAAATTATTTTGAAAATACTTTAAGTTTATTTCTTACATTCATTTAGTATGCGTAATTTTCACGCCTTTTTTACACATAATCTTTGGTGTCAAAGACTACAAATTTAACTTACTGTCTTGGTTCAAATAAATTATATCGGAAAATTTTCAATCAGCTGCGGATTTGACAGGTGTAGATGTGGCATGAATAGTTCAAAAAGAAGAAAATACATAATCATGATCATCATAAAAAGAACATTTTTCACGTGTATTAATTCGCAAGATACATTTACTCATGTCATCAAAATTGGAGGGCCTGTAGGATTGCTCATGGGTAGCGTACTAGCTTCCCGTGGCATGGGCCCGGGTTCGATTCACAGTCGAGGCTAAAGTAGAGTTATAGCTTTCCTTTGAAATCGTCCCAATTTCTGTAGTATACGTCATATTCGCCACATGGGCTTCTTACCCTCAAGCACGGGAATTTAACTAGACCCAGGCATGGGGCACGCCACTAGTTGGCCGGCAAAGTCGGACTATCGACCCAAAATGTCAAATATATACATCGAATTTGTCTGCCGATGCAATATCTCAAACCAAATTTTTCACACTATTTTCTGTGTCGACTACGAAGAGTATTCACATTTTGTCCACCATCATTGTCTGCGCCGATAGTTCTGCTTCAGACACAGCACAATACACACTTTTGGTGTCGCCGTCGCCTGTCACCGTCGCCCGTCGCTGTCGCCCGTCGCCCATCGCCCGTAACCCGTCGCCCGTCCCCATTGCCCATCGCCCGTAGCCCGTCGCCCGTCCCCATTGCCCGTCGCCCATCGCCGTCGCCGTCGCCGTCGCCCGTCGCCGTCGCTACCAACTCCACCTTCATTACCCCCGCCACTGCCACCGTCGTTACCATAATGCAAAGCCTCAAGGGTACTCTAATATGGAGGTGGACGGAATTTCAGCGGGTTCACGCAGATCCAGATTTGTCACGAGTACCCACCGTGACTAAAAGGCAGCCTCATACGAAAGAAACATGACGGTGCAATGGTGAATAACACGTCGGTGACGGAATCAATTTTACGATGTGTTATGGTCCAATTAAAAAAATTAATTTCCATAGAAACCAAAAGAATAATGTCACAAAATTGTCTGTACAGAAACAATGACTTAAAAATAGAATTTTTACCTAAACGATGAAACGTGTTTAAGAAAAGGCTATTTATACCATTAAAATTCAAAAATTAAAGGTAGTGCATAAGAAAAACGATATGTAGAATAAAACACTGACTTGGGTCGCGAAATAAACGGCTCAGCTCTGAAAAAACAGTTCTTCCGCAAATTAAAAATTTTTCATATGGTTTGTACTTTCTTATGCATCGGAAAAATATGTAGTTTATTTGATACAAATATCAGATGTCCTTCCTATCCACTTACAATAACCTCCTATTGACGTTTCAAATGTATGACGATTGATTGACGATTCCGGGCACGTCAACTGCTGTGAACTTTAGTCCCGTTATATAGTCTAGTGAGTGGTTTTATGTCTGGATGTGGCGGTATTCTTCCCCACTGGATGATGAGATCTGGCGCCAACCTACACATCGGGTTGTGGAGGAAATTCCCTCTCCAGCTAGCCCCACTAGCCGATTCCCGATCCGGCTAGTTCCTAACTGGTCTCGGCATATGAGGTAGTGTAATGCATTTAAAAGTAAGTGCGTGCAAATACGAGAAGAGGATAGGATGAGAAAGAGGAAGGAAAGCTCGCGTGCGGTCCTGGGCCCGTTTGTAAGGGTATTGATTTGAATTGAATTGATGTCTTTATTTTACATGACGAGACTCAGACCATGAGGCCAGCTTTTCCGTCTGACCATGCAAATTTCGCTACGCCCCTTTCACCATCTATTCGGATGTCGAAACAGGCGATTATAATTAGCTCAGAGACTTCAATTAGGCTTGAGGATCTCTTACATGCAGTAAATCTACAACATGTGAGAGCAGGTTTTACTTCCTCTCCGAAGGAAGGGATATGGAGGATTTTTTCGCCCTTAACAATCCGCGGCTTCGATCGGATTTGAACCCGCGAACTTTGGTATAACAGCCCGATACGCTGTTACACAATCGCTACTGTTCTGGCATTTACCTGCTGTTAATAGGACAAACTAGCGATCAGAGCAGTGGGCCGCGAGAATTCGTCTCCAGACGGCGGCTGAATTTGATCTAGCTATATAACTATCGCCGAAAATATGTCGTCGTTGGGTCTCGAACCCTGGGGCCTCCTGGTCAGAGGCACTGCAGAGACAGTGGCAATGCTGGCGCTGAGCTATACTCAGCCGGGGCGTTTAGTTTGCACCGGTGTGAGATCCAAACGTTCCACCCTTCGTCTTGCATCCCACTATAACCTGGCACAGTCTAACTCTAGACGGTGTCCGATCCCGCTCTTCCGTCGTCACGAGTGTACCCAACTTCATCCAGCGGTCAACTTTTCTTAAGCCGTTTACCCAGTAGCGGATCCAGGGATGCCATGGGGGCCAAGGAGTCCCCCAAAAGGCCAAGAATGTTCGTTTATTACCTTTTTTTACATGACACAATTGATTTAAATATTTACTTGTATTAAAATTAATAATTATTTAAACAATAATATTGTATATTATCACATATATACTACAAAATAATATACAGTATAATAAATATTTTTATTATTGAACAATCCGCCTCTGCGTTTACGTACCTCCCCCAAAAGACATAGCTTGACTGCATCTCATTCTGTTTTCCTCTTTAGTGTGACGATTGATTTCTATGTTTCCTGTGGTCGACTTAGAATCATATTGATTGATTATAATTCATCCACTTCTGTCTTTTTTCTAGAAACATTTGCACTCCCTTTTAGAGCACTGCTTACGTTGAAAACCATCCCTTGAAAGTTTGTGGAAACAAAACATGAAATGACCTGTCACGAGAATCGTCTTATCCCACTGACTTAACGCTTAACGTACACAATTCTGAGGATTCTGCCTTGTTCATCTGTGTTCGAAGTTTTCTCCGGACTGGTACGAGAACATCAATGAGCTACTGATGAATGCACATTTAACTAACGTGTTTAATCCTTCCGAAACACCGGATGAACGAAACGGGATGGAGTCGCGTTATGTGCAAGGGAGCTGGAAAGCGAAGGTATTACTAAATGAAATTAGAAATTCGTACTAGTGTATCAACTCGTTAGAGAACGAACAATTGAGTAATGTAAAGGGTTGCTGTGGAGGCGAGTTTGTTTTGCAGAGGCTAAAAAATGGATGTCTGATGATTAACTCGTGATATTTAAAGTTAAATTTCTGTTAATATACTTAATTAGTAGCGTCTTCTTGATTTTAGAAGATTCGCGAAACCCTGGGGAAGGAATTTGATAAATTGATTTGTGGTTCAAGAATACAGAAAATGATATCCGCGATAGTGGAGCAGGTAAGTTTGCCGATTGATTATCCAAAACTTACGAACAATAAATTTTCTTGTGGGAACTTTAAGTGTTTTCTTTGACATTACCTCAAGACTGAGGCAAACGGACATCGACGTTGGGTAAGTGGAAAGCAACAGAAACTGAAATTATTGGAAAATACCCATTATTGATGGCCCGTAAAGGAGCATACGATGTTGCGGGACAGAAGTTTATTAGCACTCCGCCACTTGCACCGTTGGATAGAGTCAAACAGAAGTTTCTTTTCTAATTAAAGAAGGAATGTTAGCCTTCCACGAATAAAAACAATGCTTCTATTCCCCTAACGGTGTCTGAATAGAATCTGAAGAAGAAGGATAGCAATAAACTTTTTATCTCTATTACACACTGTGTCGCCATACGCTGAAGTCAAATTTGTGCCTGTTTGACAGAATCCAACACACGAGTACTGGCGTATGGAACGGTGTTCTTGCATACTCGATCAAAATGATATTTCATCTGTAACATGGGAGTGACGAAAATGCAATTAAAGCTTGACATATGGTTTGTAATTATTTCTTTCCACAGTGTTTTCAACTGTAATACAAGCACAGACAAATACAAAAGTGTATTAATGATATTATTAAAGAAAAGTTTACAATGGTTGCGTTGGACGGAGTCGAACGCGCCAGTACTCGTGTTACAAATGGCCGCGCGAGAGACGAAATGTTAGATACATAACAGAGGATGTGGAAAAACTACCCGCGGGATGCAGTCGGACGATTCCCTCCGCCACTACCTCCTCCACCTGACCGACCGCCCCGTGAGCATCGAGGGGCGGCACTTGAAGGGCTGTCAGCACGCGGGATGCGTAAGTCGGGCGATTCCTGCCGCCACTTCCTCCACTTGATTGCCCCCGTGAGCATCCAGGGGCAACGGTTGAAGGCGGTCAGCAGGCGGGATGCAGTCGGGCGATTCCCGCCGCCACTACCTCCTCCACCTGGCAGCCTCCGTGAGCACCGGGGGGGGGCGGCGGGTGAAGGGCGGTCAGCACGCGGGATGCGTAAGTCGGGCGATTCCTGCCGCCACTTCCTCCACTTGATTGCCCCCGTGAGCATCCAGGGGCAACGGTTGAAGGCGGTCAGCAGGCGGGATGCAGTCGGGCGATTCCCGCCGCCACTACCTCCTCCACCTGGCAGCCTCCGTGAGCACCGGGGGGGGCGGGTGAAGGGCGGTCAGCACGCGGGATGCGTAAGTCGGGCGATTCCTGCCGCCACTTCCTCCACTTGATTGCCCCCGTGAGCATCCAGGGGCAACGGTTGAAGGCGGTCAGCAGGCGGGATGCAGTCGGGCGATTCCCGCCGCCACTACCTCCTCCACCTGGCAGCCTCCGTGAGCACCGGGGGGGGGCGGGTGAAGGGCGGTCAGCACGCGGGATGCGTAAGTCGGGCGATTCCTGCCGCCACTTCCTCCACTTGATTGCCCCCGTGAGCATCCAGGGGCAACGGTTGAAGGCGGTCAGCAGGCGGGATGCAGTCGGGCGATTCCCGCCGCCACTACCTCCTCCACCTGGCAGCCTCCGTGAGCACCGGGGGGGGCGGGTGAAGGGCGGTCAGCACGCGGGATGCGTAAGTCGGGCGATTCCTGCCGCCACTTCCTCCACTTGATTGCCCCCGTGAGCATCCAGGGGCAACGGTTGAAGGCGGTCAGCAGGCGGGATGCAGTCGGGCGATTCCCGCCGCCACTACCTCCTCCACCTGGCAGCCTCCGTGAGCACCGGGGGGGGCGGGTGAAGGGCGGTCAGCACGCGGGATGCGTAAGTCGGGCGATTCCTGCCGCCACTTCCTCCACTTGATTGCCCCCGTGAGCATCCAGGGGCAACGGTTGAAGGCGGTCAGCAGGCGGGATGCAGTCGGGCGATTCCCGCCGCCACTACCTCCTCCACCTGGCAGCCTCCGTGAGCACCGGGGGGGGGGCGGGTGAAGGGCGGTCAGCACGCGGGATGCGTAAGTCGGGCGATTCCTGCCGCCACTTCCTCGACTTGATTGCCCCCGTGAGCATCCAGGGGCAACGGTTGAAGGCGGTCAGCAGGCGGGATGCAGTCGGGCGATTCCCGCCGCCTCTACCTCCTCCACCTGACAGCCTCCGTGAGCACCGGGGGGCGGCGGTTGAAGGGCGGTCAGCACGGGGTGATTGTGCTGCTCGCGCGGCGCGGTGTCGCCGGCAGCAGACGACGCTTGTGGCGGCGGCTTCCTTAAGCGGCGCTCCGGGCGACCGGAGGGTTGGCGGCGGCGGCGGCGCAGGCATTGGCGGCGGTCGCTTTATGGGCGTCCGACGGAAGCCAGTTTATCCAGATCGCGATTCCGCGAACCCTTCTGCAGACTTTGAAGGCACAATCAGACGTAAGAGGAGCGGCTGCGCAGACGAGGAGAAATGTTCCAAGCTGCAAGTTATGTCTGGACGAACGTACGTTCCCGGTGAATACGAGGAAAAAAAAGCGTCTACTGTTCTTTAGATGCGACACACATATGTTCATTGCTTAGTATTTTTATTCGGTAATATTTGTTACAGTTAATGTTTTCTCCATTGACTATTGTTCTCGTATCTGATTATTCCCACTAACGGATGAAAATTTAAAGCATTCGAGAAAATGCATTATTCACATGGAGGAGAACTTGATTTTTAGTCTTCGCTGCAAGACTTGTTAGTAGAATCGAAGCAGAAACTGTCGACATCGAATCTTTTTAGAAGTACGAGTTTACTATTGGCGAAGTTTTTTGGAAATGCAAGAAATGTAGGAAATTTCACGGTTCTACTTAGAGAAAAAAGATCTATTATTTCTTGAATACTGAGTTGTCTGAACTTTCTTCATTGCACGATGAATACCAAAAGTTCTAACATTTCATATTTCACATCAAAATCTGAAAACCGTTATCCTGAGAGCAAAAATGACAAGTAAAAAATACATAATTGATTAATTGCTGGGGATGAAATGATTCCCTTGGTTGATTAGAGTGTGTCGTGAGGTTAGGAAGAAACGTTAAAATGTGTCGTTAGCTAACAAAGCCTGGGAAGTATTGCTTTAAGACTTCAGCTCTCGGTTGTAAATCGCACAACTTCTTTACCAATACCTAAGGATTTTCACCCTACCATGAACCCTACCCGAAGAGGGCTCATGGAGATTCAACTTCTCCCCCAAGTCAAAGGTTTCGTACATATTGATTGATTATTTCCTGTTTTCTGGCGCGTCAACTGCTATGGCCATAATTCCCATAAGTACAGTGCAAGGGTTTATCATGAGAAGTGGCGATGTTCTTCTCCCCATGAATGGCGTGATCTGGCGCTGCCCTACACGTCAGCTTGCGGGGTTTTCCCAATCAGGAATCTCCCACCAGTGGAGCACCGCACCAGCCGACTGGTCTCCCGACATGTGTGATAGTGTAGTGCTGTAAAAGAAAGTGTGTGTAAGGGTCGAGGATAAGACAAGGAAGGGGAAAGAAAGATCGCACGCGGTCCGGTGGCCCATTTCGTTGGGATATTACTCCGACGTTTCGCGTGGTATTGCTCAGAGATACCACGGAAAACGTCCGATCAGAGCAGCCGAACGCTAGAATTCTTCTCCAGACTGTGGACTGTATTCGTCCTAGCTATCTAGCTAGTATCGAAAAAGCTGCCTATTGTGGGGACTAAAACCCTAGGACCCGCAATCACCCCCAATCAGTCAAAGGCAATGCACTGACATTAGATGACACCCCGATTCCATCTCAGGATGATAAATGATTATATATATATACATATATATAATATATATACATATATATACATATATACATATATATACATATATACATATATATACATATATACATATATATACATATATATACATATGTATTAAAACATAGATGTTATTAATTTTCTATACTACCGAGACTCATTGTACGAATTGCTTACGTTATAAATAAAATACATTACATATCAAGCATAATGAAAAAAAAATTGATAAAAACTCATGCAGTCGGCTGCACACTAAACCTGTACCCCTCCCCCAAAAAGAGAAAACCCTGAGCGTGCCACTGATCATCGGAATATGGATCCCAAAGAGAAGGCGAGCGGCCTGCCCGCCACCCCACGGATCGCCCCCGCATTCTCTGATTCTAAATCAGTGAAATTGTCGCTGATTCAGTCAGTGAGACCCGAAGTCACTATCTTCAGTCGAAATGTGTAGTTTCGCTGACAGCGAATATGTGAACCTTTTCATAATGACCGACAGCATTTCACTGGTCGTCAGTGGTAAAAGGGCCGCGCCACCATCGCTAACTGATCCTTCAGTCATTCACGTGCTGCTATTGTCACTGTTTCACTGATCAAACAGTGAAGTTTCACTGATTCAAACAGTGAAATTTCACTGATTCAAAAACTGGAGTTCGATTTTCACTGATTTGTTCGGTCCAATTCGCTGATTGTTAGTGGCAGGGTTATAACTTGACATCAGTGAATAGTCACTGACAATCAGTAATTTTTCACTGATTTCAGACTGCGAGAGCACCTCGCGCGAACAAATGGCCCCACACGCGCGCCTTGGGGCACCCCAGAGGCGCGGGGCTGCCGGGTGGGCGTGGCGAGCTCTCAGGGCCGGGTCGGGTCGGGGCCGGCGCGACGCGAGGTTGGCGCGGGGCCGCGGACGGGGTTCGAAGTGAAACGTTAGCTCTGTGGGAGGCGGCACGCATTCCGCGGGGGACACGGGCTGAACGCGCCGACGCCTTTGCTCCCACCGCATTCCAACCTCCTTCCAACCACTCGTTCCTTCCGGACGATATCCAGCACCCCGCACCTCACCCGGCGATTTCTCTATCTGTGCACGTTTTCTAGAATTCAATGAGTAATATCGTTATTCAAAGAAAGGTTCTGCCGATCCCTGGTGTCCGAGATCGCTAAGACAGTAGTGTCGTAGCGAACTCGGACCCAAGGATCGCGGGTTCCAGTCCAGTCTCGGGCATAGGTTGTACTTGTGTTTCGTCCTTTCACCCCTATCATCACCATATCAGTGTCATCTTCAGTTACATAACGTTAAACCCAATAGAGGTCACTAATGACCTTGATGCTGAGGCGACCTTCAATTTTTTTTTAAGTAAGGTTCTCCATCTTCTCGTGGCATCTACAACAGTTGTGTCAAGGTCTTCTACTGTTGGCTGTGGCACGCCTCCGTGGCTCCGTAGCATACCATGAGCTTCTCTGCGCCACTAGCGTCGGGAAAGGGTATTGTTAGTAACGCCACCGTTTTACAGTAGCGATGGCGTTGTCTCTGGTGGCCGGGTAATGAACTGCGTGAGGGGCGAATGTCGTCGTGACACTCGTGCCACTCCCACTCGTGGCATCAACCTTGACAACACTGATCTACACGAAGGGCTCGATGAAGGACAACAGTTAAAACCTGTGGCGTTTTTTCCCTTTGCAAATAGTTTTTATTACATGGGAGCAAATATTCTCTTATCAATTCTTGCGAAAATGCGTTTCAAACCGTATTCTTAATTAAACTTGTATAGGGGGTAAAGGTAGAGGTCTCACAATTTTAAAAAATCGTACAGAGAATACACTTTCCCCTCGTTTGGAAACTATTCCCGATCTTTGAAAAGTGATATTTTGTTTTTGATATTTCACTATAGCAGATCGTAGTACCGAAATCGCTAAGTAAAAAGCTATATTTCATTGACACCTTTAGTGCGTTTTTTCGTCTGTGTGGAAAGATTCGGCCAGGAGGCTGGAGTATACGACTTCTGCAAATGGGGCCCGGATTCGATCACCCGGTTGTCCATGTACAATTTGTGGTGGTCAAAAATGACCTCTCGACAGGTCTTCTCACGGTTCTCCCTTGTCTCTCATTCCATCATTGCGCAATTATTAGCATTATTATCAAAAGTAATATCACGAGAAGTGCTGTGCTAGCTGGTTAATTCACGACTCGCGTAGCGAGGAGTGAATTTACCGGTTAGCACAGCACTTCGATTGATATTTAGTGTGACTATTTCACGAATAAACACATTATATGATTTGAAAAGATAATTTTAAATCACAGGAATTACGAAAAAGAGAAATATTACTCAAAATTACAACCGAAAAATGAAAACCTTTCATTCAGCTCCGACTCGTCACTGCCTCTGGAATAACTTATAATCAAGTAACATTTGAATAACAGTTTAATGCAGAAAATTATTTCAAATATGTTTCAATTTTATGGCAATAAAACTTTCGAAAAACAATAATAACAAGGCTACTTAAAAGAACATTTATTAAAAGCACAATCATTAAAGCTGTAGGAAGTTGTTTTCCAAGTCTTGCTTCTGTGGAAGTATTTAAAATAGTAGATGTACAAGATGAATTAGCAGCGTAATTCGTCGATTTCGAATGGATTGAACACACGTGTGCACTCATTAAAGTATTTTCCTGAATAACTTATGTTGTAACGTTCCACATAGTTTTGATAGCATATTCTTTGTACTCTTCACCATCTAATCTTCGTATATTAATTACCTAAAATATGTGTAAATTCCTCATTTGTAGTTTGTGCTGTCCATTTGTATTTTCTTTCTTCACAAAATTCTTGAAATTGCTTCCACACGCTTTCATTGTTCCTTTCGCTGTTTTTCGGCACTGAATTTTTAATAATATATTCTATTTCTGAGTTTTAAACATAACCAAAACGACACATTTTAAAATTATATTGATGCACACAAGCTATTTTGGAGCTGAAACAATTGCTATCGTTATCTTAAAAAGGTAAACAAAGGTTTTACAGCGATAAAAAACGTAAAGAAACTGATGGCGATAAACTTCTGGGATTGGTTTAATTTGAATATATCCTTGCTTAGCATTGGCTACTTACGACGCGGACAGACATGAGTGAAATAGTCGCTATAATTTTCTCATGAGATTGTCGCTCATTAGCATCAATTAACTCAGTGTTCCTAAACCTCAATTAATAAATAAATTGAGACATAAGGCGTTTTTGAGCTATCGTCGATTGGCAATGAGCTTATACACTTCTTCATTCTCCGTACTTAAATGAAAAATGTGAAGAGAACGTTCGTCATTAAAAATAATCTGAATTATGACAGTAATTTAATTGTTAAAGCGTTTATTGTGACAGTCGTTCATCAATGAAATTATAATATTACTAAAACTGATTTAGATAGGCTAAGAAATGATTCAGAAAATTATCCCCTAAACCCTCTTTATAAAAACTGTTCGAAAAATATAACATTACCAGATTCATGTTTCTTCTCAGATCTGGTCAAGTAATTTCATCACATCAATTTTGATTACATTTCCAATTCATTCAAATACTATGACCATCTGGAGATATAATCGAGGGTTTTCACAAGAATAAATACTGCTGCATCGAATTTTCTTGGCAAAGCCAAAACCTTTGACACCGTCTGACATCAAGGACTATTATTCAAAATTCTTCATATCGGAACTCCCGTAGCCAATATCTTGCATGAATCGCCAGAAGCTTCTTTGGAGATTTTCTCTTTCTCAGCCAGCCTTCCGGAATCACTTTCGAAACTCTTCATAAAAGAAGGGGTATCTTAGAGAATCTTTCTTAGAAGGGGTATCTTCTCTCCTAGAATATTTATGCCAATACCATTTCTCCGTAAACGGTACATCTATTCCTCTGACCATTGATGATTCTGTAATATACCCCTAAAAACTGTGATATATATATAAGTCAACATGGCAACAAAATACAAATATCACCTCTTTTTCTTCGACTGGGCCGGAAATTGCATATCCAAATAAATAAAATCAGGAGAGATGGCTCAGTGCACCCACTGATGTCATTGCAGTCCCTCTGACCGGGAGGTCCTAGGTTCGAATCCCGACGGCGGCGGCAGGATTTTCGGCACTAGCTTGTCAGTTAGGTCGAATTCAGTCGCTGTCTGGAGGAGAATTCTAGCGGCCGGCTCCTTAGATCGCCAGTTTTCCGTTGTTTCTCCTATCAACAGGCGAGTGCCGGAGCAGTATCCTAACAAACGGGCCACGGACCGCGCCGCGATCTTTCCTTTCTCTTCCTTGTTCTATCTTCACCCCTTACACACACATTTACACTACCATGCACTACACTACCACACATTCCGGGAGACCAGTCGGGAGCTTAGAGCTCGTCCCGGCTGGGGTATTGCCCCGCTGGTGGGAGATACCTGGTTGGGGGAAACCCTGCTAGTCGAAGGTAGGTCGGCGCCAGATCTCGCCATCCAGCGGGCAAAAGGTCACCGCCACCTCCCGAGGAAAAAATGGGAGTATTATGTTATTTAGAGAAGGTACCCAATTTTATTATAAACAGGACACTTCTTTAATAGTTCGTTATAGCTATTGATTAAAAAACATTCAATAATAAAAGCAGAGAATTAGTGACCTTTTTATGACAACAGCCGATACAATGTTTCACGCGTAAGTACTTTTGCATCTTAAGGAACAAAATAACGTTAATAAAACAAAACAACACAATAAATATTATTTTTTGATTTTTTTAAATTAAAAAAATGTCTATAAATAAAGTGCGAGTTCGAGGTAACAGAAAGAAAAAGGCAATAAGTACTATTTACTCACCTCACCGGCTACAAAATGCATGAGAATAAAGTTATCAATATAGTTGTAACAATATTATTGAGTAGTCAACAACTAAAAACTGGACTGTCCATAATAAAATTGAGAATGTTCCTTACATAAAAAAGGCAGAAATTTTAAAAGAAAGGAATATGATTGAATATTTCGTATCTCCAGGCGCGTCAAATGCTAAGGGCATTAAATGCAGTGCATTATATTGCGGGAGATGGTGGTGATCATTCCCAGCTGGATGGCGAGGTCCGACGCCGATCTACCTGTCGGCTCGCGAGTTTTCCCTAACCAGACATAATTGTTGCACCCAACAGAGGGACTCCGCCCAGGTGGAAGAAGCCCTAAGCTTCCGACTGATCTTCAGACATCTACGGTTGTGTAGTACAGGTAAGTGTGAATCTAAAGAAAGGACAAGGAAGTGAAAGGAAAGATCACGAGCGGTCCGTGGCCCTTTGTTAGGTCACTGCACCGGCGTTCACCTAGTGTTGATCGGAGAAACCATGGAAAATAGCGATTAGAGTAGCCGGCCGCTAGAATTCTCCTCCAGCCTGAATTCGTCCTAGCTATGTAGCTAGTGTCGAAAATTCTGCCACCGTCGGCAATGGAATCCCCTGGGACCTGGCCACAGGCACTGCAGTGACATGAGCCGATGCCTGAGCCACCTAAGCCGGTAGAAAAGAATGTGACTAAGCAAGAAGAAACGCTGTGTGCAAACTGCTTATTGCGTCGCGCGGGACTTGCGGAAACAACGCAGTGTCGTGAGAGCGTTCTGGTTGCAGAGCCGATCGCCCTTTGCTCGCGGAGTGTGAGGCAATCCAGCGGTAGCGGCAGCAAAGACGCCGTCGTTTCGTTTCTTCACAGCGGCGATAGGGAAAGGAGTCGTGCGGACTATGACGCATTTCGTTGCAAAGATTGAGTTACTCGCCCTGGATTTCCTTTCTTACGACTTAGCAGTTCTTGCAGCACTCCGCATTCAGCAGCTCATTCTTGCATTGCAGCACTCTGCGGATAGCATGGATTAATATTTATCATCGGGCCGTAGTAAACACACGGCTGACGTTTAAGAATACATTTTACGTCTCCAAAAACCTGCGAAGATGTTACTGATAATACTCTGTTATTCTCAATAATTTTCGACGGACACTACTAAAACGAAATGCGTCGAATTCCGAAACATTTCTTGTCGGTCGTAGTCTTGAATTGTATATAAATATTATATTCTTTAAATGTATTAATTAGATACTAACTGTTCAACCGTCTTTAATGTAGTAATTTAATAATGAACTGTGAATTCTTGAACTGTGGCAAAGGAAGGTTCGTGGCGGAGAAGCATGGTGTAATCCCAACCAACTCGATTCATCTACCGAAGGTAAGGTCAATCCGTAGATATGCACTTTTTCCCCAATCCGAGTTTTTGAGTTGGCTTGATGATTGAAGGAGAGCTAAGCGGGACAATAAGAACCGGACTGAAGGTCGATCTTACTAATCCCAGAACTCCATGTTAGACAAAACTGAAGAATTTTATTATTTGTGTGTGTGGAGAGGGGCGGTGGGTGTCGGGGGCGGTGGTGTCGGGGGCGGTGGTGTCGGGGGCGGTGGGTGTCGGGGGGCGGTGGATGTCGGGGGCGGTGGATGTCGGGGGCGGTGGGTGTCGGGGGCGGTGGATGTCGGGGGCGGTGGGTGTCGGGGGAAGTGAATGTTGGAGGCGGTGGGTGTCGGGGGCGGTGGGTGTCGGGGGCGGTGGATGTCGGGGGCGGTGGGTGTCGGGGGAAGTGAATGTTGGAGGCGGTGGGTGTCGGGGGCCGTGGGTGTCGGGGGCCGTGGGTGTCGGGGGCCGTGGGTGTCGGGGGCCGTGGGTGTCGGGGGCCGTGGGTGTCGGGGGCCGTGGGTGTCGGGGTGCGGTGGGTGTCGGGGGCGGTGGGTGTCGGGGGCGGTGGGTGTCGGGGGCGGTGGGTGTCGGGGGCGGTGGGTGTCGGGGGCGGTGGGTGTCGGGGGCGGTGGGTGTCGGGGGCGGTGGATGTCGGGGGCGGTGGATGTCGGGGGCGGTGGGTGTCGGGGCGGTGGATGTCGGGGGCGGTGGGTGTCGGGGGAAGTGAATGTTGGAGGCGGTGGGTGTCGGGGGCGGTGGGTGTCGGGGCGGTTGGATGTCGGGGGCGGTGGGTGTCGGGGGAAGTGAATGTTGGAGGCGGTGGGTGTCGGGGCCGTGGGTGTCGGGGGCCGTGGGTGTCGGGGGCCGTGGGTGTCGGGGGCCGGGGTGTCGGGGGCGGTGGTGTCGGGGGCGGTGGTGTCGGGGGCGGTGGGTGTCGGGGGCGGTGGGTGTCGGGGGCGGTGGGTTGCGGGGCGGTGGGTGGTCGGGGGCGGTGGTGTCGGGGGAGGTGAATGTCGGGGGCGGTGGTGTCGAGGGAGGTGAATGTCGGGGGCGGCGGGTGTCGGGGGCGGTGGGTGTCGGGGTCGGGGGCGGTGGGTGTCGGGGGCGGCCGGTGTCGGGGGCGGTGGGTGTGGGGGAGCGGTGGGTGTCGGGGGCGGTGGGTGTCGGGGGAGGTGAATGTCGGGGGCGGCGGGTGTCGGGGGCGGTGGGGTTCGGGGGAGGTGGGTGTCGGGGGCGGTGGGTGTCGGGGGAGGTGAATGTCGGAGGCGGTGAGTGTCGGGGGCGGTGGGTGTCGGGGGCGGTGGGTGTTGGGGACGATGGGCGTCCCGGGTGAAGGAAATCGGGGGCGATAGGAATCGGATCGGAGAAGCGGTGGGAGCGGTGGATGTGGGGCCGGTGGGTGTCGGGGCGTCGAACGCCGAGGCGGAGGGACTCGCAGCAGAGAGCTCTGGGGAGGAGGCGGCCTGCAGCGTGAGAGCGCTCGGGAGCGTCGCGGCGGGCGGCGACCTGCATTCCTGCGCGCCCGCGGGGCGGCGCGGTGCCGCGCTGTGCGACTCGGCGGACGCGAAGCGAGCAACCGCTTTGCAGCTCCGAGCTGCGGCGCGGAGGTCACGCGCAGCTATCGACGTCGGCGTCCTCGTCGCAGCGGAGCAACGCCGCCCCGCCGCACGCACTTCCCTTCTCAAGACCCCTGGCGCAGACCTCTGTCAGTCGTGATCCTTTTCAGGTGATCACTCCAAGCCCAAGAGAAACGTAGGTACTTAATGTTTTGTTGGCGTTTATTATTGAGTGAGTCAAGGAGCGGATCAGTGCGATAAAGGGAGAGAAGACAATAGATAGAAGAAAAAGAGGAAGAGAGAGAAAGAGAGGAATAGAGAGGAAGAGAGAGAAGAAGAGAGAGAGGAAGAGAGAGAAAGAGAGGAAGAGAGAGGAAGAGAGGATGAGAGAGGAAGAGAGAGGGGAAGAGAGAGGAAGAGAGAGGCGAAGAGAGAGGAAGAGAGGGAGAGAGAGATGAAAAGAAACAGATTCTAGAAGAGAAGACATAACGTTGGACGAAACATTTGTTGAGATCCATACCCAGAACATATTCAGAGATGGGTCTCTGTCAAGAAGGGATAAATTTGATTAAGTGAATTATTAAGACAACTCCCTCGTAGCTTCCTTTGTTTGGTTTGTATCTTAATCTGTATTAAATTATTAGTAGATTACGGAAAAAAAGGGTCGAGGTTTTCGAACGGCAAAAGTATATTTTTATCAAGCACAGAGACACATGAATGTTACGCAATTAAGTGTGAATCATGAAATTATGTAACGCCAGCATAAGGATTTGTGAATGTAATACACTTGATGAGAAGTCGAAAATATAAACTATATTATGTCTAGAAGAGGTGCAGTACCAACCTAGTCGTTTGCGGGGTACATTTGCATTTCCCAGTACCCGTGCGGCCGATTAAGAATGCAAAATGAACCTTTTATCGGCTATTCTGGTGGTTATTCTGTTGTAGCAGTCATTGCATGGTCCGCGAGTTGCAAATTAGGCTTTTAAGCGTCGAGAACACGCACAATGGACTTGGTTCTTGAAGCATAAAAATGAAGCCATTACCAAATTACTAATTAAAAATCTACACAGACTTCACTCCAATTTTCGTTCATCATTTGATAAGCGACGAGTGAATTTCAATTTTCTGACTTTAAAAAGTCGTTGCGAAGATGAATGAGAACATTGAAATGTGAGTCTTGCCTCAAGCCAGTCTTCATCTCTCGTGAGACGCGAGATCGGAGGACCCAGCGTATCTGCTGTCGTTGTACAACTGACAGTGTGAAGTAGCAGTAGGCATGGGCGAGAAGCATGTGAGTAAACATGTAGATTGGCAGTGGGTAAGCGGGCTGGCAAGTAAGCGGGAAAGATAGCAGGCAAGCGGAAGAGGGGTGCAAGATGGTTGGCAAGCGGGCCAGCAAACCAACAGGTGTGAGGGCAGACTTTTGGGGGCCATGGTAATGGACGAGCAATGAGCAAGCCATTGAGAAAGGTAGTGAGCCCGGCAATAAGCAAGACGATGGGCAAGGTAACGGTCAAGACAATGAGCAAGGCAATGGGAAAGGTACTGGTGAAGGCAACAGGCAATGCAATGGGCAAACCAATAGACGAGGCAATGGGCAAGACAATAAGCAAGTCAACCGGCAAGGCAATGAGAAAGGCATTTGGTAACGTGCAAAGCAATGCGCAAGGTAATGGGGAAGGCAACGGGCATCGAGTAATGCAATGGGCCAGAAAATGGACAAGCCGATGAGCAAAGCATTGATATTATGGGCAAGGCTACGGGCAAGGTGATGGGGAAAACAATAAATAAGATAATGGGGAATACAATATACAAGGCAATGGTAAAGACAATGGGTAAGGCAATAGGCAAGAGAACGGTCAAGGCAGTAGGCAAGGCATTAGGCAAAATATTAGGCAAGGCAACATCCGAAGCAATGATAAAGGCAATGGGTAAGGCAATGGGGAAGACAATAGGCACGACAATGGTCAAGGCAGTAGGCAAGCATTAGGCAATGATATTAGGCAAGGCAACATCCGAGGCAATGGATAAGGCAATGGGGAAGACAATAGGCACGACAATGGTCAAGCAGTAGGCAAAGCATAAGGCACAGACATTGTGCAAGCCAACATCCGAGGCAATGGTAAAGGCAATGGGTAAGGCAATGGGCAAGACAATAGGCAAGACAATGGTGAAGGCAGTAGGCAAGGCATTAGGCAAGACATTAGGCAAGGCAACATTCGAGGCAATGGTAAAAGCAATGGGTAAGACAATAGGCAAGACAACGGTCAAGGCAATAGGCAAGACATTAGGCAAAACATTTGGCAAGGCAACATCCGAGACAATGGTAAAGGCAAAGGGGTAAGGCAATGGGCAAGCCAACGAGCTTACAGGCGAGCACGCGGGCGGGCGAAGGACTGGCGGCAATCGCGCGCGGGTGCCGGCCGCGGGCGTTAAGGAAATTAACTGAACAGCAACTTATCAGCCGCCGCGTGCCGCCGGCGCCCGCGCCAAAACCTGTTCCCGAGGCTACACACACGGCCGGGCGAGGCGAGGCGAAGACGGCGCGGGATGCAGCGGTGATTGACGGTGTGTTCAATGGACCGAACACCCGCCACGGACCATGCTATACAGGAGGCGCTCTCTCGTTTCGGAGGAGGGCAAGGAGGTACCTTTTGCAAGCTGATCAAAGCACAATGTTCAGAAAGTTAATTTATAACCAGTCGCCGCCCATAGGACGTTGACAGAACTAGTTCAGGGCGAATACTCTTAAAAATGATGCATTAATTGACCACAATTTTAGTACCCTCTCTTTTTCTCATTTACAACAAGGTCTGATCACTTCGGAATGTCTGAAGGTCAGTCATGAATTAGCAGCTGATGCAGGTAGTGGCACTAAGTGAATGAGAAATAGTGCTTTGACTGTCTCTACTGCTTCCACGCCCTCCTTCCTTCCTGATACTGATCCTCACAATTGTGATAAATGCTTGACTCCTCAGCAAATAATTTACCATCTATTCATAATCAAAAGGCCCAAAAATAAGGTATTATCAAAAATTTTCCATTGCATAAAATCTAGAAAATTTAACAATAAAATAATTTCCGTCTTTGAGAAAGGAGAAGGGAAAACGAGAGAAGAAAGATTGATAACATTCAAATTCAGGCACTATATGGTCAGAAGATGATTGAAGTGAAAATGCTAATGAGGATGAAAATGAAACTTCGTAAAAAACTAAGAAAATAATATAAATAAATACGTAAATAAGAAATCTTGGTTACCCGTTAACAAAATAGAGACATTCTCTTGATGCGTAAACAGGCCTTAAGGCCTAAATTCATCAAGCAGAAGTAAATGAATCCACGAAAAAGAAATAAATGAACAAACAAAATCTTTACTCTTCTCATCCTTCGTCAAGGTTGCCTTATAATGAATGGGTCATAAATGTATCTGGAATTTCGCTTCTTCGTACTCACAATTTTTTCGCGGAACTTAGGACAATAATCTTTCAGCCCGTTTCTTTAGCTATTCGTCAGTGGTATTCTTCAAGGATACGTCCGGCGCTGCCTACGACCACAGAATTTGCATGCGACCACCGGCCTACGGAGCGACCGAAGCGGACAGATGGTCCAAGTTGACTAATGTCGCGGAACGCGGCTTCGAGCACGCGGAGCGGAGGCCGTTGACGCAACGCCGATGACGAATCCGCGCCGCCTCGCGCTGCCAGCCGGCGGAGGCGGCCGGCGGTGGGAGGCGAGGGGCGGCGGCGCGTGCCCGCGCGACGGCAGCGCAGGCACGCGCGTGACGCGGCTGGGCGCCCTCGCGGACACCTGCGCCTCGCCCCGCGCCGCCCCGCGCAGCCCCACCACGAGCCGTCCGGTCATGCCCCACGTTCCGCCACGCCCCGCGCCGCCTCACGCTGCTCCGCGTCACCCGCGCCGCTTACACGTCGCTCTGCATTGCACCACGTCGCCCCACGTCGCCTCCACGTCGTCCCATGTCGCCCCACGTCGTCCCATGTCGCCCCACGTCGCCCCACGTTGCTCCACGTCGCCCCATGTTGCCCCACGTCGCCGCAGGTCGCTCCACATCGCCCCACGTCGCCCCACGTCGCCCCACGTCGCCCCGCGTCGCCCCGCGCAGATCCGCGCCATCCCCCAACTTCCCCGCGCAGCCACGCCACGAGCCTCCCCGTCATACCCCACGCTCCGCCAGGCCCCACGCTCCGTCACGCCCCACGCTCCGCCACGCCCCACGCTCCGTCACGCCCCGTGCCGCCTAGTGCCGCTCCGCGTCACCAGCGCCCCACGTTGCTCCACGTCGCCCCATGTTGCCTCACGTCGCCGCAGGTCGCCCCACGTTGCCTCGCGTCGCTCCGCCACGCCTCCTGTGCCTGCTTCGCCTTGGCACTGCTCCGTATCACCCCCAACCTCTCCGCGCAACCTCTCCCGCGCCACCCCGCCACCCCTCACGCTCCGCCACCCCCCACGCTCCACCACGCCCCACGCTCACCACGCCCCACGCTCCGCCACGCTCAGACAGGCCCCGCGCCGCGCCATACCGCTCCGCGTCACCCGCGCCACCACCCGCTGCCCTGCCAAGCCCCCCTCCGCCCCGCCACGCCGCCCCACCGGCCTCCGCGCGCATTCTGCAACACCAGCGGGCGCGCCACACAGTGTGGCACGGGACGTGCAAATGCTGGCGCAATCAACACTTCCTCATATTCTTAGAGTCAGGCGGTGGGCTGATCCTCTATCAGGACAACAGCCACCTCCATGATATAGGATTTCGCTCCCTGGAGCGAGAGACGGTTGTTCTTGGCTCTCAGTGGGTGGTCGCGGAGGTGTAGGAAAATGATGAGAAATTACTTCGCTGTAAGAAATGCTGAGACAGCAACAGACGTCGTTTCCGAATCTGCAACCTACTACAGCCTGAGTGGTTCTTTTTATCCCTATTTCCTCCTACCAATCAATGTTAATATTTTATCTTCATACCAACATCTTCCAAGATGTGTGGCTTCTATTAAGCTTTGTCCGATTTTCGCTTAATTAAAGTTTCTCCAAGCATTTGTGTGCTATTCGTACTGATATCGAAGAGAATTTCCTTAGTTTTGCCTTCTGCCCAAGGTATTCATATTTCTGAAGCAAACAACATTCGTCAATTCAAATAATGCACTGTTATCAAGGTCGATGCCGTAAGCGGGAGTCCGTGGCACGGGTAGCACGACGAAATCGCCTCTCCACGCATTTCACAACCCCGCCGCAAGACAATGCCATCACTATTGTAAAACTGCGGGGTTACTAATAGTTTCCTCTCCCGACGCTAGTGGCGCAGAGACGCTCGTGGCATGGCACGGTATCGCGAGGCGTGCCACTGTTACCAGTAGGAGACCTTGACACCACTGAAATAATGTGTCTTCTGATGAGTGACCGTATGCAGCCCTTCTCATCCTCCCCATTTCGCTCAGTTTTGAAGGCCGTCGTCGTTGTCTTCGCTCCCGCTGGTTGCTCCGGTCGCGGAAAGCTGCTATTTGCTCTTCGCAGCATCTTCATAGGCCCTGGTACAGGACTGCAGCAGTTCTACGAGTTCCGACTGCAATAGTGAGTTAATGTATTTCACGGTTAAAATCAACGTGTTTCACGGAACTGAAGCTTTGTAGACTGGGATGTGAGGTCTTGAGTCCCAATGACGGCGGATTTTCGACGCCGAAGTATCTCTGTTGGAGGATGCCACTACCTTGATTACATTTCGTGAGGCTGGCGAGCGGACGGACACTTATGCAATGAAGAAAGTAAATATTTCCGCATTAATTTATTAACGACAATTAAATAATATTTGGTGTTTGGTGGGGCCACGTACGTTCGCAGGATGTCTTTCTTATGAGTACTTGCTCCCGACTTTCAAGTTAAGCTGTAGAAATCGGTGATCGGAATGGATTAAAAGCAAACGGACCCAACTTCAGGGAACCCATAGCTAATCCTCTTGCCGGTCTAAAGCAGCACTTGACATACTGGAGTGAATTAACATTTCATGCGATAGCTGATGCTCTTCAATACATTCATTCACGACAATCTCGAAGTCATTATTACGTTGCTGTATACTACTAAAATCGACGGGATTATTTACGGGCAAACATTTTGTAATGTCCAGCATAACATATATCAGTCCCTTTTCGGGCAAAAGCCTCGTATTCGAAAATAGGTAGCTCTAGGTACACATCATACGTGTTAATTCTGACGACTACTATTCTCTACCACCTGTCTGATTTTGCTGCTTGTACAACCATTATAACAAGAATAGTTTACACATAAACTATTCACATTCAATATCACTTATACTTTTCAAAATCATATGATCGACTAACCCAAATTGAAGTACACGTTCGCCTTATTGTTTTCACTTTTAGTGCACTTGTTTACATACTTTTCATCATTTCTTTTTGTGTACTTTTTCATTGATGTTGGTGGTCATTAAAATTTTCATATTCACTCTTCCACGACGTTCTGTCATTCGTAAGCTTCCTTCATACATTCCAACATCCTATCTCATTCTTATACTTCCTCATGTACGTTTATAAAAGTAATACTGCTAGGACATACGCAACAAAAGCAATACAATTAAAAAACGAATAAAACTTTTGAAAATTAAAAAAAAAAAACGCATGTTGTCTTGACGATGTGGGGCCCACTGCGCGTCGCGTAACGTGGCGTCGCCGGCTGCGCGCAGCTGCGCGTGGGCTGCGCAGTCTCGGGAACGCGCTTGCGCAGCCCCCGCGCTGCGTGCCCTTATGCGGCGCTTGCAACAATGCGGAACGCCCACGCCCACACGCCGCGCCGCGCCGCGCCGCGCCGCGCCGCGCCGCGCCGGCCCGCGGACACCTGCAGCACCGGCGGCGGCGGCGGCGGCAGCGGCGCGGGGCTCCCGGCGGGCGCGGGCGCATGACCTCCACGCCGCCCGCCGCCTCCTTCTCACTACGAGGAAATGGAACGGGATGGAAAGAAAGAAAGTGAAAGAAGGCCGGAAAGGAAGGAAGGAAGGAAAGAAGGAAAGGAAAAAGAAAGAAAACGAAACAAGAAACAAGGGAAAGAAGAAAGGAAAAAAGAAAGGAAGAAAGAAAGGGAAAAAAGAAAGGGAAAAAGAAAGGGAAAATAGAAGGGTAAAAAGAATGGGAAGAAAGAAAGGGAAAAAAGAAAGGGAAAAAAGAAAGGGAAAAAGAAAGGGAAAATAGAAAGGGTAAAAAGAATGGGAAGAAAGAAAGGGAAAAATGAAAGGAAAAAAAGGGAAAAAGAAAGATAAAAAAGAAAGGTAGAACGGAATATAACGCTAGAAAGGGAAGGAAAATAAGCAAGCAAGCAAGCAAGAAGAAACAAAGAAAGAAGGAAAAAAGAAACAAAGAAAGAAATGAAGAAAGAGAAAAGAAATATAGTTAAGAAAAGACGAAAGTGGATCAACTGATGTCCTTGCAGTGCCTCTGACCGGGAGGTCTTGGTGTTCGAGTTCCGATGGTGGTGGGGTTTTCGGCACTCGCTAGAGAGCTACGTCGAATTCAGCCGCTGGCGCTGTCTGGAAAAGGGAATTCTAACAGCCGGCTTCTCTAATCGGTAGTTTTCCGTGATTTTTCCGATTAACACCAGGCGAATGCTGGAGAAGTACCCTAACAAACGGGCCACGGGCTGCACGCGATCTTTCATTTCTCTTCCTTGTCCTAACCTCCCCTCTTACACACACACACACGAACACACACTCACTATAGACCAGTCGGGAGCTTAGAGCTTGTCCCGGCTAGGGAGGAGCTCCGCTGGTGGGAGACACATGGCTGGGGAAAATCACAGTCAACCAGCAACGGAAGACCACCACCACCACCTTCCGTGATAAAACATACACCACGCTTACCGGACTATTGACTATAGCAGTTAACGTGCCTATAAACACGAACGGAAATCAACCCAACTCCTAGTCACGTAGTGGCTACTTTTGTGTTGGATTAGTCAATGTTTTTAAATAAAAAATTGTATGGTTCATGACACATCAATTATTTTGTACTTATCAAATCGTTTTGAATGTGATATGTCCTGTTTTTCAAATTTCATGGTTGCTCGAGGAGAGGAAAACAATTGAAGTTCGTTCTTATGACTTTGATTCTCGTATTGATCTCGCTTAGCTGGACGAAAAGCACAATTTACAGAAGGTCCCGCAATATTGCATTTATAGCTCGTGAAAATCTATTAAAACTTAAATATGTGTCTGTTGAGGATGCCAACAGAATGATGCATCAGTAATTTATCATATTAAGTCTGTATATATTTAAATCATTTAATTGAATTTAACTTGGTCTAGAATTGTTTTATAAAAAAATTCTTTTCAGTTAATCAAATTTCATTAATTTGTATTCTTCTAGCCTAATGATGAGGTAAAGGAAACCTTGAAACTGTTGCTACTTGATGTATTTATATTAATTTATATTATTTAATTATTATATTTAATAAAAAATAAGTCTGTTTCAGTCATAATTGGACCAAGTAAAATACAATTAAAAGATGCATCAGTAGTTTAAAATTGTGGAGCAGAGATAAAAATTTCGGTTCGTTGTTTGAAATCAGTTAATTTATTGGTAAAAGAATATCTTCACACTTCATATTGGCTGAAGTAAGCCATATGTTCATTTAAGTTGTTGGTAAACGCAGAACTATTTTCTGAAACATGATGGAGGGTGTGGACTTGGAATAAAGTTCTGAGAGACGTAATACAAATAAGGGGAAAAGGGAAAATAATAGAGGAAAGAAACGATGGCAAGGCACGAGAGATAAAAATAATAAAGCAAAGAAATTAACGCAATGCTGTTGCTCTAACGAATTATATTCGTATTCATATGATAGAAAATAAAAAGAGAGCTGAACAGTGTTATAATAAAATCACTGAAACAAAACAATTACTCCTATTAGTCACCTGGAAAGAATGCAAGCTACAGATACTTGATAGGATACTATAATGAAACCCTCCAGAACACACAAAACGTGAAAGGTAACCAAACTATTAGACAGGAGAAGTGAGAGAGGATTTCTTAACAGACATTTTCAAGATTGAAATTGGATCGGCCGGAAGACGTAATGGATGAGAATCGAGAAATAGCGACCGATGTAATATATTGCTATTTTGTTCAAAAGAACAAATACAAAAAAGGAATAAGAAAAAGAAAAAAATAATATACAAAAGACGAAAGACGAGAGGGAATAGAAACGAAAAGGAAACCTTTTTTACGAGAAAATAAAGGAAAATAAGAATGAAACCAACGACAACACAAGGCATAAGGGAAGGAAATAATAAAAAATGTAGTGAATTAGTGGGGAAGAGAATTAGAGAAGAAAAGGGTAAAAGGGAGGACGTTAATGGCGAGGATGCGCTCTGAGGCCGTACAGGGGCGGAGCCAGGTGGCCATTTGGCAACGGCTCCGAGAGGCTCCTCGACACCATAAAGCATTTCGATTTCGCATTTGGATCTGCCGGGACGAAAGCTGGGATTTACTGCTCAGAGGGCGCCATTTAGCTTCTGAGAAGGAACTGCACCAGCACACACTCAGCTTCTCTAACTCTCTCCCTCACACACACACATACACACACAATCTCTCACCATCTCTCTTCTCTTTGCACGTATCTTCTCTCTGAACCTCATCTCTTTCTCTCTCTCACACACACATATAAACACGCACTCCTGTGTGCGCACACAGAAGGCTACACACACAAAATTAATACAGATTATTTCCAGAATATCTATTCGTCCTTTAGTATGACCATAAAGTATATTCTTTCATCATTTTTAAATTACTTTAAAAGCTTCGAGAAAAGGAGATAATCACCATTGCTACTCATTCCATATCATCTTTCAGGGGAGACGTATCTCTGACGTCGAATATTTCTGCATTCGAGGCAAAATGAGTCCTTTCCAGACGACACACACCCAGCACATACGAGTATAAATGCAGAGGAATATAAGTATGCAGTTCATTCGAAATAAACTGATATCTATGAACTAACATAAAGAAACCTAGTCACCTTCCTTTTATAAAATATTTGTGTTATAAATGAACGACTATAAAAATTGTTACTTTCATCTCTGGAACTGAAATAATCCCCTAAAGTACCTCTGATTGATTGATTTGTCAGGGTACGTCAACTGCTATAGTTATTGATACCGTGCGTGATTTAGTCGGGAGGTGGTGATCTTCCCTCGTTGGATTGTGAGATCCAGAGCTGACCTACGGCTAACAGGGATTTCCCTCATTCAGATATCTCTCACCAGTGGGGCACCGCCCCAGCCGGGACAAGCTTTAAGCTCCCGACTGGTCCCTCGTCATGTGTGTAGAGCGGTGCAGGTAAGTGTATTTGTAAGTAAGGAGGGTGAAGATAGGGCAAGGAAGGGGAAGGAAAGATCGCGCGCAGTACCTGGCCTGTTTGTTAGGATACTGTTCTGGCAATCACCTACTGTTGATAGGAGAAAAGGCTCTTTTGGGTAACAGAGCAGCCGGCCGTTAGAATTCTCCTCCAGACAGGGACTGAATTCGTTCTAAACTTAGAGGTCGAAAAACCCTGCCACCTTCGGGCCTTGAACCATAGGACCTTAATATGAGACTGCATAGACTTCAGTTGATTCCACCTCGGCCGGATCAAAGTACTGGAAGTTCATTTGACCTTCATTTTGTGTTTGGGCATCTCTAATAAACATGTGGTGAAGTATTAATTTGGGTAACATTACAAAGGTGATTTAATCACACCGAAAAACTTCTTTAGAAATTGTACAGAAATGAAGTGAACAAGAAATTACACAACTCTACAGCTTGAACGCGTTCATTTTAACCGTAAATTATCTTTCTTAGTAGCAATGTGTCACTTGTCACGGCAGTCCACCGTCCTTTATCCTACGCAAGCCATCAATATCTCTATCATCATACTAATACAAACACTATGAAAAACTCGTTTCTTATCCGTGTCAATGTAAGTGAATGGGTACGAGAGAGAGAAGGAAACCTTTAATTCAGCGTAACAACCGCGAATATGAATAATGTATAAAGCGAAATTGATTCAGTTTTCAATATCGCAACGAAGCACGAACAAAGTCATTAAAGCATATCGTCCCAAGCTGTGACGCTACTTAGCAGATTCCCATGATATATTGCCAGTTACATGGTGAGTATTCTAGTGCAGTCAGGTTCTCAACCTGTAAGCCCGTGACAATGAAATCATTTGATCATAGAACAGATTCAGTCATTAGATATTTTTTAATAAATTTACAAAAAGTAATGACTGAATAAATATGCAAAAATTGCGTCTATCCTTAAAACTACTAAATCTTGCAGCAAAAAGGCTTACAAAATTAATATTAATATAATAAGGATAATTAGCTTTACTTTTAAGGATATTTATCTCATGAGTCTTGTACTTAGCGTCCTCATTTACACATACATTTGCACATTCTTTGTGTGTATGTAGAATATTCGTATAAAAAACAACTCTTCAAAATTAAGACACCTTCATCACATGCTTACCTTTCGAAGTTCAAAATGCTTCTTTTCTTAAATGGTTCTTTAATTTACATCAGTTGTGAAATATTCGGCTGGAGTGTTAACCTATGGAGGCGCCAATCTTTACTTCAGGATCCAATCATCAGTAATTTCCCACAGTGTAGTCTACTCACATGTAGGTACTGTTCTTAGATGGGTAATGAAAAATAATGTTATCACTGATCTCACGTTGTTTGAAATAGCAGTTGCCATTGCCCTACAGCCCAAATCATTTTTTAGGTACAGACTCGGCTTCAATGAACTATGTCCAGCAAGGAGACATACTATTCGTTATGAAAGTAAACAATTTCCAAGCTTGAAACGATCAAATAACATGATTGTTCGACAAAAACAAAACGACTTCTAAAGTATATTTCTTTACAACATGCTCGGGCAAACTTTCATTTCATTAACGCAAAACCATCAGTGAAAAAGTTGAAATGCAATATGTAAAAATTTCGAAGATCGCGGGTTCAAATCAATTGGAAGTGGTGGATTTTCGAAGAGCGGAATATCCTGTCATGCCATGTTTCTGAGGTTTAATAGAACCTACATCCTCTGACAGTGCACGTCCTAATCATACCCTGTATGTCTTCAGCAAAGGAACAACACAATAAACGGATAAATACGACTGAGACTGTAGTTACGACGGTCTTTGATACCCATCATGGCAGTCAAACTGCAGTTGGTAATGAAGGACGTCCCAGCAGTGCCAATTTGAAAATACAACTCTTGTCAGTGGTGGGCTGAATGGGTTTCCTAGACAAGTTTCCAGAGCTTGGGCACTAGAGGAGACGTAAACGACTACGACGAAGAAGAAAATGATTGTATAAAGATGACGAAAAAATTAAGAAGGGAAAAGGGAAGATATCTAAAATAAATTAGGTAGAGAAGGAAATTATAAAGAAGAACAAGATGAAAAAGATGATGGAGAAGAAATAAAGATGACAAAAAAGAAGGCGATGAGAATGATAACTAAAAAGTTTAAGTTGATGAAGATGACTAAAAAGTTTAAATTGACAAAGATGATGATGAAGAAGATGAAGAAGAAAAAGTTGAAAATGATGAGGAAGAAGAAGAAGAAGAAGAAAACGATGAAGAAGGTGAGGAAGATGAAGATGGTGTTTATAGAAAAAGGTGATAAAGAAGAAGATGATGATGTTGAAGATGAGGAAGGGCATAATCCAATAGTATAGCGTGTAATGTTGCATGCGTTGGGTCTCGAACGAAACGCAGCTGTGAGACGGCGCAGAGTAGGATCGTCGAAGGCGGCGGCGGCGGGAAGACGGCGCGGCGCGGCGGCCCGGAATAGCGCTGGAGCCGCACGTGGCTCTTCCCCGCCGCCTGGAGATGCGCCGCTGGGCGTGGCGGAGCGGGGCGGGGCGGGGCGGGGAGGGGCGGGGACCGAGTAGCAATGGGGCGGGCGGGGCCATCCGGCCAGGTGCGTCAGGATGCGCCGCCCAGGGCTCCACTAGGAGCGGCCCCCGGGGACCTTTCGATGTCACAGTCCTAAATAACGATGCCTTCTTTTCGATATGATATTGACGTTAGTAATTGACTTGAGACAGTTTTAGATTCGAGAAAATCGAATGCGCCAAAGAAAAAATATATTTTATGCCAGAAAGAAACCAAGCTTAAGTTCACTAAACTGAGGAAATCTAGAGAACTATTGATTAATACTTCATTTGTGTGCTGAGAACCATCACACTTCTGAGTAATAAAGAAAATGGTTTACGAATGTTTATAAAACTAGTTCGCATTACTACTGACATAATTAAAATAGATGTAGAGTATCTTCCGATATTATTTTTTTCATATCAAAATGCCATAACATAGTTCATGTGCAAGAACTTAAAATATCTTCTCTATGTTTTGTGTTTAAAACCTACGCTTATTATCAACATATGGATTATGAAATTGATATTTTGAAATAATAATGGAATGATTATTCTGCATTGATAGAATTGTTGGGTACATTTTCATTCGTTTTTAACTATCGTCTTTCTACCCCAGATTTTCTAGGAGACAAAGAAGAATGCAGATGAGTTAAATCAGTTCAAAAACTAGTAGATGACCACAAAATTAATGAATTCTCAAGATTGTCACTGTCGAAATATTGTTATGAAACTCAATGAATGAAACAACGATAATGAAATATTATTTTTATTTTTTTCGAAATTTCGCTATCCCATTTTAGTACCTACTCGTGTGTACCTTCCCCATACTGTTCTCCTACATCAAACGTCCGGTAACTTTCCATTTACTTCCGAAGGAGCGAGTCCAGCTACTATTATGGAAGTTCACTGGCAAATGTAATCTATTTTCACCACGTATGATGAAGTTTTATCGAAATGCTGAAACGAAGAACTTCAATGTTTGTAGAGTAATCTTCATTACTGGAAAAATGGACACGAACGTTATTTCTAGATAAAATGTACAATGTGAATGTTGTGGTTCATGATTTACTGTTGTTTTGTGGACACCCCCCCCTCTTTTCGTGGTTTTATGCCATTCCACCCATCAATTCCATTTCCCGATCAGCTAATGAACCATCTATCGCTGTCAGCTTGCAACTGTACGCAAGCAATAAACCCACGCTATAGCCGGCTGTTTGTGAACGTATTGCGCGCTCTCTTTGTAGTTATAAATGGGCGTGTAATTGAATCTGCAAACGAGCACGGGCGGCGCGTGCGTGCGTGCGCGCGCGCGTGCGTGTTGACGGGCCCGTCCGACTGGCACGCGTGCGTCGCGTCGCCTCGCGCCTCCGGCCCCGCGCGCGACAGAGAGGACCCCGCAGGTGCAACTTCCTGGAAGCGGCGGCGACTGCAGCGCTCCCCGCGCCCATTCTGGATTCGGCGCGGCGGCGGGGTCGACGGACACGCAGAAATAGACGATGGCCGCCCCGCCCCGCCCCGCCCGCTCCACGCTCGTCCAGCAGCGCTCTGACAGCGCCTGACTGCCGCTCGCAGCTAGGGCGCGTCTAAAAACCGTAGTAATATTACTACTGATGGTACAGTGGTTCTCAATGAAACCGCGTCACCTAAAGGAAATGGGCATTCTGTGTTTTCTGTGTTATACAGATCTTTCAAATTTCAAGCAAAAATTAGTAGGAATCGATAATCATATATTTTATGTAGGATTATACGATGTCTCCGATTCCATTACTTTCGGATCACCAACTCACTCGATTTTTGCAAGTCAGGTGGTGTATTTTCAGGATTATATTTCAGATTACAAAGTGAGCGAGGTGATGCAGGTTTTGTTTAGAATTTAGCACATTAAAGTCTGAAACATCGCATTTTGAAAACAAGGCTTTAGCACTTTATAGTATTACAAAAATTAAGATTTAACATTTTGAAGTATTTATTGAGAAAATTATTATTAGGAAGGACTTCTTGAAATAAAAATATTGTGATGCGTTTCAGATTTTCCCATTAAAATGAGGAAATAAGGGAAACCAATTTAATATTTCGCCATTTGTGAATTTAAAAAAAATATGAAAGCGTAAGATGCAACGCGTGCGCCGTAGCCGTAGGACCTTCTTCTTCCCGTAACCTCCATACCGCGAACTGAGGAAATTGCACCCCCTTGCGATGACCCTGAGCGCTCAGGATTTCAAAATCAGTTTCTTAAAATTAATAAACACTGCTAATTTCAAATTAAATGTTATCAAACTTCTATCAGTTATCGATGTCGCAACCCTAGTTAGAGAGCGAATACAAAGGAAACCATGAAATGCAATTTAGCAATTATGTCGCAGATTCACGAGTGTTTCGCACTTTGTACGTGATTTCACATTTTGCGATCGATTTAGCATTTTATCGCAGATTGAAAACCTTCAGAAATACACCCCATCGACCGTCAAACGCACAAATACAATTACTAATTTTCACAGCGCTTGATAACATTTCGCATGTTTAGCAATTGCTAAAATCTACCATCTCTAATTATTACCTTCGGAGTAGTGATGCGACATCCACAACCAAAGATCCATGTTGCCAAACATCGATGCTCAAAATTAAAACATCCATTCAATTAATACATCTATATAATAAACATGAATATATCGACCAAAAACCACCGATATTTTTAAATATCGATGTTTTAAAGATGGTATAGTAGCCCCAAACATTAAATTCATGCGCAAAATTAATTTGCCAGGAGCCCATTTTATTAATTCATAATTAATAGGGAGCGTCTTTCTATGATCGTCTCCTGTATTATTTCAGTTCGTTTCATTCGTTGCGGCGCTCACACGCAACCAATCTTTGTAATTGAGGTCTCTAAGGGAAGATAATTTCACGGAAACGTGACGAATTGCACTTTGACTTTAAAAATATGAAGGATTTGTTTCAAAAAACTCATCTAAATATTCAAGTCAAATGCAACCCGCAACACTTGCCGACGTTCTCGTCAAATAACTCCCAAACAAAGCGTTCTAGAGCCTTAAAAACTAATTTTTTTTAGGCCACAGGCCTCAAAGAAACATTTCTCACACCATAATCTACAAGGTGAGATATTCCTTGAAATTAAATTAAAATTTTGGTTCCGCGATTCAGTACTATCAAGGACACCTCAATATTTTAGCCCTAGATGCTGGTAACCATTTTTGCGACGACACGCTTAGAAGGCTTAAATTACTCAATCTTATATTTACGCTTTCTGTACACACCGTGGTTTATGCAAATGAACCTCGTCAGACTGCACAATCATTAATTCAAGATTTTCTCTCCAGCAACAACTAGAAGTACTGTTGTAGTTGCTTGATACCTATGAAGATTGTTTCTTATGTGTGAAGTGAAACTATTCAATTAACGTTTTGTCGTGGAGTATAAGTACTGTATACTTAATTGTAGAGTGATGTGGATGTATAGTGAAGAGTGATGACTGTGTGTTTTACCTGTACCAATATTTTCGTTATTAATCGATGAAATTTTCAAGTCAGCGGGTTCAGAAACGTAGCTTTCTCAAAAGTAACTAGTAGTGCTACAGAATGGCATGGACTTTCCCGTATTAGTTTTCTATTTCCTTGGGTCTTCGCTAGCTATTCGGAATTGCCACATACTCTTTCTTGCCAGCTACCATCTATCTCCGCCAAAAGTACATTTTTTGACATTTTCTTAATTATTCAGTTTCTTATTGGTAGAACGAAAATATTAATTTTAGATTATTAAAGAACACAAAAACCTAGTCCTAAATGGCAATTTCCTTTTAAAAAGTATGTGCCGTTTTAAAGAAAATTGCGTTTAAGCGCCACTAAAAATGAGATATTTGAAGCTCATTTTCACAGAAAATTTTTGAGTTTTCAAAATACTTTATTTAAAGTTATTTCAAGCACTTACACTTCCAAATATAATAATCTTTACAAATTGCTGGTAATGTGCATATTAAATATGTGAGAGATCTTTCAAAAAAAATACATTATATAATTTTTGAAAAAAAAATTAACACAAAATAAACTCAACGTCATATTAAAGAGTGTAATTAGCACTATCCGTTACAAAAGTTTCAAGAAAAAATTGTAGCCATATATGAGAAAATGGCGTTTGAGCGTTTCTGAAAATGCGGAATTTTGAGCTAGTTTTCACAGAAAACGGTTGTTTTCGAGAAACTTTACTTGACATTATTTAAAGCACATGTACTCGTAAATATAATAATGGACAAAATCGCTGCTAATGTAAATATTAACGACCTGAGAGACAAGTCAAAAAAATTACATTTTTGCAATTTTTGAGGAAACAAAAAATAACTAAAAATAAAATTTACGTCATATTAAAGAGCGCAATTAGCACTATCCGATCGAAAAGTTTGAAGAATTTTTTTAGCCATTTATGAGAAAATGGCGTTTGAGCGTTTCTGAAAATGCGGAAATTTGGGGTGGTTTTCACAGAAAACAGTTGTTTTCGATAAACGTTACTTGACATTATTTAAAGCACATGTACTCATCAATATAATAATATGAACAAATAGCCGCTAGTGTAAATATTAACGACTTGAGAGACAAGTCAAAAAAATTACATTTTTACAATTTTTGAAAAAACAAAAGAATACAGCATTATAGCGTTTATGTCATCTCATAATATTTAGAACTATCCATACCAAAAATTTAAAGAAAAAATTTGGAGCCGTTTTGAGAACATATAGTTTTTGTAATTTTTTAAAATTGCACATATTGCACGCAATATTGCGCGAAAAACTAGTAAAATGTTCAAAAAAATGTAGATGAATTTAAAGAAAGAACTGACTATGAAGAAAAAAGTTTTATCTGAAGGAAAAATCTCTATCTTCAATTTTGTAGTTGAAGAAAGACACCGAAAAAAATCCAAACTTTCACAATTTTCGAAAATTCAGTGTTATCCGTGAAAATAGGACCTATGCCATGTTAATAAATGTATTTTACTCTATTCATACAAGAAATTTAAAGAAAAAATTTGGAGCCGTTTTTGAGAAGAGTTTGAAAATGTCGGGGGGGGGGCTTCATATAAAGTACCCCCAAATTTTGAAGAATCTTTTTCAAAATCTCAAAGTTTCGACTAGAACCAGATCGACCAGGGAATATCCCTTTTGGAAGAAATCGTACGTATGGTTTAGGCGCTAGCAGTGTTCACAGACGAACAGACGGACAGACAGACGGACAGACCGGACGTTTTCCTTTCAATTGGTTTTTCGGTATCAAGGATCTAGAAACTGGGTTTCTGGCTACACCACGTGTTAGGGAATTTTTTCTTAATTTAGCAACTGGTTTTATCCACTTTTTCGTTATCACGGTCCGACAATGAATTTTTTCCGCCAAAAATTGGCCATTTTTTCGCGCAGCATTAAATAACTTTCCTTATACTACGTATATCACTCCGTGTATACGTACGTATACGGGAAAGTAAAAAGCTAATATTTTTATGACTATCACGAAAAGCTAAAAACTGCCAAAGAATATTGAATAATTACTTGAAATGGTGTCTTTAAGGAAGTACTATGAATAGTTCTAAGAAACTTGTTCATGATATTGAATAAATATTTATTGAAAATTTCTTTTAAATATCAACTGCATTATCTTTAATTTTTATTTGTTATTGTGTTAGTTTATTGCAAGTTACCTTTATAGATTTTGAAACAAATAAACACGTTTCGTTAACTACTTTCCCTCTTAGAATGGAAACAGAAGGATAGGGATGAGTGTGGGGTCTAAAATGCGACGGTTCTCGCACGGGTACGCGAAAGTAGTAGGGGAAAACTTACCTACAATACAAAGTTAAAAAAGCCTCTCAATGATAGATCAACTTAATTGATATAATTAAAAAAGCCTCTCCTTGTGCGAAATGCAAGGATAGACTCAGGAAATACCAGGGCGTTGGAGTCCATCTCCGGCGAGAGACAGACTTCTTTTTGAAAGTAGTAAAAACAGCGTGTGGATCGAGCAAGCAAACTGACAATGACTTCAGCTATTATTTGATAGTTTATCTTTCCCAATTTTTGATAATTATTTATGAATTTTTCATTCACAAAACATTGAGCCTAAAATGTGAAAATATCGAGCTTAAAATCGAGCTTAGCTTCGATGTTAAAAAATTCGGCTTTAATATATCGATGTGGGAAACATCGATGTTTCTACAAAAACATCGATTTTTGAAAACATCGACATCGATTTCGCATTCCTACTTCGAAGTGGTTTTTCGAGGAAAACAACATCAGAAACTAGTGGTGCTACAGACTGGCGCAGACTTTCCCGTATTAGCTTTCTATTTCCTAGGGTCTGGGCTAGCTATTTGGAATTGCTTCATATTCTTTCCAGCTGCCATCTGTCGCCGCCCACAGTACATTTTTTTAAAAATTTTCTTAATTTTTCTGTTTCCTTAGAACGAAAAAATTAATTGTAGAATATTAAAAAAATACAAAACCTCGTCATAAATGGCAATTTTCATTTAAAAATTTGTAGCTGTTTTTAAGAAAATGGCGTTTAAGTGCCTCTAAAAATGCGAAATTTAAAGCTCTTTTTCACAGAAAATTTTTGAGTTACCAAAAAACTTCATTGGAAGTCATTTAAATCATTACACTAACAAATATAATAATGTGTACAAATTGCTGGTAATGTGCATAATAAGGGTGTGAAAGATCTTTCAAAAAATTACATTTGTGTAATTTTTGAAAAGACAAAAAAGTACTCCAAAATGAACTTTACGTCATATTAAAGAGTGCAATTAGCACTATCCGTTCCAAAAGTTTGAAAAAAATTGGATCCATTTATAAGAAAATGGCATTTGCGCGTTTCTGAAAATGCGGAATTTTGAGCTAGTTTTCACAAAAAATGGTTGAGTTCTTGAGAAACTTTACTTGACTTTATTTAAAGCACATGTACTCGTAAATATAATAATGTGAACAAATCGGCGATAAAATAAGTATTAACGACGTGAGAAACCAGCCAATAAAAGTACATATGTAATTTTTGAAAAAAAACAAAAGAATAGAGCAAAATGGCCTTTATGTCATGTCAGACTACTTTTAGTACTATCTTTTTCACAAATTTTAAGAAAAAATTTGAAGCCGTTTTTGAGAAAATATTGTTCTTGTAATTTTCTAAAATTGCGCATAATGCACGCAATGTTGCGCAAAAAGTACTAAAATTTTCAAAAAAATGTAAGTGACCTTAAAGAAAGAATTCACTACGGAGAACAAATTTTATTTGAAGAAAAAACTATCTTTGATTTTGTAGTTGTCGGTAGAAGCCGAATAAAATTCAAACTTTTGCAATTTTCGAAAATCCAGAGTTAACCGCGAAATTCGGACCTATGCCACCTTAATAAGTGTATTTTACTCTATTCTTTCAAGTAATTTGAAGAAAAAATTTGGAGCCGTTTGGGAGAAAATTTTGGAAAGTCCTCTTCTTTAACCTAACGTATGAAAAGTGAATTATAAGAAATCACACCGAAATTTGTTCATTTTGCATGTGTTAAATATCATTCTTCCTCCAGATGAGCTATGTTACATCACAAGCAGTGAACCACTCGAGAAAATAGGACTACAAAGTTCCCAGTTCCCTCTTGCCTGTCTCGACGCATTCATTGTCTCCACTCCATGGAGACAAACACGTCATCCGGCTAGTATATCTGAAACGTCATCATCCCTAAACGCCGTTCTTTAAATATGAGGACGTAATATTCTCTGCTAATGATTGACTTATTAAGGCAGTTTTCCCGGGGGTGATTATGTTGTAACGCTACAGCTTCTCTCGTTTGCCTATAAGCACTTCCTGCGCTCTAATATTAGCCCAAGCGCTGCACCTGCCACAGACCGTATCATTCGAGCCTCGGGGAGCGGCTGGATCCGAGTCGCTTTGAAATTGGTACCAAATGCCTTGATCGAACAAAAACACGGGCGGCCGCGCCGGGCGACCCGCGGCAAATTGAAATTTACAGCCTGAGCTGCGCGTCGGGGCGTTCATCCCTCCGGGAGAGGGGAGCTGGTGCGACGGGGACGGGGTGGGAAGTGAAGGGGGAAGAGGGATGAGAGGCAGGCGGAGAAACCGAATTGGGACGTTAATTAGGAGCTCTCGAAACTTCCGGGCGACACCGCCGGTCGCGCCGTGACCGGTGCTGTTGACTCTCCGCAGATCGCTCATAAGCACCTGGCGTTCTCACCTCCATCCCCTGACGCTCGCAGGGACGCATTTCGTCCTCCGATGGTTCCATCTGACTCGCTCACGTACATAACTCACAAACAGCAAACATGTCATTTGTTTTTTGTTGTATTTTCACTGTCTTTTCATTTAATGTGAGTTTCATTTACGTACGTCACTCCCACGTGTGCACGTTTTCATTTCCATTAGGAATTTCCACTAATGGATGGAAATTTTCATTCTAATCACTCAGTACGACTCTCTCATTCACCCATTCAATCACTCATTCACTAACACATAGTCCGTTTTGTTGCATTTTCACTCCCCGGTCATTTGATTGATTCATTATTTCTTGTTTCCTGGCACATATGGCAACTGGTTTGGTCATTAGTTGTGCGCGTATAGAGCATGTTTTTGTCACGAGAGGGGGCGATGCTTGTTCCCCGCTGGATGGTGAGGTCCGGCGCCGTCCTAGACGTCTGCATTTGGGGTATTCCCCATAAAGTTATCTCCCTCCATCAGGGCACCAGAGAGGCTGATGTGCATTTCTTCGAAGGGCTTTTTCAATGCAGAAGTAAATCAAAAATGAAATGAATGCACGATTTGACACATGAAGGAAATGAAAGCACGATTTTTAAAGTTACGAGGAGCTACAGGGAGCATCAACTAAAATGAAAAAAAGTAGTAAAAAAGAAGTGGAGGGAGAAGAAAAGAAAGAGGAAAAGGATGATAAGGAGGAGAAGGACGATGATAAGAAGGAGGAGGAGGTAAAGAAGGAGGAGGAGGGGAGGGAGAAGAAGGAGGAGGAGAAAAAGAATAAGGATGGAAAGGAAAAGGGAGAGGTGAAGGGGTGAAAGAGTAGAAGTAGAAGGAAGTGAAGATGGTGAAGAGGTAGAAGACGGAGAACAAGAAGCGTTAAGAGACGAAGAAGAGGTAGAAGGAGAAGAAAATGTAGGTGAAAACGAAGAAGAAGTAGGAGAACAAAGAGAAGAAAGAGGAAGGAAGGAGGAGGAGAAGGGGGAGAGAGGGGGAGAAGGAGGAGGAGGAGGAGGAGGAAGAGATGGATGAGAAGGAGGAGGAGGAGGAAGATATGGAGGAGAAGGAGAAGGAGGAGAAGGAGGAGAAGGAAGAGATGGAGGAGATGGAGGAGAAGGAGGAGAAGGAAGAGATGGAGGAGAAGGAGGAGGAGGAGGAGGGGGAGGAGGAGAAGGGCGCCTTGGTCTAAAGAGTCCTTTTTCCCTGAGTCGAGAGCAGAGACGGCGGTCGTGGCGGCGGGCGGCGGGGGCCGACGCAGAGGCACAGGCGTGAAATTGCCGGCTTCAGCCGCGGAGCAGGTGCGCGCAAGATGAGGAACGCGCTAGCCTTTGCGGCGCGCAGGTCTCGCTCGGCTGGCAGCGGCGGCGGCGGCGACGGCAGACGAGACGGCGCGGCGCGGCGACTGCCAAAGGTACTACGGCCGCCGCACACGTCCACGACCTATTTAGGGCGCTTCAACAGGAATAAAACTCACAGGCGACGCGGCGTTGAAGAACTCCACTTCGTGATGGATTCTCTCCCAAGTGAAGTCTGGAGAACGGCTGCGTACTTCATGTTATCAGGACAGTGCGATGATTACAGGAAAATATGTCAGTTCAGGAAGAACGTAAAACTTTTTTGTAATATTGTACTGATATCGACATAGCGCAATCGAACAGAGGGGCGATAAGCCGCTCGTATTAGCCGGCGCCCCGTAAGTATAATTTAACAGTCCGCTGCCCTTTGAGAAAAGTGACTCAGAAGAATTGTAGGTAAGAGTACTCATTCAAATGAATTGTGTTTACTTGTATGATTTTTTCTTTTAAGTTTGTATTACTAAACATTTTGAACGAAACACATTACAAATAACGGGCTTGGTTGGTCATAAACCAAGGCAACTGCCTTAAAAACGTCAACCGCATACCCTATTTGCTCTATATCGGCGTCAGGACGTTAACAAATTGATGAATTTTGGAGCATAGACATTTAAGCTAGGACGTTATTGAATTTTAGAAACTACAATGCATGGTAGACTTTCTCGAGATAGAGATTCAAGGTAGTAAATATATCAGAAACGTACGTCATCATAGGAGACAAACAAAACATTTGTGGAATTGGATATCCACATACGAGTAATATGCACATTTCTTAAGCTGAATTTCCACCAACATTTGCTAAAATTAAGAATGAAAGGATGCCTGTATGACACCACAAATAACGTTTATTTGCATGATTAAAATCCAACAATCCGATGTGACAATAAAAGTAATAGAAATCGAAGCATGGAGAAGAAATTGGGCTTCAATTGGCAGATGAAGTCGGTAGTTTCGGCTTCGAGGATAATTTCGGTTGCATTAATAGGTATATCTGACTGTAAATGCAGCAGTTTAAATCAAATATTTTAATTTTAATTAGTTACATAATAAATTTTATGGATTTTTCGCAAGCATGTCAATTTCTGTTAAATGCGAAATTAAGCAATTTTTAGCGGTGGAAAGCAACTGTTATTCCTACACGGAAGTTTTCTTTTTGCTTTACATCTGTCTAATTTTCTTTGTTTATCCTTGATCAATAAAGAATGGAAAATATTATATTTTACTCTTATTTTTAATATTCTTTATCTGACTCGAAGCAACTGTAATGCAATATGTACCTATCACAGTTTCGCAAACGGATAGATTTATAGATTAATTTAGAGAAAATCCATAAATGAACCGAAATTCTAATTTACTAATTAAAGACGATCAATAATTCAGATTTTCAGATTTATTTTTCTGAAAAATTGCAAACAAAATTAACTGAGCGCTTGAAATTTAACCTGTATCGTTGTGAATTATTCATATTAAGTGAGTCCTATGTTTGTGTAACCTCTACATACAGACCAACATAACTGCGTACAAAAGGCCTTTTCCACATGCTCAAATAAACACGGAAAAAGTCCTTTGTAAAGTTTGAGAGCGTTTGAAACTTTATTCTGCAGCGGACTTCCTTTGATGTCATACTACTTCAACACACAAACGCTCATGTAATGAAGCGAATAAAAGCGGGGAGATTGGCAAAGGGAATATATGAGTGCCTGAAACACCTTTTTCGCTATGCGGGCGTGGAGTTTTCGTTTGACTGAGAAGAAACATTTGGAGAAGAACGGTGTCGACATTCACTCATGCGTTAGAGTGGAGAGGAAAATGGAATAGTAAGACAAGGGATGAACTACGACAATTAATAGAAGGTAGAAAAGAAAGGAAACTGACTCAGTAGGACGAAGAGGGATAAACAGAAGGGATCAAGTGGAGGGAAGGAAGGAGGAACTTCATTTAATTTTTTGAATAACAACGTTGTTGTTACAACATATTTATTTATTTATAGATATCTAATTTATTTATGTACTTATTCATTTATGTATTTATTAATTCATTTCTAAATTTATGTATTTATTTAATGAGAGATGTTCGACTAGTCGAACTTGTGGTCTTAGGACCGCACGTCTATAATTAAGGCTAATCCGTCGAAAGCTGCTCAGTTTAAAAATTTAATAAATTTTCGTACGTTTTCTTTAGCTCCAGAAATCTCAATCTAGCCTTTCTTTATAATTAGTTTAATAATGACTAAAAGTACCAAAAACCGTGGTTAGCAGCATTCAAAAAATATAAATTTTCGCTCCCGAGTAATAGAAAACTTATTTGCAACGATAAACTCACTGCAGATTTGATTTTACAATAGTTAAAGAAATAAAAATCCCACGTCCCTCAGACCTTAATCGTATTAAATCTAGGAAAAGGAGCTCAACGCACTATAGTAAAGCTACATTTATGCGCAAATGCAAAAGAAGGGACATGACAGCAGAAAGTTTGGTAATGACACCTTTTATTAAAATAATTTTAGTGCCCACAACACATCACCAATCAACCATTTTTCAGAATATCCGAATTCACATACGTGACGGGGTTGGACGTGGCGTGGCGGGGCGTGGCGGGGCGTGGCGGGGAGAGTTTGGGGTTATGAGAAGAGGCGTTTTGGGTGGTGATGCGGAAGAGGAAGTGTCGGGAAGGGGCAGAAACTCGTAAAACGAGAACAGCCAGAACGGAGTGAAGCGGGATGAAGCGGGAAGAATCGGGATGAAACGGGTGAAGCGGGACAAGCGAGATGAAGTGGGATGAGGCGGAGAGAAGCGGGAAGAAGAGGGGAGAAGCGGGTGAAGCGGGGAGAAACAAGAAGAAGCGGGGAGAAGAGGGATGAAGCAGAGTGAAGCGGAGAGAAGCGAGATGGGTCAGGGCGCCGAAGGCCGCGAGGGCTTGGATCGCTGTGGGAAGGAGCACCTGACTAAACGCGGCGCCAGACCGCGGTTCAACTGCGCCCGGCGGTTGCTCGAGCCCCTTCCCGCCCACGCGCGATTTTCGCAAAGATGCGCCAAACCCAGTTCTGAGATTGCTCACCTCTAGGTAGTCACTAGGTGGTGTAAGGGGGGAGAAGAGGCAAAGGAAGAGGAATGAACGATATCTCTCTGTCCGTGACCTGTGTGTTAGGATACTGTTTCGGCATTCGCTTGGTAATGATCGGAGCAACCAAGGAAAACTACCAATCAGAACAACCGGCCGCTAGAATTTTCCTTCAGATAGCGGCTGAATTCGACCTAGCAAAAATATAGTTTGATGGGAGTGGGCGGTGGCTGGTGGAACTAGGCGGCGGCTGGAGGGAGTAGGCGGCGGCTGGTGGGAGTGGGCGGCGGCTGGTGGGAGTGGGCGGCTGCTGGAGTTCAGATAGCCGCTAAATTCGACCTAGCAAAAAGATGGTTTTGGAAATCGAGAGACGCGAACGCTAGGTCTAGGTAGGAGTCGCTGCAATCAGCGGCAATGCTGGCTCTAAACTAAACTCACCCAGTGCGGTGGAACTGGATGTGGATCGTAGGATACGAGGCGGCCATCAGCGTGGGCATGGCGGGTGGGAGCAGGCGGTGGCTGATGGGAGTGGGCGTCGGCTGGTGGGAGAGGGCGGCGGCTGGTGAGAGCGGGAGGCGGCTGGTGGGAGAGGGCGGTGGCTGGTGGGAGTGGGCGTCGGCTGGTGGGAGAGGGCGGCGGTTGGTGAGAGCGGGAGGCGGCTGGTGGGAGAGGGCGGTGGCAGGTGGGAGTGGGCGTCGGCTGGTGGGAGCGGGCGTCGGCTGGTGGGAGTGGGTGGCGGCTGGTGGGAGCGGGCGGCGGCTGGTGGGAGTGGGCGGCGGCTGGTGGCAATGAGCGGCGGCTGGTGGGAATGAGCGGCGGCTAGTAGCTCGGTCCTAAGCGCGGGCATGGGAGACTCATTCCGTCAATGTGAGTGTGCGCTTGGGTGTGGGAGTGAGTGTGGGCTTAAGGCGGCTCCACACATTTGCTATTCGACGAACAGCGAGCAACCGCTGCGAATCTCGAGTAGTGTGGATGGGTCGCTTGCTATTTGCCGAGAGACGAACATTCGTCGCTCGCCCTACCCACCGCATGCCGGTCTTTTGGACACATCAAAGGGCGCGAACATTCGACGAACACATCAGCTGGTCGGGATCGGGTGAGCAGTAGCTCGCTGCTCGGCGAAAGCCGAATGTGTGGAGCCAACTTTAGACGGTGGCCGTGGGCAGCGGCCATGAAGCGAGCATGGCCATGGTGAGCATGCACTTGGGTGTGGGCGCGGGCGTGGGCGTGGGCGTGTCGTGGCGCGCCGTCGCGTGGCCTGGGAAGGCGACGGGGCGTCTATCGTGGAGGTCCGGCTGCTGGTGAGACCGGCGGCGCCTTCGGAGCGGTGGCCCCCGCGCCCCTTAATTGAAGGCCCGAGGACCTCGTTTAGGCGCCAGATGGCTGGGCGCGCGTCGCCCGCTCCGCCCGCCCCGCCCGCGCGGGAAACCACAACGGAGCCCCCGAACGACAATCATCAACCACGTCCCGGCAGCCACAACTGGCGTATAATAAATCCCAGTTTGGATGAAGGCTCTAAAGTGCCTGGAGTGGTAAATAATGTAATTTTTTAAAGTGCCAATTTAGGGTGAGGAGGATGTGTGTCTTCGTCTCACGGTCGTCTGACTACTGTCATCGCCGCAACCCGTCGAACGCGATGGCAAGGAGTAGGTGGCCAAGCAGACCCCAACGGCCGTTGGGTGCCTTTTGTATGTCAGCGAGTTATTTTTAGAACTTGGAGAACAAATAAAACTAAAAATCTCTGAGTTACAAGTATTCAAATTTTATGGAAATGCACTAACACCATACAGTATTCAATCAAAATCCCGGGTCTTTTCGCGACAGTTTTTGTGGTCCCAAAATAATGACTAAACACAATTGCATTTTGAAATTTGTATTGTATTAAAATCATCATCTATCGAAAACGTTTCTGAAGACATCTGCGTTAATATACTGCTCAGGTCAGAAATGGTTTGTAAAGAAACGTTAGACCAGGATTTCGTGTCCTGGCAGAATAATACAAAGCAGAGCGGCTTAAACTATGCGATAGATCTTATTTCATCTGCATAAATTTTTAGCTTATAAATATCTTCCTCTATTTTTCAGGCAACCGACTTAGATTGTTATTAATAAGCTGCGGATTTTTGCCTATTTCCCTATTTTTATCCTTCAATTAAAATCGCAGTATTTTAGGATACTTATTCATTTTGAAGTATTAGGTATATTAAAATATAATACTAATAATGCTTCAAAATGAAGAAGTAACCTAAAATACTGTATTTATAATTGAAGTATAAAGATTGGCAAAAATTCGCAGCTTAGTTATTAAGTAATGCTTAATTCTCACCGAGAACCTTTCAATTTTCTATATTGTTTTGAGCTATGAAACTAGCTGTAAAGCCCTTTACAAAAGTTGAGAATAGCCATCATCTTGTTTTAGCTTTCAAGAACCTCTGTGAATATCGTGGTATTTATATTTATTTCCTTCCCGTCTCAACATCCATTTTCTGTCAACCATTCGTGAAGATCATTCTAAAAAGTGACTCGATTTGAGTTTTTGCAGTCCTTGAACAAAATGTTTCATCTTTTTAAAAAAGGTTGAAAATCGTTAATGCTTCTGCGTACTACAAATGTGCTTGGAAAATGTTTGGCAAAATAGGAATCACTGCAAGAGAAATGTGACTATTATTAAGTACAATAGGCGACGTAAAATGAAAACTATTCTAGTATGGTTTCTGGTTGGATAGTTCGTCAGTTTACTTTTCAGCAAGTAAGCACAAACGTGACCCAAAACGAAAACACGTAAGTAGAGACCGGATTCTTATATTGGGACAAGCGCTCTAAGAATATTATGATCTGTTTCGGTATGGAGAGTATCAGTTACTGAGTGTTTCTCATGTCAAATTTACGAGAGATACTGGAGGGCTGTACCACTACGATGACAATGCTAAAATTATTGTTTGCCGACCATTGAGTTCCCAAGTTTGTATGATGGATATCACTGCCCTCAAACACAAATAATGTACTCTTAAAAAATAATTCAGTAGGCCAAGCAATATTTATAAAAAGGGTTTAATTTTATTAAAGTAATTTAATATTGTGTAAATTTATATTGTTTGTAAATGATCTGTAAATTAAGAGCGTATTTTGATGCGATATATTTGATCCCTTTTTACATATTTGTTACATATTCTTATAATTTTCATTACATCTTTTTGTCCACATTTTGCCGTTTCATACTGTATATTTTTCCGGACTGTACACGTAAGAATCTCAGCAGCTCTCCTTTTGTACACCCTCCGCCGCGTATTTCATCAGCCCCCACAAGAAAAGCTCTCGGGATATCAACCCATCGAGCTCCTTTCTCCCGCCCGCAGCCTGTCACCGCCACCCCCACCCGCACCCCGTACTTCATCTGCCTTGGAAGGGCCCGCTCTCCCCTCCGCTTCCTCATTGGCTCCAGCGGGCGCTTCCTGCCGGGTGGCTGCGGGGAGCGGAGCGACGGGGCGGGGCGGGGAGCAGAACAGGGCGCGCTCATTTCATCATTCCATTACGCGCCGTGTTATTAGAGCGGATTCAATCAATGCTCGCGCCCTCTTCGCGCCACCCGCCGCGCCGCCCCGCCTCTCCCCCCGCCCCGCCCGCCCACGCGGCACTTTGCTTCGCGGCGCGCCCTCCCGTGGACCGCAATGGCGCGCTGCCCCCGCGGCGCGGGCGATCGCTGGGAAGGGATATGACCGCTCGCACGGAAACAGCTGTCACTTAGGGTTCCAAATGGAGCGTGTCAGTACAGGAACATTAATAATGATAATATGAAAGAATTCATCAGGCGCCGTACAGTGGTTTCCGTTCTGGTCTCGAATACCCAAGGCATTTTAATACTGAACCTGACGGCGAATTATTTTCGGGGATCCTACATTCTTATTGTGAAATAAAGCCGTTGACGCCACGTGGAAGATTACGCAATCACATCAATCCTTTCTGTTTATTTTCTCACTGGCAAAAACTTAATGGAAATCCGCAACATTAGTGAATTTCAAATGCAAGATCAGGCGCAGTGAACATGTCTTGAGAAGTAAGTATCTTCACTTAATTTTTATTATTGATTACAACAACGGAACAAAAATTACAATGTACCCTTTTTCAGAATAGGCCAAATGCGTTTCAATATACAACGCGTTTCAAATGCATTTCAATATTACTTGGTCCATCATATCACCAACTTTCCGATACCCTCAAAAAATGATTTTCGATTGAGCAGCACACCATGTATGCATTGTTTCCTCACCTGAAGGTCCAGGACAAAGTTTTAGCCTCTTAAAGCACCTTTAAGTGGACGAAACGTGGTAATTAGACCTGAGATATTGGGAACTGTATCCGGGAAGCTCTGACACTGCGAAATGCAGATTCTGAAGAGTTATGGTGTTGGTATATGGATGCACGTTGTCGTGCAACAAAAGAATGTCTTTCGACAACAGATCTCAGCGTTCTCGTATGCAGAAGCTGAATATTATGCATATTGTTTGCTACATCATCAAGAGTGACTCATCAGTTATACAGAATCAGGGCGCGGTCTTGCTCGGTATTGGGATTAGTAGTGAATGAGGCTAGGCATCTTGTTTTTTTCTCATCCTGCAAACTCGATTGACTGCTTTTGAATGGTTCAATTCGCTGGTAAACTCGTCGCCAAGGAAAAACATTGCATGTACATTGTTCTGAAAGTCTTCTAAGGATTTCAGAATTTGGAGCACATTTGGATCACAAAGGATGTATTAGTAGTAATTTTAGTGGAAAAAGAGAGTGGTGCTGTGATGATAACGTCGCAACAACTCATGGGAACATAGATGATAACTTTGAAACTTACCGTAAGTAAAGTGAACGATATTGTACTAAAGCTGGAAAGTGCACAGAACTGTACAATCAACCTACTAATAATTAGAATGAAAGTGCACATACTTATTGACTTACTCTAATATGTCAGCTATATGTGAGCTATCTGATTTAATTAAAATTAATTGAGGTATTGCAATGCCAAGGGAGTTGAGTACCAAAATGTTCCAAACGAAGGTTTTGATATCTATATTATATAAACTGTGCCAATACATAGTTAAAAGAGTAATTTCCAAATAGTTGTAAATTAAGTAAATCAACTTCCAAGGAGTTGTAAATCTACCTAGTGATGGCTCTGGTTGTATGTCAAGAATTTGAATTCATACAATTTTCATTTGTTTCCTGAAAATAATATGTTTGGCTCTTAGCTCCTTTAGCTTTGCCAGGCCTCATTATTCATGCGTTCTTCAGATTTATATTCCGATAAATCATCATAGAGGCACGGTTTTTGTTTGAGCAACGGAAGCTGTTTGCACTTGGGCTGCAACTAGGCAATGCTAGTTGCAGCGCGTCGATTGCGCCGAGGGCATTGAGAAACCCTTGCACGCTCACCGCTCCAGCTGCCGCGCACGCATCGGCGGCCGCCCTCCGACCTCCCCTCGGCGCCTCCCCCGGCGGCGCACCTGTGCCGCTCCCGCGCCCTCCCCTCGCCTCGCCCCGCCTCGCCCCTCCTCCCCACGCACCGCCACCGAAGCTGCCCCAACGCCGCCCACGCGCTCAGCTCCGACGCAACTCCTCCACCCCCAACACACACACAGTCCTCAAACCGCCTCCTAGCGCTAACCCCGCGCTCGCCTCCTACACAAACCCTCCCCTTCGTCTCGCCCCGCCCCTCCACCTCCGCGCCTGCGACCGACGCCGCTCTAACGCCCCCTACGCGCTCAGCTTCGACGCAACCCTTTTCCCACAGCCTCTGCGCCAGCCTCGATCCACCCCCTGACACCATCGCCGATCTCGCCTCCCATCTAAGCCTTCACCCTCCCATGCGATCGCCTCCCACTACATCTCTCTTCCGCTCCCGTCCGCCTTCAACACCCACCCTCGCGGCCTCCTGTCATCCCGCCCCATCGCCGCCTACCCCTCGCCCTGCTCCTACATTATCCCTCGTACAGCCCCTTCGCCCACCTCAATCCACCCTCTCGCGCTGTCCCCACGCTCAACTCCCACGCAAACCCCTAGCCCCCTCCTGCGAACGCCTACAACTCCACCTCCTCCTCCCGCACCTGCCCGCCTTCAACACCCCTGCCATTCCGCCAAACAGGCCGCCATTTCACCCCAACCATGCGCCCGCCACCAACGCTGTCCCTACGCTGCCCACACGCCCACCTCAATCCACCCCTAGCGCTGTCCCCGCACTCACCTCCCACTCACATCCACGCACGTCCCCGCGCGCACCCCCAACTCCACCTCCTGCCACCCCGCCTGCCTTCAACGTCCTCGCGTGTCCGCACCGCCTCCACGCCCCACCCCTCTATCTGAGGCAGTGACACCAACGTTGCCCCAACGCCGTCAACACGCTCAGCTCTGTCACTACCCCTCACCCGTTCTCGGGCCCTCCTCTTACGTCCCCCCCCCCTCACATACACTGCGCTGGCCTCAATCTACGCCCTAGCTCCGATCCCGCGTTCACTACCCATCCAACCTACACTGCAATTTATTCAACTCTGTCTCTGGCAGGAGTCAGCTGTTGACGGTTTCATCCAATCGGGAGCTTATATGACCTCATTATGGTGACATTCAAGCTCCCAATTGAGTGAAACTGTCAACAGCTGATACATGCTAGGGGCAGAGTTGAATAAATCAAGGTATAACTCCATCTTCTCTTCCTCCACTTCCTTCTCATCCTCCCACTCTCTCACGCCTTTAACGCCCGCGCCATCACCGTGACCGCCTTCTGTCGCATTACACCTTCTGCCCCACACAACCCACCTTTCTGTCTCATCCAATCCCATCTACACATCGTGTGACCACATCATGTACCTCCAACGGCACTGGTATTCCGTCCTTGCAATCGCTTACAAAGTCATCTTTGTTTCCCGCTTCCATCCCTGCGCAACATCCCCTTGCCCCGTCCCACAGAAGGCGAAATACCCAAGCACTGGACATTGAATTCTCGTCGTGTATGAGATACTGATTACAAATCAAGCAACATCGCGCGACATATCGATCGTTTTTTGTTGTTATTGTTTTCTTCAGAGTACCCACATTACGGATTTAAGGCTGTTGAACACCTTATGAGTGTTTACTATGTAAAGCTGAGAGGCAATTATTGACTGTAGACATTTTAAAAGTTTCAGAAAGTTTCAGATATGAACCTGGTAGCTGAAACACATCAAGGAACATCTGCGTGCGCTGGAGTATTTCGCCTGCTGTATATTTTCAAGTAGTGTATGAACTAATTCTGACTTAATAATGAAATGAGACTTCAGGACAAAAATTTCACAATACGGTATTATATAAAAGTAGTAATAATCTTCATAAAGATATAGACTAGTAATGTACAAACTCTTTGCACCATGAATATGTCATTATCTTCCCATTTTTTTCTTGAATTGAATATTTTTGTCTTGGGAGACTAATTACAAATCACTAAAAACTGTTTTTAAATTTTCACCAGCACATCAGATTCTGGTCACCACGTCTGCTTTTGACCACTCACTTCCGCGCCGCGCCCCACCGTTCACTCTCACCCACGTACGCTACCCAATCTCATTTTCACTGTTTCGGAGACTAATGGCAACTTCTTGCAATTACATCACATTTGACCAAGATTTCAAGTTTTCGCCAGCACTGATTCTGACCACCGTTTCTACTTTTGACCGTTCCCACATCCGCGCCGCGTTCCATCGCCCTCCTCCATCTTCATATGCCACCCAATCTCATTTTCACTGATTGGAAGACTGATGACAACTTCTTGCGATTACGTCAGATTTTGACCTAGACCAAGTTTTGGCCAGCCCAGATTCTGACCACCGTTCCTGATCTTGATCGTCCACCTCTGCGCCTCATTCTACTGCGCACTTCCTCATCCTCTTACGCCACCCCCTCTCATTTTCACCGATTGGGAGACTGATGACTTCTTGCAATTACGTCAGGGTTTGACCTAGACCAAGTTTTGGCCATCACAGATTCTGACCACCGTTCCTGATCTTGATCGTCCACCTCTGCGCCTCATTCTACCCCGCACTTCATCCTCTTACGCCACCCCCTCTCATTTTCACCGATTGGGAGACTAATGACGTCTTGCGATTACGTCAGGGTTTGACCTAGACCAAGTTTTGGCCAGCCCAGATTCTGACCACTGTTCCTGATCTTCATCGTCCACCTCCGTGCCTCATTCTACCTCGCACTTCATCCTCTTACGCCACCCCCTCTCATTTTCACCGATTGGGAGACTGATGACGTCTTGCGATTTCGTCAGGGTTTGACCTAGACCAAGTTTTGGCCAGTCCAGATTCTGACCACTGTTCCTGATCTTCATCGTCCACCTCCGTGCCTCATTCTACCTCGCACTTCATCCTCTTACGCCACCCCCTCTCATTTTCACCGATTGGGAGACTGATGACGTCTTGCGATTTCGTCAGGGTTTGACCTAGACCAAGTTTTGGCCAGCCCAGATTCTGACCACCGTTTCTGCTTTCGACCTCTTACTCCCCGCGCGTCGCCCCACCGCGCGCTCCCTCATCCTCATCCGCCTCCCCGCCTCACGCGCCCGCCCGTGCGCGCGCCCCTCGTCGCGTTGCGTTGCGCGGCTGTTCTGCGCTGCGCTGCGCTCGCCGCGCGTTTTCCGTGCGGCTGCTCCGCGCAGCGCCCTTTGTCCGCCGAGGGCTGTTGCCGCTGCGCGCCGCGCCGCGCCGCGCCGCGCCCGCCCGCGTGCTCCATTGCGGAGCGCCTTCACGCGTCGAACGCCCTGCATCGCTCAACGCCCTTCGTCCCTCCCGTACGAGGCGGCCAACGTCGCCCGGCCACACTAGGGATGCGACATCAATGGCGCTGTTCGATGGTTGAATAAAACATCGATTTATTCAAGGTGATGTTTTGTATTATTTGTTGAAAGCGATGTTTTTTGGAACATAGGGGTATTTAACATCCATATATTGAAAGCGATGTTTTGTAATAAATCTTTACGATGTTTTAATTTTGGGAGTTGGTTTTCTTTAATTTCATAAGCTTAGATCACAATACATTGAATCACACGACACCGCCTAACGACATGCGATTAAACCCATTATGATTCAAATGTTTAATTTTAAAAAAAATACACTTATGTATTTTTAACACATCGCACGTCGTTAATATTTACATATAAGATGTATTTCATCTTTAATGTTTTTTAGAGATAAAATTTCGATAAATGATCTCTCACAAAGATCCCGGCATCTCAAAGGTTTTTCAGTATAAATGACCTCAAACTGGTGCAAGTTGGGAAAAGATGGATTTTTTAAAAAATAGGCTGCAAAACATTATAATATGGTATGGTTTTGAGGGAAGGTGCTCTTTGTAAAACTAATCACTGTTCTGAGAAATATTCTTTTCGCTGTACTTTACGACTCTTAACATTTCCATCTTAGATATACTCATTTGCAGGGAGAGGATTTTTATGCCCTAAAAGAACTTGAAATATGTTTATAAAAATATACATTTATGATCTAAAGATTTTTTAAAATGCATTTCAATATGCTATTAAAATTAACACTTTAAAATTAATATTTTTATTTCCTCTATATACCTTTCTTGATCAAATTCAGGAGAAGTATGCTTGGGATGAAACGATACACATTTGTGCAAATTTATCATCTTTCTTACTTCGCGGGAGAAATAATTGAAGTAAATATTCGCCTATAACACGTTTTGTTACATATCTCCTGCCTGATTTAAAAACTATATCAAGAACTTACATATGCACAAGTATTTATCATCTACAAAAAAGAAGAAGAAAAAAGTACAAACTGTGACTCTCTAATTAATGAACGCTCACAAATAAAAATATTCTATGAAAAGATTAAACGTTTTAGAGATGTCTTTGTATTCCACGAAATAAGCAAAATATGCGCTTATAATTACACGAATACGCAGGAACAGGAAAAATCGGCCAAATATGCACAAATATGTGCACTAACTTCTTTATCTACATAGCATCCAATTCTAACCAATCTAAAGAAATTTCACTTCACTCCCCCAGAAGTAAAGGACAAAAATATGCAAAATCTTAGATATACTCTTCCTACTCATTTGAAGTTACAGTACTCAACGCGTTAGTTAGCAACAGGAGCGTTTTTTATTAACTTGATCTAAGCAGGAAAGAAATCTCACGTTTGAGTTTCTGACGCTTGTCACTTCCGGGATAAGGCAATCAACTTAGTTTAAGTCTCGTATGAGAATATGAATCAGCTCTCCGGAGATGATAGCATGAATCACTTCACAGCTGCACCCCTTGTTAGGTGAGCGTAGCTCTGAAGCAATGTAAGAGGAGAAGACAACGCTTCGGTCCTGTGTCACTGCGTCTCCCAAGGACCCTCATCGTGTTGCCAGACGAGCATCCACTCGGACGGGCAGGGCAACCGGTGCGGTGCTGCTACGTCATCTCATGCCAAGCCCCGGGAACATCCACAAACCCTTTGAGAACGTCGAGGACCAGGCTGGCACACCTTAACCTTCTTCCAATGTTTGTACAGTGGCCCTCGTCGGGGGCTGGTTATGCTAGCAGGAACCTCGCAGCAAACGGAATATTATTCTAGAAAATATGAAGCGGACAATTGCATTACGATGAGCTGGTGGCTTGTTGACTTATGGGGTGAGCTCCTCCGTTGATGTGTCAACGGTTGTCTTGAGTTCAGGAACGTGACCGATAGGCAGGGCGCGTGCAGGAGATAGCTGAAGACGTGGAGAGCGCTATCGGACGTATGAAGTCATTAGCATATTACCGGCGCATTTCCTGGTGAATGACACGATCCACGTTTAGAAAACAACCGGAGATGTCACGAAAGGGCTTCCTTTGCGTTCTTAATGGTATATCGCTGTTGATCATTTCCGTGAAAGGAATGAGAAATCACTGTTTGAAGATCGTTCGCTATTCGAGTATGTAGTTTTGTTCTTTCAAGGAGTAATGGATGGAGCAGTGGAGCACATCCATTAGACTCTTTCAATTTTGTAAGAGTTTCAACAAATACGTCATTTAGGTTAAAGAACAAACATTTTTGTTACTTTAGGCAAAATTAACATTTCAAAATTTGTTCACCAAAAAACTATAATCAGTAATAAAGTAAATGATCTTTAGGCAAGATAAGTCTTGTCAAGTACTCAACCCAGAACCATAAAAAAAACTATAACTATAAAATAGTTTCTTCATTTAATAATTTTCATTGATTGTCATATTAGATAATTTAACATACGAAACTCCATGAATGTATTTCTATTTCACCCAAAAATCGTTACTGAAGTGGAATAAGAATCAATAGCACCCCACTTTCACGGGCTAATAGCTTTGCTGTGTGAAATCACTTGCAATGTCACTACTCTTCTACACTTTCCCAATGTCTTATTTCAGCTTAAATCGACGGTCGTGTATCATTTACCACGATCAAGATACGTCTATTAATTTTTTTATTGCCATTACATTCTTGCGGAGCATAAATCAAGAATATTATCTGAAAACTAAATTAAGTACTAGAAGCATCATGCTAATGAAAAAATAAATGTTAGTTCTCGCTTGTTAAAAAGTATTCCAAAAATCTTGTTTCGTAATTTTTAAATTATGGAAATCAGTACATTTAACGTATGTATTATGGTAGACGAAATGCATGAAGCGAGTCTTTCCACCTGAAACACAACTTTGCGTTTCATACAAATGGTTCTGTTTTTTACGTTTCTGTCATAATAATGCTCTTCCAGCGTAATGGACTCGAAATGTCACATAATGGAGATAATGGTTTTAAAATTACTGTCATCTCACCCACGAATACCCCGGGCTGACTCGGCCGCGTTCCCCCTTTTGCAGCTCAGCCCGAGCGGCCGGCCGGCGCGGCGCTCTCTTCATTTTTTCGCGTCGCGATAATGAACCGACGGCGGCGACTGTGGGCGCCCACGTCCCCGCCACGATTCTTCCCTCATCCTTCTCTCGTTCGCGTCCCCGTCACGATTCTTCCCTCATTTTTCTCTCGTTCGCGTCCCCGCCATGATTCTTCCCTCATCCTTCTCCTCTGGTTCGTGTCCCCGCCACGATTCTCCCCTCATCTTTCTCTGTTTCACGTCCTCGCCACGATTCTTCCCTCATCCTTCTCTAGTTCGCGTCCCCGCCACGATTCTCCCCTCATCTTTCTCTGGTTTACGTCCTCGCCACGATTCTTCCCTCATCCTTCTCTGGTTCGCGTCCTCGCCATGATTCTCCCCTCATCCTCGCCCATCATCCCGCTGTCGTCCGGTTCACGGCTGCGATTCGCACCTCACTGACATTACTCCCACCGCTCCATGCCACCCACCCGTCCGCTCCAGTTCTTGCAATGCTGCTGCGTCCGCTTCGACTGTGCTTTCACATGCTCCCCACCCCGTTTCCTTCCCCCAACACTATTATGTATGAAAAGAAATTCTTTATTCGTTTCCAGATATCAATATATATATATATATATATATATATATATATATATATATATATATATATATATATATATATATATATATAACAAACACTTTCGAACACGAGGCTCTAAGGCAAAAATTAAAGTAAAAAGAAAACTAAGAAAAAGTTCAGTTTAAACGCGTCATTTTCCAATTTTGACAATTTTTGGAAGGAGGGAAGCTCAAAGCGCCATTCTGTACATAGTTTAGTTTAAGGCATGCTAGCTTTAAGAAGATAATTCTGACATTAACGTTAGATATTTAAATGAATAAATAAATAAATATATTTGGTCTGCTTCTCTGCCTGACCACTTTAAAAAATTTAATACAATATTACATAATAAAAAGGAGGTCATGCAAAGTAAATAAGTACGCAATTAGGAGAAAGGGTTTCTCACATATGTAAGAGTGAAAACGAGGTGGTTAATTAAAAAAGGAATATTCTCACAGTATTTTGCGAGTATATTTATTAAACGATCAATTCATTAAAATTTATTAAATAAATTTAGTTGTTTAAATTTCTGTGATTATAATTATTATTTCCCTCACAATTTCTGTCGTAAAAAGCTCAGTTAAACTGTGGCGGATATGTACTGCGTTAAAGCAACTAAATGCCTTGCCATGGATACCACCAGTAGGAGAAATTAGAAAAAAAAACTCTGTCTGCACTTATGTCCTGCCCTCTTCTTCTTTTCTTGTATCCGCACGCGTTGCTGCTTCTACTCTCTCTCTCTCGCTTTCTCTCTCCCTCACTTTCTCTCTCTCTCGCTTTCTCTCTCTCGTTCTTTCTCTTGAGCTAGCCCTTACCCCAAACAACTCCATTCACTCTCCATCCCCCGCACGCGCTTGCCACCACTTACCTTCCTTCCCTTACAAATCCCTATCATCACTCTCTTCCTAACCGTCGTTCTCATACCCATCCCTCACATCGAAGCCCCGGTTACTACCCCACCCGCTCCAGTCACTGTACCTCTTTCATTTACTCTTCTTCCCTCGCTCCTTCCTCCCCGGAAACCACACTATCCAGACCCCGTTCGTGTCATATTACGAACGCCCTCCCGCGTTTTTTTTCTTTCTTTTCCGCTTTGTACCCTTGCATCAGCCCCAACTTTCTTTTTCGACCCCGTTCTAGCTGCGACTCCCTTCCCCTCCACCTCACCGCCTTCTCGATCTTGCGTCGCCCTTGCCACCCCATACCCATGGACACCTTCCTCGTCCCTCTCCCTCAACCCCCTTTCGTCACCTCTTCACCACGGTCTCCATCATCCAAACTCCTTCCTGAGTACCTGCCTGACTGTTCTCCGCCACGCAAACGCCCCAGACATCGTCCCGTCCTCACCCACTCCGGTTGCATTTTCACTTCCTCTTCCTCCCTCCTTCCTTCTCTTCATCATTTTCTCCATCGCCCCAATCCCCGACTGCGTCCTCGTCAGCCCACTGCTCACCTGCAAATAGAAAATAATAATAATAATAATAATAATAATAATAATAATAACAATAATAATAACAATAATAATAACAATAATAATAACAATAATAATAACAATAATAATAACAATAATAATAACAATAATAATAACAATAATAATAATAATAATAATAATAATATCTGCATCTATCAGAGGCTACCACATTCACTCCAAAGAGTACATCAATAGAGGATCAGAAAAAGAACTGGAAGCAAAAAGAATTGCATGGTACATTTCCGAATCAATTAGACAAAGATAATATAGATAAGGATGCAACAAGCCTCTGGCTCAAAAATGGAAACCTCTTTGGCGAAACAACTGGATTCATGATGGCGATCCAAGATAGAGTAATAGCCACTAGAAATTACCGGAAATACATAATCAAGGAAGCAATCTCAGATGATGAATGCCGAAATGTCATGAAACAGCAGACACAATAGAACACATCACAGGATCCTGCCGTACACTTGCAAACACAGAATATACCAAAAGACACAATAATGTAGCAAAAATCATCCATCAAAATTTAGCAGGAGGCACAGCTTCAGCATCACCCTATTATAAATATGAACCGTCGCCAGTAGTTGATAACAGCGATTTCAAACTCTATTGGGATGACCTCACCATACCAGCCAATAGACCCGACATCACCTTGCTAGATAAAATGAAACAAGAAGTCCATCTGATTGAAATTACCATTCCACTCTCCCACAATATCGACAATAGCTATAGCAACAAGATCAGCAAATACAAGGATCTAGCAGATGAAGTAAAGAAAATGTGGAAAGTCAAGGAAGTCTATATTAGACCCATTATCATTTCGGCCACAGGACTAATTCCTATAAGCACAAAGAAACACTTGAAAATCCTTCAATTAGAAAGCTATCTATCAAAAATTCAGAAATCTGTGATACAGGACACTTGCCATATTGTGAGGAAGTTCTTAGGAGACGTGATTGACTGATATCAACTCAACTGTTATACAATACGTCTTGAATCTCAATTCCGACGAATTGTCTCATGTCCAACAGTGTTGAGATTTTGTATCTTATAATAATAATAATAGTAATAATAATAATAATAATAATAATAATAATAATAATAATAAGAAGAAGAAGAAGAAGAAGAAGAAGAAGAGGAAGAAATTGCTTTATTTGGAACAGCCCACATTTTGCGCAAAGTATTGTAGAGGCACTGACAGTCACCGGATCTGCTCTTAGGTAGCTGATGGCAACCTGGAGTAGATTTCATGAAAATAAAATTACTATGAATTACAAGAATCACTCATCTTAGACGGCCGTCATGTTGTTATGAAGTCTCTAAATTCAAAATACATTTCCAAGTAATTGTAAAGTAGTGTTGAACTGAAATTTCTGGTTTTGTGTATTTATTCGAATAGATTTTGTAACGCAGTTAAATTTAAACATTTTCTTGGGTTAAGCTAATCCCGAATTTGTTCATTAAGAGAATATCAAAAGTTGAGAAAAATAAAATATACAATCGTTATTTTAATTTTATACTTTATTGTTATTATTATTATTTTATACTTTATGTTATAAAATTGAATGCCGAGGCTCAAGGCATCACTCTATCCCCGACATGCCAATCTGCCTCATCTCGCATCCCAGTCCCTCCCCGATCTTTCCCCGGCCGGATCTCTTCACTGCCACCTCCTCTTCCCCCGCCGCAACTCCGCCTGCGCGCTCCCCGCAACTGCCAGCGCGCGCGGCCGCGTCCTCTCCCCTCGTGCGCGACGCGGAAAGCGCCCGCTCGCCGGCTCACTCGGCGCTGCGTGGCGCGGCGCGGCGGCGGCCGCAGCCAAGTGTGAGCGAGTGACTGAGGGAGTGCGCGAGCGAGCGGGGGCGCTTGCGCGCGTTATTTTAACGACGCGCCTCGCCTCGCCTCGCGGGAGGGTGGTCGGAGGGATTTTCCGCGCGGTGGCTGCGGTTACCCGCGAGGGCGACGCGCAGTGACGGGGCGTGGGGGTGGAGCGCGGGGGTGGGGCGCGGGGCCAGGCGCGGGTGCGGATGCGGGGCGCGGTGGCGTGGCGCGCGGGCGGGACGCGGGGTGGGCGCGTTGGCGAGGGACGGGGCGAGGGGGCGGGGCGCGGAGGCGGGGCGAGGGGGCGGCGCGGGGGCCGGGGTAACGCGGGGGCGGGGGCGGCGTGGAGCGGGGTGGGGCGGGGCGTGGGGGCGGCGCGGGGGCGGCGCGGGGGCGGCGCGGGGGCGGCGCGGAGGCGGCGCGGGGGCGGCGCGGGGGCGGCGCGGGGGCGGCGCGGGGGCGGCGCGGGGGCGGCGCGGGGGCGGCGCGGGGGCGGCGCGGGGGGCGGCGCGGGGGCGGCGCGGAGTCTTTCTACTGACAAAGCGCACTGGTTCTCCACTCGCGGGACGCTGATTGCACTTGCCTCCGAGTTGTATCGGCGCGCGGGGGCTTTCAGTCGCGTCGTGAAACCCTCTGAATGCTCCCCCTCCGCTCTGGAGTTGCTGAACTTGGTAGCACTGTTAAAGGACTAATTCTATAAAAAATACTCCATGTGTAATAAAGTTACTGTGTTACATGTGCATTAGTTCCTCGTTTCAGTTCACATGACAGTTCACTGATTTGATAGCTTTCCTGAGCTTTTCTTAAGTTTCTTTACAGAGCAAAAAACGGCAAATAAGTGGTTAAAAAGAAATAAAATGTACGTATGCATCAGTTTGAAATATAACAAAACAACTTGACGGTCGCAATACCATAATCCATACATTAGGTTCCAGGACAATTAAAATATGGATTTGGTGACATTTAATTTTGGCAATAATATTTTTAAATGAATGTTTATTTTCGGGAAGTTTTTTATGCGTCACTTGAATGTCTTATGAAATAAATTGTTCTTTTGCTCTGAATAATAGTATAATCTAGGAATGAAAGTTATTAAACCATTAGCGACAAATAACACGTGGAAAAGCAGAAGGAAAGTTAATTTAGAAGTTTGAAAGTCAATTAGAATCTTGTTTGCCTCGACGATCTTCATCGTTAATAAAGGGGGAACTAATTATACTGGGAGTAATCAAGCGTAAATTATGATAGGAATGGAACTCTGATTTTGGTATTACTAGGATTGAGAATATCTGAACATGATAAATGACGAGATAACACACATATTACATTTATTTATCAGGATTTTCTGTCTCATCTGGAATACCTAAAAACATTCTTCGTGAATGGGTTCAACCATCTCGATCTGCAATCGAAATACGTCGAAGGAGCACAGAGAGATGCAAAAAATGAAGGAGATTATTTTAGATAATTAGATTTTAGATTATTAAATTATATTGTAGAGATTATTATGTAGACTATTTAATTTAAAAAAAAATACATTTTACGAATCTCAATTAGGTATAAGATATAATACAACTATTTGAGAAGTAATTTTATAGTAAAGAACCTCGCAAATGTAAAATAGGCACACGTTGGTAAGTCCCTCATACACAGTAATACACATTGCATTACCCACTTGTGGTCAGAGACCATACAGCACAAAACAACGACCAAGATAGGACAGAAACCCAGAAGTGAAAGTCCTTGTGATGAAATGTTTCGGAACTCTTATTAAAAGGATTAGACGCGACTGGCTAGACACTATAGACTGCTAGCGAGTGACCGCTAGAGGTAGAAATTCATTGTTTTCGATTCTTCTTTTAGAGTTTCATATGCCAAATTCATTCGTGAAAATTCATCCAGCGCCGAGTCTTGTTTTGTAGAGGACCAAAATTCAGGGAAACATTCTGACAACTCAGCCAACTTATGGGCTGATAATTGAAGAAGATGCATAAGGACGAAAATAAGAAGGGAAAAAGTATAAAAGTAAAGTAAGATGAGGAGAAGAAGAATAGAAAAAAAGGAAGAAGGGAAGGGGAAGAAGACAAGTTCAGAAGAAAACTAGGAAAGGGAAAGAAAAGAAGAGTAAACGAAAAAGAAGAGATGAGAAGAGGAGGAAAGGACAAGAAAAGAAGAAAACAAGGAAGAGAGAAGAAAAGAAAAGAAGATGAATAAGGATACGAATGAGGGAGAAGATGAAGAAGGAGACGAAAAGAAGTAGAACAAGGAGGTGGGGGTGCTGGAGTAGGAGGAGAAGAAAATAAAAGAAGCTGAAGACGAAGAAGGAGAAAAGAGGCGAGGTGAAGAAGAAGAACCGAAGATGGAGACCGTTTTTGAAGTCCATAAACATTCTAGGAGAGAAAGAAGAAGGAGAGGGGTAGACAAACAAGCTGACGGATCAGAGAGCGAGCCGCGGGCGTTTGGTGGCGTAGCGGAGAGTTCGTCGCCAGCGGGTGGGTGGGGCCCGGAGCGGCGCCAGCAGCGCCTCGCTGAGCTGGGAATCCCTGCGCCAAATCGATGCGAACGCCGCCGCCGCCGCCGTCGACGCGCTGCGGGCGGGCGGGCCGAGAGGGCCGACCACGGTCGCCTCCTGTTTGCTCCAACAACAACGCCGCACCCGCTCCGCCTCCACCGCCGCCACCACCACCACCGCCAACATCGCCGCCTCCGACCGCCGCCCCCGCAGGGCTGTCCAAACACGTCTGCCGCTCCCGCCGTCGACCACTGGAGCAGGGGCGGAAAGGAGCCGGGAGCGCGGCCGCGGCGTGGACCGGTTTCACGCCTAGAGCGTGGGCGCGCGGCGGGGGGCGGGACGGGGGCGGGGCCGGGCGCGGAGCGAGGTCGTGCGGCGGAGAGGAGATGGCGGAGCAGGAGGGAGAGGGGAGGGACCCGCACGGACGCCGCGGGTCCTTCCTCCGAAACGTCTTTTTGTGTTGTCGAGCGCGGCTGTTAGTGGTGTAATGTATTCAAACTAGTCAGTGTTCTAAGAAGCGCAAAAGGGAAGAGGAAACCAGCGTTTAACGTTTTACGTAAATGATGATGACTCGCGTGCTGTTGTGATCACCAGGTGCTATTTAATAATCGGGACATGTTATCTCTCCCGTTGCATGTCCTTTTATTAGCTATTTTCCCCACTTTAACAGGTTGTGTTTTTTACTTCTGTATTAAATAATTAGCTTGTATATAATTATGAGTGATACATGGGAGTAAAATGTCAGCCCATATCTCTTCAGGAAGGACTGGCACGAAGAATATTTGTGCTCCAGGGATCCGAGGTTGAAGCGCCGTTAAAGTACTTGCATTCTTTAAAAAAAAACCAAAAAAAAAAAAAAAAAAAAAAACCTGATTCATTCAGTATCGCATTTTTAAAAAAAATTCTCTGTAATTTTATATTCACAAACAAAAGAGTTTTCCATTCAAAACATATACTACCTGAGTCTTTTAAAAATAACACACACAACAGAATATGTTTAATTAATAGAAAATAAAGATATGAATAAGTAATCATTTGCAGAATGTCTTCATGTTGTATAGAACATCCAAAAATACTTGTATTAATGGGATTTAATTATCCAAGCGTTTATTGAACTATTTTAATCGAAACATTTAAAGTCTGATAATGATTGTCTTTCATTCTTGAATGTAATTGATTCCAATTTTAGAAAATCCACTTAATAAACACAAAGTTTCAAAAAAGGTCTGTTTTGGACAATCAAATTGATTGAGGGGGTACTTGGGCAAAGCTTGTTTATTATTCAAGCTACTTTACAGGACTTAAAAAACAATGATTAAAATGAAATAATCAACAATAATAAACATTCTTCTTCACATATAAAATACAAATCGCAAATTTTGCCAGAATATTCTGCCTATTATACGAAGTTGAAAAGAAAAAAAATAAGTTAATAAATAAATAAAATACGAACATTAGCGAAAAAATGAGAGATTTTGAGATAAAAATATCGATATTATCAGGCGATGCCCTAGTATTTATTTATTACAATTGTGTATTAAATTGTTCTACCTACCTCACATTTCCGCACGCCCTGCCCGACTCACAGATATGTCCTCCCCGTCTGCCTGTTCCGCCCGTTTCCACTTTTCCACCAGCCCCCGCCCCACCATGACCGTCAACACCCAACAAATTCCGTTTAGATTCATTGGAAGTTGCATCATTTCTAGAAACATTCCGTGGTGCAGCAAAATTTGGGGAAAATTGTTCGAACCGCAAACCCCCGGTGTGTTTTTTCCCACTACCTCAAAGTGTTCGTCTAAATTTTTCGAGAGTAATCGCTGTAGCGGTTCAAACGTTTTTCTGGAACACACATTCTGTAGATACAATTTTGTATAAATAAGATATTTTATTAAGATAATTTTTTTGGTAATGATGATGATGACGACGGAATACCATCTATTTCCATATCCGTTTCTTTGTTAAATCGGGTCTCAGTAAAATTAATTCCTTGGAGTTGTCAGCTCTGTACATTTGAAAAATCGTAGTCAACCCCGTGATAGTATTGGGAGAGAAATAATGTGCTCGTCAGTGCGATATTCTATCGCAGCTGAACTCCTCCGTATACTTGAAATTTTAGTCACACGCACAATTTTAACAAGATAACTGGGTGTTATTTTGCAAAAGACATTTCGATGAGAGTGACATTTGTACCATAACTGGAATAAGTTTATTCTCTCTTTCGATTCTTATTGAGAGTGCGTTGTCAATTGCAAAATTTTTGGAACGTAACGGACAATTTTAAATCAAAATGAGTAAAAATACAGAAATGTAAACCCCTCCCGTACTTTGAGGGTGTGTTGAGCAGCTGTTGTCCACTCTTGACTGCTCGGTGAGTGCCCCAGGTGAACGTACTTTGTCCTTTTTCTGTCGGTCGATTACGACCACCGTCGCGAGGGGTGATCGCCCGGTGTTTCCACGCGCAGCCCTTCAGGCGCTGCCGGGCCGCTGCAGGGGGAGCGAAGCTGCGAGGCGAACGCCGGAGGGGCAAAGGTGCTCCTCGCCCGTCAGAAAGACTTCTCGGCCACCCTCACCCGCCCCCGCCCCCGCCCCCCCTGCCGCGCCTTCGCTCGGAAATTCCTCTGCCCGGCTGCGTTGGGGGAGCTCAGCCGCTGATCCTTGGGGCGCGAGCCACGGAGGAGGAAGAGGAGGAGGAAGAGCAGGACGAGGAGGAGGAGAAGAGGAAGAGGAGGAGGAAGAAAAGAATAAGAATAAGAAGGAAAAGATGGAGGAGGAGGAAAAGGAGGAGGAAGAGGAAATAGAGAAGGAAGAGGAAGAGAAGGAAGAGGAGGACGAGGAGGAAAAAGTGGAGGAGGAAGAGGAGGAGGAGGATAGGGAGGAGGAGGAGGTGGAGCACGCAAACGAACGGAGGGACGAAGAAAGCTGGGTGACAGGAATGGGTGACAAGCAGAAAATGGGGCGGAGGCGGAGGTGGAGTCGAAGTAGGTGGATAGCGAGAGAGAAGGCTGGGACGCAGATGATAAACAGTAAAATCCAATGGCAGTAAAGGCGTGTGCAGCCTAAATTTAAGGGGGGTTCAACAACTTGTCTGGGGCCTCCCATCGATTAAATTTTTTTAAATTTATTTTTAATATTGTACTTGTACAAGCATTTTTACTCTATTTTTGAAATTTTAGGCGTTTGTAGAACAAATCGTCCTTGACTTGGTCGCACTTTTTCGGGGTCGTTGCGTATGCGTTTCAACTGTTTGGACCTGTTTTCGATTTTCTTATGCATTTTTAGGCGTTGCTATGGGAAGGGGAGTTCGAGTCTATATTGACCATATTTCAAGAGTAAATTCCAAAGTTTCTTCAGGTTTTTGCTTTCCAAATTTGCAATTATTTTGCAGTTTTGGGTAGTTAAGCAGTACTATTTTTTGCAAATTTGAAATATTCATAAATATTTAAGTAAATATAAAAGTTACTGAAAAATAGTGAGTCAACAAGTCGATGACTGTAGCACAAATACTGACTTTTACAAATAAAATGCCGAAAATTTTCAAATAGGCAATAATACTTACTCAAACACAGAAACGGTAATAATATATCATCAGATTATTGTGGCCATATGTTTTGTTAAAACGAAACTATACATTATATTCGTAAGGATTTAGCATATTTACGAAATTTCACCCTCCCCTTGTTCGCACGCCAGGGACTGAAGGAAAGAGGCAAGGCACACGAAAAGAGGCAAAAGGGGGAAAGCACGGACAGTGGCAGGTGGAACCATTGAGGAAAGACTTCGATATCTTTCCTCTATGATGGAATAGCACAAGTCTATGACGTAAGTGAATGTTGTGGAGACAGGCGAAGTCAGGAGGGAAAACACCTTTTGAGGCTTGGCAGGTACGGATAAAGGCGGAAACAAAACGGCGGTGGGGCGAAGGCACGAAAATGGACCAGGTGTGGACTGGGTCAATGCGAAGCCGTGGCGTGAGGACAGAGGGAGTGAAAGCGAGAGTGAGCGGGGGCGATTGATTGGTTGATTGATTGTTCGTGATTCCGGGCGCATCAACTACTGAGGTCATTAGTGTCATAAGTGTAGTGCGTGTTTTTCACTCGGGAGGGGGCGGTTATCTTTCCCGGCCGGATGGCGAGATCCGGGGCCGACATACCGTCGACCAGCGGGTTTTCCCACAACAGGGTATCTCCCACCAGCGGGGTACTGCCCCAGCCGGGACAAGCCTTAAGGTCCCGACCGGCCTCCGGGCATATGTGGTAGTGGATGGCATGTTAGTGTAAGTGAACATGAAAGGGATGAAGATAGGGCGAGGAAGAGGAAAGAAAGATCGCGCGCGATCCGTGGCTCGTTTGTTAGGGTACTGCTCCGGCATACGCCTGGTGTTGATCGGAGAAACCACGGAAAACTACCGATCAGAGCAGCCGGTCGCTAGAATTCTCCTCCAGACAGCGACTGGATTCGACCTAGCTGACAAGCTAGTGTCAAAAATCCTGCCGCCCCTCGGAACTCGAACCTAGGAACTCCTGGTCAGAGGGACTGCAGTGACATCAGTCGATGCACTGAGCCATTTCTCTCGGTCAGAGCGGGGGCGAGAGCGAGCAGGGGCGATATTGAGCGGGGGCGAGAGTGAGCGGGGGCGAGAGTGAGCGGGGGCGAGAGTGAGCGGGGGCGAGAGTGAGCGGGGGCGAGAGTGAGCGGGGGCGAGAGTGAGCGGGGGCGAGAGTGAGCGGGGGCGAGAGTGAGCGGGGGCGAGAGTGAGCGGGGGCGAGAGTGAGCGGGGGCGAGAGTGAGCGGGGGCGAGAGTGAGCGGGGGCGAGAGTGAACGGGGGCGAGAGCGAGCAGGGGGCGATATTGAGCGGGGGCGAGAGTGAGCGGGGGCGAGAGCGAGCGGGGATGAGAGGGAGCGGGGATGAGAGTGAGCGGGGGCGAGAGTGAGCTGGAGCGAGAATGATCGGGGACGAGATTGAGCGGATGTAAGAGTGAGCGGGGGCGAGAGTGGGCGGGGACGACAGTAAGCGGGAACGAGAGGGAGCGACGCGAGAGGGAGCGGCGCGGAAGCGGAGTGACGCGAAGTTAAGCGGGAAGTAAAGGTGTCCCGGAGAACGAACGATGAGGGAACACACGCACTGGGGGGCGGTCGGGGAGCGCTTAGATCTCCGCGGGAGGGCGAGCCAGGGCGGGGCGTGGCGGGTGAGGGTGGGCGGGTGAGCCGCGGATGCAGCTAAGGTCGAAGAAGTCGCGCCTTTGCCCGTCAACGTTTCCAGGAAATGCACGTTGACGGGCGGCCTCCTTGAATTCGAATGCCTGGGCGTGGCGGCGCCCGGAGGGTCCCCCAAAGGGCGCACTGGGGCGGGCGGGCACGTAGCAGGAAATTTTCTCCGGAGGGCGCACACGCCCTTCTGTATGTATATTCTTGGGTTTGAAAAAATCAATTTTCGCTGGTGTACAGCAGCAGACTTTTGCAAACAATGTAATATTATTGTTACAGTAGAGATAAATAATAGTTGCATTTGATCCCATTATTTGTAAAGAGTGATTCTGCTCACTGGGAGGAACAGGACGAAAAAATCTAAAGAACCTAACAAGAAAATGGATCTCTTGTAATGTACGTTCTGAAATAACATATCTCCCTTCTAATAAAAGTTGAATTTCTATGATTCTAAAGTTCATATTTCGAGGCTTCAGCAAATTGTTTCCGGGGACTTTAATTTCTTAACATAAAACAAACAAACAAACAACAATGTGTGCAAGTCGCCTTGGATATAACATGAATCTTAAATTAACATCAGAGGATTGCACAAGAGAAATGGTAACTTGGAAGACTTCAAAAGAACCTGCATATTGATTTGATTAAATAACTGAAATAAAATAATACAGTGGTTTCAAATAGATTATGTTTTATTTTAATCGAGCTAATTTACCGTTTCCCCTTAGTTCACAGATACTAGTTTTCCGAGTTCCCGTAGATTAACATAACAATAACTAATCATATTATTTAAATACATAATTTTTTAAGAAACGCTCTCATTTTCTCTGAGTAAATATATTACCTGATGGAAACTTTGTAATGATAGACGAAACGATTTGAAAACATTAAGAAAATGGTTTCTCTAATAAGTAAATACATTTCATGTTTATTTAAAGTAAAAGCTTTGTTTTAAAAAGCACTTCACATTTGGGTTAAATTTGATCCTAGATATATCGGTTATAAACCGCATTTTCCGTATGATAATTGTGAGTTGTTGGAGTGAGAGTAAAAAAATGTAGATCAGTAGTAACAAAATTAAATGACATTATATAACTTTATCGTTTTGTTTGAATCAGCTCTGACACTATTTTGTGAGAGAGAGTGAATTTTTTGATAATTTTGTAATAATCCCAAAAGCATTGAGAGAACAGTAGGTTATAGAAACAATGTTTATTCTGGCGTATTTAATGCTCTAAAATTTTAAGAGATTTTTAACTAATACATTTTTCATTCTTCTTATCGAATCCACATTTTCGACGTGTATCATGTATTATGTGGGTGACGTAACAATGTTCAATGACGAATTGTTTATTCGAAAGTAATTTTTAGTCACACTGTTCGTAACAACCGAAATCGGTTAGTGTTCTGTTTAAAATATCTGAGCAAGTATATTCTTTGTAAACAGACGGGACTCAATTTCTTTCTTTTCTCCTTTATTATCTCTCCCTTCTTGTTGCAAGGCGGCGACAAAGCACACAAATTCCTTCCCTTCTCTCTTGAGGCCTCTTGTGCCATTGTTTATTCAACATGAAAGGGAGGTATTGACAATAAACTCATATCATCTCAAATTTATGTGAATACACTGACGGTCTGACATCGTCGATATTGAGAATAAATATTGATCCAGTGGGGCTGCCGTGCGAGAAGACATTTCCAGCGCGGACATTGGCTGTTTCCGGTGGTTGTTATGAAGCTCCTGCGTAGAGTAGCATATAACATCGCGGCAATTCCGACATTCCAATTACGCCATATTGTGCATTAATGAATGCTGCCCGGATGACACCGTGTCGAGGGTTGTGATGCTATCGTTTCGATCATCAAGTCTTGGCACTTACACCCATTGAAAGACCACGATAAGATGTTTGAAACGGTAATATCATTGCCATCGATGCAGCGTCACCCGACCAGCTAAGATCATTAGCATGGAAGCCAGAACACGGAGACACGGAAGCCTTGGACATGTCATATTGTACACCAGGTACTAATAAATCTCGCCTTTGCGGATGATGTGAGAAGAAATGAATCAAAATACAACACTTAATAATACAACATATAATAATTAACGAACACATATGTTTATTAAAACGTTAATTTCTGAAAAATTGGAATAATAAAAACATAGGTCATCTGTATCAAGAGTAAGAAAGTTGTTTAGGAAAAAAGTGTTAAAATTTTAGAACACTAAAATCGTCAGAATAAAAATAACTACCAACCCTACTGCTGTCAATTTTTTTTGGGATTATTACAGAATTATCAAACAAAGAACTTTCTCTCATAAAAGTGTCAGAGTTGATTCAAACAATGCTATAAAGTTGGATAATATCATTTAATTATTTTTACTACTGTTCTACAGCGAATGAAATGTCGAAACTCTTTCATTGTTTTTTGACTTTTCCGAGTTCCTGGATATCTATAAACCACTGACTGGAAGCTGGATATTTTTCTTTCAATTTCTGCGCGCATTGTAAATTAGTAATATATGTTGTGAGTTACGACTGTTTTCTTGCAAGCGCTGGCATATAATGACGGACCTTGTAGAAGAGATTTTGAATTTCCTGGAAATCATAAGACCTGATTTACACTCGCTTCCATTTGACGAATGATTCAGGTGTTTTGGCACTTGATGAATGTCGCATCTAGTGTTCCAGAAACCGCACATACTGCGCTTGCACGCGATCGGGAATCGTTCTTCATAAAGAACCGCGTAATCAAGTCTATGATTAATCCGATTAATTATGTCGGTGTTTCAACTGCTAGTCCCGTAAGTGTGGTCATTAGCCCCGTAAGTGTGGTATATGTTTTATCACGGGAGGTGGTGATATTCCTTCCCCGCTGGATGGTGAAATCCAACCTATACGACTGCTTGGGGGGGGGGGCCTCCAAGAATTTCCCACCAGGGGGACATCTCTTCAGTCGGGACAAACTCTAATCTCCCGACTGGTCTCGTGGCATGTGAGTTAATGCAATGCATGCAAGTGCATGTATGTGTAAGAGGGCGAGGATGAAACAACGAAGAGGAAGGAATAATCACGCGCGGTCCGTAGCCCGTTTGTTCCGGCATTCTCCTGGTGCAGTTGGGAGAAACCACGGAAAACGACCGATCAGAATAGCCGGCCGCTAGAATTTTCCTCCAGACAGCGGATGAAGGATTCTACGGGTTGCCATGGTTTTCTATTCCTACTGGTCTTCGTTGTGCGGGCGAGGAGCGGAATTGTGGCCAGGCAGGTCGCGACGCTGCGCAGGGCGGAGCAGAGCGGAGCAGAACAGGCGCAGGGGCGCGCAGCGTCGGAAGCGGGTGGGAAGCGGAAGCGGAGCGGCCGTTTGTTTTCAGAGAAAGCAGCTCCGGCGGCGGCTGACGGGCAGCAGCCGTGCGCTCCCCGAGTCCACGCCCCACGCCCCACGTCCCGAGCGCCGCTGCCGACGAGGAACAGCACTTTTTCTCAAACGACGACGCCAGAGATGCTATGAGCAGGAGTACCCCAAGGTCCCAAACAGTGCTTCACATTTGCGTCGAAATTTGTTGGTGTCGAATGTAGGTGGGTGATTTGTAATGTGTGCTCGCACACACACGCACCCACTGAGAAAGATGCATGTTGTGGAGTTCTCGAAATGTGTTTATTTGCTAAATGACTAAAATGCTATTATCACAGGCTGGTGATATCTGCACCACACTCATAGATGTCGCTTTATGTATGAATTTGAGTGTAGGGACAATGTATGACAAGGTTCTTTCCTGATTGAAAAGTATGTTTTCTCAGGTATTTTCTCTAAATAAGGCTGAATTATTGACCCCAAAGTTACGTTTTACTTAAATAATTTTTGTTACCTGCGATCATTTAAAGATTTCTCTTTCGGAAGTTGCATATTTCTTCTCTTTTTTTCTTCATAAATTTAATTATAATTGCCTTCATTTTTGTCGTTTTCAAGTGATTTATTTATTCAGAAATATACAGAGGTTCATCTCATCGTTTCAGCGATTGTCGAAATAATTGCGATAAGTGTTTACAATAGTATCAACTCATCGACGAACAGGAGTTCGGTAATAGTTCATTGGAGTGTTCCCTGCAACATTTACGAGTATGCTAATACACTTGCTTTTAAATTATTTTGGAACAGTACTGCAAAACGTATGATAATATTCTCAGAGGGAAAATTTCCGGATCCGCGATGTGGTCCAATTTATCACAGGCGTTATTACCATTATGATATCGCTACTGCTATCGCTATCACCATCATGACCGTCGTCGTTGCTGTTGTAAATACTTGCACAATGTAGCTTTCGAGAAGATTCGTAAATTTTCTACGTTATGTCGCGCGTTTCCCAACAGACTGAAGGGTTGGCGGACAGTTTAGTATCGATGGGATATACTCGTGCATCTCCAAATTATTTAGTGGCTTAGGAAATATCAAAGTGATGTGTGAGAAAGGAAAAAGGGTACGGTTTTTAAGTCTTGGTGTTGGGGATCTGTAGTAAGTGGCTAGGTAAAGGAGAGGCCTCCTTGAAAATGCAAAACGGCAAAGGTCGCTCAGGGCATCAACTAATGTCACTGCAGTGCCTCTGACCGAGAGGCCCAAGGGTTCGAGTCCCGGCGACAGCTGGATAGAATTTAGCCGCTATCTGGTGGAATTCCAGCGACCGGCTGCTCTGATTGGTAGTTTTCCGTGGTTACTCCGATCAACAGCAGACAAACTCCGGAGCAGTACTCTAACAAACGGGTACGGACCGCGCACTTCCCCTTCCTTGTCCTAACTTCACCCCGCAATTACGCACACTTACACTCACATACACTACACTATCATACTTACCACCAGACCAGTCGGGAGTTTAGAGCTTGTCTCGGTTGGGGCAGTGCTCCGCCAGTGGATGATACCTGGTTGGGTAAAATCCTCGTAAGCCGATATAGGTCGACGATGGATCTCGCCATGGTCGACGATGGTCTCGCCATCCAAAGGGGCAAAATCTTCTCCACCTTCCGCGATGAAAACATGGGCTACACTTACGGAATTAACCCGGGAATGCCCGCATTAGGCAGACTCACGTCAGTGCCCGCAATGTACCTCTCCGATATAGCTGAAACTTTTCGTGAATGGGAATAATCTGAAGCTCAATTAACTGAAATACGTATTTTATTTTGTTTGTACATATGTCTCAATACAATTGTTAAAAAATCGTACACTTGTCTTAGACACGCCTTGAAATTACATCATGATACGTACCGCTTACGCCAGGAGCTCACAATGCACTGGCGCCAGTGTACACTACGTATCTGTCAGGTATCGCGCAGCGCAGTGATCAAGTTTCAGTATGCTCACGGGAAATGATCCATCGAAAATATAAAAACAGAAGGTCAGGCGTTCTCAGAAAAGTATGTACAATGAAGGAATACATGAAATATCAGGTGCCTAATGCATCGCAATAATTCAGGAACACAAAATCGCCCTGGCTTGGATCTGACAGATCTATTGCGAGCACTCACGGATTAATGACCTGAAGAGTTAACGCGCCCGGAATCACTAATCAATCAATCAATTGAAAATGCGAGATTCGCGGAAGGTTTTTTGCGCTTTAGAAACGGACGGAGGCCGGGACAGACCGGGAGACCGCCAGACGGGCGCGGCGCCGCTGCGTGCGCGGCGTCGCCCACTCGTCGCCCCGTTTGGGCGCTGGGGTTGGGGTTGGGCGTGGCGCGCCGCGCGCATCGCCAGCGGAGGCCTCCGGCGGGAGCGACGCTCAGGGCGCGCCATTCAGCCCTGGCGTAAGCGTTTCATTGACTGATCGGTGCATCCGGGCGCGTCAACTGCTAAGGTCATTAGTCCCGTAAGTGTATTGCATGTTTTTTCTTCCCCCATTGTATAATGCTGTCATTGGATGGCTGCCACCAGTTGCATAATGATAGTCATTTCGATACAGTTTTCATTATGATACAGGTTCTTGACTAATCACAGAGAAGCTTACAAACCAAGTATTGACACTTAATTAATCATTGAGAATCGTTTTAGCGAATGTTTCGTTCGATTTTGTACATTAAAATTGTATTTGTTATTATATACTATGCTCAATAGTTTTAATTTCTTAGTAATTTTAATTAGTAATTATTGTGTATTATTTTAGTAGTAATTATTAATTAGTAATTTTTGTGGTATATTACTTAAAATAAAGTGGATCGTAGTTCACTTTGATCCCATTTGACTAGCGCAGTACTCCCTTACCAGGCAGACAGGTAACGACAGCCACCTGTGGCAGCTTGCGAGGGTAGATTTAGGTAGCAGTCCGTTAGGTGGCCTTGGCTGAATGAACTGCCACGAAACTATTAATTGTAAAAGTTTAACTTATAAAACTCGTAGAAAAAGTACCGTATGAAACTCGATGTAATGGGTATTAATACACGAGTGTGATATTACGATACGAGCGAGGTACGAGCGAGTATCGTAAACTTCACACGATCATTATATCATCGTTTCATAATGTACAATTGGCGGCGGAGGCGGCGGTGTTCTTCCAATGCTGGATGGCGTCAACCTAGTACTCGTCGGCTTGCGGGTATTTTGCCAACCAGGTATCTCCCACCAGCGGGGCGCTGCCCCAGCCGGGATCAGCTCTAAGTTCCCGACTGTTCTCCCGACATTTGTGGTAGTGCAGTACTAGTAGTTGTACATGTGTGTAGGAATGGGTGGCGGACAAGAGAAGGAAGAGGAAGGAAAGTTCGCGCGCGGTCCTGGACTGTGTGATAGAGTTCTTCTCCGGCAATCATCTGGCGTAGACCGGAGAAGCCACAGAAAACTACCGATCAGAGCAGCCTGCCGCTAGAGTTCTCCCCCAAACAGCGGCTGAACGAATTCAGCGGCTGAACGATAACTAAGTCGAAACTTAGTTATCGACCTAGAGTCGAAAACTGTCGGGACTGTCGCCACTGTCGGGATTCGAAATCGGACCTTGCGGTGCACTGCAAGCACTGCAGTGACATCAATTGAAGCCCTGAACTACATAAGTCTGGCGGCAAACAGCCACCAACACTAGACAGTTTTAGCGCCAGATATAAGAAGACATCGATCATGTGACCAACAACGTTATACGGTCGTAAGGAACAACGTTGTGTTGAACAAATGAGTTGCATAATAGTATACCAAAGAGTCCAAACAAATAGTGAGGTATTTGTACAACGATACCTGTATCAAGAGTAAAGAAACCATCATAAGAATTTTTTTACTGCATTTTCCAGCTCGGCGGGATGAATATGAAGTTTAAAATTTTGAATGGATATTTGTTTTGAATTATCTAAATCGAGGATATGATTTATATTTTAACGCGAATTTTTTCACTCTTAACTTACCAATATTTCCCCTTTTCTAATAAATTCTTGCCAGATTTGTAAATATAGGCAAAGATAAATTACAAATGGCTCACATACGAGAATAAGTTTATCAGAGTTACGGAAAAAGCAAGGTCCTCTTTATCGTCGCCATTTTGCCGTTTGTAAGATGACCTTAGTGACTCCCAGAAGCGTGCACTATTTATTATGCGATAAGGTCGAATCCTAGGTGTAAAATAAGGCATGTCTCCAAGGTCAGTCATGTGACTGTTGGTGCATATAACGTCGCTACCTTATACTTGGCACAAACTCCATATTATCAGAATAGGCCGTCGTTTAAGAAAAAGTGGAACTTCAATGATTAGCAACCCTGCCATGGCACTAATATCTAATTCTCTTTCAAATCATGACAAACTATTTGCAATGCGAATAACTAACAATGCGAATTTACAATACAATATTTTAAATAATGTTTAGAAAGTGAATACTTGGCATTACTGGAACGACTTGAACTTTTTTCAGTATTTCAATTACACCATATATTTTTTTTTATTGCAGCATTATATTTTTCTGTAATAGGTATGAAGAAGTTTCATCTTGGAGAGTGATTTAATTAAGGATAATTCTTCATTTCATTACGCAAATGTAAAAGGAGATGCTTTGAATCAATGCGTGCCTGAGCTCGAATTTCGCGTGATTCAATTTAGATTAGAGTAGCCTTGGTGGTAACATCTCTTCGGTGCATGCGTTTCGCAGTAAAATTACGAAATTCTTGGACTCAAACAGAAATGCTCTCACCCTACCACCCAAAAATACTCCCGAGGCCCAGAGCTATATTACAAACCACATTACCAAACTGGCGCACGACGCCCGAGACCCGGGTGCAGCAGATTGCGGAACAAGCTTTCATTTTAATCTAATATTACATCCAGATTTCTGGGAAATAATCTGAACCTGGGAAATATTAAAATGCAATATAAATTTAGCTGCTTTTTAAATTTGATATAAGATAACCGTGATATAAGAGCTAGTTGGAAAATAAGGCGTAATAACACCTGCCTGAGAAAAAAATAACAGTAATTTAAATGAAAAGGGTGTGGAATGACCGTTGGGGACCCAGTCGTTGAACGACAACATGAAATGAAAGTCCAAGTAATAATAATAATAATAACAACAATAATAACAATAATAATAACAATAATGACAATAATAATAATAATCTAAGATTTTTTGACGATAAAAATTCTTCGAGGAATCGGGTTCTCAGATTTCAGGCAGCCATCGATGCACATAATGCACCTCAAGCAGAGGTGACTCCCTCCAAGCAAAAACTGCGTACATTCCATCTCTCAGGACCTCTTAACACGCAAAAGATTTTCAGAATCATGCATTTTAAATTAGCCTCTTCTCTTATCTAGGCCCTGCCCATAGATCCCCCAACTCCAACACTTAGAATCCGATACCCTCTCTACGCCCTTCTCACTCATGACGTTGATATTTTGAAGACTAAATCAGTGTTGTCAAGGTCGATGTCACGAACAGGAGTGGGTAGCATGAGTGCCACGACGAAATCGCTCCTCCACGCAGTTCATTACCCCGCCACCAGAGACAACGCCATTCCTATTCTAAAACGGCGGGGTTACTAATAGTTTCCTTTCCCGACGCTAGTTGCGCAGAGAAGCTCGTGGCATGCTACGCTGCCATGACGCGTGCCACTGCCACCAGTAGAAGACTTTGACACCACTGCTCTAAATCATTTGGAGGTGCTCGATTGACTATCCCCCTTCGAAACTAAACTGAGCTATTCTCTAGTCAGAGTCTGTCGATATTGTGCTCTGTACTTTGTGTTCATCAACAAACATCTGAAAGAGTTGAATGATTGAACGGTGTAAAATCAATTACTCAATAAAGTTGTTTGTTTATAGAAAAAAGGGACGACCTTCAAGTTGATTTCCGACCTTTCGGGTTCAGAGGGTTGAGAAACGGATTAAGCGAAGTTCCGAGAGAATAGTAGCATAGCAGAATAGTAGCGGGAAGGGTCCCCGAATGTCGCGGTGCAGGAAGCCCGGGGACACGCGCCGGCCAAGCGAGCGGGTAAATATAGCGCTTTTCAGGATGTGAGCGAACGCACGCTCCGCGCCGCGGCCCGGAGTGGGGCGGAAAGGAAAGGGCAACGAGAGCGGGGAGAGCGAGGCGGTGCAGGGGACGGGAGGTCACGATGGAGATGCAGTGTAAGAGAGAGGGTCGGCTAGGGGGAAGGACGCGGGGTGGGGTCGTGGATGAAAGGAGTGCACGAGGAAGAGCGAAACAAGAAATGTGTAAGGGAGGAGCGGTAGTTTGGGCACTGCAAGAGAGGCACGACTTAGGGGAATGGTAAGGGAGGGAAGATTTGAGAAGGTGGAACAATATAGGTTGAACAGGGGTGGTAATCGAGGGTAGTTGCTGGCTAGGGGAAGTTCAGGAGGAGCGAGGCGGAGAGCGACAGACGGGGTGGTGGGATGAAAGGAGAGGGATGTAGGGAGGGAACGGACAATGTGAGGGGGTGAGTCCAGGCGGGTAGATGGGGGCGGGGTGGTATGATAAGGGGCATGGAGAGTCGGAGCGTGGTTGGACGGTGCGGGCGGGGAGAGAGGTGAGAGGGAGCGAGAAGGGGGCAATGGCGCGAGGGTGGACTGGGCGAGGCTAGACCAGTCTGGGCGGGGTCTGGGCGAGGCTGAGCGGAGCAGGTTGGAGAGCAATGGGGTGGGGCGCGCAGGTCCGGGCAGGGCGTGTGAATGGGTGGGGCGGGGAGAGGCGGGGGTGAGTGAGACGGGGCGTGGCGGGGCGGGGTGGGGTGGAGCAGGGCGGGGTGGTGCGTGGAGGGATGGAGCGGGATAAGGCGGGGCGGAGCCAGGCAAGAGGGTGGTTGGGTGGGTGAGGCGTGGCAGGTCAGGGCTGGGCGTGGCAGTGCTGGTCGTGACGGTGCTGGGACTGGAGGGGCTGAGCTGGGCGTGGCGGGGATGGACTGGGCGTGGCGGGGCAGGGCTGGGCGTGGCGGAACTGGGCTGGGCTGAGCGTGGCGGAACTGGGCTTGGCTGGGTGTGGCGGAACTGGGCTGGGCTGGGGCGTGGCGGAACTGGGCTAGGCTGGGCGTGGCAGAACTGGGCTGGACTGGCTGTGGAGGAAAAGGGCTGGAATGGGCTGGGCGTGGCGGAGCTGGGATGGGCTTGGCTGGGCGAGGCGGGGCGGGGCTGGGCGTGGCGGGGCTGGGCGTGGCGGGGCTGGGCGTGGCGGGGCTGGGCGTGGCGGGGCTGGGCGTGGCGGGGCTGGGCGTGGCGGGGCTGGGCGTGGCGGGACTGGGCGTGGCGGGGCTGGGCGTGGCGGGGATGGGCGAGGTGGAGCTTGGCGGGGCAGGGATGGGCTGGGTGGGGCAAGGCTGGGCTGGATTGGAAAGGCGGGGCCGGGCCGGGCGGGGAGGGTGAGTGGATGAATGGGTGGGTAGGGGGTGTATAGAGGTTGGGCGGGACGGTGGGGCATGTCAGGGGAAGGCGAATCGGAGCGGGGCGGGGCGGGGAGGGGCGGGGCGGCCCCACCTGCGCAATAGCTACGCGACGCGGCGCCCGCGCGGGTTTTATTACATCAAAGCCCCTAGCGGACGCTTTGAGTCCTCGTCTTGGCCCGCGTCTCCGTAGAAGGCGCCCCTCGCGGCGCAGATGGGAACCCAACTCCGCGACTTGGAATTCAATAGCTCCCGGCCGTGATTAAGGTCGATTATGCGAATTGGGCGGAAATACATCGCCCTCGTGTTCCAAGGGCCGTGCTTGCGGGCGTAGGAGTTTGCGGGAGGCCCTCAAGACGCCCCGCCCCCTTTGAGCCTGGCGCTCGGCAGCTGTCGCTTCGGAGAACGGCCTTTGTCGACAGGGCCCGCCCATGACGAATGGAGCGGTGCTTTGCAAGATGGCTCCTTAAGGCAGAGAAAAGTGGTTCCTCGTCTGGGATACAAATGGGAAACGCGATAACGGTGTGGGGAGGCCGCCACCGCTCTGTATGCAGAGCCGTTTGATCTAAGGCGTTCAATTGTGACCATTCCTGTTGCCTGACAGGAAACGAAGCAGCACCTTTCCCATTTCGTTCTTTGAACGCTTGCGGTATGTTTCAGGAAAACGGGTAGTAGTTTTGACAGAATGAATGATATGTTGTGGAGAACCATGTAAAAGGTTAGGAGGGATATCAGGATAGAATATGAGCGACGTGCAGTTGAAATCTCGAAAATAACACCCTGCTCTTGATTATTGCTCTTTAAGCCCGAAAACATCACTCTTTTTCACCTACTTACGATTTCCGTTTATATACCTTCCGTTTATATTAAAAATTATTGAATTGTTGCATAATATATTTTTCTCATGTGCATCATCTCCCAAAATTTCTTGAAATATTTTTTTTATATACTTATACGTTACCTTAGCAGTACCTTAACAAATGGGCCATGGACCACCTGCGATTTCCTCTTCCTCTTCCTTGTCCCATCCTCGCCCTTACTTACACACACTTATATTTATAAGCATTACACTTCACATACATCGGGATCTTACAGTTTGTTCCGGCTGGGGCGGTGCCACGCTAATGTAAGATACTTGGTAGGTGAAAAGCCCGCCAGTGGGCGGAAGTTGGCGAAGGATTTTGACATTCAGCGGAGGGGGGATGACCGCCACCTCCGACAGTGACATGCACTACACTTATGGAACTTATGACCTTAGCAGTTGACGCGCCGGAATCACTAAAAAAGCAAGGAAGATAAAACACGAATTCTATTTGAAGGTAATTTTCAGAGCAAGATATTACGGTCAATGAGGTCAAAAGCTTTCGAAAGCTCGAAAACAATGCCATCATGTGCCCACTGATGAAGCAACATCTTCAAGAACAACAAAATGGCAGTTTCCCTAGGTTTTGAGAACCAAATTAACCAAATAAAATAGTCCAAATTGGAATTTTTGAAGTCAGTTCTTTTCTATTCAATATAAATAACGAATTATTTTTATGGATATGTTTTCCATAAATGCATGGAAGGTTCACCAGAAATGTATTTGTTAAAAAAGGCAGACAGAAAAGTTGAAGTTCATAAAAAATCCGACTTCATTAGGGTACAATCAACGTCAAAATATCCTGATGAGGTCAAACATAAATGCGATTTTTTTTATTTTGAAAGATGAAATATGTATTAATAAAGCTGAAGGGTTTGCATTTGTAGTAATCTTTCTATTCATTATCCGCACAGTCACACTGTCGAACAGGCTGATACATTTCTTAGAGTGACGTTAACGATCAGGAAGACATTGAGCCTTGAATCACCAAAAGAGTAAAAACTTGAAAGGGGAAAATCTTTGACAATTTTTGAATACCTACGATGATTAAGCTTTTTGTTGTTCAGAACTTATTGTATATCAGTTTTAAAATACAATTGCTTATGTATATTTATAAGTTATCAATAATCTATGTTGCTAATTTCCAGTGCGCGCAGATATTGAAGAAAAAGTTTGCAGCCTTCGACCATGTGATACGTGTCCATGAATTCGTTAAATGGTCAGGAGCTCCGGAAAAATCCAGAAGAAATGAAAGAGTTTCGATATTGTCTAAAAAAAACACCATTTGAGTGTGTTATTTCGCCTATTTCTCATGTTGAGCGTACCGACTGAAATATTCTACTCATCAGTATGTCACTGGTTACGGGACAGCTGATGCCTACGACAGCAAGTCTCCCAAGAAGAGACCGCCCGCCATTAAATATATGCCATTCATGTCTTGCGTAACGGAAAAGCTTTTTTAAATTCTTGGTGTGCAGAAATGTTCCGTGTATCCCTACATACTTCATATTATTTCGGAATTCATAAAGACTGTTTTTGTTAAAATATTTAATTTATTGCAAACGTTACACTAAAGAATTTTATTTATTGTTATTGAGCAATGTACGTGCTACTGTTTGAAGAAAAGATTTTGCACTGTTTTGCTCAGCAGCATTTTTGGTGCTAAAGGCCATTAGTATTTTGCAGTTGCTCTAATCAATTAATTTCATGTGCAATAATACAAATGAGTAACAGTGTTTCCGATTTCGGGAATTATTCTCCGGAGAGCGCACACAATGTTAGTACCCGGAGGCAACTATCTCTAAATCTCGCTCTGAATGCCCGTACCTCCGGTGACATATCTCGCTCCGCCGCGCCTCCTCGGCCTTCGACTGGGCGACCAGGCACATTCGTCTTTCCGGAGGATGCTTTTCTTGCGGGATTAACATCTCATAACGGCGGGTTAGTTATTGCCCATCACCTCGAAATGATTCCCAAAGAAGTTTCAAGCAGAGCGGCATCCGCTCCAAATCCGGGACCCGGATCCGGGACCGCATCCAGCAGCCCTCGCGGCCAAACCTCAGCGCTCCGACAAACAAATACAAATACGAAACCATAAACGCCAAGGGCCTGGTATTCGTATGGGCTTCCTACGGAGCTATCAGTTAACTCGGAATATGTATGTCCTGCAAGATGTACCACCCGCTACTAGCGAAAGACCACAGTCTCTGGTATTAGATTCAATTAAATTTGTATTTACTTATGTACTGTTAATTCGGTTATAGGCGCATCAACAGCATGTTACCATTTCAACCTCAGATACAATGCTACATTGATACTAACGATACATTATGTAACAATATAAACATATAATATTATTGAAACAGTAAGAGTACAAGAGAGGAAGATGAAAGGAGGAGATATTTATCTAGTTACGAGGGTATGATAGGCATTAATCTTGATTCTTGTCTAGGACATACTTTGTGTAAATTAGACCTAATATAAACGGTAGAACAGATAATTAGAAGTATTCATGTTTTCTGCTTGGCAATGCTCATAAAGATATATTTGTATTTACAATTATATTTGTCGTAATTCTTTCAATTATTTTATGTCACTTTTACCATTAACATTTGCAGGAAGCATTAAAAAATTACTAACCGTTTTATCAGTACTAGTTTTTTTACAGACGAATCTGTGCTAGTCTAAAACACAACTCCATTACATGAAGAAAAACAACAGGCTTGGAAAAACTATTCATGAATAAGTTCATTTTTCAAAATGAACTTTTTGGGGCTTACCGTTTATTCCCAACCACCTTGACCATAAAACGGAGCATTATTTAACGATTAGCATGAAATTTATATTGCTCGACATTCATCCGAAAATCACAAGAAGTTAGTCGATGGTTTGAACCTAATTGATCAATCGCTCGTAAACCATCCGATTTTGGAACTTTCAAAGACGTTACAGTGAAAACAGTTCATTGACATCCCGAGTTGTACATTCCGTTCCCAGCTGAACAACACCGTGGTCTTTTAATCGAGGCTCACGTGCATGGAATCACCTCGCGCATAAATTTCCGGCGGTATGTCGCGCAGCAATCGAGGCGCGAGGACCTTGGCAACTTGTCACCGGGCGCGCCTCAATCACACGGATCGGGACAGAAATACTTCGGTGCCGCGCATCGCACACTGGTCCCAACAACAACGCAGGAATAGTAAGGTAGAAAGTCGCGTACCCGTGCAAGAACTCTCCCATGCTATACCCCACCCTCTTCCTTATTTTCCATTTCCATATTAAGCCTGTAATATATATTTTTTTTTCACGACCCTCTTATCATCCCTCTTATCCATCACTTCTTCTATATGTCACCTTGCGGTTGATCACAATATAATACACACACCCATGTCAATACAAACTATTCATATTTAACTTTATTATCGAGCAAAGAGGTACACCTGTGTAACTCAATCGCATAGAATATCAAGTAATTAGTAATGGCACATACAGTTGCAGATTCTACAGGCTCTGAACAGGTGTGGTAGAATCGACAAGTGGCGAACCAGCAAACATGTAATAGAATGGTCAGGTCGTTTTTCTAAACCTTTGGCTTGAATATTTTAGTGTTTAAGCCCGTAGAACGCTTCGTTTAGAAGTTATTTAACGATATAGATTAAAAAATCCTGACATGCGTTGCGGGTTGCATTTTACATTAATATTTAGATACGTTTTTAAAACAAATCCTTCATATTTTCAAAGTCAAAGTGCAATTCGTCACCTCTCCGTAAAATTTTCTTTCTTTAGAGACCTCGATTATAAAGATTGGTTGCGTGTGAGAGAAGCAAAGAGAAGGTATACTACTGAAATAATATAAGAGACTATGCTCTCAGAGGAGCACACAGCCAAAGAGGAATTCGTCGAAACATGCACGTAAAAAATGATTCGAAGTTGCTGGAAACACGCTCATGTAATACAAGTACCCGCGGCGCAGATGGACCTAAAATGATCTCAAAATCGTTCTAAATGATCTAAAAAGCACCACAATCTTCTCAAATGGAAACAACATGGTTTGAAATCATTCCAATAGTTAAAAACGACCCCAATTGGTCCTGAATGATTCAAATGTGTCTGGAAAATATCTAAAAACACTTATACGGCATAAAATCACGCATAGGGCGTAATTATCGAAAGAAGCAACACATTTACTTGATTCGAAATATGTCAGTAACAAAAGGAGCGGAAATCATGTGAACTTACAAAATATATTAGAGATAGTCTGAAATATGTGAATTTCGCTTCGAAAAATGGTGCGGATGTTCATTATATCGAGAAAATTGCATTTTTAATAAATAATTTGCAATGATTTATAAAGAGCAATGATTTATAAAGACTATATATTTTAGAAAAATCCCAATTTTTTTTCAAACAAAGCAAATGTAGACGACTTACGTAAATTAAATATTTCATAATGTACTTAATTTTGTATGTAAAATGAAAAATTACTACTTTACATACCAAAAAAATTACATTATGTATGTAAATCTAGTTATTACGGTAATTCATAAAATTTATATTGAAAGTAAGCACGAACATTGAAAAGAATTGATGAAAAGCTTTATACCTAATTATTTTGAATTTGTTTATATTTCATTCATAGATGTGTTTCAAATAAAAAAACATGTTGTTTGGAAAGTTTGCCTTGGAAGTCACCGAAAATATCCTCAGTGCATATTTTTGGTGTCATTTCGATCCACTGTGCGTCCGACGCCACGGCAACCGGCGGCCGCTGCCGTGGCATCAGCGGTGGCGGCGGCGGCGGCGGCGGCAGCGGGCACCGTCCCAGCGCGACTTCAAAGCGAGACGATGCAGTCGCTCATTAAAAACTCCTAAACTTCTTCCGAAGATGCCTTTGAAGTTGACATCAAAACCGGCCCGGAGCGCGCGGTCGGGAGGTGGCAGCCGGGCGCCGACGTCGCCGGCGCGGTGCGGTGCGGCGTCACAGGTATGAGTAATTGCTCGCAATGGAGTCACAAAGGCCGGTATGTGTGTTGTTCGTTAATGGAGCAATGTGGAGAATGTGGGGTGGGGTGCTGAAATATTGAGCAGCTTTATCCTCGAGTGCTTGGCTGTTGTCTGAATTATTGCGCCGTGATGTTGTGGTAAGAAGAGGTAGCCAAGCTGTGCCAAGATACGCCATTTAGATTCTTACAATTTACTTTCGAATTGGTTGGCTCTATACTGGTATGCGCATGAGAGAAGACTCATGCAAGGCGATTCAACTACGTCCTCCCTCGAAATTCACGTGCGAACAATGTGCTCACCGAAACTTTTGTTGTAGAAACTCTGTTCCGGCCTTCGAATTTCAATAATTGAAATAATTTTCATTAGGCAGTTTGCGGTTCTCTTCACAGGGTGCTTTAAAATGGGAATTGTACAGGTCATTTTAAAATATCCCTTGTTTCATTTTCCTCATCAAGGAGCTTAATTTATCTTAATCTTATTGTAGCATTTTCTATTTTGGGTAGCCAAAGGAATTAAATTTCGAGAAAAATCATTAAAAATTTAAGTCTGCCATTCTTTTTAAAGAATCCTTATAAGAAATCACTCCTTTAAGAAGAACTGAACTTAGTTTAATTTGCGTTTTTATGTATTACTATCGTAATGTAATCACTGTTCAGGCAACACACAATAACGCGTCTTCTGACGTTGCTTTCCTTAAAATAATTACATGCAATTGCATTCAATAATATTCTTACGTAAGAGACATTAATAGATGTAATTAAAGGTCTTTAAGTAAGACACCTTGAAAATAAAAATTAAAAAAAACTCTAGGCTTTAGAAGATGTGATCAAGCAAGATCAGATACATTAATCCATTGAAATATCTGTATTAAAATTGAGTACAGAAAAAAAATTTATGACTCCACCATTTGCCAGTGGTCTGATAAAGGTAATTTTGTTATATGTCTGCTTCATCAACGTAAGCGCCATAAACTTTTTTGGTGATATTATTTATTCCTCGTAAAGCAATTTGAACATGCAAATCTCAGTAATATTTTTCTTCAACTGGTTTAGAGGATTTGCCTGTTTTTCGCTTAACTCAAGAAAGTTTTTTTTAATGTATCAAATATTCTCTAGAGTGAAACTAATCTGAACATTTATTGATTAACTATTTAATTCGTAAAATGAAGCATTGATAATTACCGGCTTGATTTTTCAATCATATCCAACCTTCCAATATCTCATTAAAGCGATGCTTTCCATTACAGTAAAAAGCAAGTCAATATAACACTTAACACTTCTCCTACGAGTAAAACTTCTCTTAAAGTGAATCGTCTGGTCCTCTTAAAGTGAATATATACAGCTGACATAAGACGAAGAGAAATTTAATTTCTTTACTAGTGATGGTACTTATTTGTTTGAAATCGACAACGGACTACAATGGACTACAGTTTATTTTAAGGCCAATTTATATTATTGATTATAAACAGTGTCTGAGAAACCTTTAAACGCTTCTGAAAATTTTCGTGAGCAAATTATCTACTCAATGGTAAGATCCTCGCAACTAACGAATTTACCCACTGACAAAGTATTTTAACTACAACATTACTCATAAGCAAAATACACAAAACACGTTGGATACCTCACACAACAGCTTCGTATTCTTCAAATGGCATGACCTCTGGCCTGGACTTTTATCTAACGGAGCCCTAAGCAAGATGTAACTCTGGGACCATTTATAAATATTGAATGAAAATTGATATAAACATAAACTATAATCTTAGCGTTTTAGAATATGTTTACATATTAACATATGTTTACATATTAGAAATTAATTCAAAACTTAAACTTAACGAAACCAAAAAGATATTGTAGCCACTACTGACCGGAATTCTATGCAGAGGGAATGACCGGACTTCTATGCTCTGCATTCTATGCAGTCTGCTTAAGCATTAATCCACCCTCGCATGGATTGCATCTATACACATCCAAACATGAAGTTACAATAATTAAAAAAAAGTCAAGGTGAGAAAGTTTGTCTTAAAAGTGGTAGTTTGTCTTAAAAGTCGTATAAAATAAGTCCAATGAGCGGAAAACTATACATTTTCAGCCATTTTTTGCCATTTGAAATGCATCTTCCACATTTGACAAAGTCCCCTAAACTTCTATATTTTCCTGCAATTGATTAAATTGAATTACGACAATTCTCAGTGCTCAGAGTGAATTCATCGATCGCATATCATCCAATGAGCAACTCGGGAATTACGAGTAACAAATACAAGGAAAAAAATATGAAAGGAATAAAAACACGAACCGGTACTTTTGTAGACTTTTGGTCTCAAACACATTCAAGAAGTAGAATACGGATTGCCATTTCAGAGTCAATTATCTGATCATCTCCATTTACATTTTCAAAGTGGTAACTATTGGCACAAAATCGAAGTTAGGAAATACATTTTGTTAAAAAATAAAACAAATTAAAAATGCCCATTTTTAAGTAACTTACCTGTTCAGAAATATGTATGCTAATAGCCTATTGAGAGTTTTACGTAACGACTTTAGTATTGAAACAAAATAATTTTGAGAAAACTACGAAAATGTTCTTAACTGCAGCCTCTACCGGTGACTTTATTCTACATACAATTGGATTAGTTTAGCCGGCGAGTTCACTGCGCTTCGTCCGGCGTTTGAGAAGGGAGCCACGATACCACACCTACATCTTACCTCGGAAGGGAAAGAAATTAATGGGAAGATAATAGTTTCAAAGCTGATACGTGGTGGAAATAACTTTCTATAATGTTTTTCCACACCCAGAACATACAAAATCAATACACAAGTAGGTGGTAACGGTATATCTCATTTATTCATCCTCATGAACTTCAGTGCTTCCCTCACAATGATTCCGTCTTACCATATGTTTCTTATGCAGCATCATTAATTCTATACTATTATGTATGAAAATTTGGAGATATTCGAGAGATTTTTCGGAATTCGCGAGTGCTCAAGATTTCGAATCAGATTTCAAAACACTACGATTCGCCCACCCCCTACCTTAACGTTGGAGGTCCCCATTGTGTGCGGGGAAGGTCTTTGTTTCGCGTGTCCCTCGCTCGCTCCTAATGGCAGGGAGCCCCCAGGGCAGCGTTGCGTCCGCCTGCCTCCCCCTTGCCCTCCGACCAACAATCCCTCAGCCCACGACGGGCTCCCTGGGGGCTTCCGCGGCTCCTGACCGGTAAGCAAAGCGCCGAGCGCAGAGCGGGAGTTGCCAGCTTACGCCCTTGGGGCTGAGTGGACGGAAACCCACCCCTCACCACCGTTGATTGTTGCGCGCTCAGCTCCTTACTCTGCAGCGTTTCTTGATGATGAACAAAGCAACAATAGGGCATCAACTGATGACACTGCAGAGCCTCTGACCGGGAGGTCCTAGGCTCTAGTACCGACGGTGGCAGGATTTTCGGCACTAGGTAGATAATTAGGCCGAGCTCAGCCGCTGTCTGGAGGAGAATTCTAGCAGCCGGCTGCTCTAATCAGTGGTTTTCCAAGGTTTCTAAGATTAATACCAGGTGAATACCGGAGCAGTACCCTAACAAACTGGTCATGGACCATACGCGATAGAATATATTGTAGAATATTGTAGAAAATATATAGGTAGGTATTGTGAAGCATGTCCCAAGTACATTAGTAATGAAGTTAGAAATAGAAAAAATCACATCCTGTTCTATTTCATTCTGAGTACAAAAATCCTTAAACTGCTTTGCTGTAAAATTCTATAAATATGACACAGAGCCCTCTATCTTCGATGTACTTACTGGTAGCTGATTGTTTGAAACACGTTTATGGATTTTTGGCTTTACTGCTTATAAAACATGAAGACAACGAATGATGACCAGATTTTTTTGCGGGCCACCAGTGTATCATAAAATGCCGATAATGTTTGGTATTCTGAATCAACTATAGTGATCAACTGATATGATACAACATGATACTTGACTTTAAATCATATCAACGAGACAATCTTCATTTTATGGATGGTATATACAAGCACTAGATATATCAATTGGTATTTAGACCAATAATAGAATTTATCATGTTAAAATTCATTTTACATATGTTTCTTCCTAAAGCGTAGTAGTACTAACTTGTATCTCATTAAAGTCAGTTGGGGTTGTCAGTGTTGCATTCAGCCAGTGAATCTGCTTAAGTATGTCATGAAATGTGACCCTCCCATTGGTGGGGGCTGGCACTGAATGGAAACCTCATCGCAGTTAATGGGAAAACGCCCAGCCACGAATCGCATTGTGTGAATAAAAGGTACACTGGACTCCGTATTGATGTAAGAAGAAAATTTAATTTATAACAAAAAATGAAATAATTACAATACATTACAAGGAGGGAACGTACAAGACAAAACCTGACTGCCAAGTGTGATGCACAGTCAAATATATTGTACCGTCAAAAATAGTGGACTGTCAAAAATAGTGGACTGTCAAAAATAGTGGACTGTCAAAAATAGTGGACTGTCAAAAATAGTGGACTGTCAAAAATAGTGGACTGTCAAAAATAGTGGACTGTCAAAAATAGTGGACTGTCAAAAATAGTGGACTGTCAAAAATAGTGGACTGTCAAAAATAGTGGACTGTCAAAAATAGTGGACTGTCAAAAATAGTGGACTGTCAAAAATAGTGGACTGTCAAAAATAGTGGACTGTCAAAAATAGTGTACTGTCAAATACAGTGTACTGTCAAATACAGTGTACTGTCAAATACAGTGTACTGTCAAATACAGTGTACTGTCAAATATAGTGGACTGTCAAATATAGTGGACTGTCAAATATAGTGGACTGTCAAGGGAGAGTGCTATCAAGGGAGAGTGCTGTCAAGTGGAGTGAACACTGTACACTGAACAGAGTACACTGACAAATGCAATGTACCGTCAAGTGAAGTTTACTATCAAGCGGAGTGTACTGTTGCGTCATCTTTAGCCTAAAGCGGTCGGTTCGCCTCAAAACGAACTAAACATTTCAACCCAACTTCCGTTCCCACCCAACCGCCACCCACGCTCCACCACTTCCTCCTCCTCCTCTTCCTTTCCTCCCCACCTCCTCCCACAACAACACAGCCCCATCGCTGCCCCCCCCCCAGGCGAGACATCAGCGGACTTCGCTCCCTCTGCGCGGTGTTTGCACTGTTTATAGCAGCCCAATATAGCAGGCTGTTCCAACTCAGCTGCCCGCGGGCGGGCACTCGGGCACTGGCGGAGACTGGCGGGCATAGACTGCTGTCAACATTCGCTGCCGGCGCCTAGCGAAATATACGCCCTTGGGGCTCGAGATGGTCTTGACCTTTGGCGACAATTCGACGCTGATAGCCGAAGCAAGGAGCGGTAGGGTTGGGGAGCGGATGGTACACCGGGGCTCATGCTCAGAAAGAAACCTTTAAGTTTAACAGGGAACGCAAAAGTCGATTCAGTTCAACAATAATATTTCGTATTTTCTGAAATTAATTTGAGATTTTTTCTTAACAATATCTGGCGTCAGTCCTTGGGCTGTTGCGATAGAATGCTCTTCAATGTCTTGTCCTGAAGTTGGGTTCTTTGTTTTTTTTATTCTTTTCATTGCACAGAAAAGCTGCTCACAACAACAATATGTTGATGTATAATATGATAGATATAATGTTCGCTGCATTTTATGAAGCGGAAGCTTGGGGAAGACTAACACATATAAATTCAGATACCCTCGTGACAAATTAAGGATATTAAAATATCTATTCTTTAGAAATATGGAGTTCTGCAAATCTATTATCTCCAACTACATCGGCGATGGCATGGTATCCGGTGCGACAGAAAAAAGGATTGTGACTTCCTCTGCCAGCCATCGCCCTTCTCATGTAGCTTCCTCTAAAAGCAAGGCGAAAGTGATAAGAGCTCTTCCCCCTCCACCACCTCCTCCTCGGCTGGCCACGATTGCACGCGGGCGCGCCCGCGGGCGCCCGAGCCCGCGAGACGCCGAGTTGGAACAGCCTGCAATAAAGGGCAGTGGGCTCATGGGAACCCGACCCGCGACGCGACTCGGCGCGGCGGGCAGACGGGCATGGCCTCGCGCATGGTGCGTGCGTGCGAGCACAGAGCGCAATATTTAAGTTTGCGCGATGTGTTGTTCGTTTTTTTTTGTCTGCGAGCGTTTACGACGCGGATTTTTATTCTCGCGTGACAAGCGGATGCACCGAGTGTTGGAGCGGGGGAGGGATGTGGTGAACATTGCAGCGTTTGCCCGATGTCGTTCTGCGCATCTGCAAAACATAGCGACTGAGTAATGGGTAACAACCGAGCGAGAAGTACAAGATGTTAATAGGCAAAAGGTAAAGAAGAACGTTGAGACATGTCGGGTGATGGTTTCATGATGTCATTTTTTTAATTTTAATTTAGCAGCAGTGTCTGGATCTTTCTTTATAATAATTTTTTGCGTAACGATACTAGACTTGAGAATTCTCTTCTAACCCTTCTATTCATTCTCCCAAAATTTTTCTATTCTCTCCCCTAACTCTTCCATTCTCTCTCCTCTAACCGGGAGAAATGGCTCAGTACATCAACCTGATGTCACTGCAGTCTCTCTGACCGAGGGGTTCTAGGTTCGAGTCCCGACGGCGGCAGGATTTGCGACACTAGCTTGTCAGCTATGTCGAATTCAGTGGCTGTCTGGAGGAGAATTCTAGCGGCCGACTGCTCTGATCAGTAGTTCTTCGTGGTTTCTCCGATCAACACCAGGCAAATGCCGGAGCAGTACCCTAACAAACGGGCCACCGGCCGCGCGCGACCTTTCCTTCCTCTTCTTTTCCTCTCATCTCCTCTTACACACACACTTACATTAACATGCACTACACCACCACACATGCCGAGAGGCCGGTAGGGAGCTTACAGCTTGTCCCGGCTAGGGCGGTGCCCCGCTGATGGGAGATACCTGGTTGAGGGGAAAACCCCGCTAGTCGACGGTAGGTCAGCGCCAGATCTCGCCATCCAGCGGGGAAAAGATCATCGCCACCTTCCGAGAAAAAGCATTCCCTACACTTATTGGACTAATGATCTAAATAGTTGACGCGCCCAGAAACACGAATCAATCAATCAATCAATCAATCTCTCCTCTAACTCTTCTATTCTCTCTCCCCTAACTCTTCTATTCCCTCTCCTGTAACTCTCTTATTCTCTCTTTCCTTACTCTTCTATTCCCTTCTGTAACTCTTCTAATCTCTCTTCTTACCTTCCGTAACTCTCCTATTCTGCCTTCTCTCTTATTTCTCTGTCAGCGTTCCTTCCCTACCTTCCCCTCCCTTCTCTTTTTTTATTTCTTTAGTCTTCCTCATTTTCTTCTCCCTGGGCTCTCTCTTTCTTCTGCCTCCAGGATTAAGTGCATTTTACGTTCATTGAAATTATTGTCTCATTTTAGAAAGTATTTGACAAATACATTTGTGAAAGTATTAAAAGTTGTGGTTTCCTATTAGACTAAAAAGGATCGTTCGAAGTATGAAAGAAATTCAGGTACATCAAGTGCAATCCTCACAACATTGTGAAACTGTTGTTCCAGGATGGTCGCATTTCCTTCTAAAGTCACACCTCCTGCGAAGTGTGTTGGGAACGTTTATCAGCCACCTGCATTTTATATGGAGTGTAAGAATGGTACACTTTTAAGCATGGCTCTCGTAATCACAATCGCATGCTCAATAAGTCAGAGAAAAATTCTGGTAAAATTGTTATGGCCAAAGCAAACAGCGCGTAAAATTTGAATTCCACTTCTTGCTTCCGACCCGGAACCTGGACTTGAGATCAATGACACATACGCCCACAAATTCCATTGTGATGAGATTAACAAAGTTTGTCTAAGATATAATTTAACTATCCTTATATCTCACAAACCGGGTAGTTCACGAGTTATTCATTCATGAATAATGAATAACTCGATTTATTCATGAATAATGAATAACTCGTGATGTTCACTGTTTTATGAATGACACCTTGAGCATTTTAATATCACACATTTTTCCTCATTCATCTTTTATGCGCTTTATGTCTATTTGCTATATCAGAACGTTTGTCTCTTCCTCGAGATGTTGGTTCCACTTCACGGTCGCGAGCAGAATTATGGCACGCGAGAAGTCGTGTTTGATAGGAAAAGTAGAAAAGTGTAATCTTTTCCGCTTTTATTATATCTGAAGTGCACGTACCTTCTTGCGGGGAATGTTGTTTGAAGAAAACGAGTATATTATGTGTTTAATTGGATCATTGTTGATAAATACTTCTGATGTAAGAAGATATCCTTAATTCATGTACAGCATACATGTACATAAGATGCAGATAAGATGTACGCAGATTAATTACAATAACAAGCAGGATTAGTAATTATAGTATTTATTCTTCTTCATGCCGTTTATTACAAGTGAGGTAGCTTTACAAGCACCCCTTCTAGCAAATGAATGAATTGATTGTTTTTTGACAGAAAATGATTGAGATGAAAGAGACAAGAGAAAGAGTGGGAGACAGAAGCGGCGGGAGATATTAGAGAGGCAACTCAGTAGGCTGTAGACCAATGGTGTTTAATTTTCTTGGTAACTGTAGAAATACGTGAATCCTAGTGACGTCATGTTGTGAGGCTACCTCACCAACAGATTGCTGATAAGAGTTTGACGTAAGTCTTCGTGATTTTCTTTACTAAATGTCTGTTAACGGTGTATATGATACCAACACCTACAAACCTATCTCATTCTAAGCCACACGCGCAGCAATAAGTACAGCAATAAGTACAGCCACAAACCAGGTATCTATGGGTAAAAGAAGATCGAAGTGAACGTTTTGAGTTCAATAACGCTCACCAATCTGTCACTACTCCTATATAACGTATGCAAATAATAATCGTCCTCTAAATGACATGCCTAAATTGAAGAATCATGAACACCACAAATACCTACACATACCGGGTCTTTATCGTATCTTGCAACCCAGGTCTGGAAACACCAACTCTTGTTTTGCCAATTTGGCAACGCGTGAAATACCTTCGACGCCCTTTCACTTTTAGCGAAGCCCGGTCGCGTGCCCTCAGATTTCGGGCTGAGAGAATGTGTCTAATTTTAGTTGGAAGAAAGAGAAAGCACGTCCTTGTTACTCTTCAACGTACTGCAGCCACTACGCTGAAAAGAGTAAACGCCTGTCTCTTCATAAATGGTGGTCACTTTGAGCATTTACTCGACTGTCAGTTTTTTGTCTTTTAAGATAATTATATTTTATTACTTTTTATTAATTATTTTCAATAATTATTAATGTAATACTTAGTTACATTTTATTAGTATTTTTAATAATTTTATCGGTCACATGCGTCTTTAGCTCATTTTAACATGCAACCCTACAGGCGTGTACCTATCTGTATGTTAAGCAATTTAACATCCTTAGCATCGGGTTTTAACATCTTTGGCAACGTGAATAAACAACCATTGATTCATCGCAAGTCAAATGTTTATTAAGAAAGAAACAAGTCGGTGTAGAAAACAAATCATATTCAAATAATTCAGAATAAAAGTAACTCATATTAGTTTTTGAGATAATTATTGTTCATTGTAATAGGTTTTAATAGTGCAGTTAAAATGTGTTTTAGGTAAATTAATTTCATTTTCCTCGCATTTCATCAAATGAAACTCTTTTTCGGTAATCATATTTACTGACGACCTGAGGTGTCGCCACTGGAAATCGACGCGCCAACTTCCTCACCGAACATCATTTCTTTAGTTATCTTTAACTTCAGGAGAATTATTTGTATCCATCTTTTTTCAAACTACGGTATACGAATATTGTTTAAATAGATATATCGCAAGCAATACCTCACAATATCATAGTAACATGCCGCAACAACAGAACTCATATGTTTACTATCGCAGTAATATAAATTTTTCGCATAAATTGTGAGATTGATCGATAAAATGCTGAACATACCATAAAATGTTACAGTGTTATTACTGCCTCGTCCAAATTAAAAATCTCGGCTCTGCTACGCTCCACCTCGATTTTTAACTTTCGGCCTCTGCGGTAATTACTCTCATAACATTTTTAGATATGTTTATTGTCTGTTACTAAAGTTTTCTTATTTGCTTAATATACAGATTCCATAACAATAATAATACATTATTATTATTATTATTATTATTATTATTATTATTATTATTGTTATAAAATGAAGAGCTGGGCGGTAATATTTCACGATATATCTTTTCGATTTCTCTCTGAGCTGGCTTTACTTAAATAATTATTGTTACGTTGCTGTAAATAAATCAATAACTCCCCTCCACATTAATATTACAGTTTTGTTTCTTCAGCATACTGGGCAGAATTGCTTAAAGAGACGTTTTGTTTCAACGCTCATGCCTCAGCCCACCCCCCACCCCCACTCTGTGCAGCGTGAAAAGATTTCGGCATGAGAGCCGTGTACCTGCCCGCCGACACTCTTGAATGGGATCAACAAAGAAACAGGAAATTTGCTGCAGCTTATGACCTGACGGTTACCTCCTCTGCTGTCCCGACGTGCCAGGCACGGCTGTCTTGAAAGGTGTAAAAGAGACGCGGTTGCCAAATTACCAAACCAAGAGCAAGTGCTCTCAGACATGAGTTGCAAGATAAACTAAAGACCCGGTATAACACAGAGCCAAGGCTGAATTTGCTCATAGGTGTGCGCAATCTACAACTTTCACTCTCGTTTCGTTAAACATTTTTATTCACAGATGACATATTTGAGTAACAAATAAATAAAGCGTTACACGCAGGAGACGTCCTTGAAAGATGAAATTTACATTACGTAAAACCATTTAAGCCACAAATTTTACGGAGTTACCAGATGGTTTGAAGGACCTTTTCTCCAAAGCATTTCCCAAATTGTCCGAGTTAAAAGAGAAATCAGGGATGATACACGTTTACAGATATGAAATGTTTCATTATGTAAGGCTGTGGGGATCCTTCTGAAAATTTTCGGGAAGGGGAGCTTATCCCGCAGGTCATCCCTGCACGCGCGCCTCTGATTTTGCAATTTGTTTTCTCAACTTTGCCACGCCCCTCCCTTTCTTTCTGTCCATCTCATTAACATCACTTCCTCTCACCTTTATTCTTGTTTTAAATTCACATATTCACACACACACACACACACACACACACACACACACACATGCATACACTCACAGCGTTCACACGTTTGCCTGCTCTATTTACACTGTGTGCACACACGCGTTCTAAGTGTTTCCTCCGCCTGTGCACAACTGGCGGCGGCGCTAGGGTCGCTGACACGCAGGCGGTGATTGGCAGAGGCCGCAAAAGGAGGCTGCCTGGCGCCGACGTGGCCGCAGCGGCCACCTGGTCAGCGGGGGCGGGCGCGGGACGGCCTGTTCCTTCCTGCGCACTAATTACCGTGCTTACCAGGCACGCGCGAAGTGGCGTGGCGGCCGCCGCCCCCGCCTCCAACCTCGGTCCGCGCCACCGCCTCCGCTCCCACTCACGCCGCCGGCGCCGTCATCACCCGTCCCAGTCCCCGGCGCCCCCCGTCCCCGCCCCCATCCTCGCCGCCATCGCCGTCACCACCGTACTCAACCCCGGCCCCGCCCCCGCTTCTCGTCCCCGCCAAAGCCGCCCCTTCCCCCGCCCCCCCGTCCCCGCCTCCGCCTTGCCCACTGTCTCCGCCCCTCCCTTGTCCCCGCCTGCCCCGTCCCTGCCTCCGCCGTCGTCGCCGTTGCTGTCACCGTGGCTGCCGCAGCCGCCCCGCCCCCCGGCCCACCGGTCGCCGTCGCCCTTCGGCCACGATTCTACCTCTCCCCGCCACTGTCGCCGTCACCGCAGCCGACGCAGCCGCCCCCGTCCCAGGCCGCTCCCGCCCCGCCTCCGTTACCACCACCGCCAACGCTGCTGCCGCCGCCCACCGTCTCCGCCCCGCCCCGTTCCGCTTCCGCCCTCGCCCCCGCCGCCGTCACCGTAACCGCCGCAGCCGCCCCGCCCCCGGTATCGCCTCCATCCCGATCCCCGCTGTTGCCTTCGCGCCCCGCCCCGGCCCCTGGCCGCTCCCGCCCCGCCACCCTTACTACCACCGCCACCGTCCTCATCACCGCCGCTGCCGCCGCCGCCTCCGTCTCCGCCACCCGGTTAGCGGGAAATAACGAGGTGGCCGCCGTTTCTCCTGCTCGGCCTTATAAGGACAGGCGGCGTTGCTCGACGCGGTCAGCGCTCCCCGCGCCGACAAGCAGCCGAGCTTCGACCCCCGGCGGCGCCTCAAAGCGGCCCGCGTCGGCTGCGAAATGGAAGACCATGCCGCTCCGTGCGATTGTTTGGACTTCACTACTCACAACCGTCTGGGTGGGGGTCGACCGGGCTGCAATGGCCAGGAAGTGTGCTTCCCACTTAGAGGGCTCGGAGTTGAAAACTCGCTCACTTCGTGTGAGTGGAGAGCAAAAGGGGTTGGTCACATGTTTTCTACAAGTTGTCTCAATTCAACCATTTTTCTTCGCTCTATCACACTATAATCACTTGATTTTTTCTTCACTTCCTTCATCATCCTTATTTTGAGGAAGCACTCGATTATAGGGAACATAAAATGTACGTTATTCAAATAAAACACAAGTTCCATTCCGTTAAACACAATCTAAGGTATTTCAGAAGGCGGGAATCTTACCACTAGGAGATTCGAAACTACAAACTATTCCTGTGATCAGGCGCGGATCCACGGGGAGGGAAATGAGGGAAATTTCCCCTCCTAAAATTTTTCATTAACTATTAGTTTCAACTTGTCACGGAACTTTGAAGCAAAAATAGTTTCGGATAATCATTAAAACGAATAAAATTGTACCGCAGTATGAGCTCAGTGTGGCCTACGACATTTTACACAATCTGTAATATGACACATTCGACCAAACATTTTGAATTTCCCCTCCCAAAATTTCTCTCTGGATCCGCCCCTGCTGTAATATTTACTCACACGATACAAGTTAACTTTCTGTCGTGTTTTATTATAGTTGGCTTGAAATTTGCTGACCTAATTACTTTTTTATTCCTCTGTGGTCGGTAAATAAATAATAAAATGTGTTTAAGAAACTGATCCTATCCTATTACAACATTTTAACCAAATTAAAACCTAATTTTACGAACTATTTTCACTCTAAATTGGTGTATGGAAGCTTATGAGATTTTTGAATTGGCTTTACATCCATGAAGCTGTGAAGAAAATGAAGAAAATTTTCATTTTGTGTATTTCTTTCTAAACAAATGCTATCTCATACTTTTTTCTGTGCTGCAAATATTTTATTTTCGTTCTTTTTATTATTGCCTTACGACAGTGAACGTCTTATGCAGTTCTTCCATAACCTCAGCGCTTATTTTATAGGCGTCTTTGGCACAGGAATGGTTTCCAGAGAGGGCACCTACATACTTAATCCAAACGAATGTGCGCAGGTGTGAGACAGATAGAGGATGTGAAGATGGTGACGCCAACTTGCATTTCAGAAAAGAACGGAGGAGGTAGACTGCACTTTCACGAAATAGAGACTTAAAGAAAATAAAGCGAATATTTGTGGTATATGGAGAATGAGGCTAATAAAATATTTTGAAATAAAAAGAACAGGTCATTGAGATTTATTAAGATCATTAAGATCATCATTAAAACCAGGTCATTAAGATTTGACTGAATGAAATATAAAATAAAAAAAGTTGAATTTTAACAATTTATTGTTTAATAAATATAATTTTAATTTCTTGGTTCTTGCATTTCTCCAATTGCTATTTTTTGGTGAATAATAACATATTTTCGAACACAAACTTAGAGTTTTTCCTTCCAATCTAAATACAGGTTGCTTAAAAGGTCTTCGAGTACAGACACTGACAATAATAATATACAGCATATTATAATAAACGTAATCTTGTATTGTATTTTGAAGAACTATATGCGCTAGGATAATTCAACAACTAGAACATTTTCGCAAAGTTTAACTCCGCCTCGAAACCCAAAGAAGACACTTTGTATTGACAATTTAGCAGATAAGACAAAAAAAATCGTGAAGATAATACTTTACAGTCGATTTCAAGGAAGTGATATATATAGAAATATGTCAAGTGATGTATATATTGGTCATTCGATATCACTTGCGAGTTGTAAGAGATAAGATTATCATGCTTGATATTATCGTTGATGGCAAGCACTACAAATCCTCTTACTAAAGAGAATAACTTTTTATGAGGGAAAATTAGAAGATAATTGAAGAAAACATTTCACTGTAAACATTTGCAAAATTTAAATATTGCTAATTTATTTTCTCTTGAAATTGTACATTCGTTTTAAATGCAACATTAATTTAGTATAAAAATTGATCAGAAACTGAAAATTAGAAAAAAAATATCAATAAGTAGAAATGAGCAATAAAGAATTCATCTTCTTTAATCTAAATAGATACGAAATAGTAATTTGCGAAAGTATTATTTTTTAATGTAGTAGTTCTGCGTGGATGTACTCCGAATTGCATCCGATGAATAAATTTAGAAGAATTAGAAAATAGTTTGATCAAAAAATGTGTGCAAAGTTCACAAAACCTGTGACAGGTCATAGACGGTACTCAACTTCCTGCAGGATGTATGATGCGTTCCAACATTTTAATTAAAGTGGAAAATTTAATTAAAACTTTTTCACTTCTCTTTGACGTCTTGCGTCCTTCTGTAGTGGTAGTAGCTTGATATTAAGTGTATTTCCCGATTTAATGTTTAAAACATTCCTATCGAATGCAATGGTAGTGAATAATTCAATTGATGAGTGAATAAAAATAATTATTCTCAAATTAAAAATTAATCCGCACAAAGACCGATTAATCCAGTTGCCCGATATTCCGAGATAACAAGACGTTAAAAACATTTTATAGCAGATCTAGATGATTTTGTGATTTATAGAAGCAATTATAAAGAGGATATCTAATGATCAAAATATTGCGTCGTAACTACTAGCCATTTTAAGATAACGCAGCCATTAAAAGGTCAACGCTTCTCTGGAGCACGCTAATTGGTTTCGACCTTCCTGTGAATCTTTTTCCTTTTAGCACCCGAAATAAAAAACAAATCAATAAAAATTTCAGTGTAATGGTCTCAATAATTCACCCTCAATTTTTGTACACCAACGTCGGAAAGTACCAGTTGAAGTAGCTAATTGCTAATCAAAGGTGAAGAAATGGGCAAATATTGATTTTCATTGTAAATATTGTCGGTTCCAGTGCACACTGTGCTGTAAAACCCTTGTTTGCGGAATCAGTTTCTATTGAATACGGATTTCCAAGGTTCGGAAACTTCACAATAAGTCACATCACGCCAGAGACATAACATAATAACCCTGCGCAAAAGCCTGGCAAAATAGAATTCTCCGACAATTCGTGTCCTAATCAGGTCCACTAAACCTCTCAACTAGGGAACGACGGAAATGACCAATAATATAACTGAAAACGTAGCAATGTCATTCCTCGTCATTAGGCGGTGAATATGAGAGTCAGTGTTGGAGGGGCAAGTAACACGTGGAGCCATGAGACGAAATTCTCAACAATTTAGACTTAGTTCGGGGGGGGGGGGAGACAAATGGACAAGTTTCCTGAGCATTCGATCAAACAGCAGCATAACAACAACCGTAACAACAGTTTTAAGTGCACTGGTCTCCAAAATACCACTCTCAATAATCCTATTTTGTTCAATAAGGATAAAGCAAAAGGACGAGGCGACTCAGGTCAAAATAGATAACTGATAAAAAAAAAGAATGAAATTGGAAAGCAATATTAATTTATTTTAACTATTTGTATAAATTTATGCTAACTGAAGGTGCATTTATTGTCATAGTTATCATTGTTATAAAACTACAGCACATAGAAAATGAAAAAAACTTACTAATTATGTAATAAATGAATTCCAAAAATATGTTTTTCTAAAGAATCATGCAATATGTGAATAAATGTCCAGGGTGCGAAAGAAATATCAAACATAATTTTGAAATAAATAAATATCATTACATGGTAACAATTGTGATTTAAAATTATTCATATTTTGTTGGGAGTGTATTTATTTGGGAAATATAAAGTTCCTCGTATTCTTGGTTCTAATATTTCCATAACGAATAAGGAAAATCCTTTCTACGAGGGTTTCGAATCAGTAAGAGATAAATTATCTGGTAAAACCGGTTGGTACACGTTTCTAAAGCATAAGGTGGAAGTAAACTAAATTTTCGTATCACTTAAGAGGAAAAGAATGAACAAGGAACAAGAATGAATGGTAGATAACGTGCGTGATTGATAAGAAACAATATTCTGCGTATTTCTCTGTAAACTGTGGGAGAATGTGTACCTACGTTACTTCAAATCAAATTACTGCAGTTAAAACCATTAATACACAGAAACTGTTCCATACCGTTCAATTCCGCCATGTTAATATACAAAACAATCATAAGACCTCTGTTACTGTACGCTTGTCCTGTATGGATTAACGCCTCCTAAACTAACATTAAAAAAATTCAAATTATTCAGAATCAGTGCCTTAGAACAATAGCCAACGCCCCATGGTTCGTTTCCAACCTCCAACTCCATAAGGAATTTAACCCCGAACCGTTATCACAGCACATTACTTATTTTTCCACACATTTTTACTCCAGCTTAACCCAAATTCCCTCCCTGGTGCCTTTCAGACTCGACAAAAATCCTAGCCTTCAGACCAGAATTAAAAACAAATACCCCTTGCACTTATTTCTCATCAAATTCGCTGAACTGGAGCCTGATTAGAGAACCCACTTGGGAACCCTCTCCCATTTGTAATAGTTGTAAGTTAATTATAAGTTAGAAAATAAGACATCAATATATATGTAAAGTTTTTTAAATAACTATTCTATGTATATATCATCAAAGATCAATAAAAAAAACAAAAAAATGTTACTTCAAATAGATCGGATGTGGGGCAACGTGAGATCAACGGAGCGTGTGGGGCACGTTAGATCAACGCGACAGAAATCGCGTTCGCAACACTGAGGAATAGGCTAAAACAGAGGCGGAGGGAAAGTCCATGTTGGGCACATCGAAGAGATAGTAGGATCACCTGAAGCGTGGATTGGCCATGGGCGACAGTCAGGGGTGTTTGGGCGACCCACAGTCCCCAAGTGCATGATTGAGTGTAGTGTATGATTTATATCAGAAGATGGCGGTGTTCGGCCCCGCTGGAACGTGAAGTCTGACGCCTTCCTTCACGCAGGGTGCCACTGCCAGGTATTTTCCCCTGCGGAGCCAAGCCCTAGCCGGGACACACCTCCCATGGATTCCCGACATGTGTGGTATTGTGAATGTAAGTCTAAGAGTGTGCGTAACGGGCCGTCCATAAATTACGTAACGCAAATTTCGAGTATTTTCAATAACCCTTCTCCCTTGAAACGCATTTCCCTGTCTCTAGGGAACGCAGCGTAACGTTGCCCCAGACCCCCTCTCCCTTTTAGCGTAACGTAATTTATGGATGACCCCTAAGGAGAAAGGAAGGGACAAGGAAAGAAAGATCGAGAGCCATCAACGGTCCATTTGTTAGAGTTCTGCTTCTAGTCGCCTGGTATTGATCAAAGAAACGAGAAAACTACTGGTAAGAACAGCCAGCCACTATAATTCTTCTCCGGTCAGTTACTGAATTCAACCCAGCTACGGAGCTGTACGTCGACTACTTAGAAAAAAAACATAATGGTGTCGCTTACCTAGAACAAAAATCTACGATACCTCCCTCCCCAAATGATCAACTGAATCCGCCCCTAACGGCACATTGGCCGATCGGAGGAAGCTCTCCCTTCCCCTCCCCGTTCTCACTTCCAGCCAGTCTTCCCAGAACTAAGCTTGAATGAATTATTGCACGGAGCCCCGGTGGCAATCAGAGAGCTCGGGACTGCCCTGGGCGTTGGTATCCCTGTTTTGGGCAGGCTTAGTCTACAGCATCTGTTTGGGTGACCAGTCCGGACGGTAGGTTGGACCTCGATGAAATAGGCATTCAAAATTCAGGATTCATAAATCAAGATTACATTTTTCCAGCTAGCGTGATTTTAGCCCCAAACTATTTTTTATAACTAATGGGTGCGGGTAATTCCTCTAGGATAGATCATGGACAGCATACTAGCTTCAGTAGTGTAATCCCGGGTTCAATACCCGCTCGAGGCAAAAATAGAGTTGTACCTTTCCTTTAAAATCGTTTCATTTTCTGTAGCTATGTAACGAAGGCAGGCGGAGTTTGCTAATTACTGCAAAGCAAATACGTCGTGTTCAGTCTTCCCCCTCCCTAAGCGTGGGAATTAAACTTGTCCCAGGCACGGGCGACACCGTTAGCTCGCTGGGAAAGTCGAACAAGCCCCAAAATACATATATAGTATACGTGTGGTGTGTGAGTGGGACAGGCGCGGATCCAGCCGAACATTTTTTTGGGGGGGGGGACTTTGATTTTTATTGATTAATAAACATATTTATGATTATTATATTGTATATTATTTTTGTAGATGTAGTATACAATATTATTGTTTAAATAATTACATAATTCGAAATTATTTAAATCAATTTTGTCCAATAAACGAAAGTAAACGAAAACTCTAGGGCCTAGAGTCTAGGCCTTTTTGGGGAGGTCATGGGGGCCATGCCCCCCCAAAAGGTCTAGAGTTTTCGTTGGGGACCTAGAGTTTTCGTTGTCCTTTTGGGGGAGGCATGGTCCCCATGGCCCCCCTGGATCCGCCAGTGGGGTGGGAGACCAAACGCAAATTTCTGCTGGTCAATCCTGGACCAACGATAGGCAAACGATGTGCCAGGTTTTGACAAAATACCCGAATATTTCTGGCCAACTTCGTGTAGTTGGTGGAGACCGGGCATGGCCTGAGCACCGCGAGACGAAGGCGGTGGCGCGCGGGCGAGCGCATTTGCGGCGACAGCGGAATCCGTCGAGTGGGCGGGCGCTGGCGAGGGTGCGCGCCGTGTCAGCCGAAGCAACAAATGACGCACGCAGAGCGCAGCCCAGCCGACCGCAGCGCTGCCGCCGCACACCGGTACAAACTGACCCAAAACCTGGCCATAATAGGAAAATTGAAAGTTTGCGTTCGGGATTTTGAATTACTAAATCTTGTTCACGAGATATTGGAGCACAATACGTCAGTTCCAGAACAGTTATTGATGAATTGAGTGGCAAAAGTGACATTTTATTTTGCGAGTAGGAAATGTTACGTTGCGACACAAGGCCGGTAGGCCGAGTAGCACACTCTTACGAGCAAATTACTTTTACCACTTGTGTCATATCCTACTTTTTTGACTGATTTTCATTTTATTTTTATTCAAGTACACAAATCACTTAAGTTATTAGTAGTTGAAATGAAATTTCCTTGTTTCCTGTGTTCTCTTTACAGGTATATCTGAACACTTGGGCATCGTTTCACTTTTGGCACTAGTGCTAAAAATTGAACTTTAGCACGCTACGCATGTCCTAAGAAAAAACAGATTTTACTAGTGACTGTGTAAAAATTTATTTCAATTTTTTTTATCCCTCACGGATTCGTAAAGTTACCATTGCTCGCATCGCTCGAATTCATTGATCCTTGTCAACGTTGTTCGTTACGTAATTTTTTTTAACTATTTAGGAGATATTGTTTTTTATTTCCAAATATAACGACGTTAAGTTAAGCATATTTTTAAAGAAAATCATCCGATGTTTTTAAATTCAATTCGAATGAATTCTAACCTACGCATAACATTAGCCATTAGTAACATTAGTTATGAATAGGGTTATGAATAGGGGTGGAGTTTGATGCCATAAATGAACAATAAATTGCTCTTAAAGTGTTTTTAAAATGCCCTAAAAGCAACAAATGTAAAAAATAGGTCACTTACTTTTATCATAATATAAAATTAATGTCTGTACTGTCTGTAAAGGCATTGTTCTAAAGTGAAAAGAAAAACTGACAAGTTATTAAATTCGGCCACCTAGTCATGAATATTATGGATTACAATTTTTGTCCTGCGTCTTCCCGCCTCAACCGCGTCGCACCATAAGCCCTCGAGGACGGTGACTCACAGCGGGGAGCCGCGTTGTGGGGCAACTGCTAAGCCTGCTAGCTGTCCGTGCCCGAGTGGCCGAAAGGGCACGCGGGCCACAGCGCGCTCCGCGCGTGCTGCGCGGCGAGGGCGCTGTCAGGCGGCACGTGTGCAACTAATTGTTCTAGACCAGGGGTGTCCAACTTGCAAGACCTATAGGGCCACAACTATAACCACTGCGTAAGATATATAGGTGTGTTCACTCCCAGTCTAGAACTGAAGTTTATGAGAGTCTAGTTCTCAAAATTCTCGCATATAAGCGAGTCTCATTTGGCCGAGGTCGTGATCCATTCGGCAGCTCTGTGACCAGCTCGTAGTGGACTTGGTAAAGTCTAGAGCGAACAGTTCCGAAAATGGGTAGGAAATGTATTGTAAAACTGTGTAATAGCCGCAGTTTAAGATGTCGTCTTAAGATGAATATATCTTATACCGTGACTCAAACCGATCGTGCTCACCGTACGGACAAGCGAGGAACTAACCTGAAACTCGCTTCGGAAAATTTTCCCCAAAGGCGGCTACTTGACACACCTACTGTTTATCTTACACCGTGACTAAAACCATTAAAATGGTTGCGGGTCATATTTTTATTACTCGGGCGATCCTCATTTGACTTCCCCGCATTGCTGATCTCGGCACTTCATGCGGCTGTTCTGACACGAGGGGCGAATGGAACCATCAGGGCGTACACTCAGAAACACTTTGGGATGATTTTGAAATTCTGAATGTTCTAGAAACATATTCCTTAAATCTACACTTAAGAGGCCGTCCATAAATTACGTAACGCAAATTTCGAGTATTTCCAAAACCCCCTCCCGCTTGTAACGCACTTCTGTCTCTATGCAACGCGGCGTAACGCTGCCTCTGACTCCCTCCCTCCTTCCCTCTTTAGCGTTACGTAATTTATGGATGACCCCTAACCAATTTTTATATTAAAAGGGGATGTTGATCTCAGAAGGGCGCGTGTGTTAGACGCACAATGTTCTCACCAGACATGGATGAAAGGGACCTTCATTTTGACAAATAATTTTTCGGGAGCCGCAATAAATGGCATCGCGGGACGCCAGTTGGACAACCCTGTACTAGACTAAGGATCCGCGCGGAAGGCGGGGTGAAATATGCGCGTTTCGCAAGAAGATGTGAATGATGCAGGAGAACTTGGGTAGGTGCGTTGAGCCCTCATGGGTTTCTGGATTAATTTGGTGTGGTACATCACTGATTGCGCGTCGCTGCCTGGTAAGATGTATTAGTATAGCCAATGCTTACACGATGAGTCATATTATGAAGGGACCATATCGTCGTGGTAACCACAATAGGTCATATGTCAAAAAAAATCATTTTTTTGTTTATTACACCATTGTGATCAGTCAAGAGAACTACATCAGTTTCAATTGATATAGATAGAGGAGGGAGTAATGGAAAACCGAATAGCAAGCTTCTACATTTATGAAAGCGCCTGTCAAGACAGAGAGGTGAGAACGTTATTCGTTCTTCCTGAAAACAACGGTCGATTTGACATACGATCTATTGCGGTTACCACGACGAATGATGAATGCTTTTCCTCTCTTATCGTAATTAAATAAAAACTTGGAAGTCCTCTCGTCTTATACATGTCAATAGCATGTTCAAATTTGATTACCGTAACGGAAAACTGAAAATTCAAAATTTTGGTCTTTCTTCCATATTTGAGTACCTCACAACCTCAAAATTTCTCAAGTACCTATGTTTTACCTACGAATCTCTAGAAAATATGTATTTACGTAGTTTGTTACTTGGTCTCACAAGACCCATGAAATTGTAACGGCCAGAATGAGGAATTAATTAACTCACAGACTAATAATATTCTATGAAACTCATTAAACGTATATTCTATTATACTGGATTGGTGATAAGGTGATATTACGACAATGCTGACATAATCCATGAATACTACACTTAGATTTCAGTATTTGCGGCAGCATCTACGATGTATTTTCTTCTCGTTTCCAATTGCTTCCAAGTCTGCCTTCCAAACGAAGAGTATATCTGCAGTAGGAAAATTTATTGAGCCCCGGAACCATTTATCGAATGCAGATGTCGATACAGAGCACTCGGGAAACGCGGGGCCGGAAGGAAGGCAGTGACGGATCGCTCCAATCGAACGCGTCTTACATCGCGAACGCGCGAGGCCTTCCGGAAACGAACCTCTCTCGGAATGAGGCGGAGGCAGGGCACAGGCAGAGGCGGCGGCGACAGAGACGGAAACAGGTCGCCGGCTTCCGGTGGCACACGTGTGGTTCGCACGTGCGCCCGCCGCCGAGCCGGCCTAAGCTGCTGACGCCGCCGCCGCCGCCGCCTGGGCAGCCGCGCGGAGGCTGACACCTGGGACAGCCCGGAGAGGCTGAGCTTCCAAGCGTACCAACCAAAGGTCTGGAAGCGTACGAGGTGGATCAACGGAAAATAAAGAGTGAGGGAACGAGGGCATTGGAAACAAGAGAACATTTTGACCCCGAGATGACTTTTTGGTAAAAATTCTTACTCGTTTATATTATTCGTACTAACATATAAAGTCTAAATCCCCAAGTCTGCTAAGCAATGGACTAGAATCTGGGGCAGATCGAAGAGGGCGGGCTGAAGGATGTACCTTGCTACTTGCAAAATAAAGTATTCTCTCATTTAAGAAGAGAAAGAGTATATGTAAGAAACTAAAATGATGTATAATTCACACAGAATATTTGTGTATTAAATGATGAAATTTACAATAATCACAAATCAAGCTTTCCCATAAAAAAAAATCTGCGTTCTCCCTTGATCAATTCCTTTAGACAATTTCTGAAACGCCTACTTGAAAGCAGTGTGCAAAATGAAGAGAAATTTGGGGAATCAAATTTAAACTACAGAAAGTAAATTTACCCGTTAGAAAAAAATGTTAATAATTGTGAAATTTTTTAAAAAAATGTTTCAAACTTTGTAAAAATTTCTTCATTTGTTCTCTTTGAACGTACTGTTTCATATTTTCTTTTCATTATACATTGAGTGTGAGTAAAAATAAAAGGTCTTTGAAATGTAACTAGCATGTAGTGTCATGCAAAGGGCGCTAACGGTGACAGCGTGTCAAGGGGTTGGTCCAGTGGGAAGCGACAGGCGTACATGTGTGCAGCTGGTGTGAGCCACAGACGGGGGCAGCTTGTACCATGTCATACACGGAAGGGGCGCTCCCTTGCTGGCGTGCAGGAGCCAGCTGTTCGAACCAATGCGCATGGAGACAATGTAAATGTACCAGTGGAGATGCAGATGTCAAGAAACGGGCGACGCAAGTAGAGTACAACATTCTTTCCTCCGACGCTAGCAATAGTGGAAACAATAACAAGGAATTCACAGCATTATCGTTGCGATATTGGGTGCACGGGTACACTTTTCTATACTAAGTACTTCTAGTAGATTTCTCGGGCTATTTGGACTAGAGAATGAAAAGTAATTCATTGATAAGTGCAGTAGTTATTTCTAAACTCACGTGGACATCAGAATTTGAAATTCGATCTATTTTGATTTTTTTTATGAAAAACCTGATGGCAGCAAGGATTCCAGTTGTTTGTCAAATCAATCCACTAACTTCTTCCTGCACTAATCATCCGTTAACTTGGATGGAGGCAGCACTTGATTCGATTAGTTCGCTCATCAGGAGAAATGTGGAAGAACTCTCATACTCCAATGAAAATTATAATGTTGATTAATTAAATATTATTTGACGACTCCTTTCGATGTGTTCACAGTGTGAACATTTGTAATTTAAGTTCTCCTCAATGAACCCATCAATCCAGAACTCCCATGAACGTAAAATCAATATTTTTTAGAATATAAAGTATAATTCAACTGTCATGTGAAAGAAATAAACCTGATATTTTGGAACGAAATTAATCATTATGTTGAATTACATTACATTGAAACGTGAATTAATAACTTCCCAGAACTATTTATAATTTGCGTATAAATTGACAACAAAAAATTTAGTTCCACAGTAATTTTTTTTGTCTGATGATTGAAAATAAATTTTAATAACAGGAGCATTAAAGATTTCCATGAAAACATGGCGAAAATCGTACATAAATCTTACATTTCGTTTATTTTCAACTCGCCATTTCTCCGAAATCTGACAGGTAAACCGGACTGTCAGAAAATCCGGAGCAATCCCTTCCCGGAAAAGTGGTGTTCTTGGAGCCCAGCCGCGGGCCGTGGGCAGGCTGGGCAGCTGGGGTAACCGATTCTGGCAGATGTTTCCGAGGGTGGGCGGGCGGGCGGGCGGTCGCTGGAAGGTTGGCAGCGCTGCGCCCTGGGCTGCGTAGGCGGCGGACCGGAGGAGGAACAGGTGTTGCGAGGGACATATTTATTAGTCCTCCGCCCGCCCACGGGAGGGGCTCCTCGAGGCCCAGGGCCCGCCCGCCCGCCCGCCGGGACAAGAGGCGCGCGGAGCGGGAAAATCGTGAAACTCTGTCTTACCAGGAACTTCGATAAATCGAATTTCGATAAATCGATTATGCGAGGGTCTTCGAACCACGGTTGTGAACATAGCGGCGGCTTGTGTGGACACAATCACGGATTACATCTCAATTGGTAAAGCTTTTTACCTCAACACTCCTACCTTTTTGGAGATACGGTACATAGAATCTTTGTGAGAAATTTTGGTGGGCAAGATCCAGTTATTCATAATGATACAAAATATTTCAAGTTTCAAAAGCATGGATATTCTTGAAATGTGAATGTAGTATACAGTCAAGACAAATTCATGAACTGAAAAATTGTAAATCCGTGTGAAACTACGAGAACGGGGCAAGTAAATAGGATATTTTTAGTGTACTTCTTCTGTGTTAGTGCAAAAAGGAAATATTGTTGCTGAGCTGCATTTGCAGCTCTCCCAAAATGAGGGTCCCAATGATAATGGTAATTACTGTAATTGCAAGAGACCTACACAAATTTAAAAACAACAACAATATATTTTGTTTTCATTTCAACATGTTTTTATTATATTTTTTTATTTTTTGTTTCTATTTTCCGAATTGATTTCCTGTAAAACAGAAAGTATGCTACGGCCGCCCATTCTGCCCACTGGGTGGAGGTAGGGTGACGTGGAAGAGGAATTGTGGGGAGAGGGAAGGGGACGCAGGAGGAAAGCGAGGAATCTCATCGACTTGTGCGCGCGGTCAAATCCCCGAGCCCTAATCCCTGGGAGCCGCCGTTGCGTCGTCGAAGGGCCATCTGCTTCTCACAACGCAGGATTTATAAATGGGTCCTAGGAGGGCCCGGGCCCTCCTATAAATTTCCAACGGGTGCAGTCTGCAAAACGGACTAATTAATCTTTACTGAGGTGGAATGAATTAATGCTTTTGATTTCATTTTAACAACTTTGAAAGAATGAACTGAAGTGACAATGAAAGGCATTTAATTGCATCATCTTGTAGGGTTTTGGGCTCAGCCCTTCCTCGACAATGATAAATCGAAGGAGTATGATGAGAGAAAAGTTTTGAACCCGACCGCTACTTTGATTTCATTGTGTTGACGTACTGATAATATACTCTATAACAACTCTTACCACTGCGAGCAGTTTGATTTCCGATGCAGCTTCGACGAAATATCGAAGTAAATTTAAAAAATGCAATTCATTACCTCGAGTAGCCCTTGGAGGAGAAGTCGCGTGTTATTCTCACGAATAAAAATTCAAATTTTAATATTATTGGTCCATCGTATTTGAGTAATGATGTGCCGATTATTGTGCAGCTATCCCTAATTCTTCAGTAATTTGTTTTTGAAGTATGAAGTTTTTGAAGCAAAACAAATAAAATGTAATACAATCACGTAAGTAAAATGGGTTTCCCAGTAATAAGATTTTATTTGTTCGTAAAAAGGTTATGATTAAATTAAAAGGATCTCAGACGTATCTGTTATTTTCATTGAAAATCTGTAAAATTCCAATACTCAGCAAAATGGAAGCCGCTTATATTGAAGTAAAGGGTTCATATGCAATCGGAAAATCGGAAAAATGTTATCGGGAGGGAGGACGGAGTGAGCGCCGTTGCTCAGCGTGAGTGGATGATGCTGGGTCAAAGGGAGAGAGGGAGCTAAAGAGGAGTTGGGGGAAGATCAGGATGGTGATCGGGGTCGGAGGTGGGGCAGAAGTATAGGTGGGGCGAAAGCGGGGTTTGGGCAGGGTGGAAGTGTAGGCGGAGCGGGAGCGGGCGGAGGGGGACGGATGCGAAGCGGAGGCGGGGGTGAGTCGTAGCAGAATCGGGGCGCAGGTGGAGATGTAGGCGGAACGGAGGTGCAGGCGGGGCGGAGGTGTAGGCGGAGAGGAGGTGTAGGCGGGGTGGAGGTGTAGGCGGGGCGAAGGTGTAGGCGGAGCGGAGATGTAGGCGGGGCAGCGATGTAGGCGGCGCGGAGGTGTATGCGGGGTGGAGGTGTAGGCGGGGCGGAGGTGTAGGCGGAGCGGAGGTGTAGGCGGAGCGGATGTGTAGGCGGGGCGGAGGTGTAGGCGGGGCGGAGGTGTAGGCGGGGCGGAGGTGTAGGCGGAGCGCTGTAGACGAGATGCTGACGGGGCGGGGTCAGCGGGCCTCGCGGGGCAGCAGGTGGAGGGCTTCGTGCAGAAGGCGTTGGCAATGCGACGAGATAGTCCGACGCAGCGAGAGAGGCGGGGCCCCAGTAACTGACAACCGCATTACTAATGACGTCATTGTGCGCTGACGAGGCTTATAGAGGTGGCAGAGGTCGGAGCAGCGTGGCAGCGGGACCACGAGGGCGAGGTGAGGTGTTGGGAGGGGCGCTGTTGCCAACGCAGTAATATAGGGTAGGGGGCACGAGACTAGGAGCAATGGGGGCGCCGGGAACTTCTGGGTGGAGAAGTAGACAACGCAAGTGACGAGGATCTTGGGGTTTGGGGAGTTTCTGGGCTTCGGAAGGATGGGGACGTCGGGAGAACACAGGGTTGATGGTAATGGGAATAGCTACAGAGTATTGGGGTGGTGTTGATGGTGGTGGTGGTGGTGGAGGTGGGAATGGGGTGATGGAAATGGAGTGATGGAAATGGGGTGGTGGAAGTGGGGTGGTGGAAGTGGGGTGGTGGAAGTGGGGTGGTGGAAGTGGAGTGGTGAAAATGGGGTGGTGGAATTGGGGAGACTTGGGGGTGGTGGATATGATAGGGCGGTGATAAAAAAGTGTTGATGACGCGGCGGATGTGAAAGTGTTGTAGGAGGATTGTCTTGAAGGGATTTTAGTGGTGCAAGTGAGGTGGGAGTGTTGGGGTGGTGTTGATGATGGTGGTAGTGGAGGTGGAAATGGGGTGGTGGAAGTGGGGGGTGGATGTGGGGTGATGGAAGTGGGGTGGTGGAAGTGGGCGGGTGGAAGTGGAGGGTGGAAGTGGAGAGTGGAAGTGGGGTGGAAATGGTGGTGGAAGTGGGGTGGAAATGGGGGATGGGAGTGGGGGTAGAAGTGGGGGTAGAAGTGGGGGTGGAAGTGGTGGTAGATGTGGGGGGGTGGAAGTGGGGTGGTGGATGTGGGAAGAAACGGTGAGTGATCAGCGAGGACGGAGAAAGCAAGGGGCGACCGGTACTTGGGCAGAAGGTGTTAATCGAGGCGGGGATAGTGAGCACGGCGGGGGCGGGGGCGATGGCTGGGGCGGGGGCGGAAGCGGGGGCGGCGGGCGCTGTCACGCGCGCAACGCCTACGAAATGAAATTCTCGGCGGCGGTGGCGGCGGCGCGGCATGTGCGAACACGCTCGTAACACGCGCGGATGATTATGCAAAGCGCCGGAGCGCCCACCGGCCGTTCATTAATTGCGTATTAAAATCAAATTAGTTTCAACGCTCCTTCCGCGTGGACGCTCGTTTTATTTTCCCTCTATTTAGAGCGGCTGCCCTGCTCGAGCGGCGACGCGGCCATCCTTCACCGGGAGCGAGCGGTGAAACGCCGCCTGCAGCCTCGAGCGCTCGATTCTTTGCACCTGGTAATCGTTACATGCTGCTAAGACCCTTTCATCGCCGTTTAAATCCCTGTTCGGAACTTCGGGTAATTGATAAGAGATCAGCAAGCGGCACCGCTGATGGGGTTACGGAGGAATTTTCTAATATATTTACAAATACTTCGATAAATTCTTGGGTAAATTTCGAGGGGATGCGAAGCGTAAATTCGAAACGTGCAAATGTGACGTGTTTTAATAAATGTTTATCTCTTAAATGTTATCAAGAAAGCAGTTATAAGCGCATACGATGCAATGTACTGTAAATTGGATGGCTAAAAAGCATTTTTTTGGTATTAAGAATTTTCACAGCCCTGTTGTATTTACTTTTCTGGTATAAAGGTACGTTCATAAACGCAATATTCGTATCAAATTAATATCGGCAATTAATATATATTCAGTTACAGAAATTTGAATGCATGTTGTTTGCCACAATGATTGGCAAAACAGTTTGTTTCCAATGTTATTAATGCTTGAACGTTATCAGTAGCTTGTAGTATTCTCAGAGAAGCAATATTATACCGAAAACTGTTTAAAAAGAAGAGGCTTTTTTGAAAAAAGACTTTAATTGACAAAACGTAGGGAATTTCTTTTTTAATTTAAATGTGGACAGCTGATGTGTAAGAACGAAATTGCCTCTCATTCGGCATCACGAACAACAATCAGCTCGCACCAACACCGGTCGACCACATGCAACACCCCTTCGCTGCCGATTACATCCGACTCGGCATCATGGTATTTGCTTATTCCATCCGCGAATCGCGACATCGGTCGACCCCATCAACACTAGATGGCTATATCGGTCGACAATGAAATAGTGCATCACAACAGTCCCACCACATCCAACAGAGCATTGTGACATCGGCCGAACCTATCGAACTCCGCATCGCGACATCGGCAGACCACATCCAACACCACTTCGCATCATCGGTCGAACACACAACTCCGCATCATGACACAGGCCGACCCCATCCAACACCGCACGGCGACATTGGCCGACCACATCCAACTTCATAACGCGACATTGGCCTAGCATATCCAACACAACATCGCCATATCGACCAACCACATCCAAAACAGCATCGCGACATCGACCGACCACATCCAAAATAGCATCGCAACATCAGCCGACGACATCTCACGCAGCATCGCAACATCGTCCGGCCACATCCAAAACAGCATCGCGACATCGTCCGACCACATCCAAAACAGTATCGCGACATCGACCGACCACATCCAAAACAGCATCACGACATCGACTAACCACATCCAAAACAGCATCGCGACATCGACCGACCACATCCAAAATAGCATCACAACATCAGCCGACGACATCTCACGCAGCATCGCAACATCGTCCGGCCACATCCAAAACAGCATCGCGACATCGTCCGACCACATCCAAAACAGTATCGCGACATCGACCGACCACATCCAAAACAGCATCACGACATCGGCTAACCACATCCAAAACAGCATCGCGACATCGACCGACCACATCCAAAATAGCATCGCAACATCAGCCGACGACATCTCACGCAGCATCGCAACATCGTCCGGTCACATCCAAAACAGCATCGCGACATCGTCCGACCACATCCAAAACAGCATCGCGACATCGTTCGATTCCAGGCCTCTCCGCGCTTCGCCGGGCGGCACGGGCCACCCGCAGTGGTGCAGAGCGGCAATGGCTCACCGGCGTACGAGTCCCGCGCAGTGGGTGGGGCGGGGCGGGGGCGGGGGCGGGGCAGGTGCGAAGCGCGCGGGGCTAAGCGGCCGATGCACGCTCTGAGCGCGTCACGCATCGCCCAGCACGGTAATCGCCATCGCCGCCGCCGCCGCCGCCGCCGCCGCAGAGCACGGCCGACCGGGCCGCGTGCGCGGGGCGGAGATTAATTTTCGGCCGTTGGCGCTCGCACCGCTCACGCCGCGTCGACGCCATCGCACGTCGGCATCCCCGCGCCGGTTGAATGGCTGCGCGCGATTTGCGGGTCTTGCGTTGGAGGAAGCGGCTGGGGCGGACGTATTTCCTCGATCACAATGGGACACTGTTTTCAGTCTCCGTACGTTAAACTTACTCATGAGTAGAGACCGGATTTTTATGTAACTAGCTGGTACCCGGCGTGTTGCTGCCGCAGAAGAAATAATTGAGGAAATATTCCTCTCCCTCCTCTCTTCCCCCTCTCTTTTTCCTCCTCTCTCATTTTCCCCATTCTCTCTCTTTTCCATCTGTTTCTTTTCCCCCTCTGTGTCTCTTTTCCCTCTCTGTGTCTCTTCTTCCCCCACTCTCTGACTCTTTTCCCGCTCTCTCATTCCCCCCTCTCTCTATTCCACCTCTCTCTTTCGCCCTCTCTATTCCCCTCGCCGTATTTTCCCTCTCTTTCATTATTTTCCGTCTCTCTATTTTCCTTCTCTTTCACTATTTTCCCATTCTTTCTCTATTTCCTTCTCTCTTTTTTCCTTTATTTATTTTCCCTTTCTTTCTCTATTTCCTTATCTCTTATTTTTCATCTCTCTCTCTCTCTCTCTCTCTCTCTCTCTTCCCTGTCTCTTTTTCACTTTCCTGTCATCAACTTGCGCCGCCTGCTCCTTGTGTTTTCCTCGACCTCGCCACAAAGCACACGGCAACGCCCAGCAACAATGAAGCTCACGTGGATTGGGAATTGCATTTAACTGAAACTCTTGTGCTCTAGCGCCATCTAGTGGAGTTACAATAATTATACTATGTCTGTGTTCTTCCCGCAAGTGCAAGCAATATGTTGACACATTTTTATCGCAATTGGATGCTGATGCGGCAACGCATTAAGCACTAACCAACAAACATTGATTTTTATATATTAGATTAATTTTCTGTATATTTTTTCTAGCTTATGAAGAACCCCGCATTGCCGGGGTATTTATCATAATTTTGTATTAAACAGAAAGTGAAATTCCATCTACTCCCGCCCTGTGGCAGAGCCTACTCCTATCTATTCTACTGTATATTCCCTCCGCGCTATCACGCCTCTCTGCCTTGCTCCAGTTTGGGAAAACCCTTCTACATACTACAGCATTTCTCACTAAAAATATTTAAATTTTAGTCATATTGGGGTTCCAGCCCCCAAATTCCTTTCTCTTTTAAAACTGAAAATAATAAACAAATCTAAAGTAAAAAATTAAATGCATGTACTTACGTTATTCTGTTTGTGGAATTTTATGTATTATATACCAAAACATACTATAACTTGACACATTATAAAACTTTCATATTTTTTCCTTCTCGCGTATTTATATAGAAAAAGTTGAAATTGATCTTGCCGCATCAATCGACAGTTAGAAATAATTAAAGTAATTTTAATTGAATTCTAGTACCTGTTTTAGGATCCTTGATAAATTATGGCTGACCAAAAGGAGCCATTAACCACTTATGCGATTATAATATCTCCAAAAATCCGAGATCACACTGAATCCCGGCTTGACAATACTTTTTCTCTTATTTAAAATAACAACCTTCAAAACCAGCGTTGTCACACATTAAATTCCTCCAAATACCCATTTACCAATACTATTTTACTTTAATTGTACTGCCGTTTTACTAAAAACTGTATGATGCTAAACTGTCATCAATTTAACCGTTCCTTCAGCACCCAAAGGTTCTCTCTACTATCCCACTCTCTTCTATATTAAAACATTCTCTGAAGCATGTATTTATTCCTCCATCAGTTTCAGAATAACTCGTAAATCTCACTGTCGCTCGCCTAACCTGCAAATTCGTCATAATTATGCTTAATTTACTACAATTAAACCTTATATACCTTTGCATATATACCTTTTTACGGCAATGTTAACCCACATTCATCAGAAAATGATATCTTTCATTTAGTCTCTTGTACACTTAATGCACTCACGTCTACACGCAATTAAAATCAATATTCAAGTTACTTTTCTAAAAAAAGCGAAAAAAACTATTACTATTACACTAAAACAAATATTTATGGTTAGACAACTGACTGTGAAAAATAAACAAACAGTCCTCTAAATACACAATCCTTTACATTGATGAAAACAGTAGAAGATCTCAGACCTCATCCTCTGGTGGCGCGCAGCTAAACTACTGACATTGATCCACTATTGAATCTGTGATGTAAAAACAGGCGAAAAATATCCGGAAAAGTAATTATTTTGTGAATATGGTAAGGTTTGCGATTGTAAATCATAGCCAATGTTACTCCAGACCTGCAAGGAAGCTAATACAAAAGTTCCATCAGTATTGGTTCAGTAGATTCAGAGATTATCGCGCTGTAAGTCAGTGCAGTTCTGTCTTTATATATTAGTATAGATATAGATATAGATAGATATAGAAGATAGAGATTACATATTTTTTGTCTTTCTACTTATCGTTTTAAAAATACTTGTAGTTCATTTACAGTTGAAATTGATTTTCTATAACTCGGGAACAAACATTTTTCAAATATTTTTATTTTTTTTTCTAAAATAATTATTTTCTAAATTCATTTTTTCGTTGTTTTTTTTAATTCTGACCCTCAAGAAAATGTGCGCAGATAAATTTTTCCCCACACGTCATATACAGTTTTTACTGTTTTTTGACAAATAAATAAATAAAAATTATAATCTTGGCGAATCGTCGCTTTTCTAACACAATATCAAAATTTTTCATTACATATTTTTATATATTTAGCACTTTATTATATATTTTGCCATTTTCACGAAATATTCTTTTTATTATATCAATTTGCTTCCATTATATTACGTACTCTTTTCATGAAAATGAATATTTTCAAAACAACAATTTTTCATACATTATTACTGCATGCTGTTTACTCGAGGTATGCTACATGATGACGCGGTCGAGTGTTCACACAGTCCGGCGCACCTGCTGTTCCGCATCATGATATTGGCCGCAGATTGACAGTGTAGAGAGAAGTGTGCGCGAGTGACTGATATCAGTTTCACCTTAGGTGTGAAAAATGGCTCTGACGCCACGTTTTGTGACCTCCAACCTAAATTTCCAAACGTATGTATTATATTTAAAATTTCCTCAGGAATATTTATATAAATATAATTTCGTACTATGTAAATTTTTGTTTTATAATTAGCGTATTTTAAAATTACATATTATATCGATTTTACATTTTTATTATATATTCTTATGATTTTCATTACATATTTATGTACATATTTTCACCTTTCATGCTACATATTTTTGCGGTCACTACTCATGAGGTCTCCTTGTACATCTTGCTTTGGAACAATCGAGTAGATTTTCGAGTCGTACTTGATTTTCTCGACTGGTTTTATATTTTATCTATTCAGTGGAACCACTGACATTCTCTAACATAAAATTCGGGCGCTATCCCGGGCCTGCAGTGTTGAATGGCTGTGCGCGCTTTGCAGGTCATACGTTGGAGGAAGCGGCTGGGCGGACATGTTTCCACACGTACGTCGATCATAATGGGGCACTGTTTTAATTTCATCACTACGATGTCTACATACAACCGTTGCCAAATCCAAAGTGGGAGTTCGTCGACTCTGGAACAAAATATGTTTTTATTGGTGATTTGCACTCCCGACCTTCGCCACAGAGCGAGATTGATGAACACGGCACAGTCGTCGTAATCCGGGTCTCTTAATAAACTTAAGTTGAGGAAGATGACCCCCATTATTTCATCCTTGAATAACACCTCATCAACATTCCCACAATTATTTGTGATTAGTTGTTGGCCGCTTTCCAAATAAAAGAAATGAAGAAATAATGGCTAAGACAACGCCTCTAATTCTTTAAACTGGAACAACATCCGTGCGGCAAAGAACATATTTTACTTTGGAGATAATTTTTTGCCAGGGAAAAATATTTTTTACTCAATGTAATTGTTTTGATCAACATTTGAAATGCGCAAGGATCACAAATTTTAGTTTCAGGTGGCGGTTTTCGGCTCATTTTTTTTTTCAGTTTTTGGGTGAAAACGTAGGTTTTTACATTCAAGCGGCGGCACTTTCCCTTTACCCCTCCGTAGTGGAGCGGCAAAACTCCAGCTCTTCACAAAAGGAGGTTCAATCAATAAAGTGATTTCAGTGGAAATCTCATTTTTGTGGAAAGTATCATTTATTCAATTTCGTTATGAATGTATAATAGAATAAAACATAAGCCCCATAAAAGAATGTATTCTTTACTCCGTACGTTAAGCTCATACTCATGAGGTCTCCTTCTCCTCATCGAACTAGGCCTCGTGCATCTTGCTTTGGAACCGTCGAGCCGATTTTCGAGTCGTACTTGATTTTCTCCACTGGTTTTATATTTCAACTATTCAGTCGAACCACTGACATTCTCTGACATAAAATTCTGGCCTACTTTCTTTATGTTGGTCTTCCCCAGCCGTCTGAAAAGCATATCACGTTACTCGGAGCACAACGCGGTGTTTCACGAAACCGTACCCGCGTTTTGCAAAAGAAACCATAGGACTTGAGAGTTTGTTCAGCAAATTCTGTCTTTACAAAAACAAATTATGTACTTTGCGAATTTTGAGTGACTGATGGAAGAACATTTTTTAATTAATTTTGTTCCAACATGAAGAGAAGAACTAGGGAATGTTTCGTAATTTAACATATTATTTATAAGTTCATTTCTATCCCTTTGCGAAAAGTTTTACAATTTTCTTGAGTATGTAAAGAATGTCTAGATGTTATAAATTATTATCATTATGTTGCGTTGTCATTAATATACCATTATTCGAGCTTATCGGTATATAAATTTCATTTGTCAAGGCTACAATGCAAAAATACAAGGATATATACAGATATTGTTTATGTGCACTGAGAATAAAATACAAACACTTTGTACAATTTTATTGTTTGCTATGCTGTCTGGCTAGGTATGGCGAAGTAAGATTTTCATTATTATGAATGAATGAATCATTCTAAGAAAACCGTATACCGTCTTCTTTATGAAAGGTCCCTCAGGTGGCTCAAAGAACTTTTCGTGGTGCGATCCCGGATTCGATTCGCCGTAGGGACAAAAATAGAGCTGTAGCTTTTCATTAGAATCTTCTCCGTTTCTGTAGCAGTGTGATGAATGAAAATCTCTCGTAGATTGTTAGTAACGGGAATACGTCATGCTCGTCATGACCTTACTCCCAAGCGTTGACAACAAATAAATATATTTTTTTAAATAATAAGAAACGGGACCCAGGTCTGCGAACACCGCAATTAATCAGTCTCTAAAATGCCAAATACAAACTTTCTTCATTAAAAGTGTTTTACTTTTTCATTTCTATGTAACGTCTAGATAATCCCAGAATGATTACAATGACGTAAGCAAACGTCTGATTTCTGTATTCAAGTTGTCGGAAACGGAAACCCGTTCCGTAACTTTAGCGTCACCGTTGCCAATTAGCGCCACCCTTGTCCATGCGCTTGCAGATGCAGTAGCGTCGCATCGCTGCTACCGCCCGGAGAGCGCAGTCGCCGGCCGTTTGTTTCCGCGCAAGTTGTCCGACGCTGTATCACAGCACGGCGCATCGCGCTTCGCTCCGGACACTGCAGTGGGTGCGTTGGAGAGCACCCGCCCCGCCCCGCTCCGCCCCTCTCCGCCCCGCCCCGTTCCTCCCTACCCAGGCCCGCTCAGCTGTACCACGCCCTCCCCGCCCTGCCACACTCTTCCCCTCCCCTCTCCGCCTTCCTCCAACCCGCCCCATCCTGCTCCACCTCGCCCCGCCTCTACTAGCTCTGTCCCGTTCCACTCGCCCTGCCCCTCCTCGCTTCGTCCGGCTCCATTTCGCCCCGTCCCTCCCCGCTGCTCGATCCATCCTGCTCCACCCCGTCGCGCTCCTCCACCCTACGACCCGTACCACTTTACCCTGCTCCTCCTCGCTCTCTCCCGCTCCATCTCTCCCCCGCTCCTCCTCTCTCCATTCTGCTCCATCTCGCCCCGCTCCTCGCTCCGTTCTTCTCCATCTCGACCCGCTCCTCCTCGCTCCGACCTTCTCCATCTCGCCTCGCTCCCCCTCGCTCCGTCCCGCTCCTCCTCGCCTCGCCACTGCTAGCTCTGTCCCGCTCCACCCCGCCGCGCCGCCGCCGCAGCCGTCGCCGCGTGGAGCGGAGCGGGCAGAGGACGGGCGGGGAAGGGAGGGCGCGTGGTGAGGAGGCGGCGAGGCGGGGCGGGGAGGAGGGACCGCAGGGAAATACATCACGCGGTGCGACAGGAACAGGTATCCGGCGTTGCTGCGGCGGCGGCGGCGAGGGCGCACAGTGGTTCAGGAAGACCGCGGCGCGGGAAGAATCTAATACCAGGCGCGCCTTTTGCTGTGGAAAAATGGAATGCGTCTCACTGTACGTAGCACACACCGTCGCCTACACGCACATAAGTGAAGTGGGTATTCTAAAAAAAATATGTAGTACCACAAACGTAAACATCGCTGTAAAAGTACTTTAAATCGTAAATATATCGTAGTAATAATCGATAAATTTGATTCTACATTGCACATTAAACACGCAATAAAACCAGACACGAGACTTAGGTCGATGGTTCCACATTTAAGCCTTAAATTTTGATTATGAAACTACGGTGAACCAGAAATGAGTCTTTTAAAATCTCTTAAATAAAAACTAATTTTGATTCTGCTGCATATCAAAACAAAATCTATAGATGTTCAATGGACGAATATTCTACACATTGAACACCATATTTGATTTTGGCAAAACAAGGGGGCATCCATATTTAACTTATTGGCGTACGTACGAAAAAAAACGCTTTATCTACAGTTGTTAAACTCCCATTTTCACATAGTGGTACTTCAAGGTTACGAGCTGGATGCAAAGGAGGACACTGCCACCCAATCGGAAGCATCGTTGCGACTTGAACTTTTGGTATTGGAGCTCCCGATTGGATGAAAATATTCCCCTCTCCTTCTAGCGCGTGACCTTGAAGTGCCTGTTTAATTGATAGATTAGTAATTGCGGGCGCATAAAACTGCTTAGGTCATTGGTGTCGAAGGCTTCCGCGGCCAGAGTCATGATCTAGGCTGTCCGGGTGACGCCGCGTCGAAGGCTGAGGTGCCGACGTTTTCGACCGACATGTCGCGGTCCTCTTCAGGGCTGTAATGCAATGTATGTTTTGCTTAGGTCATTCATACCGTAAGTATAGTTCATGGTTTTTTCCTCGGTGATATTCCCAAGCTGGATGGCGAATTCCGGCTTCGACCTACTACGTATCGACTAGCGGGTTTCCCTAAACAGGTATCTCCCACCAGCGGGACACCGTCTTATCTGCGACAAGCTCTAACACAAAGCATCCGACTGGTCTCCCGGCATGAGTGGAAATGTACTGCATGTAAGTGTGTCACTATATTTAAATCGGAGTATAAGTGAAAGGAATTTTTCAGAAAGTTTCTTGGCCATATTTTTGACGAACACATTTTTGCAAGTATTTCATTTATTACATCTTTATTGTAATTTTCGCAACGTTTCGAGGCTCACATTTGCCTCATCATCAAGCCAAAACACAATACAGAGGTGTGCAAATTATTAGACTAAAGACGTAGAGTTTGAATTTATGAATTTATTTTCATATAAAGGAATTATTTTTTAATTCAGTGAACATTTCTTTTTTATTTACGACCATTCTGATCCTCTTTGACATTTTTCTTTCAACTTTAACATCAGACCTTCAATCTTACTTTTTTTTAGCTTCTTTTTAACTATTGCCCAAATATTTTCAATTGGGTTAATATCTGGACTGTTAGCTGGCCATTGCAGCACAGATTGTTCAAATTGTTCAATGGCGGCAATTGAGACACTGTCCAGACTGTGGAGTAAACAAATTAAATAACAGTTGTACCAACATCAGTTGTTCATGAAACACAAACAATAAATTAGCAGGACGTCACTATGTATAGTTTTAAAAACAATAAGAGTGCTGATAGTTTTATTTATAATTTCTACGACGAGTTTAACTTGAATTTATGGAAAAAATCTTTAGTTCAATAATTTGCACACCTCTGCACATTCATTAATTACATTACATTTTTTTAGTTCATTTTATTTAAAGTCCCATCAATGACAAGGTTATTAGCGACTGGAAATATGCATATACTATAATTAATACAGAATTGAATAACGTGGTGAAAATACAATTTAAACAAGAGTGAAACAGTAATTTACAAATGACAGACTTATAAATCGTCATACACTTGTAATAATTTACATAATGCTTATGATTTTCTTGAAAGTCACTGGAGTATAAAATATTTTCAAGATCAGTCTGTAGGATTGATTGGCGTTCACTGATAAATTTTGTACATGACTGAAGAATATGACAATTGACAGTTCTATCCTCACGGGGTAAAAGTTCTTAAGTGAATTTTTGTCTAAATTGGGTTAAGTACTGAAACTACAAGTTAAGTATCTACATTGTATTTTAGTAAAATGACCAAATTCAGGTGTTGCCTCCTTAATGAGAAGAAAGCGTTGGGAAATAGCGTCGAGGATAGGAAAAAGCTTTGGCTCAATAATCTATCCCTTGTTTTCTCCAAACGAAGATTTTTGACTTACGACCTTTTACCCCGTGACCACAGAGTTGTTTGTTGCATTACATTTTGTTACAGCGCATAAAAATTCTTTCCCCATTTCGTTCCTCCTGCACCACTGTGCGGCGGTGGCGGCGGCGGCGGCGTCGGCGGCGGGCGCGGCGTGTCCGCCCGAGATGGAAACGATTGCGGCGCGGGCGCGCCCGCTCTCGCCCCGACACGTGTTAGGAGGCGGCGACGATACCGCGCCTCCGCCTCCACCGCCGTCGCCTCCGCCGGCAACGCCGCCCTGCGCGCGCCGCGCCGCGGCGTCGGTCGTCGCTTCTAGAGTTACTCCGCCGCCCTCCACGGCCAACGCGCTGGCCGCGGGGCACGCAGCCGAGCAACCGGGTAGGTGGCTGGACACGAGCACCGCCAAAGCTTGCTCACCGCATCAACTCTCTGGTCACGGGGTAAAAAGTTTTTAAGTCACATTTTGGCGAAATTGGGTTAAGTACTGAAACACGTTAAGTATCTATATACTTAATTTAGCAAAACGACCCGAATTCAAATGTTGCCACCTTAACGAGAAAAGAGCGTTGGGAAATAACGTTGAGGATAGGAAAATGCGTTCGCTCAATAATCTAACCTTTGTTTTTCTCCAAACTTAAAATTTTTTGACTTAAGAATTGGTACCCCGTGACCATAGAACTGATGTCAGTGCAGTGCCTCTGATCGGGATGTCCTAGGTTCGGGTCCCGACGGTGGCAGGATTGTCGACACAAGCTAGATAGCTAGATCGGGTTTTGTCGCTGTCTGGAGAATTGTAGCGGTAGGCTGCTCCGAACGGTAGTTTTCCGTGGTTTCTCCGATTAACTGTAGGCGAAATCTCTTCCTCTTCCTTGTCCTTTCCTTGCCGCTTACTTACACATACTCACCATCACATATAACTGCGGGAGACCAGTTGGGAGCTGTTAGATTGTCCCGGCTGGGGAGGTGCCCCACAGGTATGAGATACCTGGTTACGGAAGATCCCGCAAACCTACATAGGTCGGCGCCGGATCTCGACATCCGACGTGGGGAAGTCACTGGCACCTCCCGCGTTAAAAATCATGGATTAAACTAATGGAAGTAATGACCTTATCAGTTGACGCGCCTGAAATCATCAATCTATCGATCAACGAGCAACTCCGGCTCGTAAGCCTGGATTGCGAACGGCCCGAGTTAGCTCAGGGCAACAACAGTTACCACTACAGCGTCAGCGACTGTCATAACAAGTCAGTTATTATCGTTCAACATCGAAGTATAAATAACTTTTAATATTTTCATTTTAGTTTCGATGTAGAATTCGTTATTTATTACGCGAACCACTAAGTATATTCTATCCCTAACTATTCAGCAACATTCACCGAATTGTAGGCAACTGAAGCGGTTTCCTTCGCCTCGATCCTATTTTCAAGCCATTGTATCCATGCATCTGCAAACCTCAAGCGAAACACCACTGTAGAGTTAAATTACCCTCTAGCCTTCGTGTGAGCACCGCTGGGACATATTGAAGTAAACTAACTGCGAGAGGACGTGTTCGACGCAGAGGCCCCGACGCGCTCTGCAGCCGTCTTTGTGCCCCTTCGAGCGCTTCCACGCTGTCGATATATAGGATGCAGCTTCCATTGCTGTACTGACGCCGCTGCATTCACACTGGCACCCATTGCTCCTTCACGGCTGCTGCCTGCTTCCGTTGCTGGCAACCCTTGTCCTCTATTCTCGACTCTCCCGTCCCATACTCCATTGTGCACTACGCAATGTCGTGCTACCTATGCCATTTCTGCACATGCCACAACCGTCTCAACCGCTTTGTGCACAGCATCTGTCAATTCTTTGCGCCGATCCATCGCATTTGTCTCGGCGGTGTCTAGCCGATGATATCGCTTTTTGATGATATCATTTTTTTAGTGTGGTCTGTTCTGGATCTATTCCGTATATTTCCACTCTTCTCCAACGAAACTTCCACAATATTTTTTTCATCTTTCGTGTCGCTCAGAATTCTTGAAGCGTGGAATATTCTCATACATCTGTTTCTTTGGTTTGTTTTCTTTTGACTTGTTAAACAGAGAATTCGTATGAAGAGTAAAGAAAATAAACAATGCAAGCAACTTAAATACAAAGCACCGCTTATTCGAGCTGAAAATGGAGCTTCATGCGGTTTCACTATTTGAAAGAAATACTATTGAAACACATTGACTAGCTCACTCGTTCTCTTTTCCGTGCAATTAAACGGAGGAATTCGAGTCTGGCCCCTCTTACTATAACACATTCAAATGTATCATTTTTCGGGAAACAGAATATTGACATATGATTATGGTATATGAGAAGTTTCACAATAGACTATAGAAATTACACAATATACTACAGAAGTAATTTTTTTCCAGGTGCTACAGCGCGAACTGAAAATTTCAATATCTTTTCCTTATAAAGTCAATTATTTTCAATTGTTGCTTCGTACATTTTTCATTAGTAATTTCTCTAAACCCTTCTCCAGAGTTCGTGTTCTCTCCGTACTTGATTCTGCATTGGCCTCTGTCTCTAAGTGTAAATATCGTAATACAGTGTTGACACCGTTCAATGCCTCTTGCACTGTTCGACACCGTCTCACTATACAAAGGCCCTTTTCCGCGACTAATAACATACGACATGGTTAATTTCCAGGACGTTGCATTTCCTAAGTTTACGATGGCCGAGGTTCAGTTTCGTTATAACCGAATCGTATTATGTTTATTTGTAGTGTAAGTGAAACGGGACCAATTACTTAAGTTCACTATAACCGAGGGTTCACTATATTATATAATATTTATTATTTCCTGCTAATGAGCTTTCGCTCTGTGGCAGGGTTTATACAGATCATTTAAAGACATACAAAGACAAATATCCGAGTTCACTACAACCGGAGTCGACTGTGTATCGCCAGAATGAACCGCCACGCGCCCGCCCGCCCGAAGCGAGCATCGCGGCAGGGCCTTTCAACTCCCATATAACAGGGTGGAGACAATGGCGCCCTCTCCTGCAGCACCTTCTTACAGGAACTGAAATACGATGACGATACTTCAAACGTGCGTGGCTGCTGCGTAGGTTCGCGAGACACAAGCAGGCTCGTCATGTTACAAAAGATAGCGTCGATGTTTGCGCTTTCTTGTTTGTATACAGGTTGTTCGGAGAGGTAACGTCGAAACTTCGAAAATAAGCTCTTAAGACAATTCTAAGCGTATTTTGTCTTATAAACTACGTGGATATTCCGAACGGTTGAGCCGCAATAAGCACTCAAAAGTTGGTTTGAAAATTTCATTTATAGGCAAAAAATTGTATTGTAGAAGCATAGAAACACTCCAGGAACATATAAGTTGTTTATTATTTACAAAAGAAATGAATATATTTGTTAAGAAAGAAAAATTAAGCGAGAAATAAAAAAGCACCCAATTTACAGGACTGCTATCTTATTTCTCGCTTAATTTTCTGTCTGAGCAAATATATTAACTTCTTTTCTAAATAATAAACAATTTACATGTTTCTGGAGTGTTTCTATGCTTCCATAATGCAAATTTTTGCCTAGACGTCATTTTTGCAAACCAACTTTTGAGTGCTCATTGCGGCTCAACTATTCGGAATATCCACGTAGTTTATTAGACAAAATATGCTTAGAATTGTCTTAAGAGATTATTTTCGAAGTTTCGACGTTTCCTGCCCGGACAACCTGTATATTAAGAATAATTGAGCACTTAGAAGACACTTCTCGTATTTCTCAGAAATCAGCCAATTTTTATGTGCGGAAGTTGGCGACCCTAGTCTGCAGCTGTACCCGGCGACACTAGCGCCTCCTATAGTAGCACCCTCCAGCTTTGTCTCCGGTTTTGATGGAGAGTTGCAAGGCCCTGCATCGCGGCTCGGCCGCGTAGTTTCCGCGCGTCGCGTTGGCGGCGCTCCGTCTGCCGCCAGCCGCATTCCTCGCCGCAGCTGCTGCTCGCGCCTTTCTTCCAGCGCGTGCGCATGCGCGAAATGGAGAGTTTGCGGGCGGGCGAGCGCATGAAAAATGCATGCGCCTCGTTTTCGCCCACCGTCCGAAATAAAGCAGAAAGGGCGGCGGGGGGTGCGGAGGATCTGGTGAGTGGGTGGGTAGGTAGAGTGGATGGAATCGGTGGAGTGGGTGGATAGGTGAATACGTAGGTGGGTGGGTGAGTTATTCGAGTGTCCGAGCGCCCTGAATTGCAACGGTCATTAGTCCCGATAGCGAAGGGCGTATTTTTATCACAGTAGATGGCAGTATTCTTTCCCCGCTGCATGGTGAGATTCGGTCTCTACCTTTACGTCAGCTTGTGGGGTTTTCTGCATCCTGATATCTCCCACCAGCGGGGCACCGCCCCAACCCAGATAAGCTAGACGTTAGTCTAAGCCTGACTAGTCTCCCGGCATGTGTGGTAGTGTACTGCATGTAACTGGGAGAATGTGTAAATAAGGAACGATGATTGGAGACGGAAGAGGAAGGAAAGACCTCATGCGGTCCGTAGCCCGTTTGTTCGGGTATTTGCCTATTATTGATCAGAGAAACTACGAAAAATTACCGATTAGAGCAGCCGGCCGCTAGAATTCCCCTCCAGACAGCGACTGAATTCGAGCTAGCTATGTAGCTAGTGTGGAAAATCCTTCCACTGTCGGGACTCAAACCCAAGGACCTCCCGTTCAGAGGGGTAGCGGAGGCGACGGCGACGGAGCGAGGGGTTGAGTGAGGGGGGTTGGTGGGTGAGTGGGTGGGTGGGCACTGCCCTGGGCACAGGACAAAGAAACGGCGGGCCGCGCGCCGCGCACGACCGTTGATGGAATCGCGCGAGCCATTGCGCAGCCGCAGCCATTTGCAGACACAGCGCAGCCACAATTGGTATTATGACGCGTCATGCAAATGCGCGAAGTGATGTTTTGAAACGACAAGAGAGGAAGAGCATTGCTTGCCTCCGAACTGGGACTTTTTCAGATTTCTTAATAATTAATTCTAATTTCGTTAGCATTAAATTTATTTATTATTTATTCACTTTCGTATTTACTCAGTCACAAGATTTATAAATAATCCTTTTCAATAATTTACTCTGAATACTTTTAAGATTATTTTAACGTACCAAATAAGTGTTAATCCATTTTATTTCAACGTTTCTGTATGAGGTATTTGATGTTTTAATATATTCCGTAAGAATGTGCATATAGAAAACCCACCAGTAAATAAATAAATTAAATGTCACTCACATATCTTTTCTAGACAGCCACTACCAAAAGAGACTCTTTCGGAGCAGGCGTAGCGTGCTGTGAGTTCAATTTTTAGCTAAAAATGAGCTAATGCTAAAACTGAGACGATGCAAAAGTGTTCTGATAAATCTGTTGAAGCAACAAAGAAAACAAAATACTTTCGTCTGACCGCATCAGATAGAGCTGACCATAGTGTATCATTAAGTGATTTGTATACTTGAATTAAAATAAAATGAAGTCATTAAGCTGTCTAAAAATGGGGTCTTCACGTATGCGACGTGATTTCATTTTGCTCGGTGGATTGCACCATTCGGCTTATCGGCCTCGTGTTGCAACCTTTCCTAATCGCAAAACAAAAGGTCACTTTTACCACTCTCATTACGAATAATTATTTCAATACTCATTAATGGAAAGCAGTACTTACTTGAACTGTTTATTGATTGGAAAATGTTGGCGTGTGGCTGAATAGACGTTGACGTACGCGTACCGCAAGGAGGTCATTGCCATATAAATTAATTCAGTGCAGCAAAATAAACAAAACACGGATTCATGAATCAAGATGGCTGCTGTTTGTTTTTAATCCTTGGATTCGGACTAAAATATCATGGTTGCAACTTTCGCGAACTCATTTTAAATGCTTGCTTTGTCTCCTATCGTCGCCTCCTCTGTCAACGTATTCGAATGCTTAAGACTTACTTTCTCTTCTAGCTACGTAAATAACTATAATCATTCGATTGTGTAATAGGACAAAAACTACAACCAGAATATATTTTAGATTTTGGGGAGATATCCACTCAACAACCTTTAAACCTCGTAATTTTTTAAAGGGACATCTCGACATTGCAAAATTCTGTTCAATTGCTACACTCTCCACCATTAATGTATGTTAAAATGCTAAAACCATCGTTAAGAAATAATACAATGTAGGCTAGGACTCACAACAGTTGAATTGATTGATTTACTGATTGATATTTGAGTGGCTTTCTGAACTTTAAGATGTCAACAACAGATCAGAATGTCATAGGTATTACTCGTAATACAATTGAAGACCTCGGGTCAGTTACATGCTATGTTACAATACGTAAGTTCTGAGAAAAAGGAGAGAAAAGATTTAGACATTGCATTCTACACATTGGAATAAAGAACATTAATTTATAAATTACATTGACATCTTTTGGCGAATCTTGGAAATAAATACAGAACATCTAGATACACCTAAGAGTCATCGAAAAACACTAATATATCAATTTCATCAAAAATGTGGCACAGCATATTACTGCCCCAAAGTCTTCAATTCCCATCAATACTATTGTGACTATAATGGGACAAGATACAAAACTCCCTCCGAATGCGCATGCGCGAGGAAGGGTGACTCCCACCATCAACCGCTCACTTCCCCTGAAAATATCGCTCTCTCACTGGCTCTGCGCGCCAGGCGACGCGGCCGGTCGAGGGGAGTGGGTTCTGAACGCCTAGACAGGTTGCTTTGTTCGTGGCCCAACGCGCAGCAGTAAAAGTGTCAGCCATCCAAATCAAAGCAGTTTCAGCTGTCTGTGCACAAACGCTGAATCTTAATATATTAAGTAAGATTCAGTAAAAGAAAGATGTATTGGAAGCATCGCCCCTGGTCCTCAGTCCTGTCCCTTTCGTCTTCGAGTGCTGTGCAGCGTGGCGTCTCTTAGCATATGCCTAATTTCAAGTGAAGTTCACAGGCGTAATATTGTGTATATTTGTTTCTAACACTAGATCAACCGTTTGCAGGTAATATAACCTGAACATCAAGCTCCCTCTTTACCATCCTGATCTCAATTCCATCGATTTAGTTTGGAGTTCCATTAAGAATCATGTTACGAAAGAAAGCATCGGTACCCTTCTATGAGTTAAAGAAAATGTATGCCGAATATTATTTTCTAAATATTGCCCAAATCAATGGGAGAAGTGTTGTGAACACGTTAAGAAAATCGAAGAAGAATATATGAAAACAGACATGTCGACGAAAGCAAAAGTGGACAAAATTATCGTTTCTTTGCGAGGCAGTTCCTCCGAGGGCGACAATGACGTCACACAGCGAAGGCTGCAGTGACATTGCTGACTTATAGCTCCTCCTTGCTGGGGGAGGGCGACGAATCGCGTGCGCGCAGAAGGTTCAGATATTCTGGCACTGTAGCAGCAGTGGTAGAAGCCCGCGAAACTAAGCACCTCCCAAAAGGGAGATTTCAAACTTGTCCCCCTATAGTACTTCATTATACACATAGGTTTTTGTATTTTATATCTGAAAATGTATTATTCTCTGACGTGACGCCATCAGTGGCAACAAATACCTGTGCTCACAACCGTCGATTGTCTTATGTGCCTATTACAGGCACTTCAGTATTGAATTTTTCCAGAGATCAAGCATATTTTTTGATGTCTCAAATATGAGTGTTAGAGTGCTTTTTAAAACAGATTACATATTTCTCGCACGGCGGCAGTCATACAACTGATGTCACGTTGGTTTCTGTTCTAATAGAGCCGCAAATGCATAGAGGTTATCTGTTGTTGTGAACACATTAATTCATCATTTCTTTCACGCGGCAAATAAATATATGTAATTTGATCCGATAACATTTCTTTAAGAAAAAAATAATTGGCAAGCCTGGAACTAAAGTGGTCTACAAACCATTTTGGCTAAAATCCAGATTATGGTAAATTTGATTTGAATAGGTGAGCATCTGTACATACTAAAGTGGTCTGTGTATCATTTGTCGTTGAAGTGACCCATAATGAGAGTACTTTAGTAGTAGTTAGTAGTACAGTAGCCACTTTAGTGCTGGCAGATGGTTTTAATGTTAATCAATTTTTAAGTTGACTAAAAGTCACAATGTGATTTGTACCATAGACCATTTTAGTTCCAGACAAGCCAGTCGTCATAACTTCTGCCCCAACTCTCGTATAAAGGCGGCTCCACACATTCGCTATTCGGCGAACAGCGAGCAACCGCTCGCCGACTCTCGAGTAGTGTGGATGGGTCGCTCGGATGGAACGCCGAGTGACGAACATTCGGCGCTAGCCCTGCCCACAACGTGCCGATCTTTTGGACACATCAAAGGGAGCGAACGTTCGCCGAACACATCAGCTGGTCGGAATCGGGAGAGCAGTTGCTCGCTGCTCGGCGAATGCCGAATGTGTGGAGCCGCCTTAAAGCTAGTTGGATGGACGAAGAAAGAAAGCCCGTGAAGCGCATCTCGTGTGGAAGCGTTGGGGCTGGTGTTGCTGGCAGGACCTACCGCAAGTGGTTCCGGTCAGCGCGTGCGTGTGAGCGAGCGCATCGCTGGACGAACACACCAGCGCTCTCCCCCCCCCCGCCCCGCCACCCCCTCTCCCTCTTCGGCGTCCGAGAAGCAGCGGCGCGGGTGGATCAATTTCACGGATGCGAAGCACGCGGCGAGCGCCACGCACGCCGAGCCGGAGGCGGCCACGGAGGAAGCCGATGACATGCGGAGGCAAGGGAGATACACTGTGAAGAAGAAGAAAGAGGACTAAGAGAATGGGAAGGAAGAAGATTATAAGGAGAGTGGGGAGAGGGAGGAGGTGAAAGAAAAGAAGAGGAGGAGAAGGTGGAGGATAAAGAGGAAAGGAGAAGAAGAAGAAGAAGGAGGAGGAGGAAGGGAAGGAAGATGAAGAGGAGAAGGAAGAGGAGGAGGAGAAATGCAAGTGAATGAGAACATATAGTGAACAAGAGAAGAAATATAGGAAAACGGAGATGGAAAATAAATGAACAAGGAGAAGGGAAACATTCGACGAGGAGGATACGTGTGAGGAACATGGTGCTAGATGCACAAGCGATAGATGCAGAACCATAGAGACAAAGGTGATGGAAGTAGAAGACAGCCGAAAGAATATTTAGGCACAGATATCATAGATTGTCAGAGTTAGTTGGGGAGGTGGATATGGCAAAATGCATTGAAAGAGAGATGGTGACTAGTACGCATTCAGATGGGATAACGAGAAGAGACGAAGGAAAAAGTAATGGAGAAGAAGAAGAAGAAGAAAAATAAAGTGATGAGAATAGAAGATTTGGAGTAGGGAGGGGGAGGTGCTGAGGTGAAGGGGATAAGAAGTGTACGGTAGTAGAAGCATGTTCATGGAGACAAAGTCGGTTTTACACACTCTAGAGAATACAAAGAATAAAATGGTCCCTACGGTGGCATGTCAGAAAGCTAGAGTGAGTCATAACAAACCGGCAGCAAAATCCAATGAGAATGGATTTCACCTCACAGAAGTGGAACCTTATTTCAGATTAGGACTTAGGAGTTACCAGGACAACCCTACATCTTACTTAGCTTTTGCAGGGAGCGACATCGTAATCTAATCAACTTAACCCAGCTTACATCTACTTCACCCTAAAACTGAGGCCGGCTCTAAGTCGTGCTTCTAAGATTTATATACGAAATTCATAGTAATTTTCATGAAGTTCAATGTTAGCGAGATCATAGAGAGAGGTAGCGCTCGTGTCCGGGAAAGTACGAAAAGGCAGAAGGGAAGGCGGTCGCTGTGGAGTCGGCAGCGGATGGAGCGTTGGAGGTGATGGAAAGAAAGGAGATGGAAAGGAAGGAAATGGAAAGGAAGGAGAGGGAAAGGAAGGAGATGGAAGGGAAGGAGATGGAAAGGAAGGAAATGGAAAGGAAGGAGATGGAAAGGAAGGAGAGGGAAAGGAAGGAGATGGAAAGGAAGGAGAGGGAAAGGAAGGAGATGGAAGGGAAGGAGATGGAAAGGAAGGAGATGGAAAGGAAGGAGATGGAAAGGAAGGAGAGGGAAAGGAAGGAGATGGAAGGGAAGGAGATGGAAAGGAAGGAGATGGAAAGGAAGGAGAGGGAAAGGAAGGAGATGGAAGGGAAGGAGATGGAAAGGAAGGAAATGGAAAGGAAGGAGATGGAAAGGAAGGAGAGGGAAAGGAAGGAGATGGAAGGGAAGGAGATGGAAAGGAAGGAGATGGAAAGGAAGGAGATGGAAAGGAAGGAGAGGGAAAGGAAGGAGATGGAAGGAGAGGAGATGGAAAGGAAGGAGACGGAAAGGAAGGAGACGGAAAGGAAGGAGAGGGAAAGGAAGAAGAGGGAAAGGAGGGAGATGGAAAGGAAGGAGATGGAAAGGAAGGAGATGGAAAGGAAGGAGATGGAAAGGAAGGAGATGGAAAGGAAGGAGATGGAAAGGAAGGAGATGGAAAGGAAGGAGATGGAGATGGAAAGGAAGGAGATGGAGATGGAAAGGAAGGAGATGGAAAGGAAGCAAATGGAAAGGAAGGAGATAGAAAGGAAGGAGAGGGAAAGGAAGGAGATCGAAAGGAAGGAGAGGGAAAGGAAGGAGAGGGAAAGGAAGGAGAGGGAAAGGAAGGAGAGGGAAAGGAAGGAGAGGGAAAGGAAGGAGATGGAAAGGAAGGAGAGGGAAAGGAAGAAGAGGGAAAGGAGGGAGATGGAAAGGAAGGAGATGGAAAGGAAGGAGACGGAAAGGAAGGAGATGGAAAAGAAGGAGATGGAAAGGAAGGAGATGGAAGGGAAGGAGATGGAAGGGAAGGAGAGGGAAAGGAAGGAGATGGAAGGGAAGGAGATGGAAAGGAAGGAAATGGAAAGGAAGGAGATGGAAAAGAAGGAAATGGAGAGGAAGGAGATGGAAAGGAAGGAAGTGCAAAAGGATGGAGATGGAAAGGAAGGAGTAGGAAAGGAAGGAGTAGCAAAGGAAGGAGTAGGAAATGAAGGAAATGAAGATCGAAAGGAAGGAGATGGAGATGGAAAGGAAGGAGATGGAGATGGAAAGGAAGGAGATGGAGATGGAAAGAAAGGAGATGGAAACGAAAGAGACAGAAACGAAACTGGTAGAGGCAGATCGAAATCGAGGGATGTTGAAACTTGAGCAACGTAAGGCGAAAGAGGAGAAAAAGGCGGAGGAGTAGCAAGAGAATAACACGCGGCAGGAGTGTCGGTGGAGGCAAGTGTGGCGGAGATGAAGGCGAGGACGACGGAGGCCGGGGTGGAGCGAGAGCAGGGCCGGGGGGGCGGTCGCGCGCCGTGCGTTCAACTTGCTCAGCATTTGCATATCGTTACCCGCCGTCTTCCCCGGCTGTGGCGGGTGGGTGGCGGCGACATTTGAGGGGGAGAGGAAGGGGGAGGGTGGGGGAGAGGAAGGGGAGAGTCTGGGGCCGCACCCGCGCTCCGTCTTCGGCCACGCAAGGCCGACGGGCGCGGAGCGGAGCAGATTAAGAGGTGCTCGCTCCGAAAGGTTCGTTCGTTGGCGGCCCAGAAAGGAACCCGAAGATCAACGTACGTCTCCAAATTCGGTCTGTGCTCTCCGTGGCGACAGTAATGTGTAGTACTTGATCGGGAGGACTGTATTCGAGAATCCATTGAATATCTCTAAAAAATACATCGGTTTTGGCGGTTTAACTCATTGGTTCGATCAACCCCGGGTTCGATTCCCGGTCGGGCAACGTTATAGTGTGTGTTTTCCATGCAATGTCCCAGTACATGTTGTTGTGTGATGATGAGAAAATTAACTTCTCAGGTTGAGAAGACCAGAATACGGCGTGGGGATATCTTCGTGCTAACCACACGTACCTCCCTAACCCATGGCCGCGAAGCCGGGACACTGCTGATAGGCCATGGCCCATACACGGGCCGACGCGCCAAGTACAAACAAACAAAATTTAAAAAAACACATAGTTACGGACATAACGTCACCGCTTGTAAGAAGGAAACTCGGAAACTTATATATGACAATGAAAGACCTCATCCTCCGATGTCCGAAAATACCAGCGTCGGTCGAAGATCTTTTTCGTTTGTATTTGCCCGTCCGAGAGCCGACCGAAATTTCGGCCAAAGTCGGCTCCACTGTGACCACTGGCTTACGTTAGGGAAAGATGTCCGAGATCCCGAGTCTGTGTGAGTACGACTGATTACGTAGACGCACCCTCTTTGCAGGCACGCAGCGACACGGGTGCACGCGCACACGCAAGTCACGCGCGCACGCACGTGCCCCTCCACTCTCCTTCCCCACCCCGCTCTCCCTCCCCTGCCCCGTGCGGCTGCGTCCCGCCCTATTCTCTACCACCTCGCCCGCCCCGCCCCCTCAACCCCATCGCCCCGCCATGCCTCGTCCCGTCACGACACGTTCCGTCCCGTCCCGTTCCGCTTCGTTCTGTTTCGTTCCGTTTCGTCCCGTTCCGTGCCGTTCCGTTCCGTCCTGTTCCGACCCTTCCGTCCAGTTCAATCACACTGCAACCTAGGCCAATCCTGTCCATGCCGTGTCCCCAGGCGGATATAGAATGTTTTCCAGAAGGAGGAGTAAGTAACGATCCGGCGATTACCGAGCAAAATAATGAAAAGAAATGCATTTTTAAAATATTTTAGACCTATATGGAAAATTAATTAACATAAAATCATATTTATACAATTATTAATCACGAAAAAGTCGGGAAATAGCCGTTTATGCATAGTCGAGAAAATTGAATTGAATTGAAAGAGCCGTAAAACAATTTGAGGATCGGAAAGGAATCACTAATATTAGCTCATCGAATTGAGAACTCGGCGCCCTCTCTCTATGTCTCAACTGGGTGCGGCAGTTTTTATCATTTTACACGGCGATGATCGCTTCTACTCACTGCCTGAAGGAGAATTCTAGCGGCCAGCTGCTCTGTTCGGTAGTTTTCCGTGGTTTCTCCGATCAGTACCAGACGAATGTCGGAGCAGAACCGTAAGAAACGAGATACGGACTGGGCACTACACTTACGAGACTAATCACAATGACAGTTGACGCGACGGGAATTACGACATAATCAATCAGTCAATCGAGTCTGTATTGTTCCGTCCTACCATCATTTATAACTCTGCTCGCCTCATCTGGCCCTTCTCGTATCGCCGATTCTTGCCTTGTTCCGCTTTAGGCCTCATTCACAATGCAAACTTAAATGTTACGTAATGCTGTAAACTTAGCCGTAAAACGTACACGTAAAAGTAAGCATTCACAATGACGAACGTAAGCTGGAACGCAAGTTTCGCCTAAGCCAATCAGAATTCAACATACTGAAGCTAGATCGATTCCACTATGGTTTCTAACTTTTCTTCGACATTCCTCTCGATTTGTCTTTTTATATATATAGGCGAATAGCTGTTGTAGTAGTGCTCACATTTCCTTCATCTTATAAACAAGGATTCTCTTTTACCAAATTCACTAGTAATTCGTCCAACATAATTAGTTTATTCCCCATGACAAGTTAAAGACACAATAAAATTAACCCAAATTATTACTTTGAATTCACTATATGCATCTAAACCGTTCGCAAACTAGTTTCCTACATTACAGTAACAAACATGACCACTAACTACCTGAACACAATCTGAAATCGACCTTCCACGCTGCTCTCTGATTGGTCTTCGGTAGAATTCCGACGTAAACTTAACGTAAAGGTTTGGAGCATGTGAACTCTTTAAGTTTACGGACTTACGTGTACGGTTATGTCAAGGCATTGTGAATGGTCTCGCTTAGTAACTTATTTCTAGGCTTTGCAGCAACGTTAAGTTTGCATTGTGAATTAGACCTTACGCCCCGTTGCAGACCCTTAATGCTGTACCCATGCCCCATCTGGACCAACGTATCTACCTCCAACATCAATAAACTTCAAATTGTGCAAAATAGATTTCTCAGAATAACAACACAAGCCCCATGGTTCATTTCTAACCCCCAACTTCATAAAGAAGTAAATATATCACCGATTATCAAAGATATCGCCCACCTTTCCAACACTTTTTACTCCAACCTAAATACAATAAACCAAGCAGTCCATTACAACCTGGCCTCATTAAATGACCAACCAACTAGAATTAAAAACAGATTTCCTTTCGAAGCCTTCTTACAAATTTTCTCCGTAAACTATTCAAAGTAGGGGCTCTTATAGTTTCCTACACCAAGAGTACTGTAGTTGTATTAAGTTAAGTTAACTTTGTTATAATGTAAGCTATCAAAACACATGATAGAGTAATTTATTACTGAACTGTGTATTAGCAAACAATAAATAAATTATTTAAAAAAACTCCCCGTCGTCTCCCTGCTCAGGTTTGTCCCGCTCTTTCTTCCCCGCCCTACACTGCTTGCAGGGCGGACAGCTTCTCCCCCTCCTTGACTCACTGTACTGCCTCGACTCGCTCCGCAGCGCAATGTGGCAGAGACCATGAAAACATGACAAACAATTTTTAAAAAGTTGGCCCACAAGGGAGATTTCTAATTTAAATTTCAACTGACCACATTTGTTATCAAAATCATGGCGTATAAAAAGTTTTGACAGACCGGAATATTCTCGCTTCTGCTTGTAGTTGACAGAACATAAATTATCAGTATCATTTCTAATGCTATTCTTTCACCAAACTTTTGGGTTCACTGCATCACGAATTTCAATTCACAGAAAGTTTTAATATTAAATAAAGCTTTAAAAAAGTTTCGGAGGTTTTTTCTTGGGATGATTTATTAAGGCAATTACAAAATTAGTGTACGTACCTGTAAAACAATTAGCATTCATTAACTTTATATGCAAACATTGATGTAAATTTAAAACTGTAAATACTCTCGGAAAGTTCCCAAGTCAGTATCACGCCAGTTGCAGTTACTCTAGAACATTTAAATTGTCAGGACATACGACTGGAGTAAGCTTTACAGATGACACCAGCTAACTTGTTGTGTTGAAAGCGAACTAACCTAAGAAGCGGAGTAGGAATCCTAAATTAATTGACAATTAACTAATTTTAGAATTATATAACTTGCTACACTCATTGTTAGACCTTTGAGAAACCAATAGCATAGTTAGAGAATGAGTAGAATGACGCTTTGTTCGATTTCAAAACTTTGATTTAATTTTATCGAAAAAAATGCTCCGGATTGCTCTTCGTGCTCCTGTTCTTCAACCTCCAGGGAGGTTGGGCATGGCATCCGTGTTCTCATAGTACTTCTGAACTATTCTTTAGATCACTGTTTCTCAACGGGGCCTTGGGGTTCGATGAAATTTTAAAGGGGATGCAATGATGATCAATTATCGATAGCCAAATATCTTGGTAATGAACAATTATCTTTGTAATGAAGATCCTATTGATTACAAAAATGTAATTGAACTTCTTCTGTTTCCATTAAAGTTAGTTTGCTACCTTCACTTTTTACATATATAGAGTCATATTACGTTTCTTTTATATCTTCTTCTTCTTTTTCTTATATAAAGGTTCAGAACATCTAAAATATTTATTCGTCTTTCTAAAAAATGAAAATTTTAATAGCAAAAAAATATATACATAAAAAACCTTTTTTCGGAACTTTTGTTCAAATTCTTTGTCTGTGTAATGTGATCAAGTCGTTGTTATGCAATTATTTGTGTTATGATTATTTTGTAAGCTGTGTATTATACAAAATTGTTAAGGGATTCGATGAAGCTAAATTTTTTAAAAAATGTGTCGATGCTAGGAAAAGGTTGGGAATCCCTGCTTTAGATCAATGGTGATGCGTTATTTGGAGACTGGGAATTACCCATCTTTCGACCTTAGAATTTAGAATAGGATGTGGATCTTGGGGAAGGATTGATCGCACGCGATCTTTAGCACGATTTTTAAGTACTCTTTCGCCATCCGCCTGAAATCGATAAGAGGAAATCGTAGGACCTTCCAGGTTACTACAAAACATTACAGTTACTGAATACAATAATAATAATAATAATAATAATAATAATAATAATAATAATAATAATTATTATTATTATTATTATTATTGTTTTAAAATTTCCGTCGTCAGTATTCTTGATGGCAGAGTTTATTTCTGTGAGGGGGCAATACATCGAAATGTACGGCACAGCACTACCCTGTCATTTCATTTGCTCTTAATTAATGAAATCTCGTAGCACATTTTCGTACATTTAAACTGTACAATGTATGTTTTCGGCTGCTTACACTTAACACTTGTTTCGCGTCACAGAAGCGTCTGAACTCGAAATTGTTTCTTCATCCCTCACTATGCTTACGGACAGCGACTCAATAACAACACCAATTCTTCTGCATCATCGTTACTCGGGTCCGAGTCGCCATGGTGCGTGGCGGTTTTGGGCACTAGTAACATACGAACCATGTTGAATTCAACTGTTGTCTTGAGGAGAATTCTAGCGGTCGGCTACTCTGATCGGTAGTTTTCCGAGGTTTCTCCGTTCCATACCACATAAATCCTGTGGCAGTACCCTAACAATCTGACTATTGACCATGTGCGATCGTTTCTTCCTCTTCCTTGTCCTACGCTCACCCTTTTCTTACACACACACACACACACACACACACACACACACACACACACATACAGACACACATTCACATGCACTACACTACTAAATAGCCGGGAGCTTAGAGCTTGTCCCGGCTGGGGTGTCCCGGTGGTGGGAGACACCTAATTCGAGAAAGCCCTGCAAATCATGCAGGCCGGCGCCGATCTCTCAATCCATCGGATGCAGATCACCGCCACCTCCCGCGGTACACAAAAGCACAATTCCTACGGGACTAATGACCTTAGCTGTTGACACACACGGAAATACTAATCAATCAATAAATCAGTCAATCGACGTGTGTGTCGACGTCAGATCTCACAGTCCAAAGGGCGCACTTTGGGGGGTGGCGTCGGTAGAGTAACGGTTTGAGTATCGAGCTGTTGTATCCACGTTTGCCGGTTCAAACCCGATCGAAGTCATGGATGTTTAAGGGCAAAAGCCTTTCGTACGCCTTCCTTCCGAGGGCAAGTAGAGCTGTCTGTCCCATGTTGTAGATGTACTGCATATAAAAGATCCTCAAACCTAAAGGAAGCTTCTGAGCAAAATTCCAATCACTTGTTTCGTCGCCCGGTTGATACCTCCTTTCTCTGTCAGACGGTGAAAGAAGCGTAGCAGAATTTGTGTGGTTAGGCGAAAGAGCAGGTCTAATGGCATGAGCCTTGCCACGGAAAACAAGGGGTAATTGAATTGAATTGAATTGAATTGAATTGGACACCTCCACCTCCAGTCGTCCATTGGATTAGCGGGATTAATGTCCATTCCCCATTTTAATTTCCATGTTTATTTCCTCAGCAGTCAAAACGAACACACGCAGCCCTCTGTACTTGTGCCATCTGCCGCCTGCTTGCTTCCCACTGTGCCCGTCGCGTAGCCACGTCGACGCGCCGCACCGCGCCGCGCCGCGCATAAGGAGGCGCCCCATTCGGTTAACTGGGTTTACGTATGCGCGGCGGCGGGCCACTCTAATGGTACGTCCTCCGCCTAAGCTGCTTAATCATTAACATGGCCGCCATAATAAAGCGGCCCTAAAGAAAGTTCTTGTTCTGGAATAGGCGCGGGGTACGTCTCAAGGGTGCCCGCTACAAGCGAGAAAGAGGCCTGTGCTAAAGGACATAGGCGCCGCCAAGCTGCAGAAATTTCTCTTTTCTTACTTCCTGCAAGAGCAGGAGAATTCCAGTAGATTAGCTGCGGCGTACTTGTGCGAATCTGTACATTGACAATATTATGTGGTCAAGGTTACTGTTTGTCTTTTGTCCTTCTTCGTCCTGGAGTACGTTCAAACATGAATTTAAACAATAAAAAAAGCTTTAATTTAAATTCGATTTCACCTTACGCATGCGTTTTGTTGACAATGCGTATTTTCCAATACCTTCTACGTATTTCCCTAAAAACTTTCTAATTATCAAGTAATATTCATAGCTCCAATATAGAATAATGAGTATTTCAAATACAGTTAAGATGACAATAACGATACATAGTATATCATGCATACTTAATATCATGCATACTTATAAAATATGTAGAGTTGAACACGTCCACGGTGCAATTTTTGATGATAAATAGTTGTATGCTCTTGAATACTTTAATTACGGAAACAATTAGGAAAATTAATTACTTTTTCGTGAAAAATGAAAACAATATTTTCTTTTTAAACATTAAACATAATCGAACTTACGAAATACGAAAAGAACACTGTTATATATGAAATATTCAGATTTCTAAAGAAAATCAAAGAACTGAATTTAATAACGACTGTCACGAACATTTTTTTATGTAAAAATCTCCAATAAAAACGACTTTCCGTGTCAATGTAAAGTGGTATAACTTAATTTCACACAGTTCTTTCATCGAACTCTTAGCTCTTCAGTTTCGAGCTTTGAAACGATATTTTATCCCGAGTCGCGCAAACTGATTACCGTGTAATTTCCTCTGTTGTTCGCAAGTGCAGAACACGAAAGATTACAGAGAGAAACCTTCGGAACAAGGTCTGAGTGTGTTGCGTTGTTACGCAATTAAGATGAAAAATGATGTTCGTTGTACCTTTATTGGCCTTCGTGCAGGCGGCTGCGCCACTTGCATTGCGAAAACCTAACTCTGCCTGCGTTACACACTGCAGGTGAACGAACGCGCAGTTCCGGCGACTTCATTCATTCGTTTATTCGAAGCACAGAACCACGAAAGAAATAACTCCTTTGAAAGAAGTGTATAATCTCAGTTCTGACAATTAAATTTAAGATTTATAAAAAAAAATTCACGAATTAATCGAATGCGCTTCTTGAAGTTAACTTTTGGTATTCCCAGACAATGCAATTAATTACTGGAAAGTAAGAGCTACACATTTTTAGTTACCGTACATTCAAACATTGACTGTTGACGTAATGGCAAAATATACTTTCAGATTGGATGGTTTTAGAAAATATTTATTACTTACTATGTTTGAAAGAATATCAAAATGATGTGACAGATATTTAGTAGAAAAATTCAAGGAGACCCTTTCAGAAAAATGAGGTTCACTCATTTTCACTGGGACTTCTTGTGTGACAGTTGATTTTCAAACATTTCGTGAACTACTGTATAAGTTGTAGGAATATGAACAAACTAAATTCAAGAACATTTGGCATTTTCGGCAGAAACAATGACGAAATTCAGATAGTGTTAAATGCAGAGTATGGTTATCTTCAGATATGGTAGTTGTGATTATAATAATGTAAAATGTAAGAAAGAATGAAATATATAATAAAGACATTATAATGAAGACATCTTTATAAATTAAATTGTACTAGCCTTTATCTTTCTTTTCGAAATGAAACCCGACACAGTTTTGACGTAAAAACATTTTAAAAATTAGCTCCCAACGTTCAAGGCGTGAGTGACACGAAATTTGTTCCGTGTCTCCGGAGATTTCTGTTTAAAAAAAAAGGAGAACGTTAGATGTAAATGTGCGATAGCTCAAGTCTGCCCTTCATGTTTCATACAAAAGCTTATCATTCCGATGTTGCTTCCAAAGCGCATGCTGAGAAACTCTTATGTCGAACTGTTCAGTATACTTACATCTCTTCAACGTGTAGTTACATTTATCAGCAGGCCGTGATATTTAAACACAGTTGTCGATGGTGGCCTTGGCCAAGGCGCTGTCATGTGATTACATACGGCCGTGTAGATGACACAGTTTAACACAACCTTTTGTCCTGAAAACCTCAAACTCATTATATTGAAAACGTGAGCGACATGTTCGCGCCTTGGCAATTTCTACTTGCGAAAGAGCCGTACTATAAATGTAAATGTACGAGCGTGATGGGGTAGGTCTGTCCTTGGGCTTCACACCCCCTACAAAAGCGTATCATGTTGTCGACATCAGGGCGAGGTGGAAGACACGATGGGAAAGTGATTTTGAGCTGTTTAGTAGTTATTACAATTAGGATCCACCAACCTACAGTTTCATTATGAGGAGGGCGCTATATACTAAATACAGTTGCCGATGACGGCTTTGGTCCATGGAGCCTATTTCAAAATGGCGTTGATTCTTTTTCTTCATCAACGGAAAGAAATACATTTTCATATGCAGATGATAGGTTGAATTCAGTTTAATGGAAAACATTACACTTCAATTACTTCTAAATTTCTTTAAGCAAATCAGTCCTATCACTTTTTTGCCTCACTATCCACAGACATTACGTATTACCCGTGGAAGAAACGGAAACTTCACAACCAAATATGATATTTTTTCTACATATGCACACAAATATAATAAAAAAGGTTTTGTATACTTGTATTGGAAAAAGAGGCCTGATACCTCGGACAATATAAAAATGCATTTCATAGGGCCATGATTAACCAAACGTGCACGAAAGTATTCTAAAACCATGCAAAAAAACATTTTTCCGGTAACAAGATAGTTGTCTTGGCAACAATCTTTTTTAATGGATATTAAAAAATAACGAACTTCTCATGTACGGCTAGCGATGCACCAAAGTTGCCTTTTTTATGTAGTTGTAGAAAAAACCCTTTTACATCACGAATTTAAACAGCTGATAGTATAAAAAGGACACTGATGTGGCACCCTTATCAACAGTTTTTACGACTGACCGTGCACGACTGCGTGTCTTGCGTTGTCTACTCAGCATGAACACGACTGGCGGATGGTTTACGAGCGTCCGAGTTCATTTAAGTTAGCGGTTGGAACAAGTCGAAAAGGATCAGCCTAAAGAGTAGCCTGGGGGGCTATTCGTCAATAACGAGGCTGCTCGCTTAACTATGTATTGACACGACGCGTCCACGCATGTGTTGATGACTTTTGTTATTGTTTTTTGTCAATTTAGGTACTATGAATTTAGGTTGATATTGTTTACACCAGTGTTCCTCTGCCCAAAAAGTCATTGATTTGATGAAACGTAGACGATGATGATGATGATGTAGTAACTGTGAACATAGGGTCAAAAGGAGAACTCTAGGAAAACTGGACGTAGACCTATTGTATCCATCACAAGTTCCCCAAGGAGAGAGGGGAAAATGAGTTGCCATAGGCAGAGCTCTTTACCTTTTTTTTTTAAATGAAACAAAGCATTTTTGGCGCAACGCACATAATAATTCGATATAATATTTAACACAAGGATAACATATATATTATTATAAAATATTTTTGTTATAAAACATTATTATAAAATACCATAACTATAATAAACGTATAAATCTAGGATAAAAATCATCATTTCTTTCTCATGTTGAAAAAAAATTAATATAATAATAAGATATTAGTTTTCAATTTTTGGTAATTTTAATTGAGTTGGGTGGATGGAATTTGTTGGAAATACATACTAACAAGAATTGACAACATAAACATCTAACACCTAAAAATATACTCTCGTTTCTCTACATTTTGATTTTATCATCTACACCATTATATTTTATTTTCCCTTGTCTGTTGAATAAAGATCAGTTACTGATCCTACATGCTTTAAAAACATACTGTAGGACTCTTAAAACACGAGCTTAAAGTATACGTTTTTAACAATTTCCTTGAAATGTAATTCATTATGCATTCTCATTATTCGCATTTTCTCTTCTCACAATACTGAGTTCTCTGAGCATAAAAGAAATTGCGAAAGGCTGAGAATTAACAAAAAATGCGCAACTAATAATATTATGCATGCGCTTTAAAAAGCAGCTCGCTCAGAAGGTGAATCGTAATGATTCCCAGAAGGAGAAACGCAATCAAGGGTCGCGACACCAACGCGGACAGGAGTGAATGGGAAGCTGGATATTTGGGAGAACGGGTGGATGGATTGGAAAATGGGTGGAAGAGTGAATGGATGGAAATAGCTCGCTGGGAGAATGGGTATCTGGTTAAGAGAACTGGTGGTTGGGTGGGTGAGTGGGTGGCTGAGAGAATGGGCGGTTGGTTGGGGGAAAGGGCGGCAGGGTTGGAAAATGGGAGGCTGAATGGGACAATGTGTGACTGCATATGAGAATGGGTGGCTGGCAGGGAGAATGGGTGGCTGGATGGAAGAATGTGTGACTGGATGAAATAATGGGTGGCTGGCAGGGAGAATGGGTGGCTGGATATAAGAATGGTTGGCTGGCAGGGAGAATGGATGGATGGATGGATGGAAGAAAGGGCAGTTGAACACGAACATGGTAGATTGGATGAGAAAATGGGTGGATGTATTGGGAAAAGGGTGGAAGAATTAATGTGACTGAATAGCGGACTAGGAGACTGAGTGGCTGGCTAGAAGAATTGGTGGGTGGGTGGCTGGAAGAAAGGGCGGCTGGCTGGGAGAAAGGGTAGCTTGGTTGGAAAATGGGTGACTGGGTGGGAGAATGGCTGGCTGGCTGGCTGGGAGAACGGGTGGCTGGCTGGGAGAACGGGTGGCTGGCTGGGAGAACGGGTGATTGGGTGGGAGAACGGGTGGCTGGCTGGGAGATCGGGTGGCTGGCTGGGAGAACGGGTGGCTGGCTGGGAGAAATGGTGGCTGGCTGGGAGAACGGGTGGCTGGCTGGGAGAACGTGTGGCTGGCTGGCAGAATGGGCAGCCGTACGGGAGAATGGATTGCTGGATGGGGAAAAAGGAAGGTTGGATGGGAGAATTGGTGGGTGGATGGCTGGATGGGAAAATGGGTGGCTGGCTGGGAAAATGGGTGGCTGGCGGGGAGAATGGGTGGCTGACTGGGAGAACGGGTGGCTGGCTGGGAGAACGGGTGGCTGGCTGGGAGAACGGGTGGTTGGCTGGGATAACGTGTGGCTGGCTGGCAGAATGGGTAGCCGAACGGGAGAATGGATCGCTGGGTGCGGAAAAAGGATGGTTGGATGGGAGAATGAGTAGGTGAACGTTAGGATCGGCTAGCAGGGTAGGAGAGTTTGGCCGGCCTGTGCTGGAGGGGCAGTGGGTTTGGCTCGGGCGGGCCGGAGCCGACAGCTAGCACGCTCTGCAGGCAGCGCAGCCGGTGGCGGCGTCGATGCAAATCGGCCATAAACCGCCCGGGGCTGACCCCGGGGTCGGAGGTCGCTGGCGGCGACGTGCGCGGCTGCGACCAATGGCCGCCCGCCCGAAGCCTCTGTCCACACGGGAGGGCGGCGGCCGGCCTAACTTATGCGAGGACAAACACGCCGACCGGCCGGGGGACCGGAAAGTTATGGCGGTAAACAGCGACGGTCCTCCATGTACCCAACATTGTTGTAACTACGTTTATGGCTTATGCGGTGCTTTATTTGCTGAGTGTCATACATTGGCATATTAAGTTTGTTTAACAAATAGTATTAATTATGGTACGAGTTTTCTAGAGCACTTTTTTATTCACTAGATTAAACTCGATATATGGTTACGAAACAATGGTGCAAAGGATAATAATCTTTACTGCACGTTTTACTCATTCCTTTTTCAGATCGTGATGAAACTTGTTTTAATTTGTACTCATGATTCTTCGTCATTTGTACTCATTGTTATTACAAAGACGGCTAAGTTAAGATCTACTGCGTAGAAAATGCAGTCACTAATTTTTGAAAAGTCCGACTTATGTTAAAAACCTCACATTACATTAGCAGGTTGTAATAATATGATAGATATTAACTGGATGCATGCGTAGATTCAAGTATATAGCCTACGGATTTTGAATGCGAAAATAAAAATGTTTGTGCATGGTAAAGTAACCTGTTTTCCACTCGAGATTTTGATGTGAATAGGTAGTTTTAAAATCGACAAATTCCCTGGTTACCTGTAGTTACTATACCAATAGGATGCGAGAGACGAAGGTTAGTTCGGAAATGTTTGTCGAAGTATTGGCTGTACTGCAGTGGTTCTGAAGAGCGCTAGGCGTTCGAAAAATACGCTTTAGAAATACAAATTAATTGCGTGACGATATCATATATATAATGAAATAGGGAAAATATTCAAATAAATTCACAACGGCAATAATAGTTATTAGTATGAAAGTGCACATTTAAGTATGTTCCACCTCTTATATTCTTTAAATGAAACGGTGCAGCATAAGACAAAAATCATTGCTTATTTATTAATATATATTTGAATATGCGAATTATTTGTCTGATTAAAATACATTTTAGTAATTTGTTATAGATTTGTGTCTGATTTTCCAACTTTTAGTCAATACTCGTAAATATGATCTATTTTACTTACCAATTAGTGCTGAAAGTATAATATGAATTATCGTCATACAGAGTACATATCAACAACAGATACTTCACCACTTTCACTTAAAACTCAAAGTTTTGATTATTGCGACTATTATCGCTATGCGTCAATCACTCGTTGTAACGTATTCTGAATGATAGAGAATGTTCGCAACAGTTATATTCCGAATAATTAAGTCGTGCACTATGTTTGGGCCTTTATGTTCGTAATCAAGGTCAGTCATTAAGGCAATGAGTCTCAATATCTGCACAACATACCGTGACGGGAAGTACTACATAAATCTCATTTCCTGGCCTAGTAACCTCCGGCAGAGAAGGAAGTCCTATGGATAATGTTGGTCCCAGCTGGCAGCACTCCAGTCAAGTCGTACTACATTGATGTTTCAAAGGGCAATAAAATGAATCTTGTAAATATAGGAGTATTAAACTCAAGGACGTAGTCACATTGCAACTGTTTCTTGACCTTCATGTCGCAAAAGAGGGAATTAAATACACAGCTACTGATAATTCACTTATAAAATTTTGTGTATATCACAATCACAATTTAAGAGCATGAATTAGTTTATAATTCTTTGAAGAATCACATTCAATCATATACTACATTCATTTGTACATTTTGTGAGCGTATCGATTGTTTCTTCTTTGCGATAAGAATGATGATTGTGAAGATGTACTTCGGATACACATGGTCACAAAATTACAATTCAAGAACATTCTTGAAAACAAATTCATTGAAAATACATTTGCTTCACTTTCATTTATTGCATTAACGTATTTGTTTCGTTTAACGTATTATCGGACATTTAGAAACAATGAAATAATATATTACATATCTGCGAAGTTTCGTTCGGAGTATAGGGTTATATTTCATGCAAATTACGGTTAGATTTTAAAAATGTACTATTCACATCAGTTAACTTCGGATTTTTTCGAAAGGCGATTGAAAAATAAATGAAAATTGAAATATAAAAACATTACTTCTGTGAGAACACTGTTTAAAATGAGTAATTAGTGGGATGACTGTCTCGTTTCCGTGTATATAAATTAGAAAGCATCGCAGCATTTCAATATCTAAACTGGGAGTAAACTCGGTGGTTATCGCAAAAAGCTTGTGGAAATCCGTACGGATGGCTAAAAAGAAGTAATCTTCCACAACAAAACTGTATTTACACTAAATTCTGATCTTAAGTTCCTGCAAACTACATTTTTCGAAGACTTTTACTTCAAGGCCCAAGTAAGGTGTAAGTACTAAACGAGCCCGAGTGCTGATGATGAGGTAAAAGTCTTCGAACCATGTGTCCGGAAATGTGAGATCTGAATTTAATGTAAGTACATTTTTATTGTGAAAAATTACTTCTTCTTACCCGTCCATTCACTGGGAGCTCACGAGCAGTTGATATTCGAAGAGTACACTTTTACCTTCATTTGACTTAGGGGTTATCCATAATTACGTAACGCCAAATTCAGGGGGAGGGGGTTTAGAGCAACTGCGCTGCATTACGTAGTAGAAGGGGCGTTAGTTTAATGTTACGAAACACTATTTTTTTCAATATTTGCTAAATTATTCCCTTTGTCAGTCTTCATTAAAATTATTTTAACTAATTATTAATGTTTATATTATCTAATTATTTATTAATTAAATAAATTAAAGTGATAATGTGTAAATTGTTATAATAAATGGAAATATTTTTCATTAATTTTTTGGATCAATCTGTAAGATTATGAAGAAATATTCAAAACTGATCTGTATTCTAGAATCCCATTAAGTTGGCATAATAGATTCTGCACAAGCCACATCCACGATGGCTTGTGAAGTGCTTTGTTGTCAAACATCTAAGCGTTCTTCCTTCACTAAAAAATTGCTCCCAACCTGATTGTTTGGTGTAGTAAACTAATTCTTATTTTAATATTCATTTTTTTAATATGTGTATATATATATAAATAAATTAATACAAATTGTTTTTACTGTAATAAAGTTTATTTTTATTTCTTGCAAATGAGGCGGGGCGTTACTGCGAGTTCAAGTGCGCGTTACGGGCGCGTTACAGTGAGGAGAAGGAGTATTCAAAATACTCAAAAGTAATTCTGTGGTCACAGGGTAAAAGTACTAGATTAGGGACTAGGATTATGGACTAGATTATTGAGCCAATGCTTTTGCCTATGCTCAACGTTATTTCCCAATGCTTTTTTTCTCTTTAAGGAAGCAATATTTGAAATTGGTCGTTTTAATTCTTAACTTGTAGTTTCAGTATTTACCTCAATTTCGACAAAAATTGACTTAAGAACTCTGTGGTCACGGTGTAAAAGAAGCCAAAAATCTTAGTTTGGAGAAAACAAGGGTTAAATATTACTGAGCCAACACTTATTCCTATGCTCAACGCTATTTCCCAACGCTTTTTGTCGTTAAGGAGGTAACATTTGAATTCGGTCGTTTTACTAAAATAAAATATAGATACTTAACTTGTGGCTTCAGTACTTAACCCAATTTTGCCAAAAATTGACTTAAGTACTTTTACCCCGCGACCACAGAATTTTTGCCCCGTGACCATAGAATTTATGGACGGCACCCTGTCGGTGTGGGAGAAAAGTGGCGCTCCGAATAGAAAGCGTCGTTGCAGGTCCGGGGTTTTCCCCACGGGGCGAAGGGCGTGGGGCGTGGCCGGCCCCGCCCTTTCACCCGTTGCAACAGCCCCGCCTGCGCGCTCTCGCTGCCGGCCGGGGTTTCCCGCTAAGCCGATCGCCACCGGCGCCGTCACGCGCCTTCCACATTTGTACGACTCCCTGCCTCGCACCCCGCCACGGGGCGCAGACGGAGCGGGAGAGGCGCGGCGCGACCAGCAGACCGTAGCTGGCGATATCGTCTCCTAGATTGTTTCAGTAGTATACCTTCCCTTTGCGGCACGCAGACGCAACCAATCTTTATAAACGAGGTCTCTATAGAAAGAGAATTTCAAGATGTGACGAAGTGCATTTTGACTTTGAAAATATGAAGGATTTGTTTTAAAAAAAAAAGGAATCTAAATATTCATTTAAAACGCAACCCGCAACGTACGTCAGGATTTTTTAATACGTAATAATATATAATTATATATTCAATGTTTAATGTTTATACATTGTTTTAAAATTATAATTGTAATTATCACTGTGGAAATATTTTAATAACCGTGTTGTGAAAACTTGTCCAGCCCTGAAGATGGAGCTATAATAAACTCCGAAACGTCGGCAAACTAGAATATGTTATTATTTTTGGACCAAAACCCGTGAACCCGCAATGGAATTGTCTACAGAAAATGGTCATGAAATACAGCAGAAATACGTATATCGTTAAATAACTCCTAAACGAAGCGTTCTAAGGCCTTAGAAACTAAAATTTTGACTTCAAAGAAATGTTCCTCACACCGAAATCTACAGGATGAGATCTTTTCGACCATTCTATTACATTTTTGCTGGTTCGACGCTTCTCGATGCTAGCGCTTTTGTAATGTACCCTATGTAATGTACCCTATGAGATGTCGTAAACGTCATACTGGTCTATACGTTGGGTTTTTCAAAAATTACAAAAATGTAAATTTTTTGATTTGTCTCTCACGCAGTCAAAATTTACATTATAGATGTGTTTAATTGTTTAGTGCGTTTCTTTACACATAGGCTTCAAAGTATCTCCAATGACGGTTTCTGAAATGTCCATAATAAAGGAACAAAATTGGCAAATTTTCTGAAATGTTCGAACGAAATTTTATCAAACATTATTGAAAATGTTTCGCCGAAATTCTCAACAATGGCAAGGAGTTCAATTCTCTCCCATATTCCAGAAGCTTGATTTCGGCCGCGATATTTGGGGCCCAAAAATCCAAATAATGCTGAAAAATGTAGGTGTTGTTTAATCACACACAAAATGAAAAGTATACATTGCACTGAAACGAAAAGTAAGCCATTGCGTCAATTGAAAACTTTTCTAAATATTGTTTTTATAACATTTTCTCGAATTATTGTAAAGATTCCCGCAAATGTGATTTTTTCCACCTGTTGTATTCGACCGAAGAGGGGCAGTGATTTTAAATTTGAATTGATTACCATGACAAGAAAGTTGTTATTAAACAATGTATGTTTATTTCTCGATTTAGAAAATGAACACGATAGAAGATTTATCACTGAAATTTAGAATGAATATTAAGTATATGTGTGTGTCTGTATCAGTTAAAATACATACAATATAGTTTGGTGGATTTAGGGTCATCGTAGTGTATTTCAATTATAATTTTATTATTGAAATCCTTCGCTTGCTATTTGTGCCGAAAGATCACTAACAATTTCTTAAGTATGTGGCAATTTTACGTAAAATTTGACAATGAATGATAAAACTATAATTTGCATTTATAATTTTTTAATCGTTTGTAGTTAAAATATTTTGTTTAGTCATGGTATTGCTTTCCCTGTTTCAAAGTATTTGAAGTAATGTTCATTTGTGGTAATATTCACATTAGTGGCGATTTGTTCACATTATTGTATTTACGAGTACATTTGCTTTAAATAATGTCGAGTAAATGTTTTCGAGAGCTCACTTTTCTGTAAAAACTAGCTCAAAATTTCGCATTTTCAGAAACACTCAAACACAATTTCTCAAAAATTGTTCCAAATTTTATCTTCAAACTTTACGAACGGATAGTGCTCATTGAACTCTTTAATATGACGTAAAGTTAAATTTGAGGTATTATTTTGTTTTTGCAAAAATTACATAAATGTAATTTTTTGAAACATCTCTCACATCGTTAATATGCACATTTCCAGCAAATTGTAAGCACTATTGTATTTGTAAATTAATGTTCTTCAAATGACTTCAAATGAAGTGTTCCGAAAACTCAAACATGTTCTGTGAAAAAGAGCTTCATGTTTAATATTTTTAGTAGCGCTTAAACGCCATTTTCTTAAAACGGCTAAAAGTTTTTCCAAGAAAATTGCTATTTAGGGAGAAGTTAAGTGTTCTTTAATATTCTAAAAATTAATATTTCCGTTCTACCATTAGGAAACTGAAAATGTCAAAAAAATATATTTTGGAAGGAAATAGATGGCAGCTGGCACGAGTATGTGGTAATTACGAATAGCTAGCCCAGACCCAAGGAAATAGAAAATTAATACGGGAAAGTGTGTGCCATTCTGTAGCACCACTAGTTTACTTCTGCATTGCAGCCTTAATAATTAGCGGAAGGGCTTTTTCTTAAATACATCAGCTAAAATTACGTAATTCAATCTGAAATATAATAGAACATTTTCTGTAAACTCTTTGCTCTGCATAATTCGAAGTAAAATATTTGAATTTCTAATTTTCCTTAGAACTAATTAATAAAAAATGTTGAAATAGCTGGTAATCTTTTCTTTTCCATTCACTGAAAATACGAATTTTGAGTTTATTCACTCTGCAGTATTGCAGGCTGGTGTACCTTCCACGAGCAACAGTGTTTTTTACAGTATTCCATCAATAAATGTCAGAAACGTGAATGTAAAAGTGCATTTGAATACAAGGTGAAAACCTCTAACTCGTCGTACCGCATTACCAGATTTTTTATTAGTGACACTATTGAAGCCCAGGAGCGATATAAACATTCAATCATCCCTTTCACTCTCACAGCACATTTTTTTCTGTTCGCCCCAAAATGCGTGGCGCTCAGGCCCATTAGGAGGTATGGCAGGAGTTGAATGAAAAGCTATGCATGTAATGAAACAAGAATGAATGATGCTATAATGAATGAATGAAAATAAACAAATAAAAAGAAAAAATCCAAAACGAAGCCAGAACACATTACATAGGATTAAGAAAAAATAATAAACAATTTTTGTTTAAGTTAGGTATGCCTAAGTGCTACGTTTGTAACTAGTCACTTAGATTTGACCTAAATCAAATTAGTTTTAGTTAATTTTAAGTAATCGTTAAGAAAATTCCTCCCTCTCAGCTGCTTAAGCCGCAAGGCAGTAGTCTACATGTATACCTTTCGTATAACGCATTCAGAATTCTTTCAAATTCTGTCAGCCTTCATGCAGCTCGTTGCGTTTATTTTGCAAATGTACATTCCCGCCTGAGATATGGCATAATATTCTGGGGAAGCTCATCCTGTAGTATTCAGACCTTCAGATTGCAAAAGAAAATTATTCGAATAATGAAAAAATGCCTTCCACGTGATTCCTGCAATCCTCTTTTCATTGAGCTGGGAATCCTACCATTGCCTTGTCTATTTATTTACGAATCTGTAATATTTGTCAAAAATGACCTACTTAACGGAGGGAACATATTTTCATGCAATATTGATATTTATAATTACAACACACGCCGTAGAAATCACGTGCATCAAGTGTCAGTATCAACAGCTCAGTACAAGAAATCAACATACAATACATGTACGTTACTTTACAACGCATTGCCAGATGACATAAAACAATTAAAGTCGGTACACAAATTTAAGTTAAAAGTAAAATCTTTTCTGCTGCAAAACTGTTTCTATACAATTAGAGACTATACTGATCGTGAAAAAGAAAAATGTTTATTGTAACAAAACAAAGATATATAATGAATTACTTTACGTTTGCATTGTATACATTTAAAAAAATATTTAATACGCCTGTAACAAGTAATGTACTTCAGCTTCCGGGTCAATGACCCCCATCTCGATCAGGTTTTTGTCCAGTTTCCCTGATCCATTGAGCAAATGCTGAGATGGCCCCTTGTTTTGCTTCTGGACGTAAATGTAGCTTCACTGTGCGCACGTTTTGTTGAGCACTCCTTTGCTTGTAGTTCATTTACCGTTTAAATTGATTTTCTATGACTCGGGAAATAACATTTTTCAAATATTTTTATTTTTCTAAAATAATTATTTTCTAAATTCATTTTTCGTTTCTTTTTGTTTTTTTTTTTTATTTTTTTAAATTCTGGCCCTCAAGAAAATGTGCGCAGATAAATTTCTTTCCCCACACGTCATATACAGTTTTTACTGTTTTTTGACAAATAAATAAATAAAAAATAAATAAATACCTATTACGAAAATAAATTCCCGCCTCCTCAGGGGTACTGTGGAGGGGAAATAATAATAAAACTAGCGGTGCTACAGAATGGCACAGACTTTCCCGTATTAGACTTTCCCTGTTTCCAGGGGTCTGGGGTAGCTATTTGAAATTGCCACATACTCTTTCCAGATGCTATCTATCGCCGCCCAAAGTACATTTTTTTGACATTTTCTTGATTTTTTCTGTTTCCTAATGATAGAACGTAAATATTAATTTTAGAATATTAAATAACACAAAAACTTCGTCCTAAAGGCAATTCTCTTTTAAACATTTGTAGCTGTTTTTAAGAAAATGGCGTTTAAGCGCAACTAAAACTGCGAAATTTGCAGCTCTTTTTCACAGAAAAATTTTTGAGTTTTCAGAAAACTTCATTAGAAGTTATTTGAAGCACTTACGCTCACAAATATAATAATGTTTACAAATTGCTGGTAATGTGCATATTAAAGATGTGAGAAATATTGAAAAAAAATACATTTGTGTATTTTTGAAAACAAACAACAAAAAATCAAAATAAACTTTACGTCATATTAAAGAGTGTAATTAGCACTATTTGTTCGAAAAGTTTGAAGAACAAATTTGGAGCCATTTATGAGAAAATGGCGTTTGCGCGTTTCTGAAAATGTGGAATATTGAGCTACCTTTCGCAGAAAACGGTTGAGTACACATACGTATATACATATGTATACGGGAAAGTAAAAAGTGTAGCAGGTGGAGCGTGGCGTGACGTTCCCCGCGTGTTCCTCGGTCAACATCGAGTGTTTCCATGTTCGGCTGCCTCCGCTCGCTCGCACAATGTAGCAAGGTTATGTATATAATGAAACAAGAATGAATGATGCGTGAAAGTAAATAAAGATATTTTAAAAAATTTACCAAGACAGTGTCGAAGCAAAATTTTAGTTAGGGTTAACAAAAATAAAAAAATATACATTTTCGTTTAAGTTAGGTATGCCAAAGTGCTACCTTAGTAACTAGTAATTTTAGCTTAAATCTAATTTAAGTTAATTTTAGTTAATAGAAAAAAACCCTCCCTCTGAGTTGCTTGAGCCGCAAGGCAGTAGCACACTGTATATCCATTACGACAAATAAATTCCCACCTCCTCAGGGGTAATGTCGAGGGGAAATAATAAAGGTAGCAAGCGTGTCGCACAGGGTGAAGGCGACGTGTTGCGGCCCTGTCCGCCGATAGGACGGGTAGCTGGCGCTATTTGTGCGCGGGGGAAAGGCCAAGAGCGAGGCACGCAGGGCGCGCTCTTCCCGGGGAAATCCCAGGCCCTGCCCAGCCGCCACGCTTCACACCTCACTTTCCTCCCCTCAGACGCCTGACAGAAACTGACAAAATTAACTCTGTGGTCACTGGGTAAACGTTCTTAAGTCAAAAATCTTAGTTTGGAGAAAACAAGGGTTAGATTATTGAGCCAACGCTTTTTCCTACGCTCAACGGTGTTTCCCAACGCTTTTTTTTCTCGTAAAGGAGGCAACATTTGAATTCGGTCGTTTTACTAAAATAAATTATGGATACTTTACTTAGTTTCTGTTCTTAACCCAATTTTGCCAAAAATTGACTTAAGAACTTTTACCCCGTGATCACAGAACTGTCGAGGAGAGCTACATTAGTTGACATATTTTGCTCGTAGGCTGCAATAGTGGCACAACTAAAAAAATACGAATTTTCAGTAAATGAACTCTCTAGAATTGTGGATTGGTCTACCTTCCAGTAGCACATCTTCCAGCACATTGTCTGTGCCTGTATCCAATAAACAATATTTCTTAGTTTACAACGAACTATATAGTAAGTACATGTACTATCTTCCGTCTTCTGTACACTCTTTACATATTTCATGTATTTTATTACATTAGAATATTGCGTCAATGTTGCTAAATATAATTTACAAAACACATTTTCTTTAAATTTATTGTTATTATTATTATTATCATAAGTAATATCACGAGAAGTGCTATTATTTACAGCGATAAAAAAGGTAAACAAACTGATGGCGATTAACATCTGGGATTGGTTTAATATGAATGTATCCTTGCTTACCATTGGCTACTTACGACGCGGACAGACATGAGTGAATTAGTCATCAATATGTACTATATCGGTTTATGAGAGATCAATTCATTTCACTTTTTAAATTTCAAAAATACCATACAATTGAACAATAAATACGGTTTTATGCAATTGGTTATAATTTTTCTTAGGGGCCGTCCATACGTCATAACGCAAATTTCGAGTATTTTCAATACCCCCTCCCCCTTGTAATGCACTTCTCTCTCTCTATGTAATGCAGCGTAACGCTGCCTCAGACCCCCTTTCCCCTTTAGCGTTTCGTAATTTACGGATGACCCCTTAATAAAGTCACTAATTTGTCACTATTATTGGTTTTTCTTATTGAAAAAACAATCGTTTCGTTAATGGCTCACTCAGTGTGTCGTGCGAGTAATTCCGTGCCAGAAAGGTACGCAAGTAAAGTAAGGAGCTGATATAACTTGTTTCACACGTCTACCATGAAATACACATTTTTTTTATATTTTTAAGTTCAATTAGCAAAGAACATACATTTGATATTCAATTTCCAACAAACCGTTGCATTTCTTTTTGATAAGAAGAATATGTTTTGAATATAAGGATATTCTGATAAAAATCTGATATTAAAACCATTTCTGGCCTAGTTAATGACTTGGAATTAATTGAACGGGCCAGATGGTAACATGGTGTTAATCCTAATTTCCATATATTTTTGTAAGTCAGGGGAAAAACGAAGATATGTGAGATCTGCTCACAATTCCTCGTACATATTTAAATACACACCTTCATGTAGCTTTCGTTAAATGTCCACGAAACTTGCCACAACTTTGCAGGGCGAGATGTCTACATTTTATAGCTGTTCATTCAAACAGGGCAGTGCAACCACTTAAATGTTTATCTGTCCCGATTGTCAATCGCAGTTTCAGTTCTCATTGAGATGGAACACGAAAGTTGCGCAATAGAAAGTCTGCAAGAGCCTCGTGTTACTGATCCGTCGAATGATAAATGAATTTAAGAGACTTGATTCAGTTTAATAACCCACGGGCATGCACGGCAGATCATAAATCGCCTTTCAAAGGCATTGTTTACTTCTGAGTGAACATCCCAATGACCTCCGTCCATACTGACTCTACTGCTCCCGCTACTTCCGCCACCCCCGTCGTTCTCATCACCTCCTCGCCCGCCGCCCCCGCCACTACCTTTCTCGCCGTCCAACCACCCCACTCTCGCCGCCCCCGCAACCCTCTCTCTCGCCTCCCCGCCACCACCTCTCTCGCCTCCCCGTCACCCACTCTCTCCCATCCCCGCTACCCCTCTCTCGCCTCCCCGCCACCACCTCTCTCGCCTCCCTACCACCACCTCTCTCGCCTCCCCGCCACCCCCTCTCTTGCTGCCCCACCATTCTCTCTCTCGTCGCCCCCGCAACCCTCTCTCTCGCCTCCACGCCACCCACCTCTCTCGCAGCCCCGCCACCCCTCTCTCGGCGCCCCGCCACCCCCTCTCTCACCTCCCCGCCACCACCTCTCTCGCCTTCCCGCCACCCCCTCTCTTGCCGCCCCGCCATTCTCTCTCTCGCCGCCCCCGCAACCCACTCTCTCACCTCCCCGCTACCCCTCTCTCGCCTCCCCACCACCCCCTCTCTTGCCGCCTCGCCTCTCCCTCTCTTGTCGCCGCCGCCACCCTCTCTCTCGCCGCCCCGCCCTCTCTCGTTGTCACGCCACCCCGTCTCACGCCGCCTCGGCCATCCCTCTCTCGCCTTCCCTCCAACCCCCGCTCTCGCCGCCCTCACTATCCCCGCCGTGCCCGCAATCAATCTCGCCCCCGCGATCCCAGTCGCCCGCAACTCGCGCCGCCCCGCATTTCCAGCCGTCATTGCTGGCCTCTTCCGCGTCAGCTGCCAATCCGCCCCTGCTGCCAAAGCCCCTCCACTACCCCTGCTTCTACCTGCATGCCGCCTCCTCCACTTCTCACCCCCTCCCGCCACCACAGCTGCGCTAGCCGTCCATCCGCCAGCCTTCTCTCTCCGCCTCCCACTGCGCCCGTGCCACGCCTACCCAGAGCCCACCGCCATTGTCCGCTGCCTTCCGCCGCCCCCACCGGCCCCACCCACCATTCCGAAGCCCTCGGCCTTCTCACTCCTCCACCACCTGTGCCATCCCCACCGCTTCAAGCACCCATTCTTCCCTGCCACCTTTATCACCTGCTCCGTTTCCGTCGCCCCCACCATCTGCACCTCCCCACCACCCCCGTCGCCTCCGCGGCTGTCTCCCGCGCGGCCGCCGGCTCCGCCCCCCCATTGCGAAGCCCTCAGCCTTCTCACCGCCTACACCACCTGCACCACCCCACAACTTGAAAAACCCATTCTTCCCTGCCGCCCCCGCCCCCGCAACTCCCAACCCCACCGTCTGTCCCTCCCAACCACCCCCGTCGCTGCCGCAGAGGCCGCCCTCAGTGCGGGTTTCATTTGCGTTTTACGGGAGACCGTAAAACGCGATAACGCCGTATCCGCGCCGATATTCGCGGACGGGGAGCGGGGGATTGAGACGTCGAGTATCCGTCTGGCAGTTAGCTCGGTCGGTCATGCGAACGGCGCGGCGCTGCGCCCCGCGGCGAACGAAATGGGGAATGGAGCTCCGCCGCTCCCCGCCCTACGCCACTCAATGCAGGGGAGGGCTCTGGCGGCAGACGCACTTGCACGCGGGGCCTCCGAAGGCGATGCAACATTAAAAGAAACAGTTTTTTCTTGTATACTCGCCCCTTAAAAAAAAAACATATCTGAAGGATTGAGAATAGTCCGTCAAGTTGAGATTTTTTAGATACTTATCTAGTCAACAAATTTACTTATTCTGTCTTTACTTGTAAATAAACGTTTAATAATAAAAAAAGTTGTGTTTTCTCAGACTAGCCGATAAAAATATTTTTTTTTACTTTGATGGTCTTAAGTCAAACTTAACGTAAATTAGATCATAATAGTTATTAGAACACAAGTGATCTAATATTCCATGCATCACTACAACAACGATGAGTTTCGTAATGTAAATTGGAATTGAACCAATCCACGGTCTCTATTAATTAGTAAAAACATCAATCTGACACCTTTTGCGCGATGAATAGTAAAATAGAAAAAATTCAAGAAAAAAACTTGGGCATTAATGGGTTAATCGAAAATAAAAGTTCATTGATGTTTATACAAAGTGGGTGAATCGTGCGATATTCGTGTCGTTACATATTACTACAATATTTGTTATCAAACTCAGCTTAATGGCTTCGTTTAAATATTCTCCATTCTTATAATGTAATAAGATAGCTTGCGATTCGTATGTCAAAAATAACTCCTACCGAATTAGTTCCGTCAAAATGCGTGACGCGCATGAAATCGCAGATTGCGGATCAGCACAATAAGACAACTAACGTTCTCTGGTGACCATTGTACATGACAACAATGGATATGGGTCTACCAATGAAAACATTTCGTCAATAAAATGAGTTATGGATGTTCTTGGCCGTGCGGATGATGCCGCGTGGAAAGCTGAGTTGCCACTCAGCCTAGCTGGCAACTCAGACTTCAACGCGGCGTCACCCGTACAGCCAAGATCATCCACATGACTCCGGCCGCGGAAGCCTACGAATTCAAAACGAGTTATATTTACGCCGGCAGAAACGAATATTTGTACTCGCTTTATTACCTTACATAAAAGGCTACTTCATGACGTTTTCGAATTAAAATTTGTTGGCAACCTCGGTAGAAAGATGAATGTTCTTCGACACGATCTTTTACTAAAGAAGACGCAGCTTAGCAGAAACTTAGTATTCAAACACTGCTACAATTCGACCCAGATACATAATCTCGTCTTTGTGAACATCGACTCTGCTAATTTCAAGATTTACCATATCTATAGTTATTGAAGATGTTTTGTGTTGGTGCCATTATTCAATTCAAAGAAATCGAACCTAAAGTATGACATTTTCCTGGGAATATTCCCTCTTGCCCTTTTATTGTATAAGCAAGGGGTGCAACCCTTTTATTGCCATCCGTGTCACGGGGATTCTCTGGTTATTAAGTGGTCCAAGAACAAACTTTGGTTTATGAACGCTACATGTTATCATTTACCGGTGAATAGATGCAAGATAAAGAGATTTTTAAACATCTTTACCACGACGTATTTACGTACGAATTACGCGATATTACACAACATATATTAAATATGAAAATATATTACACAAGTATAGGCAGAAAATAAACATTCATGCAAGAATAATGAAGATTTTGGAACGATGCGTCGGTTATCGAGCGGATAAATGAATATCAAGGTTTGATTCTTCATATGGAATAAACTAATATTTGTCAAAGTCCACCCATGGAGTACTGTCTCCTATCTAGATTCAAGCAGAAAATATATATTAGGTGTCTGGCCATTACTTATCAAAATTCAAGAAGGGTTGAAAAAGCTTACTTGACACATTTGAACAGAAATTAGAGAAAAATCGGGCAATTTTGTTTCCCAAAAGATCTTCAGAAGATATGAAACGACACATTTTAGTCTCAAACGCCATGGCCTTTTAACATAGAATGTGTGTCGCGACCAGTTGTATTGAAAAATAATTTTCTATGCGCAGAATAACAAATGAGATTGTCGACAGATGTATTAACGAGAAGGCTGCACTAACAAGGTGACAGAAGAAATTTACAAACTGAGAGCTTATTTCTCTCAAATCCTTCACATCTGATGAGCTAATGCAGATTTTCTCCACACGAAGAATGTATTAGATGCTAATCATCAGCTCATGTGATATGCATGTCTCATGTATGCCATGCCTCAGATACGTATCCCTGTGCCACTGTAAAATGGTTTTGGACCTATTTTTCAATAGATTATTTTCAATGTTAATATCATATTAAATATTATATACACAGAAAAAAACAGCTAAATTTGCGAATAGAACAGTGGGGAAAGTGTCAACTAGTCATTAGTTACACGTAAGAAACGCAGCACTTGTGTGCTTTCTTCAAGTCATAAACAAAGCAACCGGCATGGAAAGCTATCAGTGAGACTTGAAATGCCACGTTACCTAAGTAGGGGCGACCATTTACACAAAATAAAATGCAGAAAACAAAGAACAGAGGTAGGAAAATACAGCTTTGTGAATAGGACCATTGTTGACCGGAACAATTTACCTACAGAGGTGCTGGCGACCATTCTTCGAAGCATGCGAGTTATGCGTTCGAGATTTAAGAGCGCAAGTGTAGAGTACATTGATGTGCAACGAAGTGCAGTGAAGGCCAACAAAAGTGCGAGGGAAACTGCGAAGTTCCGTTTATGAATAAATTACTGTTTACAAAAGTGAGATGTAGTGAAGTGAAGAGTTGTGTACGGCGTTGAGATAGGCACATTTTATCTATTTCTTTACACTTGTCTATTGGTGTTTTTATTTTATTTAATTCTTGTTTTTTATTTGTATTTGTTTTATTTATCTTTTTTAATATTGGTATATATTACTTGTTCCAATTTTTATTTTTGTACTTTTTTTCTAATTAACTGCCACCGAGCGTACGCTCATTTGCAGTAAAACATTATTATTATTATTATTATTATTATTATTATTATTATTATTATTACTATTACTATTACTACTTCTACTATAAGTAATTCCTTTATATAATTTACAACTTTGTGGACAACGAATCAAAAATTATTCTTAATGCACGAGGTCTCAAAAGCATTTCCCCCGTCATTTTCGTTTCCTAGGAACACCTTCATGAGGGACTATGAAGGGCGGCGTGGGAGGGCCGGATCCGACCCTAAGGCCGTATGTTTTCGAGCCCCGCCCTCACATTACTCCTCCCTCTGCTCGTGACCTATTGAGTCATAAAGTGAAATATAAAGAGAAAAATTTGCATTTACTCGGGCGTTATCGCAATATAAAATTCCCACGTCGCACAATAAAGCCGGTTGCTAAAGACAGATAGGGCGCGCCGCGCCAGGGGCGGGGAGCGATAAAACGTAGGTAACGCGCGTTTAGCGCTGCATATGAGGCGCCGCGCCCGCCACCTACCTACAACCGCCACAACCAACCTAGCGGAGACTACGGGCTGCGGAGGCGTACAGAGCACAGGTCGTGGTGGGACACATGTCGTGAAATCCTGGAGTAATCTGTGTTTAAAACAAAGCCTCGGGTTGGTTACATCATTTATAACTCAAGAACGGCTGGACCAATTTTTATTATCTTTATTTTGTTGGATTCATCTCCGCCCCGAACAGCAGAATAACTATTAAAATATCGAAAAAATGGCGCTGAAGAATAAAAAACTAAATATTCATGTCAAATGCAATCCGCTACACTCGGTAGGATTTTTGAATCTACATCGTTAAATAACTCCTTAAAAAACGAAGCGTTCTAGGGCGTAGAAAGAGGGAGATAAAGGGCAGGACAACGTTTGCCAGGCTCCGGTAGTTATTAATAAAATAAACTAACAGACCATTTGAGAAGATCCGACAAAGCCTATTTTAAGAACAAGATAGTTTAACATGATTTCATTTCGTTCATTCTATTGATTGATTTTTCTGGGCAAGCCAACGGCTATGGTCATTATTCCCGTAAATGTAGTAAATGTTTTATCCCAGGAGATGGCGGTGTCAATTTTGTAGTGTTGTAATGGTATGTGGTGATGTAAATCACGTGTTAATGTTTTTGTCAGCAAAAAATATAGGACATTCAGAAAACAGGGGCTTTAGATTTTGTAACGTTTCCGTCACTGGCCCATTGTGCGAGTCCCCATGCGAGAGGAACGCGGGGAGGACGGGCCGTGGGGATATTAGAAAAGTCGAGTCCTCGTTTAAAACTCCGAGATCTCGTTGTTGAAATTACACGAGAGAGGGCCGAGTGCCATTTCGCTCTCCCCCCTCGCTCCGGTTTCCTTAACGGACGAGGAGACAGGAGCAGGCAGGCAACATTTTGCTGCTGCCACCGCCCAGAGGAAGTCGGGCCAAGTTGGGCGCATAGTTACAGGGCTGAATTGTGCTCGTGAAAAGCAGGTTTCATTCCCCGTGTTCTGACTACGTTTTGTGAGATGAGATTTCCATTTAGCTGCATGCTGTACTTTCGTTTGTGATGACCTTTTTTTAATCTGGTGTACTCTCACTATGATTATATGTTTCGTCAGTAGGGGCTTGTGGTTTCTTGAAAAGGAGATGCTAATAGAATGCACCAGTAAAAATCTCGTAGGCAACAAATAAATTCAATTATTAATTGCCGTTTCATTCCCCAGTATTTTTTCATGTTTAGTTAAGAATAAACTTAGAATGACAAGAACAATTCCCATTACTCGTCGTTCAGAATTGCAACACGTACTCAACGATCATGGCCATTACCACCGTTCTTCGGAGAGGAGTCTTTACGGTCTACATAATATGAAATTTTACATTAGTTGCACCATAATAGCATACATTCCTCTTAAAATTGTTACTTTTATAAATTTTAATTTTTATAACTTTATATAATTTTTATAATTTTATATAATTTTTATAATTTTATATAATTTTTATAATTTTATATAATTTTTATAATTTTATATAATTTTTATAATTTTATATAATTTTTATAATTTTATATAATTTTTATAATTTTATATAATTTTTATAATTTTATATAATTTTTATAATTTTATATAATTTTTATAATTTTATATAATTTTTATAATTTTATATAATTTTTATAATTTTATATAATTTTTATAATTTTATATAATTTTTATAATTTTATATAATTTTTATAATTTTATATAATTTTTATAATTTTATAAATTTTACGATTAGATATGTGGATAATATGATGCATTATAAAATATGGAAAGGATTATTTTACTAATTCTAAATTTTTCTCTGGATTTTGGACCAATACTAAAATATTTATCTTTAGTTGCATTTATTTACGAGTGGAAAACACCTAACCGTGTTCCAGCAAAAATTTTAAACGTGTGCCAGGCTGGTTGCTGGCTCCAGTACTCCGCATTTAAATGACATTCCACGTGTGGCATGCATGCACAGAAGACCAAAATAAAGACATTCAGTGAGCCAAATTTGGTCTGAGACCTCCTGTGACGTAACCAGCAGAAGGGTGAAGTAATATAAGCGGTTTTCAATATCCAATGGCAAGATTCTCAAATTGCAGAGGAAATACTAGAATTATGCTCTTTTCCCTTATTGGCTAGAAGTGCAATGGCTCCCTCTCTCTTCAAGCGGCCGCAGTAAGTTTTGAAAAATTAAAATTCCACCAAATCCCTACGATTATTCGTATTCGAAGGTGGAAACTTCATGGACTGGATTTAAATATACAGAGTAGAGAAGGAACTAATTATTTGAAAAGACAAAACTCTAGAAAGAATCTTAAATTTTGATAGAGGAATAATATTAGAAAAACTATTTCTTATCCCCAACATTAAAAGATGAGAATATTCCTCAAAGAACGAACAATTGCTTGAACATTTCTCTCTCATCATCCTTAAATGGAATGACACAGAGTCAAAAATGTTTTCAATGATGGATTAATAGATAAGTTAATTTTAAATTATAGCCTGTCAGAAATTGTATTTGTAAAGAAAATATAGGCATTTAATATATGTATAATATAAATAAAAAAATATTGTTTCTCTTCGTCTAAACTGCGGGATTTCTTACAATAACTAAATAAGTCCAAAATTCCATATTTTGATATATTTCTCCTGTGACATTTCCTTTCGACAGATGCCAAACACATTGAAAGATATAAGGCGGAGAAGGATCCTAAATCCATTACTAGAGGAAAGTACCCAAACCCGGGTCCTGTTCACAATGCCCCTTGATTTGCTGCTTTGTAGAGTGCTGTTGCCTATTGGAAACGTACTAAAATATTGAAGTTCCTTGCAATGCAGTAGTTCAGTCAAGCGGTAGTGTCCTCGCCTTCACTTGACAGTCACAGTGCGGTCCTTAGTGCGAACAGTGAAAAGCAAGGTATTTATCAAGTACTTTTTGTCAGTTACCTCATTTCGATACTTCATTTTTCGTCTTGTAAAATAAAAACAATTAAAGTGTATGACAGTCCTTACACCTTCAGAGGCTAATAAAAACAAGAGCCTACTCTGAAGCCCATCAGTTCGAGAGGGTGTGAAGGAGAAAGAGGTAGAGGGAAAATTTCAGAATTTAATCCCCTAGAAGTCGAAAAAAGAGAGATTTAAGAGAATCCTGAAGTTAAACAAAAAGCAAAGTAAGATTCCACCCCCGGCGAGGAATCGAACGACATGTTCCCTGGCTCTTCCGAATTGGATTGTTCTACAATTGTTATCTTCCCTCCCAGGTTAATAAGACGCAGATTGCATGTTTTGTAGTGTACAATTTTCAGAGAGCTGCAGGAGAACTATGGGTGATGTCCCTAATGTGTTCACTCTGTAGAATGTGCGATGGAGGAAAAGGATTCTTTTGTAGGTGACTTTTGTCTCACTTGAAAATGCAGACTTTGTACAAGACAATTTCTTAAGTATAATAGTTAAACTTGTATTCTTGTAAAATTATACTGAATTCAATATATTTCATTTTATTTTTACCCATTTCTTAAAACGTATGGGGGGGGTCACATTAGGAATCCTTTTATAAAAATCCACAAAATGTAATGTTTACGAACAAATAATTTTATTCTTATTACTTGGCCAATTAATTAAAGTTCAATATAATATTTGTATAATTAGGGTATGTATTGCGCATGTTTTGATTTAATTATGTAGAAAATTGGATTTAAAAATATTCGAAAACAAAATGGGGGTCCGGTACTTTTCTCTATGCACGTCAATGCCATGAAGTTTTTGGTGTCTCCTGAAAAGTCTCGAATTTGAACTAGTTTAGTTCTTATAAAAAACCTTTCAACTGTCATAAATGTTAGTTTTTTGGAAAACATACAAGCACAAACCTGACTGTTCTTCTTTTCAGCTTGTTCAGCGATTTGTGGCCAGGAGATCCAGGAGACAAAAATAATACGTTGCACGTACCTGCGAACAAAAAAAAATAAAACTTTATTTGTGAATGAGAACAACAAAAATCTATGAAACATTTACAATTTGCTGATTTCATAAAAAATAAATAACTCTTTCAGCGAAATAAGAAATTTCGTTACTTCGTAAGGAAGTGGTTTGTATAATTTCCATTCTAAAAGGGTGGGTAATTCATTTTTCACACAACAGCCTAAACTTAATTGACACCCTTGTTTTTTTTATTTTGACGCGCAAGGTAAACGCCAAAGAAAGATAATATAACGAAAGTATATAACACAATCTATTTCACAAATTGAGTTATTTCACTACATGCTCTTTTTCAGATGGAGCCGATCGTGCTGCACTCATGGATGATGAAATCACTAATGAATGTTTGATATGAATGTTTAATATTTACCATTAATTAAATAACTTAGGAGTGCCGAAAGAAAAGATCTTCTCCACAAATTGAAATAAATCCATCTGGTAAAATAAATTTGAATAAATTCATCCGGTAACAACTTCCTTGTATTAAATTGGTAACACGATCAATCCCGTTTCTCTATTTGGTCAATGAGGGGGAAAAACGACAGATCTACACATTTTTTTCTTTACATAAAATATTGACTTTATCAGTATTTGTGGTTAAATGCGAACTCATGGAATGCTAAACGTACCCAATTATCTGAATGCATTTCGTTTTCCACCTCGTCAGTAGAGTTGGAAACTAAATCGATACATTATCTCCTGAAGATGTAAGATTAGGAGACAACTTGGAAATTTGAATATCAGGAAACTTCGCACCTGCTCGCTTCACTTCGTGACATTAGCCCCACGTTCCCCCTTCGCCTCCAGAAGATTCCAAAGTACGTGAAGATACTTGGCGCAAGCCGCCGACCCCAAGTCTAGATCCAGCATGCCTTCCAACGGAGGCCTTCAAACTCAATAACCGGGCTTTTCTGCGCTGCGTTGCCGAATCGTCTTATGAACTTGGTAATCCCCTCGGAGGCTGTCTCACGCCGCACCTGCTATTTCAGGGAAGGAGGGGGGGAGTGAGGTGAAATCCCATAGCTCTCCGCGTGATGCTATCGTTACCACCTTATTACCACTTACCCTCAACAGGTTGGGCCTAGTTAATGTGACTAAAATGTTTGTAGCACCTGTATCATGAAATTACTGCTCAGGAACCGGAAAGCGATTCCCTGATATAAAGCCTTCGTAGGCACGCGTGTCTGCTATACGGTCATTAGCCTAAATGCTAAAAACATGGAAGCCCCAGCATCATGCATTAATAGGTTATTACGTTTGGAGCTGAATCGTGGATGACGGACCATTCATTAGCAAAGTCCTACCGGGGGTCGTTCGTTAAAACATCGTTCCATTGGCAAGGGTAATGTGCATTTCTAAACAATCCCATTACCGGAGGTGGAGCGTTAAATCCTTCATTTACAGCCCGGCCGTCCGCGACTGTCAGAGGCCGCGTACCGCACTTTGAAGCGCATCACCGTAGATCCGTCTACAAATGGCAGCATAACCGCATTAATTAAGGCGTTACAAGTCGTAAATCCCGGTAATCGCCGCGATGTTTGTCGCGCGGCCGGGAAGGGGTGGGAGGGGCAGGGCGGGGGCGGGGGCGGTGAGTCGAAAGAAGCGCTCCGGTGGCGCGTGCGAAGACGCGCTCCGTGACCCCACGCAAGGGCCACGCACGCGCACGGAAAGGCACTACTACCCCTATCACACACACACACACACTTCGACGTTTACGACGCGCGCACAGAAGCGAAGAGAGGAAAGAAGCGTGATAGAATGGCTAGATGACACTACCCTGTTGAACGAATATAATGATATCGTGTGCCTTGTATGATCTCAGGTCCAAATATTAAACATCTAATTAGAAAGGGTACGAAAAACGTAAAATTGGCTCTTAAGAACCAAATTGATAATTGATTATTTCCGGTGATTATTTCCGGCCAGACAGCGGTGGTCATTGGTCCCGTAAGTGTAGTGTATGTTTTATTACGGGAGGTGGCGGTGATTTTCCTCCGCAGAATAGTGATATCCGGAGCCGACCTTCATGTAGGTTTGTAGGGTTTTCCCTCATCCAGTCATTTGCCCCCAGCGGGACACTGCCACAGTCGGGACAAGCTTCAAGCTCCCGACAAGCCTCTCAACATGTGTGGTAATGTAGTGGATGTACGTGTAGGTGTATGTGTAAGTAAGGGAGGAAGAAAAGATAGCGCGCATCTGTGGCCCGTTTGTTGGGGTACTGCTCCGACATTCCTCAGATAAACTACTCTGTCGGACGAAAGTTAAGTTGTGTTGCAAGTAATAATCTGTGAGGACTACAAAAATTAAATTTCAAATATCTCAATAGAAAGGTTAAGAAAAACTATGAGACTCGTGCTTAAAAATAAAATATATAATAGTCCCATGTGAAAAAAGTGGGTTATCAGAAGTGATCGATTTGTTCATGAAGAGAGTGTACTTGTAAGAGTCGGAATGTGCAAATCATTATTGAGTTGTGCTCCATAAATCAAGTTTTTGTTGAGAATTATTTGTAAATTTCTCTGATTATGGGGTTGAAAAACTAGGGTTTTATTTCAAACAACGCAAGTAGATTTAATTCCTTCGATGATACGTAGGTAAACGTGCCACGCCAAAATTCTTTTGGACGCATCACGACGAAAATTGTGTTGCAACAATATCATTCATACAATGAAAATGCACCTGCGTGATATGAACGTAACAGAAACTACGATTAACAGTTCGGCTCATGCAAGTATCAATGAATACGGTATTTACATTTAAAATACCTAGGTCGTTCAATAAGTTCTTGGGAAATCCAAGATATGGTGCTCGTAGTATTGAAAATGAATTTTTGTATTCCAACATTATAAACGACCTTTTCTGTTGCAATAAATCGTTCATAATCGGGCGTTTTACGACACAAATTATGACGTATTCGCTTTTACAGCACGAATAATTGCGTCATCACACCTTCAGCCAATCGCAGAAGAGAATCGGGGGCAGGTAGAGGTAAACAGAACAACCGACTTCCGTTTTCTCGCACAGATGTCAACTACCCGAGACATCCCAGGAAAGTTGTTTCGCAAAATTAAGTTTCATTCTCTTATAAATGTATAATGCTGTCACATAAAAAATAACGTATGTAACTCGTTAATAATATTGGTTTATTGCATTCGTACAAATTTGAAAACTCGTTCCTAACGTCACTCGTTTTCAAAACATGTATTCATGCAATAAAGCGTAACATTATAAACTAATTGGTATTACCTGTTATCTAAACTACTACTTTACCAGTAAGTAGCACTCCTAACTAGTCAGCTGTTTGAGTTTCAGCTGTATCCATCATATTCACTGTTGTTGACGATTGAAGTAAACAGCTTGTATTTGTTTGTAAAAATGGATAAAAGTGAGTTTCAATCAGGGATTAAACACTTGCGTATGGAAAGGTTAACGTCGAAACAAATCAAAGCTGAGTTGGACAAAGTTCATGGCACATCTGCTCATGTGTTTGCAACTATTTACAATTGGGTGAATGAGTTTAAACCTGGTTGGACATCCACAAAAGATGAACATCGTTCCGAAAGCCCTGAGGAAGTGTCTACCCCCGAAATGATTGACAAAATCCGCAATGTGGTTTTAAGTGATCGACGAATAAGTGCGGGAAATAGTTGAGACCAAAGGCATATCCCAAGGCACAGTTGCTTCACTTTTGCATGACAAATTGGGTGTGAGAAAAATCTCGGCAAGAGATTTTTGCGTTTGCTGAGAGGCTCTGCCGCGTTTGCTGAAAATGGAGAATAAACGTAGTCGTGTGGTCGATTCTAAGGCTGTTTTGAATTATGATTCATAACCTTTATTTTTATATTTTACAATGATTATCTGGGGTCTGGTAACGAAAAAGTAGATAAAACCTGTTGCTAAATTTAGAAAAAAAATCTTCTAACTCGTGGTGTGGCCAAAATCCATGTTTAGTTGCTTTTTGATAAAGAAAATTCGGTTGGCGGCAAAACGTGCGTCTGTCCGTCCGTCTGTGGTCAACGCTTGCGCCTAAGCCGTTCAGCCGATTTTCTTCAAAGTTGATTTTCCCCAATCGTTTTGACTGATGTCGTCGTGATGACGTCGAGGATCCTGGAATTTGAAACTGATATTTTAACTTTGGCGAGGGGGGTACTTTACATAAAACCCCTTGGACATTTTCAAAATTTTCAAAAATATGGCTCCAACTTTTTTGATTAAATTCTATTGTTGAATAAAGGAGGACAGAGAAACCGGCAGGGAGAGGAGTAGGCGGGAAGAATCGGCAGGGAGAAGAGAAAGTGGGGAGAAGAGTAAGGAAGGAGAAGAGTAGGTGGGTAGAGAAAAATAGGTGGGAAGAGTAGTAGGTAAGTCAAGCAGACACGGAGAGCAGCAGACCGCGAGAAAAGTATTAGTACATCTGGGCAGGTGGGCAGAGAAACAGGCGGGGAGAGGAGTAGGCGGGAGAGAAGCAGATGAGGAGAACTCGGCAGATAGGGAGAAATGCAGATAGTGAGAAGAGCAGGGGGAGGAAGTAGGGAGTAAGGAGAGGAGAAGGTGAAAGAGAGAGAGAGCAGCGAGTAAGGGGAGAGGGAGTAAGGGGGCGGGGGCAGGTGGCATGTAAGACACGAAGACAGGAAACGGACGAGGTATGAAAAACAGGAAACAACGAACGAACGAGCCGGAGCCGAAGAGGCGGGACACGTCAACGTCAGTAAGCGCCGCGACGAGGGCAGGAGCGACTCAGCGAGGAAGAGGCTATTCCGTGGAGAGAAGAGCGACGCGCGGAAGGAGGTCGCGTGCGGGACGCGAGTGTTTTCCGGCGTGCGCTATCGTCGCCGCCGCGTCACCGTCCGCTGCTGTATGCCCCGACAAATTCGGTGCGGAACAATCACCGTTTGTTTTACATCGGCCTCTCCCTCCGACTTAACCACAGACATATAGCAGCTAAGCACGGTTTTAGGTGAAGATTCGAATCGACGCAAGTCATATGTACACCTTGGCCAGGAGAGCACAATGACTTAGCGATCACGATTAAATCGACATCTAGCATTCAGGAATGAAAAAAACTTACTTATATGTTTCTTGTTTGAAGAAATAAAATTCGCAAATTATTGCAGGCATTGAAAAGATGCCCCTGCGCCGTTGCCATGTCCAGATGGACCCGCTGGGCACTAATGGGTTAATACGAGAGAATACATTTTAGTAAAATATGTTATTGTTATTATTATTATTAGGCTATACAATCACATGTAAGGCTAAGGCCTCCTGATTTCTCAGGGAAGATTTGTGCGGTCACCTACTTGTCGCCTTGTACATAGCTAGTTCGCTGTCTAGTTTTACACTTGTGGTTAAGTTCAACTTTATTAGTTAACTGACTTAGTTCACTATTCTGACTACGCTTGTATATTGACAATTTTCATTTGTGTACCACTTTAACTGATTGTATATCGATCAAAATACATAAATACTGCATGATAAATATATTTATTAAGAAATTCGATTAAATTGTGGAAACTGCAGAGTAATGACAACAATACCTCGTTTAATTACGCATTTCTCTGGTAAACATTTGTGTTTTGTTCTATCTTGGACGGAGGGCGCGTGTGGGACGCGAGTGTTTTCCGGCCACGGCTGTCGTCGTCGCTGTCGTCACCGTCCGCCCGACGCGGACCACCTACGGCAGAGCGTGGCAGGTGAGGCCTCTCTCTCGCTGATTGAAGGCTGCGTCCGCCGCCCGCCGGTCTTCTGGCGAAGCACCGCGCCCACGCACCGCCCTGAGGACAAAGCCCTGGGGACCGCGCAGATGAGAGTGGCTCCGGACGCCCAACAGCTACGCCAGATTTGTTTTGTGTGTCCTCGAGGACGGGAAAACTCTATAAGAAGCGGTTGGTGAGGGGGGGAAAAAAAGAGAGGGACTTTGCTTAGAAGCGTCCGGGTGACTGCGTTGGGGAGATGGGCATCCCCTGGAATGAAACAAATGTAATTGCTTGGTATGAATGAGTAGTGGTGGCTTTGGCAATAGTGAATGGGTACTCCTTCAGAAAGGGTGCCTGGTTCCAGTGAATTAGAAACGTTTGTGAATGGCTCCTATTTTAGCAAAGGTGTCCATCTTGCAAGCTCTCAAGAACCACAACTACATCATTTTTTATATGTTTGTGGGCCATATTTTCGTTACTCGAGCGATCCACGCCTGACTTTCCCGTAATGTTGATCTCGGCAATTTGCCTGACTGCTCTGAAACGGGGTGGTAGTGAAGGAACCATGCGTGATATCAGATCGTGCCATGCGTACGTTAGGATGATTTTGAAAATCTACAATGGGTATGGGAAATTTACAACTCATTGAGATGATTTTGAATTGCTATATTTACTAGAAAAAATCCTTAAATCTTAACTTAACCAATTTTTACATTAAAGGGGGGTATTGATCTCGACAGGGCGTCTGCGCTAGGCGCACAATGTTCGCGATCAACATGAAGGAAAGAGACTTTAACTTTCGACTAAAAACCTTTCGCGGGCCACAATAAATGTCACTGCGGGCCGCCAGTTGGACAGTTCTGGTTTTAGTATGGCACTACAAGACAAAAGTAAAACTACTTACACATGTATTACTCGTTCACTTTACATTTGCAGACGGCAGAATTAGGAACTAATGTTGTTTTGAAAGTGAAGGCCCGAACACACAACCGAGAATACACGAATGGGCCCGATGTCAATCAGCATTTGACCAATCAGCTGTCTCCGAAGGCGGCACAAGCGCTACGGACACAGCTGATGAATTATGCCTTTCTGACTGTGAGCTGAAGTCGCGCTTTTAAATGATTAAGATAATGTACAATATAATAGATCACCCCACACGCTATTCACAACATTCACGTACTATTTCTTCTTTGCACTTATCTATTGCTTAATGGTTATGTTCTTGCCCCGCCGGGGTTGTGTGTGCTGCTCACCGCCATCTATCTCATTTTAAACGGTCAGTACATACTGCAGACGCGCGTTTCTCATTCAGTCGGCGGTGACCTCATGTAAACAGATCGCAGCGCTCCGTCTGCAAATGTAAAGTGAACGAGTAATATAATGTTAATTGCTACTCTTGTTTTAATACGAAATATTAATAAAATACTTAATTACTGCGTGATAAACGTATTCATTAAGAAGCTCAATTAAATTGTGGGAACTGCGGAGTAATGACAACAATACCTCTATTTCTTACGCTTTTCTGTGGTAAACATTTGTGTTTTGTTCTATCTTGAATTGTGTAATGTCATTTTATATTGGGGTCTTTATGATTTTTGCTTAGAGAATGAATAACTTCTTTTAATATACTTTTCATTTACTCCGCTCATATCGTTTGTGGTAGAGCCTTTTATATTCTTGTAGTCTCGTAGAGGAATTTATTTTAATGAAGTTCGCTAGAGAAATAATGTACTTGCAGTGTGTGGCTGTGGAGAAGCTTTTGAAGCAATTCGCGAGATCCACGATTGTCCTGACATGTGACAAATAAGTAGTTTTTGCTGGTTAGTCCAGTCCATAATCGACCACCTGCCAGTACTGAAAACAACTCGATTTTCCACAGCTAGGGAGTTTCCCCTCCGAATTCGGTAGTGACAAGATAACCGCATCTTCAGCGAGCATGAAAAATTTACTACGCTCCCGTCTGGGTTCCGGAATCTCACCAATATGTAGTCCGTATGTCACCTCTCCCCTAGCACGCAGAGCGACGGCCAGAGAAACGCCAATAGAAGCGAGGAAATCCTCCGAAAGAACGGACGGCAGCGTTCTATTCTTTATTTTTCTGTTGCAATGAATTTATCACTTTACCGGACAGTTGCAGAGAAACCAACACATAGTACAATTTTTCTAGTCTCAAATTTTACAAAGTGGGAGGATGTTCCCTTCATGATCCTCTTCAACGATCCAGCAGTGCGGAATTTATGATGTAATATTTAAACTTGTTGGTCCAATGTAAAGTTCGCATTATAGGATTGGCGGTGTAATTTGTTCTTAGTAAGTCTAAAGTGGATACGTGTTTGCAGAAGGTCAGATATTTTACCTAGTTAAAAACGTTCTGGACAGGAAGACTAAGTAAAGACTAGAATTTGTGAAATACAGTATATGAATTAGGATATTGTTGGAAAATTTAGGAGTTGGTGAATTTGGATGTTGACAAAATACCAGGGCGCAATTACTACTGCTCTCAGAACTTTATTTTTTTAAAAAAAATGCAGACATATGTTTGATGAGCAAACTGCGCCATCACCAACTGGGCAAGAGTACGTTGGGGAGGGATGAAAAGAGGCTTTGTGAACATGTAGGACTGGTGGGAACGTGAGGTATGCTCGCGTGTATCCCAGCCCATGACGAGAAAATACGCCGCCCTTGGGCGTAATTCATTCCGTTCAATTTGTACTAAGGGGGAAAGCATATTTCGCAAAATACAAGTCCGCGGAGAATAATCATACATTTCAAAGCCCATTGATTATTATAATCCTTCCCAAATAAAATTCGCCTGATCGGTTGTGGTCAATAAATACGGAAATTAATGTTATTGGTTTTTTTGACAATTGTCGGAATACAGCATTCTATGGACTAAATACGATGTTTCTAATGAAAATTTCCCAAAAATAATTCGGAGTCCGTTGTGAATTCACGAATACAAACATGACATAAGTAAACATTGTTTAAGCATGATAGTTACGAACAAGTCGCCTCAACTTTCCGTAAACAATACGATTAGAAGTAGGTGCAGCCATTGATTTCATAAATATTGCACCTGGACAGAATTTCCAACATTTCTCAAATGAACATCCGCCTTACCTGTAAATTTTTATTTTTCAATTATTCTTTTCTTACTACTACTAAACAAATCTAGATATTGAATTCAGAATAAGCAATGTTAGTACTATGCGATCCGGATGTTTTATTTTCAAAAAAAGGGTCTATGGTTGACATGAAATTGACAGTAGTAACCTTAAGAAAACAGGAAGTGTACATTTGACAATTCTAATGAAGGTACCACAAACTACACGATTAAAATTATCGTGTAGCCATTTAATTCCAAATGTTGCACTTGGAACTAATTTTCGAAATGTTCCAATTGAATATCCATCTTATGTGAACTTTTGTTAATCGTTTCTTTACTTAATACTAAAAAAATCTGGAAATTAAATGTAGACCAGACAATGTTAGTATCATGTAACACGTCAGAGTTTTATTTTCAAAAATTGTCTGTGGTGGAAATGAAATCGATTGTAGTAACCTAAAGAAAACAGGAAGTGCGCTTTTGATCCATCCTAATAAAGGCGTGGTGTCCTATTAAAATATACACCAGACTCACAAAACCTAGCAAAACACTTAAGAAGCTAGTTCGTTGTCGCAGGCCGATTGCCAGCGACAACCGAGTCAGAGCACCTGGCGAGTGCACTTGCAGCGCGCAGGTAGCTGCCAATCGATAGCTTCATGCAGCGCCTCTCCCACGGCGAGTGTTAGTCATCGCTGCTCCCCGAGGGAGGCCGGGGAGGGGATGGGAGGGGAGGGGGCAGGGGCGAGTGTGGCGCCATTTTTCACGGCTCCCTCGCGGGCGGGAGGGCGGCTTCGCAATCCCGGCGCTGACTGCACGCATCCGCGCTTCGGCTGCCACACTATGGTGGGAAGGCGGGGGAAGGGCGACGGCAAGGCGTGGGGCTAGTGAGGGGAGGGCGAGGAGAGGGTGAGTGTGGGAGTGGGTGGGGGCGAGGGCGGGATTGCGTTGAGTGGTGGAAGCGGAGAAAGTTCAGAGTATGAAGGTTCAAAATGACACGGACGGAGCGCATGGGCTATGGCATTCGAGACGGGTTGGCGTACGGGTGGTCAGGTGTAGTCGGATAGGGTCGACACTGGTCGGGTCGAGACTGAGCGAGTAGAGGCTGATCGGGTCGGGTATGCGCGAGTTGGATCGGAACGACATGGGTCGGAGCGAGATGGATCGGAGCGACATGGGTCGGAACAACATGGGTCGGAGCGACATGGTTCGGAGGGACATGGGTCGGAACAACATGGGTCGGAGCGACATGGGTCGGAGCGGCATGGTCGGAGCGAAATGGGTCGGAGCGAAATGGGTCGGAGCGAAATGGGTCGGAGGAAAATGGGGAGGGGGTACGGATTGAGGCGGAGTGGGGCGAGGCGAAGCGGGGCGCGGTTGAGCGGGGCGAGGCAGAGTGGGGCGAGGCGAAGCGGGGCGAGACGGAGCGGGGCGAGGCGGAGCGGGGCGAGACGGAGCGGGGCGAGGCGGAGCGGGACGAGACGGAGCGGGGCGAGGCGGAGCGGGGCGGTGCCGACCCTAGCGCGGAGTTGGTGCATGGTAGAGCACGAAATGGGGCGCGTGGCGGAGGGAGAGGACAGTATTGCGTAGGTCTCCGCTAGAGCAGTGCGCGCCGCGGGACATGGCGACGCACCCAGCAGCGCGGGGGGGAGCGCGTGGGGAGTGCGGGGCGGGACGAGGGCGGGCGGGGCGGGGTGGGGCGGGGAAACGAGGCCTGGGGCGAGTGCTCAATGCGTTCCACAGCGTGAGGGGACGCAGAGTGCGTGACGCAGCTCGTTACTGCAGGACGTTTGCAGAGCTGGGTGCCTTCTGGCTTTTCTTGTGTGCGGAAACATTAGGTTTTTTTCGCAGCGGATTCAGTCTTTGTTGGTGAGCGAGCTTTTAGACGTAAGCCCAGCAATGTTGCAAAAATATTAATATATGTACTGAACAAACAGAACTGCGTTACAAGGAAGAAGAGGAAATTTCACGATATGTTGATTTAGCACTGATGTTAATTACGTTATGTTACGTCTTGTGAATGTTGAAGTGTACGTAATATAATGTATTTGGTCAAGTATACTAAAATGTTACAATATTTCTATAGCTGCATTAAGTGAGACTGATTCGTGAGACTCTACTTGGAAATTTGTAAGTTCTTGATTTTCACAATATTAATGGAATAGAAGGAATTTGTAGCCCATCCTGCCATTCTCATTATTTTCATAACATAATTTATTCATAATGTAATCTAAGTGAAGAGCGTAAGTACTAACACGAGCATTTGGATAAGACCATCAAGGATCCCGATTACGTTGTTCAAACAACGTTTGAATTCGTCAGGAATTAAAGGGTCCAGAGAGGAAAGCGCCTTGATCAACAAACATCGGGAAGAAAATCAGATGTGCTTAAGGCGAAGAACAAACAAAGGAAGGAGTTAAAAATGTTTTCTCCGATAACAGCAATTTAAAGGCTTATACTTAACTAATGCGTAAGAACTTAACCGGCAGTAAATAAGAGCTTCCTAAAAAGGGAGGATACAGGGAAGGTGAGGAAAGGATAAAATAAGAATTGTAAACGACACAAGGAGATCAACAAAAAGTAAAGGAAAAGGAATGAAGCAAAAGAGTACGAAAAGGGAAATTATTCTAAAAAAAATATCTCTAGTCAAATAATTCATACCGGTTGAGATGCCTCAGGACATCAACTGATGTCGCTGCAGTGCATAGCTACCTAGATAGCTAGGTCGAATTCAGTCACTGTTTGGAGGAGAATTCTAGCGGCCGGCTGCTATGGTGAGTAGTTTTTCGTGGTTTCTGAGATCAATATCAGAAGAATGCCGGAGCACCCGTTACTTAACACACACTGACACTGAAATTCACAATACTTCTTCACCTATCCGGAGCATAGAGTATTTCGGCTGTGGTAGTGTCCCGCTGGTGGGAGACACCTAATTGAAAAAAGCTCGCAAGCCGACACGTATAGTTGAGCGCCGTATCCCGCCATCCAGCGGAGGGAAACGCCGCTATCTCCCGTGATACAAACATGTACCACATTAACGGTACCAACGACCAGAGTAAATAAATAAATATAAATAAATCAATGTCTTTATTGGTGGCGAGGCTCAGGCTATTTAGCCTGCTCTTCCCCCTGACCACTTTCAAAAATATTTATTACAGTTTATTTTATGATAAAAGGAGATCATTCAATGAGAAATACGTACACAGTTTAGATGAAGGGTTTCTCCATGGGAAGCAGGAGTGAAAGCGAGGGAGGAAGACGTTGATAGAACAGGAAACGCACTCACAACATTTGTGTGTTTAAGTTTATTAATTTTACGTTAGGGAGATATTAAAAATTAGTCACAAATATATCAGATTGAAGCACTTCGAGATTTAACTTAAATTTTGAGAAACTATTTTTTTGACTCGTAAGTTAGGCGCAGAAAAAAAATTATAAGGAGCTTGTTTAAAACAGTGGCATGTTATTAAGTACTACTAATTATTTGAGAGAGCGTTTGAAGAAGCTGAAATTGCGTACGTATTTTTGAATTACCCCTAAAAAACAGAAAGGGAGGAAAACTCGTCAGCATACAAGCGAAAAACATCCAGTAAAGTGTTCAAGTCTTGAAAGAAAGAGAAAACGTATCTATTCGGTTATTAAATTAGGTAAATAAAAAAAGAAGAAAATAAATCATAAACGTGGATACGATCAAATTAAATCTAGGAAAAGTTTTGAACTTAAAATTTTCCCCAAACTAAAAAAGAGCAAATTTTGAAAATGTATGAACTGTTACCAATTGGAATATTCTCAAGACTTGAAAACCTGACCTAACGTCTTTCACACGTAAACCAACGATGTATATTACATTTAGTAGACTTGACGCGCCCGGAATCATCAAATAATCAATCAATCAAATAATTCATCGGATCAGCTTGCTTAGAAACTGCTGAAGACAACACTTTAGAGCGTTGCTCCTGTCTTTCTCCAAATCTCGTCAACGTTCCAAACTGTTTTTCATCAATTTACACATTTACCACTTGACCATATGTCACGACGGATTGTTCTCATGTGAGTCGAGTATTTCATAAATTTCGACAAGAGTCGCATTAGCTCGCCCCAGCCGGGACAAGCTCTAGGCTCCCGGGTGGTGTTTCTATCAAGTGTAGTAATGTAACGCATGTACACATAATAGTGTGTGTAAGAGGAAATAAGAAGATAAGGATGAGGAAGAAGAGGTCACGCACGCTTGGTGCCCGTTTGTTAGGGTGCAGCTCCGGCATTTGCTTGGTACTGAACCGTGCAGAGAAACCACGGAAAACTACCGATCTGAGCAGCCTTCCGCAAGAATTCACCGCCAGACAGCAGCTGAATTCGACCTAGCTACGTAGCTAGTATTGAAAATCCTGCCGCCGTCGATACTTGAACCCTAGGACTTCCTAGTCAGAGGCACTACAGTTATAATAATTGATGTCCTGTGCTATCTAGGCCGATGGGAGGAAAATAGGTTGGCAATTTTTTTTTATTCTGGCCCTCAAGAAAATGTGCGCAGATAAATCTCTTTCCCCATACGTCATATACAGTTTTTACTATTTTTTGACAAATAAATAAATAAATAAATAAAATAAATAAAGGAAAGATCGCGCGCGGCCCGTCTGTTAGAGTGCTGCTTCGACATTCGCCCGGGGTTGATCCGACAACCACGGAAAACTAACGATCAGGGCAGTCGCCCGCAATAATTCACCTCCAGATAGAGACTGACTTGGACCTAACCATGAAGCTAGTATAGGAAATCCTGCCGCCGTCGAGATTCAAACCCTAGGTCCAAGGCGTGCTGAGTATTCCAATGATGTCCTGAGCTGCCTAAGCCGATGGGAGAGGAGAACAAGGATGAGGAAGAAAAGGTCGCGCGATGTCTGTGGCTCATTTGGAATTCAGCTGCTGTCTGAAGGTGATTTTCTTTCTGCCGGCATCTCTGATCGGTGGCTTTCCAAGGTTTCTCCGATCAATACCAGGAAAATGCCGGAGCAGCACCCTAACAAACGGGCCCCGTCCGTGCGTGACCTTTCCTTCCTCTTTCATATCTCCATCTTTCCTCTTACACACACTTTTACGTTTACATTCGTTACACTACTATATTTGACAGAAACACCAGCCGGGAGCTTAGAGCTTGACGCGGTTAATGAGACTTATCGAAATTTACGAAATGCTCGCTCTTGCGTTCGCCTCATAAAGGTCGAAGAAAACCCGGATAGCAACCGATCAGGGCAGCCGGTCGCCAGACTTCTGCTCCAAAGAGCGGGCGCGCAGAAGAAGGCCGCGCCCTGTCCTCGCGGCCGCCTTCGTCTGGCGGCGCTGAGCCGCGCGGCGGCGTCCGCGGAACTATTGATCGGGCTAGAGAACTCGCGAGATGAGTTCGCCAGAGGGGCGGAATGGGCGTGGCAGGGCCAGGAGGCGCGGGTTGGGGGAGGGGAGGGGAGGGGAGGGAGGGACGGTGGAATGCGTGGGTTCTGGCCGACGGCGGACCTCGAGGTTTGACCGAGCCCGTCGAAGAGGAACTCCGTGAGACTCAGAAAATCCGCTGGGGAGTTAGGTACACGAATTCGTATTTGAAATGCACTTACCTTATGAACTAAATCTCCATCTATTCAATGCCTTATTTACAACAAAACAATAAATTTATTTTTTCTGAATAATTAACAGCTGGTAAGGCCGACCCCGTGGTAGAGATCGCTAAGACAGTAGTGTCGTGGCGATCTCGAACCGCAGGGTCGCGGATTCGAGTCCCGCCTCGGGCATGGGTGTATTTGTGTATGTCTGTATGTGTGTGTGCCGTCCTTTCACCCCGCACTATTATCACCATTCATCTTCCATACTCCCAGGGCTAACAACCCTTGGGAATAAATCCAGCGAAAGCTGACCCCCCCCCCAAATGAATTGCGTGCTCAGCATGACTGTGTGGTCCGAAGGAAAAAAAACAGATTTTGCGTGGTTCGCAAAAAAACAAAACAAAACAAAAAACAAACAAAGCAAACTTGTAAGTTGATTAAGTAAATAAAATGGTTAAGCATTTTTTCCGAAGAGCTTCGATATCTGCAAAGCGGAATTGATAGTAAAAAATTCTATCCATAAATGTTTTTTTAGTTTTCTGAAGTGGGTTAAAAATTGCTGACAATTCGTTTTGCTTAAGGTCCTTTCTCAGCTGAAGTCCCAATTGATCAATGGGAGAGTGAAGCAAGTGTCAAAAGGAAAGCCGTGTTTTTTGCCTCCCAACGGAGATGACTTAAGCACAACGGGCAGTCAAAAACAGTGGGGGTGGTGGCAGAAAATGTGGCGCAGTAACCAGGGATGACTGGAGGGGCTGGAGGCAGTGGTGATGGCAGTGAGAAGGAACGTACGCCCAAGACGGGAGGTGAAGGGTGGCGGGTGCCAGCGCCACTGGAGGAAATGCTCGAGACGGAGTGGGGGTGTCGGAAGCGCCGAGGTGTCAGCGTGAGAGAGGCATCAGGAGCGCCGAGGGCTTTGAGGTCGTCGAGGGAATTGGGAGCTAAAGGGAACAGCGGCTGTGGATGCGGCTGGAGGAGCGAGTGCGAGAGAATGAACAGCCTGGGCCGAGTATGTCGAGATGGCAGTTGAGGTGGAAGATTGGAGGGCAGGGTAGATGTGTGGATCGGGGTTCACGTCATGAGCGGCAAGGATGACAGGAGCAGAGAATTCTGTGGCCAGGAATGGAAGCCAAAAATGTGAAGAAGGTATGTCGGGAATGACGGGGAGGGTTACCGAAAGAGCGTGGCCGCGGGCTGAGAAAGGGGAAAGGGGATTAGAGGAAGCGATGGTGTATGCGGCTCTGAAAAGGCACAGAGTACGGTGGGAACGGAGGAGCAATGGAGATGAAGGGAAGGTAAGCGAAAACAAAGGAAGTTTGGGAAGGCAGCGGCGACATCGGTGACAGAGGGGGCATAATGGACGGCGGGATGGGCGACGGGATGGGCGACGGGATGGGCGACGGGATGGGCGACGGGATGGCAATGGGATGTGCAGTGAGATGGGTGGCGGAAACGGCAACGGGATGGATGGAAGGCTTTGCGGTTGGGATGGCGACGGAGGGAAGATGGGCAGGAGATGGGACGGGCAACGGGATGGGTGGCGAGATGGACTACTAGTTTGCGGGCGGGAAGGCGACGAGATGGATGATGGAATGGGTGGGGGGTTGGGAGGTGAGATGGATGCGGATGGGCAGTGGTATGGGTGGTGATACGGGTGGTGGGACGGGAAGTGGGACGGGTAGTGAGACGGGTGGTGGGACAGGTGGTGGGACGGGTAGTGAGACGGATAGTGAGACGGGTGGTGGGACAGGTGGTGGGACGGGTGGTGGGACGGGTGGTGGGACGGGTGGTGGGACGGGTGGCGGGACGGGTGGTGGGGACGGGTGGTGGGACGGGTGGTGGGACGGGTGGTGGGACGGGTGGTGGGACGGGTGGTGGGACGGGTGGTGGGACGGGTGGTGGGACGGGTGGTGGGACGGGTGGTGGGACGGGTGGTGGGACGGGTGGTGGGACGGGTGGTGGGACGGGTGGTGGGACGGGTGGTGGGACGGGTGGTGGGACGGGTGGTGGGACGGGTGGGGGACGGGTGGTGGGACGGGTGGTGGGACGGGTGGTGGGACGGGTGGTGGGACGGGTAGTGGGACGTTGTAGTGGGACGTGTAGTGGAACGGATGGTGGGACGGGTGGTGGGACGGGCGATGGGACGGGGTGGGACGGGTAGTGGGAAGGATGGTGGGACGGGGTGGGACGGGTAGTGGGAAGGATGGTGGGACGGGTAGTGGGACGGGTAGTGGGACGGGTAGTGGACGGGTGGAGGGACGAGTGGTGGGACAGGTAGTGGGAAAGATGGTGGGACGGATGGTGGGACGGGGAGTGGGACGAGTAATGGGACGCGTGTTGAGATGGGTAGTGAGATGGGTAGCGAATGGGCAGGGGGATGAACAGTGGGAAGGGTGGTGTGATGGGTGGCGGAAGCGGGATGGTTGCAGGGATGGTTGGCGGGATGGGCAGTGGGATGGGCGGCAGGTGGGGCCTCAGCGGTGAGGGAGAAGTGAGCGGCATGGGCGGCAGAGCGCCGGGAGCGGTGGAGCATCGGGGGCGATGGGGCGGCGCGGACGTCACGGACGGCGGCGGCAGGGGATGATGGCGGCGGGGAAGGGGAGGCGACTGACGAAGCGAGCGTGTTGGGAGGAGGGGGAGGGGGTCGAGAAGCTCCCTCACAAGAAAACATCGCGCCTGCGGCTCCTCTTCCGCGATCGATGCCCACCAAGGTCGGGCGGCGCGGCGCGGGGGATGCCGGGGCGCGGGTGCCGGGGGCGGGGGCGGGGGCGGGGGCGAGGATGGGGGGTGAGGGGCGGCGCCGGCTGCGTGCCCGCGTCGCGGGGCCGCGCGCGTGAGTCACCGAGCGGCCTACTTGCGCAAAGAGGGCCCCTCGGGGTGGACGCGCTCCAGCTGCCACCCACGCGCGCCTTCTCTTCGCATTACACAGTAGGGCTAAAAAAAAACCGCATCACCTCCCTCACTGTCGTAATCTGCAATATAATCCTGAAAATATACCACGTGATTTGCAACAATCGAGTGAGTTTTGAAGGTAATGGAATAAGAAACACATACAATCTACATAGAGTATATGATTATCAATTTTTGAGAGCATATTGGATTAGGAAAACACAAAAGGCTCATTTTCATTAGGTGATGCAGTTTCTTTGAGCACTACTCTATTATGTCTCCCATAGCCTCTTTCCTTTCTAAAGCCACATAAATTTAAGGTTTTCTATTACAATTGTACGTGAGATGAATAAAACAGATGGAGTGATATTGGAGAGAAAAATTACACGTGGAAGGTATAGAAAGATGAGAAAGAATCTTCTCGTTAGAAATTCAAATATCTGGTGTAGTTTGAACTACTAATGACGAGAATATCATAACCTCCAGACCTCTTCCTACTAAAAATTGCCTTACTACTCTTCTCGGAGTTTTTAGTGCGGTGTTTGTGTATCGGGTTGTACAGCTACTGTAGCAGCTTTACAAATGTTGGTCAGGCGTAAAATATACAGACACTCTGTTCGGATATAGTGCACTTTCTGTTATAGTGAACTGAAGTCACTGGTCCCGAACCACGTACGTTACAAATAAACTCTAGAAGATTCGGTTATAGTAAACTCTCAATGACGTTTGTCGTGAAAATAGTAACAAAATGTTTCAGAGCAAAAACTATCACTGTACTAGGAATTCATAAAATACTAAGGGTTTACTGGTAGAATTTATCATGAATTATTGTAAAATTTATGGTAAATAAGAGGAATTGAGGTAACCATGATGAGGGAATTTTTTCAGCTCACCAGTGACAGTTCTAGCCACTCTAAAGACTTCCAGAACGCGGACCACACCTTGAAAACTAGTTAAATCGGATCTCGGTAGGTCTCCAGAAATGCGGCGAAAGGGTCTTCCAGAGCAGAAGAAAACAAGTGTTATGACGAATGATGAAGAGAGTGTTCTAGTTCACAGGCATTGAAGGGCTTTAAGCTCGCACTAAGATATTCAAAGTGTGAGAAGAAGGTAGATTTAAGTGTGAACAAAGCTCGAAGACATTGAAACTTTGAGTTCGTGCTATTATCGGATATAGAGAATCTCTGATTGATTAAACCAAAAATGTGAGTCTCCACTGGTGTCACCTGTGGTAATAGTAAACACGTAATTTCGCTGTTTCGGACTTGAAATATTTGGTAACATACCTGGTGATTAATAATACAATCGATTTCTTAACTTCGTAGAATTTGTGTGTTTGTGACAAAGAAACTGTTTTTTCTTTCTTTTTTCTTTTTTTCTTTTGAAATCTTGCACACATGTTAAAAACGAATGAACGTTAAATTTGCAAATTATTTCGGTACGTTCGAGACCACATCCGTTTTGGGTGAATAATTGAAAAATGATGTTCAGAACACGGCATTATTTCTAATAAGGTTAAGTCGTGCGTCTAATAATTCGTAAGTCTAATAACAATAAATGGTCATGAAAACGATCTAAAGTATATATCAGCGTATCCTACGAATACGTTGATAAGATGACCAAATGGAAGTGTACGTGCGGAATTAAGAAGGTAATAACTAAAACTACTGCAAAACTAATATTTGGCTTTTTCTCAATATCATAAAATACAGTTTCATAAAATTGATATTCTCTAGTTTTAATTTATACTGAATTCAAATGTTAAAACAGTGTTTTAAGTACTTTCTACATTTATATTTTCAGACAATTTAATCGTTTGTAATTCGAAGATATCGAGATTTTGATTTCGGGGGGGACAGAATGGAGCTCTATAAGATGCTAACGGTAGTATTCACAACAAATAATACGAGTTTCAAAGCTTCGAAATCCTAAGCAATTAAAAATATTTAGGCGTGTTTTGTTAAGGAAGACTATTCAACGCACTGCAGCTACGCATGTGCCCAATAGATCTTGTCCTGATTGACAGTCTGCAGACGCGGCGGGCACGCTCTAGCATTCAGCAGGCAAATGTGTGGACACTCCTGTGCTGCGGGTAGTATTCTCCACAAAGCACACATGATGCCCCTTCGATGGCAACCTTTTATTAATTGGTTGCCATTGGGTCATGGAACATTTTTCCACCACAGAGACTCACGCAGTAAGTGATTAACCTAATCACGAAATTAATTCTGCGTTTCCTGTATGAATTTTTCATTGGATTTCTTCAGAAGTGACTGATAAGTAACTTTCGGACTGATATAACCGGCTATGATAGCTTCAAGGCCCCAGTTTTGCCTCCGCAAGATCGCTGAGGGTTCGAATCCCGATGGTGTCAGATATTCGACATAGCCAGCTAGAGAGAATTCGCCCACTGCCTGTAGAAGAGCTCTAGCAACCTCATCTGATTCTGGTAGGTTCTTCTGATCGTTAGTTGTCTCAGATCAATACAGAGTGAACGGCGCACCGTAACCCTTACAAAGGGGCCCGTTCTTTCCTTTCTCACCCTTGTCCTCTCCTGTCTCTCTCTCTCTCTCTCACACACACACACAAACATATATACATGCACACACACACACACACACACACACACACTTATATGCACCACAGGGCCACATATGTCGGGAGATCTGTTTGGAACTTTCTCGTACGGAGAGGTGCTCCGCAGGGGAAGGTACCTGGAGATGGACACTGGAAGTCGAAGAGTACGAAAGCGCCCGAGCTCACATTCAAAGGAGGGGGACACCGCCACCTCCAGCGATATAACATCCACTTCACCTATGAGACTAATGACCTCAGGTACCCGGAGTAAATATTTAGACATTCACTCGAGCTATATTTTCAATGTTTACATTCGTAAAGATTATATGATATATAAATAAAGGTGTAGGTATAAAAATATCGTCCTCTCAGAACTTTATGAGAAATATTTTACTGAAATAAAACAAATAATTTTCTTCATTGATTCTCTTCAATACACATGATAAAGTTTGACTTTTGATATTTATGGTTACTTACTATAAAGTTTGCGACAATACAGTTTTATATCAAGTAAGGGGCACTGATGTAGCGTAAATATAATATGCATAAAATCACGCGGAATTCAAGAAGTTTGGGCAAGAAACTTTTAGAATTGCTTCTAGGCGATTATCAAAAAACAACATTAAAATGGTTGAAAAAAAGCATCTAATTATATTTGAAATGCAGGATTATTTCACCAATTCATCGATTTTCACCAAACGTAACTGATTCACAAAACATTTTTTTCCACACAACCTAGTGGCCATAATTCCATTGAAAATATTTACAAACCAGTCAAAAACATTTGTAGTCAAACGTGCTTCACGAATACTAAAGTGTTAGAAGCAACTGAGCGTTGAGCGTTGCGTGGATTAGGCAGCAAATCTGACAGCATAAAGAAGCCAAGCGGGGGATGACAGGTGAATTATTCGCCGCTTCGTCCCCTTGAGTTGCCGTCAGCGAGTGAGAGAAATCTGTGGGGGGCGGGAAGCGTGCGGGTCGGCGACGACGCACGGATGGGACGACGAAGGGAGGATGGAGCGGGGCGGGTTGAAATGGGGCGAGGCGAGGCGAGGCAAGGCGGGGCGAAGCGAGGCGAGGCGTGGCGAGGCGGGGCGAGGCGGGGCGAGGCGGGGCGAGGCGGGGCGAGGCGGGGCGAGGCGGGGTGAGGCGGGGAGAGGCGGGGCGAGGCGGGGCGGGGAGAGGCGGGGCGAGGCGGGGCGAGGCGGGGCTGGGCGAGGCGGGGCGAGGTGGGGCGAGGCGGGGCAAGGCGGGGCGAGGCGGGGCAAGGCGGGGCAAGGCGGGGCGAGGCGGGGCGAGGCGGGGCGAGGCGGGGCGAGGCGGGGCGAGGCGGGGCGAGGCGAGGCGGGTCAGGCGAGGCGGGGCGAGGCGGGGCGAGGCGGGGCGAGGCGGGGCGAGGCGGGGCGAGGCGGGGCGAGGCGGGGCGAGGCGGGGCGAGGCGGGGCGAGGCGGGGCGAGGCGGGGCGAGGCGGGGCGAGGCGGGGCGAGGCGGGGCGAGGCGAGGCGGGTCAGGCGAGGCGAGGCGGGGCGAGGTGGGGCGAGGCGGAGCGGGACGAGGCGGGCGGGGCAAGGCGAGGCGGGGCGAGGCGAGACGGGGATAGGGGAACGGGGACAGGGGACGGGCGGGGGCAGGGGCGGGAACAGTGGCGGGGACAGGGGGCGGGGATAGGGGGTTGGGATAGGGGGGAGAGGTCGAGCGAGTTGGGGCGAGGCGTGGCGAGGTGGAGACAGGCGTGGCGAGATGAGGCGAAGGATGGCGCAGCGGGACGCGGTGCAGACGCTTTGACAGTCGTGTTGTGGGCCACGCAAACGGATGTTCATTCACGGGCTGTCACGGCCACCCTCTCGCTCCCGCGCCGCCTCCGCCTGTCGATAAGGCAAAAGCCCATTTGCGTCGCGCGGAGGCGGTGACTCGGTCGCTTGAGTGCTACTCGCCAGGGAGGCGTTTGTGGCGGCGCGGACGGCACGCGTTTTGCATTTCCTTCTGTGGGAGAATTTTGGTTCGATTAAATTTTCTATTTCAACTTTAGTCACGAACTATTCAATTTCATGTAATATATGTGAAAATATATGTACAATCAGAATGAATCAATCATGTATGATCGTGAAAAAATACATTTGTATGGCCAGAAAGAACTTTACGATTTACAGCGACGACTTTAGTGTCCAATGAGGTCTCGCGCCTTTCGTGCGACCCAGCCGATTCGGCTGATTGATTATTTCTAGTTTCCGGGTGAGGACTGCTGTTACGGTCTTTGGTCCCGTAAATGCTAATGTTTCTATTTCGGGATATAGCGATGCTCCCTGATGGATGGTGAAATCGGGCGCCGACCTGCACGTCGACTTGCGAGGTTTCCTTAACCAGGTATCTCCCACCAGCGTCGCACCGCCCCCATGAGCCAAGCTCCAATTCTCCTGATCACCCGATATGTGATCGGCAGTGTAGCGCATGTCAGTAAGTAAGGAGCGAGGATATGGAAGAAGGAAAGATCGCGCGCGGGCCGTGGCCCGTTTCTTAGGGTACTTCTCGGGCATTCTTTTGGTGTTGATTGGAGAAACCACTGAAAACTACTGATTACAGCAGCAGGCCGCTAGAAATCTCTTCCAGCGGTTGGATTTAACTTAACTATCTTCCTAATGTCGAAAATCCTGGCACCGTCGGGATTAGAACCGTGGGACATCCTGGTCAGAGGCACTTGATGCCCTGAGCCACCTCAGACGATTCGAGTTGATTAATCCCAAGAAGTATAATGTTGCTCATCGTTAAATGAAAACATTTACCGTATCATGTTTTCTTGCCTGCCCTCAATCTAGGAATAAGTCCATTTTAAAAATGTAGGACTTCACCGTTCAAACGTGACACAGTATTGTTATTTCTGACCTTACTGATTCCCTTTCGGCGAGGTACCGGGGGTTCCCTGGCGCCGAGCTTCCTGTGTTGAGGCTTCGTGGGCAAGTGATTGCGGCCAGCTCCCTCCCCGGTTGCCGCCTAAATTCGGTTCATTTGAATTGAAGATCAAACCAAAGCAATTATCATGCTAATAACAAGTTTGAATTTCAAGGCATTTGCATTCCATTGAATCCCAATTAGTAAATGGCATAAAGTTGATTGGAAAACATTTAATGAAAACAAGATAGGGGTTCTATTAATTGGAATGAAGGCTTAAACTCCATTTACTACTCGCGCACTATTGAGTCTGGCGTGTATTAATTTGTAAATAGCACACTTTCATAATGATTTTTTTTATTAAATGCATAAGACTGAATTGTGATAATTTATTGCCACTCCATTTATAGGTTGATATTTTTAGACAAGCGTTTGAAAATAGAGAAAAAATTAGAAAAATAAATTCCATATATTTATCACAGTTGAGAAAAAATAGACAAAATATAATGTTCCAAGCACGGATTACTTTTTGAATCTTGAAAGAAATTGAAAATGTGTTGACAAAAACATTTTGTAAAATGTTTTTTCGAATGCTGATTACTTAGATATTCAATGGCAATAGAATTTCGTAAATATTAAAATGCAAGCGAGAGAAACATTTGACAAGTGTGATATTTCGGTTCAATTACATGGTTGTATGGTTGCTGTACGATCTTGAAAATGAGTTGAGCCAAACGCACGGGCAAAGAGTATCCAGATTGTAAATACAATAAAATAAATTTGCCACTAAGTAAGGAACACAATTTATTCCCCGTTCACTCTTTCGAAAACCTTCCCATTGCAATTCCTATTAGACGAAGGCTGTATAGAATATATTTGTTGAGATTTAGATAAGACTATTGATGTAGAACATATAGGTTTAATGAAGAAGTCACGAGACAGTTGACATTGTAGCTACGAATGCGAACGTAGTCCATGTTATCGTGCGAGTGCTATGTGGCAACTCTGCACTCACGACGTGTCAGACCCAAAGAAAAATCTCCTTCAGCATAGGAAATACATGGCTGACTAGCAGAGGGAGCTGCGGAGCGGCCGTCAAGGGGTATATGCTATCAACAAAGGGGAGATGACATGACACGACCATTAGTCTTCTCAGTCTTATTTCAAAGCTTGTCACTGGAGGTAGCCTTCTTTCAAGCCGTTCGAAAAACCATGAAAAATACCACGTAAGTGTAGTAATGTACATCGGGGTAGCACATTCAGCGAACTGGAAGAAGGCGGGGCAACAAAGTATTGCCTCCCGCAGCGGTGAAGTGAGCAGCTGTGGTCTAATAACAACATTCATACCCCCCCCCCATGTTTAAAAACAATGTCAAGGTCCTGCTATTCAATTCTTGCAGTTAGATGGAATTGTAGTCATTTTCTTCAGGTGTATTAGCTAATGAGTACATGGATTGCATTCTTTCGTTTTAAAAGCTTTCCATTGTGATGATAAATGACTTTATGAAACACTTTTGATTAAGTGAACCTCATGAAGAGAGACAGAGCCCATGTGTCCGATTGTAAGAGATTATAACAGCATAAGGACAATGTAAATCTATTTATATGGCATGAAATCAATTCATACATTTCTAATTATCACCAAGTGACAATACATTCTATGCTTTCCGTGTAAACGGAAAGAACATGATCTTATGTAAACTAAGCATTTTTTCTGTAAGATAAAGCAGCATAAAACGGCAAACTAAAGTCCACTGATGCTGCACATTTCATAACGAGGATTCTCCTAGCGAATCGAATCGAAGATTTCACGTCCGCCCACGACCTGTGGCTAGAGCCACGTCTCTGCCAGACGGGCTCGCCCTCGCCTCTCGCAGCGACACCGTCTCGTCAGCGGCCCCCACGCACGCTGCGGCCGGTTCTATAACTCTCTCACCGTCCATCTCCGTCCTCACCACTCATTCGTTAGTCGCCCTCCGTCTGTCCGTCGCCCTCCGTCCGTCCGTCCGACGCCCTCCGTCCGTCCGTCCGTCCGTCGCCCTCCGTCCGTCCGTCCGTCCGTCCGCCGCCCTCCGTCCGTCCGTCGCCCTCCGTCCGTCCGTCCGTCGTCCTCCGTCCTCCGTCGCCCTCCGTCTGTCCGTCCGTCGCCCTCCGTCCGTCCGACCGTCGCCCTTCGTCCTTTATTCCGAGGCATGTCGACCGATGTCCATAGTCCATCGTTCAATGTCCATAGGCTGTCGTCCAATGTCCTTCTTTCGGCATAGAGCGACGTCCGATGTCCATCGCCCACATTCCGTCCCTACTTTCCCCATCTCTGCTCGCCCACGCGTACACTACGAACAGCTGGCCGGCAGTGAAGGAATTCCTGTATTATTTACGACAGGCCGCAAAATTACCTTTGAGCGCACAGAACAACGTTACATATACCTCTGATTCATGATAAAAATGTGATTGAAAACCTAAAGTTATTTTACTAGTACCTACTAGAAGCAGTCTGATGTATGAAGTAGTGTGATTTCCTTGGATCAATTTCAGGCGGTTGCTGAAGCAATATCTTAAATAGTTACAGACTGCGCGCTATTCTTGTTCCCATCCTTGCCTTTTTACCATGTCCGGCATCATTAAGTGCTAGCTGAATCGAAGATTCGACTTTAACCCCAGAAGTGTGCACCTTGAAACCTGAAACTTTAAAATGTTTTAAAAAGTAATCACGACTCTTCTCATAACCATCAAATAGAGTTCTTAAATTTGCTATTGGATTGGATTGCATTGCATCTGTACACACAACATACTTCCGTGAGTTATTTTCAATCACAACGCAACTATTGCATTTGTTTGTGCTCATGAATAGTCCTAAAGCAGTCGTATTCATCATTCAATTCACAAGACATGGCAACTTACGTGCACACTTTACATTGACTTGATTATTATGAATCTAAAGGAAAAAAATATAAATATTCAAAATATTTTTTACAAATGCGATTTTTTAAGATTCAATAGGAGTTCAGTCCTTTAATGTCTCTCCTATCTATAATGTACTTCTAAAGAGCTGAAAGGTGTTAAATAGATATGGCAGGCATTGTTGTTTGACCACAACTTTGCGAGCAAGTTGTTTCAATATGAAACGGCCGTCATCGCGACCATATAAGCACAATGCGCACGTCATTCCCATTCAGATGTAAATTTCCTTGCAGAGCACACACGTCCAGGGCCACCTGCTCTATTCTGGCATATCATATTCTTCTTTCTTTTGATACGCTTTATCTCATGATTCTCATTTGTCATCTTCACCATCCGAAAAAGCTAGACTGCCATGTATCTTTACCTGTCACTTCAACACTTCGAGAGTGTTGACCTAACATACGTGTTCACTCAGTTCTGCAAGGGTTTCTCTCCTCGGTCAGAAGGTACGAGCAGAATGAACTTTGGGAATTGGCGATCACCCCTAAGGAAGAAAATGGGAAAAGGAGTGAGAAGGAAGGATCACGGGTGATCCGTGGGCTCTTGTTTTATGCACTACTTCGACATCCACCTGGAATTGGGCCGACGAAAGTATGGAAATAATCGATCAGAGCACCAAACCTTTAGAATTCTCATTCAGGGAGTGACATCGTTCCACTAGCTGGTATCTCCCGCCGCGGTTGGAATTATAACTCGTGCCTACGAAAATTCTTAAATTCGCAAGAAATACGTAGCTTATTGATAGTCTCTAATTCATCTTACATCCTTTCGTGACAATTTCCCGCTTTCCTCTTTCATGATAATTATGATATATATTCGACCCATTCCTCCTTTGCCAAAGTTTATTCCTTTATTATTCCATTCACTCTTTTATTGTTAATAATATTCAGAAAAAATCGGATGAAGCCTGGATCTGAGCGTATAGTGCAGATAATGTCAGTTTTTTTTAATGATTTTTACCATATATTGAATATAAGCTACCCTTTTGCAAGATTCATTTGCGAGTCTATACGAAAAGCGTAAACAAAATATCAATCAATTAGTTTAGAATGAAAGGAGGAGAAATGTTTGGATATTCTTTCAAAATTTATTGCTTTTTGATTGGAAATAGTCGTCTAGCAACGAATTCTTTAATTGAACGTCAATTCTTTAATTGAAGTTAAGTATAGAGAAAGTCTCCGTAACAAATATTACTTAAATATCCATAAAAGTTTCATTAAATTAAAATGCGAATAGAATAATATTTCCCAAACATTCCGTGTCGGGTAGATTAATAATTCCACAGCAAATATGGGTATTTTAAAATGACTTACAGAAACGCAAAGTTTTTGCATTAAGCAAATAATTTAGTTTATAATGTGAAAACGTAAATGAAATCTATGTATGTGCTTCGCACTGTGAAAGTATTTCGTCCTTAATTACAGGTTAATGGTTCCATTTGCGTGTGCAATTCGGAGAGAGAGCCGGAGCGTGGGAACAGGCGCCCGAACGCCCTGTGCCTAAGGCAAGCCTCCCCGAGTGCTCGTTACCCGCTGTGTTTACTTTTAATTAACGTCACTTCAAATATCATTTCGCGTGATTTTTTTCCTCTTCCGCTAGTAATTGAACGCCTTTAACGTGTTAGAGCTCGCTCGGACGTAGTCGGCGCAAGATCGTCACATGCTAGGCAAACAAGGCGTCGTCGTGCATAATGTTTGAAATTGGTGTTCTACGGGGCTTTGGGAGAGAAGCTTTTAATATGAACTGAGGACGCGGAGGAGGTGCGGGCTGGTGGTGTGGCCTAACGAGGCTGCCCATTATCCGTTTCCCCGCGTGCGGTCGTGGGACACACGTGCTATTAGGAGCCACCTTCGGTGGAGAGGGAGAAAGAGGAGGGGAGAAAGAGCGAGCGGCTCTGAACATAGCCGGGTGCAGACAACGGCTCGTTCTGGTAGAATGGGGAAAGGGAATATTCTGTGCGTAGGAGACTCGAGTGACGCTTGGCCTTTCTGGTACCTCTGGAAGAACTGAACGACGTGATCTTCCTGGCTCAAACCGATCGATGTTAGCTATCCTTGTGAGTTAGGTAATGCAGGATTAGCTGAAGAACTCAGATTTGAGTGAGTTTGGTAATAGGGATGTTGACTATCTTTTTTCGAATATTGATAATTTGAAGATGGGTTCGGATGGACACGTAAGTAAAATATATTGTTACCGTTCGTCTTATCTGACAATTCACAAGCTATTTTCAAATGACGTAGCTGATAGACAGGGTTACATTTTTAAAAGAGGAAATGTAGTGTATAGTTTCTTCGTTATTGGAGCTGGAAAAAATAGTTATTTTATTTCAAGGAAAAAATTCCATACTGTTAATTTTCTTTTATTTGTGTGGGTCATCTCGTCATTCATTAATCAATACAATTATTAAAGAAAGAAACAATCTCAGAAAGGTATATTAATATTTGTAGAATAGCGAGGCTAAATTTACGTGGAGACGAAACATTTCTGCAGACAAATTAGAGAAACTTCTCATCACTAAAATTCTGGAATTAACAACAATATCACCCATGACAAGATATGTGGTTCTTAAGCTCTCGTTTGGCACATTGAATACTGCGAATAAAATCTGTTATTTTCGATTGTTTATACATACTATACAAAAGTATTGTACGTATTGTATGTGGAGTAGCCCTGCTACTTCACATACAATAGATGTTGAATTTATGATGTCTCAAATTATTTTTCAGAATTGTTGGCTCTGTTCGATCACTGATGATTCTGAGGACTCGTACCCAGTCCTGATTTTTCTTTCTGTAAACGAATCGAATTCCGTCGAAAGTCACACAGTATCTATTTAAAATAATCCTCTCAGTCCATGTGCAACCTCCCAAAAGAAATAACTACACTCGCACATGCTGCGAATGGTTCCATTACGCACAATGAAACACTTTACCCGCTCGGCGGGACAACGGCTATCTCTCCGCGTGCGGGACCAACAAGTAGGCCTCTCAAGCTGCATGTGCTGCGTGCGTTTGCGTGCCGCGAGCGGCTCCGCTGTGGAGAGCTCTGTCCACTGGTGAGCTCAGCAACGAGGCGCCCACGCGAGGCCCCGCAAACGCCGCGCCGCTCCGAGCCCCGCCCCTCCCGCCCACCCGCCCCTGGCTCCCTTCTCTGCCACCGCCTCTCCTATTCCATCCGCCTCGCCCTTCCCGCTCGAACGTCACCGCCCCTCCCGCCCCAACGTCACCGCCCTTCCCGCTCCAACGTCACCGCCCTTTCCCTCCCTTTCACCCCCTCCCTTTCTACTGTCCCCACCGTCAGTGCCCCTTGCGTTCCTCCCTCCTCGCCCGTCGCACTTACTCCTCTTCACGCCTTTCCCGCTCCCCCTTTCCCACCCACTCGTTCCTCCTACCCTGCCCATCGCCCCTCCCGCTATTCCCATCCCTAGCTCCAACGTCACTGCCCCTCCCGCTCTAATGTCACCACCCTATCGCTCCTCGCTTCTCGTCCTTCGTCCATCCCGCTCCCAGTTCCCTCTCCTCTCGTTGCTCCCTCCACGCCCATCGCCCTCCCCTTTATAGTTCTCTCCCCTCACGTCCCTCTCTCCACGCTCATAGCCTCTACACTATTCTCAATTCTCAGGTTCCACCATGACCGCACTTCCCACTTCAGTTACCATTCCTCCTCCTTTCTCGTCTATCGCCCCTCCCGCTTTTACTATCCGCATATTCCACCGTCCTCATCCCTCCCGTTTCGCAACTCCCACCCCTTCCGTTACTCCCTCCTCGTCCATCGCCCCTCCCACTCTTTCCATCCCTCAGACACCGCTCCCTCCCCTGCCACTTCAGTTACCACCCCTCCCACTTCACTGTTCGCACACCTCCCGTTCCTCCCGTCTCGCCCATCATCCTCCTGGCCCCTCAAGCTTCACCGTCCCCGCTCCTTCCGCTTCACAGTTCCCACCCCTTCCGTTCCTCCGTCTTCGCCCACGGCCCCTCCCATTCTTCCCGCTCCTCACGCCCCGCCGTCGCCGACCCTCGCCCTCCCCCGGTCTTCTCTTCGCGCTCCACCCCTCATGCTCCTCCCACTCCCGCCTTCCCATCCGTTCCCATCGTCCCTCTAGCCTGCCGCTTGCCTTCCTTCCTGCTTTTCTTACCCACCCCCTTTGCCTCCTGCTCTCCGACGCCTCATCACCACGTGCCTAGGCGCTTCGCATCTTAGCAGTGGCAGAACATCGAAAGCAAACACATTTACAAAATGGGCGAAAAAGATCAAATACACATGTTGCTGAGTTATTATTTCCCCACAATTCTTATATGTATATCGTATGGCATGAATATTTGGAAATGAGATTCAGTGGTCGTAATTCCGAAAGCAGAATTTCAAAATGTCTGTCAATGATGGTAGTGTGTTGTGCATAAAGATGGAGAAGGGGTAATGGGAGGCAGAAGAAAAGGAAGCACCCTGAGGAGACCAACCGCAAACCCGCTTTGCCTACCATAATCTCCGTCAAACATCGTCTCGTTCGCTTTTACATAAGAGATGCATGTGAACATACGATCGCTTTTGAAATTTTAAATTTCACATTTTCACAATTTTAAATATCAACGTAATATTTCCCTTCCTTGAACGTATGTTATCTCGTAAAATGTAAAAACATAAACGCGCAAATTAGAATTCTCTTTTACAATAAAAACTTAATTACATTTCCCCGTATCTTTAACATTACCATCGCATCCCGTATTTCATAATTCATTCATGCAAACGCATTATCTTATTTTCGTACCGCTTTGTGCCGAGGACGACCGTTCCCTTTAGAGAGATGAAATTAATTCTGCGCAGGCATAAAACAAGGCGGCAGAAGAAATTAATTTTCTCCAAATGGTAAGTGTCGGTTCACATATTTGCGCCGCTCTTTTAGAGGCAACCGCCCTCACGGCCTCCTTGTTCCTTCCGCGCAGTTGAGCAAGGCAGCCACGCAGGGGGCTGTGATTAATTGGTGCTTCAACGTCAGCTCCAGCCAGCGCACCACGACAGCCATGACGAACCGTAAATAAACAAAATGGAGAAACCAGATCATGTCATTCAGGATAAACGATGATACAGATAAAATGAAATGATCGGAGTAGTAATAAAAGCATATAACATTTGTTGGTAATAATTCTAAAATAAATGTTTGTGTCGATATCCAAGCGCCATTTATTTTCACTTTTCTTGTGGCCATTAGGAGAGAGTAGTTGTAAAGTGGTTTCATTAATGCGATTTTATCCGCATAAATTTACACTCGCATACAATATTCATGTATTATCAATCTTTTTAAATTGTGTCCATATTTTTGTGTTATCATTGTTTATACTTATTTTATTTTTTAACACGAAATACAAAACTGTATGAAGTTGAATATAATAACAATGACGTAAGAAGAACTGTATCGATAAATTTGTTCAACTTACAAACAAAATGTACTACCGAAATATACCGAGAGGTTTAGTTTAGCTACACTGAAAATTATGCACCACTAGTCTTTTGAAGACCTCTGAATGAAATCACGTCTGATAAAAAGTTTGGGGAATAAAATGGACTAAAATAACGGAAACAAATTAAATATTATATGTAATAAGTAGATTACAAAAGGGAAATTGTATGGTACCAGATTGCACAAATGTCATGTGTGTACATTCTTAACTATTACATAGGTAAACGACACATTCTGGTTGGTTACAGCGTTCCCATGCGTCTGCACGTGATACGTACAATAGAGTCGTGTCCACCTCATGGAGCGGCATACGAGGCCCCTGTATGTGGTGACTATTAGTAAGGCGTCGTCTGGGACCACCCAGAACGTGTCCGTCCGGAACAGGAAATTTGCTCCACACAGCCCACAAATCCGTGTCATCCCGCCCAGAACGCTTCAAACGCTGCAGCGCAGAGGGTAATTAAATCATAGCAGGCGTTCCCGCCCCGTTGAACCCCTGAACCCGGGACCCCTGCCCGAGCGTTTACGGCGACACGCCCCCTCCCCCATCCCGCCTGCCGCACATTCGCGGGCGCGGGGGCGGCGAGGGGCAGCAAGGGGTGGCGAGGGGTGGTGAGGGGCGGCGAGGGGCGGCGAGGGCGTGTGCGGCGCACCGCGTCGTGTCACACGCAGAGCTGCAGGGCGGTGGAGTTGAAGGCGGGGCGGTAGGATTGATGCAGTCGGGAGTAGTGATGACGGAGGCAGAATAGGAATAAAAAGTGGAGTAGGAGATGATGGTGGAGTGGTATTCGAAGATGGAGTAGGAGTCGAAGGCGAAGCAGGAATTGAAGGGGGAGAGGAGTTGAAGGAGGAATAGGAATGGGAGGAGGAATAGAATTTGAAGGAGCAATAGGACTTGAAGGAAGAATAAGAATTGGAGGAAGAAAAATTGAAGGACGAGGTGGAGCTGTAGGACGAGGAGGAGGGGGAATAAGAGGGGGAGTTGAAGGAGGAGGAGGAGAAGTTGAAGGAGAAGTGGCACTCGAAGGCGGTGGACGAGTTGAAGACAGATTGGTATTCAACGGAGTAGGAATCAGAATAGGAATATTACATATTGCTGCGATTAATATTTGAATATTGATCCCCAAGAAAATTAATAACGGATGTTAGTAGAAATGTTAAAACCAATTAGAGAAAAAATTGGACATATTCAGTTTGCGATTTCTCGTTTTTACAGACGTTTTTGCATTAATAGTACTTTATTATACAAGGAATCTAAGTGACCTTTTAATTGAGAAGCTGGAAAGTAAATCTACGATGCGTTAGTCGAGTCGATTAACCAGCCGAGACATAAAAATCACTTAGATTGCGTGAAAAAAGCACTTTAATTAATTCCCATTTAGTAATAATTTAAAATAAAATATTTTGGTCAATATATTAGACAGTGATGTCGACAGTCATATTTGGCGGTTACGTGCTAAATAAACAAAGAGGGGGCCATGGAAATTATTTGTGGTGTTTACTAGCTCATTGTGGTGAAAGCTCTTTCAAAATGACTGAAAACATGAATGAAAGTGTCAGATGAAGCTCAATGAATATGCACAATGAACTGCGGCTAGGTGACAGAATTAATTTTAGTGGAACATTTAGTAACTGTATATTTAATGTAGGCAATGAAAAGGCCTGGTCATTTTATTGACTTTTCACAATCTTTGCTTTTTGTCAATATTTTTGTCTCCTATATGAAATCTAAACACGAATAATCACTTTGCTGATTTTAACTTGTGTGGATACCGCTTATAACTGGCATATAAGTAACTCGTTCAGCTGTCTCATTGCTAAAGTAATGTTCTTCAAAAGAAATTAAATAAAAATAAATACTTTTTAATTAAAATGCTACCTTGTAATCAACAAAAATACATTTGTTTCTAAAATTAGTTGCACGGGAATCGGCGACGTTCGTCAACAAGGCGGTGGCGGTTGTTGTGGTGGAAGTGGTGGTCTTGGTGATGGTGGTGATGATGGGAATGGTTGTGGTTATGGTGATGATGGTGGTGGTGACAGTCTGGTGATGGTGGAAGTATGGAAACGGGCCAACGACGTGGTGGTGAATGTGGTGACGTCATTGGCACCGGGTGTAGCGGTCGTGGCTCCCGGCGGGTCTCCGGATAAGTGTAACAGTGTCACGAATGTGAGTGTAAGTGTGCGTAAGTAAGGAGTAAGGAAAGGACAAGGCAAAGGAAGGAAAGGTCCCGCGCTGTCCGAGGCCGTTTTACGTTTACTGCTCCGGTATTTTTCCGGTGTTAATTGAGGGAAAAAAACCCACCGATCAGAGCAGCCGGCCGCTAGAATTATCCTCCAGGCAGCGTATGAATTCAACCTACTTAGTACGAAAATCCTGCCATTGTCAGAACGCGAACCTAGGAGCTCCCGGTCACAGACACTGCATTGACATCAATTGGTGCCTTGAGCACCTCTCCGAGTCGGTTGTGGTGGTAGTGGTCATGGTGATGGCGGTGCTGGAGTAGTGGTGGTGGTGGTGGTGATACTGATGGTGGTGCTGTAGAAAGGGGCCAACAACGTGGTGGCAAATGTGACGAAAATGGCAGCAGGTGTAGCGGCGGGTGCGGCGGCGTAATTTGTAGCGTATGCAGGGACAGAGTTGGTGGGGGCTGTGGTTGCTTCCAAAGGACGATGCATATCCCACAATGTTACACCATCAAGAAGAGCCAAAGCTGATCTTTTGACAACCAGTTCTGAAATGTGTTGGACACAATTAAAAGGTGTTGATATACTCTTATTCATAACTAACGTGGTGTCTTGAGGGATTCCAAGATATTTTACTTCAATCTTTTCAACTCTACCAACAGCCTCTCTCTGGCGTTTCTTCTCGGCTATAAACGTTTCATTTCTCCTGGATTTAATATCTTCATTTCTGCTATATTTATGAGAGAATCGCCTAAAAACACGGGTTGTGGACACAGAGCAGTGTGTGTGCTGGTGGGTTGGACGTCGGGGCGGACGGGGCTGCGGAAGGCGCGCCGTCGTCGGGAGCAACGCAGGCAGGAGGCGAGGTGAGCGGTCGCTTATTTGTGGTCGACCGCAGGCGACAAAGTGGCGTACGCACGCGCTCGGGCCGGAAGCAGCCGCCTCACAAAAGACGCGCGGAGGCGAGGAGCCGAGAGATAGCACTCTGGAGGCCTCTATTGTCCGCGCAGGGCTGCACAGGCTGCCTCTTGGTGGAGACATTTTCTTTCCGAACTGAAGACAACTTTCTTCATGAACCATGTTTAACAAGTTTAATTAACTCTCATGAATTGTATTGGGCAAGGAGTGAGTTGAGAAGGGTGAAAATTGCTCAGTTCTTTATATAATTGATGGTAAATGTAGAATGACGAACTTAATCTGTTCGAAAATGATTTCTCAGAAACTGGATCACAGATCTGGATTGTTTTTCCTGTCACAATTACCTGAAGAAAAATTGGGCCGCAAAACGTAATGTTTTCAAGTTTTATCAATATTACATATGTTATTTTATCAAGAACAAGTGTTTCCTCGAAATATTTTTTAATATCCCCCCTCCCATCTACCTATGTTCTTTATTTGATTTTTAACCGACTGACCTTAAAAATTCCATACAGTATCAGTTAATAAGAAGTGATTGCCTATAATAAAAGGATACTGAATATTCGAACAGAGAATGATTTCTGTACAAGTGCATCGGCATACAAAGATATAGCATATATCTTTATGGAAATTTGTTTAGTAAATTCTGGAACTTCACAAGTGCATTTACATACATTGTTTTACATTTTCAGTAATCATTTTGTTGGACATTGAAGGATTTATCAAATATTATTAATTTGTGATCTTCTCTTCCACAAGAAATTTTGCACGTTAAATAGCGATATTTGCATCTGTCAAAGTTTGTTCCAAAAATTATTCACAAATGGCAGCAAAATGTATTGCCACCAACTTACGAACTTCGACGCTCCTTGTGGAAGGTGTTAATCTTGCAAGTTGTTCGATATCGGAACAAAAATCATTCACAAAATTGTCCCGTGTATCCACAGTTTGAAGTGACATTTAACCAGTCACCTTCCGAATATTTTTGCGCCGTAAAGCGGGTCATGCGCAGGCAAGTCAGCCTGCGGATCCTTGACGCATCGGTTAATACGATATCTCTGCTACCTGCGCCATAATTCGCATAATGAACCTTGGTTTGACAGGATTAGGAACTTTAGGCTTTCCCTGTCGCTACTCAGTGCTCCGGTGCGTCACAGCATCAATCCACTTTTGGCCATGTATAACGTCCTAAAGGCTCCCCTTACCGTGCAGGGCCAATCGTTACGCAAATGCTCCGGCGCATCACACGTCATAGGACCAGTCCGGACTTCCCACCTTGGGGAAGGTATAACATATAATTACCCGTTGGTTCAAAAATACAGAACAAAATATCCGCGGACGCGGTGCAGGTAACAGATGCCGATTGATTAGCCATCCAGAACTTTCGAAAAATATATTTTCTTTTCGTTGGAACTGTTTTATTTGACAATTCTCAATAATGAGAACGGGCAATAACGTTGGGTAAGTGGAAAGAAGCGGCAGATGAAATTTTATTGGAAATACCCACGATCGCGGACATAAGTCACTTCATACGTAACACAGGTATTGATGGAAAATTTTATCCCAAGATCGAGACATAGGTATTTTAATACATCACCAAAAAGTTTTAGATGGCGTTGAAAACATCGAGAAAATCATCGATGTTAAAAACGTGGATTTTTAAATGCGATAAATCAGTTGTACAAAATACGATGAAACAGTACTTTTCTATTCCCATTTCCATTTTAATTATTGTACTAAATTAGAAATATTTTGTTGTTTGGTCACGTATAAATAAAATGTTAACAATAAGCTTTATAGAATGTGAAGAAGGAATCTTTATCTCTGACGTTTACATCTGCTCATTAAACAATATTTTGTTAAAGTTACAATAAAGTGAGACATCCTTGAAAACCTCCCAAAAATAACCACAAATAAACCTCTCCATCTGGGCAATTCACAAAAAAATAGTTTCTTGAAATTTAATTTATATGATGATATTTTTAAAAAAATCATCGATGTTTTTGGAAAAATATATCGATGTAAAGAAAACATCGAACACCAAACATCGATGTTAATAAAACGATGATTCGTCGAAATATCGATGTTTTAAAAACCTGGATGTTGTTTTGTTTTGTCACCCCTAAATACGCGTCCTGGGCTTCAGGGAACCCGGTTTCGCGGAGCGGTCGCACCAGCCTCGCTGCGCCCCTATCCTTTCGCAAGGCCCGACCGCGTCGCGCAGTGTCCTGCGCTGCGCTCGCGGCGCGTGCGAGCCTAAGCCCCGTGGGCCGCCGCGCCCGGTGACGTTATCGCCGGTTGACTGGCAGAATCGTTCGCTTCGCGATGGCAAATCGATGGCGCGCCCGCCACGTTCGGCACGCGACCGCTCGCTCCTGGCACGCCGCGAAAAACGGAACCCTCCCGGATTCCAAGCCGCGTTCTTGCCTTCATTTATACGACTCATAACATTCGAAATTCATCCTGTAATTTATAAACGCCCTGTGTGCGATGGAATCTGTGCAGAGTATTAATATTTTTATACCGTATATATGAATTCATTGGTCCATCGACATCGTCTGTGACGGCCGTGACTTTGTGCGAAAGAAATGATTGCTGATTCTAGTACCAAATAAGGAGTACAAGCTATATGTGGCGTCGCCGACGGTTTAAACTGTATTAAAAATATTTTTATGCGTAAAAAATCTAGAATACAATTCTAAATAAAAAGAAACTTTAATCATACAGTTATCTGTTTTTTATCTTCAATCGTAGTACATGAAAAATAACCTATATTTCGGTTTTTCATTCTTGGCGCAAGGGGTGTGTCAAATGAAATATCTCACGATATTTCGGCACACAACCGAGAAAGACGCGAAATACCGTGAGATATTCCATTTTATTGACACATCCTAGTGCGCCAAGAAAGAACAATCGAAGTATATTAAGAAATACAAAAAGTATGTGGTTGCAATTCTTTTTGTAGAATGCTCTTTTGGGCTGCGCCACTACCCACATCAGAATACAGTGTTGGAGAACCTATTAAGAACGTTCCAAGAAGAATTTTTGTGAAGAATACATTCTTTCGATGTATTACCTAGCGGCTTACTTAAGAAAATCTGTGCATTTGCAAGCTCTTATTTTACAACATATTATTTCATCCTAATAGATTTATATTAAAATAAAATTTTGTAGTTGAAATTATCCTACAAAAGGGGATTATCCTATTAACACCAATGTTTATGCTACATATAACAAAATTATTCTAAGAAACGATACTTTTCCTAGGAGGCAACGCTATCGAGGAATATTTTCCTTTCTAATGGTCCAAGCCCTGCACTGCATATTATAACAGCGGCGCCTGGGCGAAATAATCTCTAGCAACCTATAATTTATCGCCTTGGTGGCGTGGGCCACCTCAACGTCACATGTCACATTTAGCTGTCATCACAACTGTTCGTAGCGTCGATCGAGGCGTTGGCGCTGGGGCACAGGGTTCATGCGACATCACAACAGAATAAAAACTTCTTAGATGATCTGAACAGATATTTCTCGATGGATCCGAAATCAGATTTTCAGTTTCCCATCAGGAGTGGTTGGTGGATGGGAAGGGGTCTAACTCGGACGCAGGTTACTCGAATTCTCTTGGGGTTGTGCTATCATAAAGGCAAATCACGATTTCAATCATTATCTGCACGTTAATTCAAAATATCGCACTTCCATTCATTAATCCCTTTACAATTGTAATTATCCTAATGGTAATTAAAATTTATTAAAAGAGAGTTGAGTACTTTTTGGGAGGGTATCCTTCAGATGTATTGAGAATTCGAAAACTAAAAGTGATCGGGAAAGTTCAGGCTACGAAAAGTTCTACCACTGGAACAAGTTTTCCAAATCAAACTAATCTAGACAAATACTAGAAAAAATACGTTTACCTTAACCAAAATACAAGCAATTAATTTTAAGAGAAAACTTTTTGTAAAGATTTCCATTAACCTCCAGAGTGTAGAGAGAAGAAAGTTATTTGTACATTATTTATATAATATATTCATTCATACGATGATTTGTGGCCTTTAAAAGGCTCAAGGGCACCATGAGTCCAGAGGTGTGTTCCCGTGTTTTGGTTCACGGTCAAGGCAAAAATAGAGTTGTAGCTTTCCTTTAAAATCGTCGTATTTTCTGTAGACGAAGAAAAGTTCAAGCATGTGGATCTTGCTAGTTACGGTGAAGGGAAAACGTAATGTTCGCCATATGTCGCAATGCACTGGGACAAATGCACCGACTGATGCAGAGGTGCATATTCAATGCAAAACATACCGAACGAACAAGTCGGTATTATGAAAGAGAGAGGACAGATAGCGATCGTAGCTTATTGATAAGATACCAAAGTTAATATACAACCTTATAGAATGGATCAGAGAAAAACAGAGATCAAAACAAGTGGGGAACTAAAATGCTCATCCAGAAAATATTATGTCGATAACACTTCACTAGGAAGCGGATTTTAATTAAATGTCATTTTTGTCTTTTCACCTTAAAACAATGAATTTTAGAATAGACATTAATTTTATGTTATGACCAAAGAAAATGGTCCATTTTCACATCACATTTTCTGAATTTTTCGTCGATTTCGACGAATAAGCCTTTTCTACCTTTCCCTGCCATTTTTAAAGCAATTTTTGCTGATTTTATCGATTTTAATATCATTTTAATGTTACTTCAAATAATAATTACGAGATGCAACAAATGTTCTCCACAGCATTTCTAAGTATCCTATTCGATTTCTTCACTCAGAAAATGTAATGTCAGTCGTATGTAATCTAAATTTTCTGTGACGCCTATCAGCGCCTTTCTCGGTTCGGCCGATTTCGCGTTAACTAGAGAGAGATTTCCCGGTAAAGAACAATCCAAACCAAAAGTTTGCAAGCTGAGTTCATCTGAACGAAAGGAAGAATCCTCGATTACATCAGTATCATGTGCAACAGCTTGAGTTATTCATCTGAAATGTTTTTTACGCCCATTTTCTTTGCTTCCAGAAGATTTTTAAGAACAATTTATTCATAATTTTTGGTGATGTTGTAGGTCATCCAAACCCGCCCCCCACATCCCACCAAGGGACCTCCAACCAACAACCAACCTCCTCCTCCATGAAGCTTCAGATGTCCCGCAACCACAGTCCATGCGTTACCTTTCTCGGGCCCTTTCGACATCCCGCCTGGCAAATGGCCCACGTCCCCGGTGCTCGTCGGCCTTGTGTGTGTGTGTGTGTGTATTTGTGTGTGTGTGTGTGTGTGTATCTGTGTGTGGCTGTGGATAACGCTGCGCCTCGTCGTACGAGCAGCTGGACGCGCGGTTTACACTCTCAAGGGGATGTCGCGCGCAAAGCTAACACTAGCTGCGTGTTTACACCTGTGCTCAGAGCTCTGTGATGATTCGCGCTCTATTACGGACACGCGCGCGTGGGTGGAACGTGACACATAATTCTGTGGTCACGGCGTAAAATTTCTTAAGTCAAATATCTGAGTTTGGAGAAAAGAAGGGTTAAATATTATCGAGTCAACGCTTGTTCCTATGCTCAACACTATTTCCCAACGCTTTTTTGTCGTTAAGGAGACATTCGGTCGTTTTACTAAAATAAAATATAGACACTTAACTTGTAGTTTCAATACTTTGCCAAAAATTGACTTGAGAACTTTTACCCCGTGACCACAGAATTTATGTTCTGGAAGTTGTTTAAAATTCGATGATATAGGAACAAAGTTAGTGATGCACGGGGACGATTTGGGGGAAATTAATTTTTTATCCAAATTTTCTTCTCATATAATCTAACTTCAGTTTGCGACTAATCGATGCTGCATTATTTTGAAATTCTTGTTAATTGTGTGATAGCGGAAAGGAATCAATATCAAACCATCAAAATACGTGATGCATATTCTATTGATAATAGGAGTGGCCTCACACACTGTTTGTTATTCATCTAGTACCGTGACAGCGGTTAGGGAGCGATTGAATTTAATGACAGATATTTGGTTCCGGCAGCGCGAAATTCAGGAGAGGCGATGAAGTCGATCGCAGTTTGCCCATCAATCACTACCAACGACAGGCTCATGCTTGTATTATCAAATAAGGCAGCTGGCTCTGTAAACAACGTTAGTTATTGCACTCATCTTGTTGCAAAAACACAGACTACGGGGGCATTTGACCGGTGAACTCGGAGGTGTTGATAGAAATGTGATTTAAGCATCGTTGATTATAAAATTGTGGTTTTCATAAGTTCTGATAAATTGTTCGTCGATGAATATTGAGCGTATTTCAAAAAGGTTGGGGGAGTTTTCTTATACATTTGCATTGTCTACCTCTTCATTATCTTGAAGTTTGGTTTGGTTTATACTTTGGTCTTCATTTCTTGGAGCACGAGGGTGTGTCAATAAAATGGAATATCTCAAGGTATTTCGCGACTTTCTCGGTTGTGCCGCAAGGAGTCGCATGATCGCGACTGTATCGAGCAGTGCTAGCGATCATGCGACCCCGCGAAATACCGTAAGATACTCCATTTTATTGACACATCTCCGTGCGCCAAGAAAGAAAAACCGAAGAATAGTTTAACATTTTATCTGCCTGCGTCAAAGAAGAAGAAAAATAATTATTAAAGAACCAAAAGATCTGTTTCTACCTTGAGAATGAAGTTAAATAACGTCGATTTAAAAAAAAATCAGATGTCCAAATTTTAACGAGATATACGATTTTTTATTACTCTTATTAACTAATTTAAAATGATCACAAATTTACCATTTATACCACACAGAGAAGAGTGAAAATAAAAGCAATATTTTCAGGTGTATGAATTGGAATTTTTTAAAATTATGTGCAACCTGAATGGTTTGACTTTTTAATGAGGCAGATGTTGACTCGGAATGGTTTTTATCTCACATACTATCATACTACGTATTACACGAAAAACAATAAAGCTACAGTTCAAACCTAAGTGATGGTGTTAATGTGATTCTAACAGTTTATTTCTTTTGAAGCAATCTGTTCTTTTGTTGGCAACTTGAACGATAAACTTTTCTAAGAAAAATCGGGAAATTCCATACTATACGTGTATCACTTTAACAATTAATTCATGCCTTTTATTTAACTTTTAAGCGATTTTATGATTGTTACTGTTCGACGTGGCTACTCTTTGAGGAAATATCCCGGTGCATGCCCAAATGGAGCGCAAACAGATGAACTGTAAAACGAGGGTGAGATCTGACAACAGGGGTTCAATTGGATGGAGGGAGCGAAATGTTTCCTGGTATGTGAAAGTGAAATTGTTATGAGTTTCCCTTCTCGTCACACTCGACATATGTCAATTTCCTTTAATGTCATGGAACGCCACTAGGAACATGGTGTTTTTATTTTATTTCGAATGGTATTTGCGACGGCTTAAGTCCGAAGTATGGCTAATGTTGGAAGCATCCGGTTAATTTGTAAAGTAGTCAGACACTTAAAGCGACACGGTTGTAGAATATGGATTGTTTCAGGTTTTATGCGGCAAATGATGGCAGTCATCACAAGACGTTGGCTGAAGTAAGGTAATTACCCGAGTATGAGGTATTTAGGGATAAAAATGTGTTGGAAATTATGTGTTGCACAGTGTAAAGGTTGTTTTATGTAAATCGCAAGTTCGAGCCCTCATTGTCGCAAATCGGTACCTTCAACTGAGGTATGTAGTGATGATAAGTTATCGTAGGTGGTATGGTGTACGTATAACCAGACGATTGACAAAGTGGCACTCGAAACTAGACACCTTGTCTCTCACTAACCATAGAAACTTCTCATCAGCAGTCTGATTCCTGATTATCACATACTATTCCTATACTCCTTTATCCTGCCATTCCTCGTTATCGTAACGTACATCACTTATACCAGCCATATCTGTGATGGCCAAAATGCATTTCAGGCTTAAGTTAGAAGTATGTTTCGAAGTTAATCCTACTCCGGACTTGATCCATCCATTTGGATCATGTAAGCATTAATTTGCTAATTCGGAAATTAGCCCGTTTCCGACGTTATCCGTAAAGCATGCATGCCACTACGTCATTAAAAACTAAAAAGTGAAAATATATACTCTTAGAAACCATCAAATCCAAAAAAGTTCTCAAAAATAACTTTATCTGCACTTCATCGAAGCAGACTATTCCGCAATGTAACAGAAGCTATTTTTTTCAGTCCTGCTTAAAAGTTCTGCAAATTCTTGTAAACAACTAGGTATTCAAAGAGCCAATTCTTTCTATGGCTTCGCGAAAGCAGTAACACCCTTCTTTTTCTTTCCAGCGAGAAAGTTCACGAATTGCCCATCGCTTCAGGCAAGCGGGGGCTTGAACGCCCACGAGTATCCGAATCTCGTTCTTCAAGTAACTAGTTCGTGAGACGGTTATCGCCTCAACTGGAGCACAACTTTTATGTCGAAGGAAACTCGTTTCGACCGACGCCTTCGTGAGCATATATACTACCTTTCAGGAGCGATAAGTTTTAAAAGTTTCTCGAAAGGAGTTCAATAGATAACTTGGAGGTGCCTACGACAGTTACTTCAATTAGATTGGAGGAGTTTCAGAAAATTGACATAGGTATTATAATCATCATAATTATCATCAAATTGTAAACGTGATTAAGCCATTCGATATGTTTCTCTTATTCAGAGGTGTCTTAATTGAGAGTAGTGGGTCTCAACTTTAATTTCTCCATTACATTTCTCCGGAGAGTACACTAGAGTGTTAAAATCAAATTCAAAGATTTTTTTGAAACAATGTGACTTTTAATAACTTCCCTTACCTGTGACGTATCGAAATAAATACTATATAAATATGCACGATCTTTTCCTTTCAATACATCACCAAAATAATTCCATTTACCAATTTTCAAGACATGGATTTGTACTTCGGAATGTCTCCATACGGAAAATATTTTTGGACAAAATTGTGAAAGAGTGGTTAATAATCGTTAAATAAAATTTCTATACCTAAAGAATATCATACGATTCTGTGTTAAACAAACAAAATTATATTAATTCAGATTTGATAAAATCTAGAAAATGCCTGGCTGACTGATAGTATCCAAAAATAAAAGAATGTATGTGCTGGGCTACACCTAGAATCTATGAAAAAGTACCCTAAACAAGAATGGGAAGTTTTCGCAAGGCAATAATGAACAGAGGCTAGAAAAAGAAAATGTGCATTATTGATGAAGTACTGTACCCCAGACATATCACTTGCCAAGACGTACTCATCCTTTACATGGACAAAGAAAAATAGAAGAAAAAACAGAACAAGAAACTATATCATTATTATTAGTAAATATTCCCACCCATATTAGGCTTTTTATTTTTCCTTCCACTAATAACACAATTCTCCATTTCAGTTTATTATATCAATGCATAATTGACATTTTTCTCTGATGTTCCCGGTTCACATTTATCACGCAAGCTTCCTCCTCGCGAACTTCAGCGCCAAATTTTACTTATCGAAGTTCCCGTCTCACTTCTTATCGCAAATGCCTTTGTATTACACAACTCTTCTTCTTCTTCTTCTTCTTCTTCTTATTATTATTATTATTATTATGAAGGCATTGCATTTTGTGATTAGAGTACTTAGGAAAGGAAGTGGAAAATCAAGGGAATTAGGGTACACATCTTTAGTACGTCCGATATTGGAATATGGCTCGATGTTGGGACCCATATCGTCTAGGGCAAATAAAATCTCTCGAAAAAGTACAAAAATATGCCGAAAAATTTGTTAGAAGGGTACGTTTAAATTCTGAATTGATATCGTGGGAACCCTTGGAAAAACGCAGAGAGAAATCACGTCTTTGTGCGTTATTCAAAGCAATAAGGGGTGATCGGCCGTGGGGTGAAGTTCGGGCAAGACTATCAAAACCAACATACGTCGCGCGGAAAGATCATGGCTTCAAAATTCGGCAAAAAAAAAACAGAGAACAGATGTAGGTAAATTCTCATTTATTAATAGAACTATACAAAATTGGAACAAATTACCTGCAGCAGTGCTAGAGACTTTCCCTCAGAATGTCAAAAATTTTAAAGTTCGATTAAATAAGTTGTAAGTTTTTTTTAGAATATGTTAACATTAAATTTTTTATTTTTTTGTATTATTCTTGTTATTTTATATTAAGGTTAGCTTTAGCATAGGGTTAATATATTAATTTTATAAAATTGTATTCAGTAATGTTGTTTGATGTTCATTTTGTATATTTGTTGTATATATGTAGTGGTTTGATGTTTGTTTTATGTAGATTAATTGATTGGAAAACGCTACCACCGGAATTATTTCATGTATCCTAAGTAGCGAAATAAATATTCTATTCTATTCTATTATTATTATTATTATTATTATTATTATTATTATTAAACATTAGTTCCTCTTTTTAAAACACAACCAAACTGTCCTTTCTCAAACTTTTTTAATCGTCCTCCATTTCAAAGCCTCCTATCTCTCTCCGTCTTCCCACCAACCACTGTTCAAGGGGTTTACACAAAAATAATGCTCGTAAATAAAGAAGCAATGTAACCTATTATATAACTATTGATCAGTAATAAAATTTGGAGGAAAATTGCAGTTGTTGGTGACAATAGGTAAGTCAAGTTGTTCTCTTTACAAGTATTGTTAACATTACTTTTCTATTTTGATAACTGGTATTTACCAAAATCAAATTAACTGGTGGAGCTACAACGGCTTGTTCTTTCTTGCAGTATTTCTAAATTTGCAAGTTTCGAAAATTCAGAGAATTCCACAAAAAAAGGTCTGCCCAATTCTTATAAGCTTATAAGGACGTCGAAATCGAAATCATCGAAATTTCGATGAGAGAAGCATCGTAAACACCACAACATTTCCTACCATTATAAGGACGTATAGACACACGTATTACCGTCAATCGATTTTTCAATATCAAAGATCCCCACAGATTCTTACTTCACGGGTGTGACAGGGACAAGATGTGTCCACTTTTTCGTTACCCGGGCCTGGCAAGAAACGTTTTTCTTTGGAAAAATCGATGTTTTCCGGTGCGCAATCACAACTTTCTTTTCTTACGACATAAGGGTGAAAATAAAAATCACAAGAACTTCCGTGATGAATATATTCTCCCAAAGATATAACTACTATAAAAAATCTCGGTCAATGGATCCCCAGTGTACAGGATAATCCTGTTGGTTGGAACCTTTCTAGATTCGGGAGCGGAAGAAGAGAAATCTCGTGAATTTTTCAACCCGGACGCTATCGACCGTTACGGCTCCTTCTTCGCCCCTAGTTCAGCGAGATGTTCATCCATCATCCCAGACGGCGCGCCGCGGCGGCGGCGGCGGGGGCGCGGGCGAAGACGTCGCCGGGCGGAGTGGGGCGTGGCGTGGCGGGGTGGGGCCGGGGGCGGGGACGGGAGCTTGGCAACGGAGCGACCGACCCCATACTCCAAGGGGATCGATATGAAGCACAACTCACAGAGCAAGCAGAGTTATACCTTGATGCACAGATTAAAGGGTAGTTTATTGCCGACGAATATTCGTATAGTCTGGGCACAGTTAGGTATATTATCTGTCACGTGATAAAAATGACCGATTGAAATTTACGGCTTCTGTGATCAACAATTCGGCGAATGAGACAGATGATAGTGGAATATCGTTTATATAAGTACTATTCATGTTTGTTCTTCTTTAGTCTACTTTTACATTCACTGAGGAGCATAGAAGCCAGGTGAATTGTGAATACGAACGCCACAAAAACACCCACCGTCATGGCTAGTACTACTGAAACTCATCCCAGAAAAGACGCGCGTACCAAAAGATCCAGTCTGCTAAGGGCACTCCAAGCGATACGTAACGGGTTGCCCTTAGAAGGTCGCCCTCTCCTAACAAAACACACGCGTGCACAGCCCTAAATAGACATTACCGCCCGCAACTTCTGTACAGCATGAGTTGCTCGCCGTGCAGCTCCTTGAGCGCGTGGCCACGTGACGTACCCAAAACAGCCGCGCGGCGGCGGCGGCGGCGGAGGGACTTGGAGGCGCGTGGAGTGGCGGTGCGTGGAGGGCCCGCGAGAGCAAACGGCGCGATTCCGCGAAGCTCCTCCGCCGACGCGCGCCGCCCGCGCGGGGGACGCCTTACAAGGCGGCGCGCGTCAGCGCTGCTCCCGCGCGCAGGTGCGCGCCCGTCCGCCTACTCGCCCGCTCGTCGGGCCCGCTCGCCCTGCCCCTACCCGGCTCGCTCTGCCCGCTCACCCTGCCCCTACCCGGCTCGCTCTGCCCGCTCGCCCTGCCCCTACCCGGCTCGATCTGCCCGCTCGCCCTGCCCCTACCCGGCTCGCTCTGCACGCTCACCCTGCCCCTACTCGGCTCGCTCTGCCCGCTCCCCTGTCCCTACTCGACTTGCCCTGTCGACTCGCCCTGCCCCTACCCGGCTCGCTCTGCCCGCTCGCCCTGCCCCTACCCGGCTCGATCTGCCCGCTCGCCCTGCCCCTACCCGGCTCGATCTGCCCGCTCGCCCTGCCCCTACTCGGCTCGCTCTGCCCGCTCCCCTGTCCCTACTCGACTTGCCCTGTCGACTCGCCCTGCCCCTACCCGGCTCGCTCTGCCCGCTCACCCTGCCCCTACTCGGCTCGCTCTGCCCGCTCCCCTGTCCCTACTCGACTTGCCCTGTCGACTCGCCCTGCCCCTACCCGGCTCGCTCTGCCCGCTCACCCTGCCCCTACCCGGCTCGCTCTGCCCGCTCGCCCTGCCCCTACCCGGCTCGATCTGCCCGCTCGCCCTGCCCCTACCCGGCTCGCTCTGCACGCTCACCCTGCCCCTACTCGGCTCGCTCTGCCCGCTCCCCTGTCCCTACTCGACTTGCCCTGTCGACTCGCCCTGCCCCTACCCGGCTCGCTCTGCCCGCTCGCCCTGCCCCTACCCGGCTCGATCTGCCCGCTCGCCCTGCCCCTACCCGGCTCGATCTGCCCGCTCGCCCTGCCCCTACTCGGCTCGCTCTGCCCGCTCCCCTGTCCCTACTCGACTTGCCCTGTCGACTCGCCCTGCCCCTACCCGGCTCGCTCTGCCCGCTCACCCTGCCCCTACTCGGCTCGCTCTGCCCGCTCCCCTGTCCCTACTCGACTTGCCCTGTCGACTCGCCCTGCCCCTACCCGGCTCGCTCTGCACGCTCACCCTGCCCCTACTCGGCTCGCTCTGCCCGCTCCCCTGTCCCTACTCGACTTGCCCTGTCGACTCGCCCTGCCCCTACCCGGCTCGCTCTGCCCGCTCGCCCTGCCCCTACCCGGCTCGATCTGCCCGCTCGCCCTGCCCCTACCCGGCTCGATCTGCCCGCTCGCCCTGCCCCTACTCGGCTCGCTCTGCCCGCTCCCCTGTCCCTACTCGACTTGCCCTGTCGACTCGCCCTGCCCCTACCCGGCTCGCTCTGCCCGCTCACCCTGCCCCTACTCGGCTCGCTCTGCCCGCTCCCCTGTCCCTACTCGACTTGCCCTGTCGACTCGCCCTGCCCCTACCCGGCTCGCTCTGCTCGCTCATCCTGCCCCTACCCGGCTCGCTCTGCCCGCTCCCCTGTCCCTACTCGACTTGCCCTGTCGACTCGCCCTGCCCCTACCCGGCTCGCTCTGCCCGCTCGCCCTGCCCCTACCCGGCTCGATCTGCCCGCTCGCCCTGCCCCTACCCGGCTCGATCTGCCCGCTCGCCCTGCCCCTACCCGGCTCGCTCTGCCCGCTCGCCCTGCCCCTATCCGTCTCGAACTGCCCGCTCACCCTGCCTCTAACCGGCTCGCTCTGCCCGGTCGCCCTGCCCCTGCCCGACTCTCCCTGTCGACTCGTCCTGCCCTTACGCCGCTCGCTCTGCCCGTTCGCCCTGTCCCTACGCGGCTCGCCCTGCCCCTACCCGATTCGCTCTGTTCGCACGTCCTGTCCCTACCCGGTTCGCCCTGCCCCTATGCGGCTCGCTCTGCCCGCTCCCCTGTCCCTACTCGACTTGCCCTGTCGACTCGCCCTGCCCTTACCCGGCTCGCTCTGCCCGCTCGCCTTGCCCCTACCCGGCTCGCCCTGCCCCTACCCGATTCGCTCTGCACGCCCGCCTTGTCCCTACCCGGCTCGCCCTACCCGTACGCGGCTCGCTCTGCCTGCTCGCTCTGTCCGCTCGCCCTGTCCCTACCCGGCTCGCCCTGCCCTTACCTGGCTCGCTCTGCCCGCTCGCTATGTCCCTACCCGGCTCGCCCTGCCTGCTCCGCTGGCCTTACCCGCTCCGCTCACCCTGCCCGGCTCACTCGTCCTGATCCACTCGCCTTACTCCACTCGCCTTACCCCACTCGCCTTACCCCGCTCCTCCTACCCCACACGCCCTACCCTACTCGCCCTACCTTATTCGCCCAAGCCCACTCGCCCAAGCCCACTCGCCCTAGCCCACTCGCCCTAGCCCACTCGCCCTAGCCCACTCGTCCTAGCCCACTCGCCCTAGCCCACTCGCCCTAGCCCACTCGTCCTAGCCCACTCGCTCTAGCCCACTCGCCCTAGCCCACTCGCCCTAGCCCACTCGCCCTAGCCCACTCGCCCTAGCCCACTCGCTCTAGCCCACTCGCCCTAGCTCACTCGCTCTAGCCTACTCGCCCTAGCCCACTCGCCCTAGCCCACTCGCCCTAGCCCACTCGCCCTAGCCCACTCGCCCTAGCCCACTCGCCCTAGCCCACTCGCCCTAGCCCACTCGCCCTAGCCCACTCGCCCTAGCCCACTCGCCCTAGCCCACTCGCCCTAGCCCACTCGCCCTAGCCCACTCGCCCTAGCCCACTCGCCCTAGCCCACTCGCCCTAGCCCACTCGCCCTAGCCCATTCGCCCTATCCTACTCGCCCTTCCCACTCGCCCTACTTAATCGCCTTACTCACTCGCCGCTCCCTACGCCCACTTCCTCTTCATCTCCTCTTGCATACTCAAAAATGCTGGCCTTACCAAACTGGGTCTCTTGGCGAGATTCTTAAATACTTTGAACCTCTTGCGTACGCTCCAATCATGGATATGGCAATTTTGAAGTGTGAAATTATGTTAATGTCAACAACACGAGTTTTTTGTGTTATTGCTATTATTTGGAAAATAGGTTCCCGACACTAGGTCACAAATGAAATATGTTTCTTTACGTCATGTAAACGATTCAGTGGATTACATCAAGTGTTTCCGGGTTCAAAACCCTGAATAATATTTTAGACACTTCCATTTATCAGACTTGTTCCACAATACATTTCGACGTTTTCTGCACTCACGGTACTCCATAGTTGTTATTAATGCTGTAACAGTCATATCACTCTATTGTAAAAGTTGTAAACTCAAATTTAAAATCGTTAATTTTTATTAAATTTATATGGTATTCTTCAAATTATTTCCTATCCACAATTCTGTGATATAAGGAAGTTAGTTGCCTCCATTTTCGGAGTATGTTTAACGACTGTACTCGTTTTCAATTACGGACTTTGTAAGTCAACTATGAACTGAAATTTTGTACACTAAAAAACCCTCAGTAAGCGAGCACAAACTGGCCGTCACGAATCCGTGCAAAAACCTCTAAACTTAAGGATGGTCAAAATTCCTAACCAACTTGGTTAGAAATTTCAACACTGACATTTTATATCATAAACATTTAATTATTTGTCTGCTTAAAATGATAACGCTAACAAAATGATAATATGCTGTGTAACGCTCGCTGATTTACTATTGTTAAAACACACTGTAAGGATCCACAACTCTAAGGAGTTCTTTTTTGTTTATAACAAATGTTCTTCAATCAACAATTGCATTCTTTCTCACCGCAGCTCTGGCACTGCTTGAGCAGGTGCCTCGGCATCCCGACTCCCGGATGCGCTTGTCATCTCACACCCGCGCGCCCTCGACTCGCCCTCGACTCGCTCTCGAACGCCCGCGCCCCATCGCCCAACTCTCGAACGTCGCCCCACAATCCAACCGCCAGTCCACAGCTCTACAGCGCACCCGACCTCCGCCGCCACTCGATAGACACACGCCGATGCAAAAAGTACAAACGGAATATTTCAAATGTTGTGTCGGGTTCGACGTTGCGGATATCGATGACCACTGAATCGATGACTCACACTAATGAAATTTCGTGTTACATGAAACTGCAATTCGGTAAAAAAAAATCTTGCCAGTATATTTGGTTATGTATTCTGAATGACTGTTGAGGAGCGGAGGTACTGTAATGCGTTGTGATGTGGTTTAAAAGACGGAAATATGTGACTTTTAATCATATTAATGTTACGATAGTGGATGCATTCTTTTTAGGTGGGCCGCTTCCCATCCCTGCAGTCCACAGTTCGTGGCCTCGACCGCGTGTTTTCCTCTCTAAACTCTGACTTGAAAGTTGCAACTGGAGTGCAGAAAAGTGAAGAGAAAGACGAGGCGAGAATGAATAACGGGACATTTCAAACATTAACTAAATTTATTGTTCTTAATATAACAGATTTCATTTATTAAACATTTTAACATCACGAGGAAAGATAAAAATTGCGTGAATAATAGTCGTGCCATTCGATTAAAACAAAGTCCTTACATTAGGTACGGGATCTCAAGTATTGATTCGTTATTGAAATGTATACGTCAATCTACGACTTATTCCTTTAACCCACAGCCACTCGAGACCATCTCCAGCCGCACCGCCTCCCGCCACCCGGATCTGCCTGTCATCGCCCACCCGTCCACCCCCATCCCCCACTCCAACGCCACTCGAACATCACCGCGTTCGGGCCGCCTCGCGCGGTCTCGCCTCCCGATGGCTCAATAGTGCGCCCGTCCGCCACCGCACCGCTAGGCTCTCGAGGGCGTTCGAGGGGGCGCGGGGGCGGCGCGCGGGGTGGGGGCGGGAATTGGCTGCGTTCGCCCTCGCCCTTGCAACCCAACACCTCGAGGGGGCGACCGCGCCACGCCCCCGCCCGCGCCCGCGTCCGCCCGCCCAACGCCCCCGCTACACGCGTGGCCCGGCGCAGCTCCGCGCCTAGCGCACGAGCGCGCACTCCAGGAGGCCCTGATTCAGCGCTTTGCCGCCACCGCCGTCGACGTGATTCACTCGAAATTATGGACGGCCCGCGCGTCTTTTCTTGTGTTAAACGCGCGCGCGCGCGTGATGGCCGGTAATTTGGGTCCCGTGTTGCGTACCGACAAGCCATACGTTTTCTCGAGGAGATATCAAAAGGATGAAAGGACATTTTCTGAAAACATGGACACAAGAGGACGCGAAATGTTACAACTGTGTTTCTTGGAAAACAAAATTACGTGTCGTACAGGTGTGAATTTTGATCTCTTCCTTTTATACCGATGATTACATTTCCTGGAACAATTATTTTGTCTTATTTGTATCTTGTTCTTTATCTGACCCTCCTGTTTCTATTCGCGTTATTGATTTCGGGTTTTTCTACGCTCGTTCATTTATCTCCTCTTTATTTCTATTTTTTGAAATAAGAAAACGACATGCCACCCTCAAAGAGTGTGTTTCAATTTGTTCGCAGTGTACTATTCGGAAATTGATTCGGGACCTACCAAAAGTAAACAGAGCAGAATTTGTACTCCCAAATGGGAATCGATTCGTAAACAATCGTTCGTGAGTGTTTCCGGGAACGATCAGCAGCATTCCATTTGCTTTGTACCTACGTGCCTACTCCACTTGCCTCGTAGCGCTGTTCCTACGTCATCCTTATTGAAGGGTTCAAGCACCGGCCTTCCACTTCACCCTCCCACAGGCCTTCTGCATTATCACGGCCTTCTACATCACCCAGAAGGCTTTTCTTAAAAGATCTTCGATTGGACATACTGTACTCGAGGTAGACACCTACACACAGCTTCCATCTCATATTCACTTCCCCTCCGACTTTGTTCGCTCGTAACTTTAGTAGAAACGACTCATCACATTACGTCGTGTCTTGTGATTCTATTTTCATAAAAAGAGAATTTCTTTGCACATTTATCAATATTAAATTTGTTGCCACAAACTCAGAAAGAAGACTGTTCATAAATGAGAGATCTCATTTTAAAAGGGAAAAAATTATTCTAACAAGACGGAAAGGAAGAAAATTAATGGACCGACACGATAAAAAAGAACGTAAATAAAAAAGTAAGGTTGATTCATTACTGAGTGTAAGTTAGGTATGTATATGTACACAAAGAGCTTACAAATGAATAATCGATTTTCCACTCAGCCGATTTCCACACGTTAATAGGCAAACCATCGAAAGCTGCTTGTTGAAATAAAATCATTAAGACTTCGTATTACAGCGAAACTTTCATGCCTCGAATTGAAAGAGAAAAAAGAGAAAAATCGCCACAAGAAACATTTCGACTTGACGAGATTTGGATTGCTTATTCAAAATGTTTAATATTGCTAAGAAGGATCTAAGGAAATTTGAAGAACCACAATTTTGGAATACTCCAAGTTCCACTGAATGACTAGTGAGTGAAAGAATTGATTCCAGTCGTGTCAACTGTTAACACTTTCTACGTTAAACGTAGTACATGTTTTATGCCGAGAGGATGGGGATTACTTCCCCGCTGGAATGTGAGATCCGGCGATGACCTACAGGATAAATTTTCTACATCCTGGTGTCTCTGATGGGCACCGCCTCTCTCGGAGCAAACCCTTAACTTCTGTTATGTTGCACGTGTGGTGCAAAAGTATGTGTAAGGGGAAAGAAGGGTTAAGGAGGGAGACAAGGATCAGGGAGAATTGATCGCGTTGTTCGTTGGTCCGTTGCTAGAGGCTCAGCTATTAGTGGGAATTCATTGGAGTAACTACAAGAAACTACAGACAAGAGCAACTGGCCTGAAGTCCTCCAGACTGTGCTTGAATTTGACCTAGTTATCTAACAAGTGTCGAAAACACACCTCCGTCAGTTACTCGAATCCCGATCAACGATACTACAGAAACATCACCGAGTTATTGAAGACGATTCCAAGTTCGAATTATTAAGGCACTACCTGAAACTAATATAGAATGCGCCGGCCCGGTGGAAGAGATCGCTTAAACAGTAGTGCCGTAGCGATATCGGACCGAGGGGTCGCGGGTTCGAGACCCGCCTCGGGTATGGTTGTATTTGTTCGTCCTTCCTTCCCCTGTCATCACCATATCGTTTCATTCTCGTAGATACCATAACGTTAAAAACCCAATAGTGGTAACTAATGATCTAGAAGTTGATGCGACCTTAAATAACTATCTATGCCAGTGTTGTCAACATCAATGTAACGAGCGGGAGTCCATGGCACAAGTGCCACGAAGGAGGCGCCCGTCCATGCGTTCACTACCCCGGCACCAGAGACAACGCAAACCCTATTGTACAATGTCGGGGTTACTACTGTTCATAATAGTTTCCTTTCCCGACGCTAGTAGCGTCAGAGAAGCTCAGGGCATGCTACGGTGATGCGTGCCACAACCAACACTGGAAGACCTTGACACCTCTGACCTCTCTCTTTCTTTCTCTCTCTCTCTCTGTATATATATAAATATATATAAATATATATATATATATATATATATATATATATATGTGTGTGTGTGTGTGTGTGTGTGTGTGTGTGTGTGTGTGTGTAATGCGGGCAAAAGATCGGAAAAGGAGATGCTCATTGTAATCTTCCAAAGAGAATATAGAGGAAGCACGGCTCCAAGGGGTGGAGGACATTCCTCGTAAGTGGGCCTCGTAAGTGACTCGAGCTGCACGGCGCCCGCTGTCTGGCTCTCATTTGGGCGTCGCGCCGCGCCGCCGGCCGCTCCTTTGGGCCGCTAGACACGCTTTTTCTGCAGGCGGTCCGCTCCGCTCCACTCCGCGCCGCGCCGCGCCACGCCACGCCACGCCGCCCGCATTGTATGTTCATGAGGGCGGGCGAACGGGTGGCAGCGGCGGCGGAGGAAAGGAGGCGGAGAAGGAGGAGGAGGGGTGGGGGAGCGGCGATCATCCATTGTTAGCGATCGGCGCGCGCTGCACGCGAAAGAACAGACGTCGTCGACGCCGCCGAAGACGTCGACTGCGGCGACAAAACGACGACGCAGAGACAGGCGCGTCGCGACGGGTCGCAAACGGCCGCCCCGTTTCTCCCGTCTTCCCAGCCCCGCCCACCTCCCCGTCCCTTCCTACGAGGCCCAGTTCTCATTCCTGTCCCAACGTCTTTCCCGCGCCTCCTCCATCACCGTCCCTCCTCCTTCCTCACTCCCCTCCTTCCTCGCCCCACCGCATGCCCGCTCCACTTCGTTACCTGCCCAGTTCACTTGTCCGCACCGCCTACTTCCCTTCATCTGCTTCCCCGCCCTATCACCTTCCCCGTCCTATCACCCGTCCGTCTCTTTCCCTCGTCTGCTTCCTCGCGGCGCCTTCATCACCGCCCCCCCCCCCCAGTGCCGCCTTCACCCCACTACGCCTTCGTATCCGCACTGACTTCTTCACTAGTTCATCATATTTCCCGCCTTATTTTTGCCCTCGCCTTATGCTTCCCCGCCCCATCTTCCCCACCCCGCCTTCCCCGCCCCGTCTTCCTCTACAACGGCCTGAGTCTAAACTTGAAAGATCAAGTTGAATGCATGCGATTCTTTGAGAGCTTGGGTTATTAAATGTAATCTCTGTTACTCGAATTTCAGAGTAGTCTATTTTCAATTGTGTTCCTTTCTTCTAGGTATGCATCGGTAACAGGAATTATCATTGACGCTTTTCACATACCGATTTTTTTCATTTGATATTCAAATTATCGAGGTTCCACTGGAAACGTCAAAGCACAGAACTGCTCATTAATAATACGCATGTCCATTGAATAAACTACACCAAAATTTAGTAATCATTTGCTGCGGTCAAAGAAGCGAAGAAGGGTACAGACAAGTTCAACCATACTGTGTTGAAATGGTCAAGAAGGAACAAATTCCAAATAATGCGCCTGACCTCCAGACCGGGCCAACAACGTGTATAGTTCCTTCCGTGAGGAAGCTTAAACAAAACCGCATTGTTTGGAAATTTTTATTGGGAATTGTACTCACGACCTTGAGTTTTCAAAGGAACCTGGCGACAATGATGAAGCTAGTGGTCCATTCTTTGTTCTGGCCTGACTGGAAATTTAAGTACTGAGTAAGGAAGCGAAGTCGTCATACATGTTCAATTGTGTGTACGTGTGTGATTGCGCGTGCGTGTCCACGGGAGACGACGGAGACGAGGGGAACAGAGTGATTGGTTGTACGTACCGGAAATGGAAAAAGGAATTTCGAGAACTTGGGCATTTTAGTGCACGCCCGGCAATCTTAACCGACTGACATCTTTAGTCAAGATAACCCACAACAGAAACAAAGAAGGAAGGAAACATTTGTACAGAAAAAGGAACAAATAACACCACAGAGTAAAGAATAAAGAAAACGTTTCCTTCCTAATGAGGTATTTTCTCAGTTTCAACATCTTCGCATGTTGCCCAACTTGTTATATCTCACAGTATCACGAAGAAAATAATAAAGATAATTGCAAGACGTGGATGATCACTTTTAGAAGACGCCATGACAATGACACTACTTTCTCAAATACAAAAGTTGAATAAGACCAAAAGTCAGGACAGAATTTGCTAACAAGTCTGCCAAATGTCTCTCCCCTCATGACAAAGATATTTGATATCAAGGCACAGTTCCGATAGTTTTATAACACACATGCGTTGCACACATCGTACATCAATATATTCATAGCAACAAATTCAGCAGTTCTATTGTGTATTATATAATAAGTTGATCTCTTACTATTCATTGCATGAATTGCACAATTTTAACACATTCTCCCCTAAATATTGTGGATTAAATATTCGATGATTTTCTAGAAAAAGAACGCCAATAATAAAATATTCAGCAAAAAAGAAACTTGAAAACGATCCAAAGAATCGTTAAGAAGCTATCGAATAGAAAATTGAAAAAAGTGGAGAATTAGAATTGATTAAGAATTGAAAAATGTGAGACAATAAAACATGAGATTTCGTGAATTAACTTGAACGCGAAACAATAATGGGTATTTTAAATGAAAGTGAATACAAATGATAAAAAATATAAAGCTAGCTTAATTGCTAAATGATACGCGATGATATTCGCCAATCATTCCAACATACATACGATTGACCATTCAAGACGATTGCTCCGACTGAAAAAAACAATGGATTTGTTGAAGATCCAGTTTTTGTTTTAGGACAGTTGCTTTAAACCGGTGTATTTTCTGTATGATTAAAAACGAAAAACCCTTGGCGAAAAATCAAGCATTTCACGTCTCTAGTAAGAAGTCCTGAAAAAAAAAGAAAACAGCAACAATTTATTTTTCTTGTTAACGAGCTGCCGAGGCATTTTCGACGTTTCCTTCAATGGGCGAAGACTCTACAAGTCAACATTTCGCACCCAATGTTCGTTACGCTGTCGTCAAACGACAAGAAAGGTATTTACTGAGAAATTAATTATGTTCACCCGAGTCCGAGGTGCAGGTCCCTCTTGTCATTTTCTTTAAGGATGGGTAAAATAGAGATACAATCTACTCCGATTATAGTGAACACGGCTATAGCGAACACTTGGTTATAGTGAACTTAAGTCACTGGCCCCGTTTCACTTACATTACAAAACGCATAAGAAGATTCGATTATAGTGAACCTGAACCTCAGCTATAGTGAACGTAGGAAATGCAATGTCCTGGAAATTAACCATGTCGTATGTTATTAGTCGTGGAAAAGGGACTTCGGAGTTCGGGACAGTGTTCCAACAGTGTAAGATGCATTGAAGAGATTGTCAAGAGTGTATTACGATTCTTAGACACAGAGAACAATGCAGAATTAAATATGGACAGAGCACGAAATCTGGAGAAGTATTTAGAGAAATTACTAATGAAAAAGTGCGAAGTAAATAATTGAAAATTATTGATCTCCGCTGTATCTGCATCTCAATATTAATAAAATCAATCGTTAGCAGGACATTCTATTTGATTTTGCTATCATCGGATATAGTGAACCTCGGATATAGTGAACCAAAAATATTAGTCCCCAGAAGTTCACTATAACCGGAGTCGACTTTATTATTCCACAATGAAATATGTATTTTACACCAAATTCATATTTTACATTCTAGCATACATGTTTCGAAGAATTTTACCGCATCTTCAATGCTCCCCAAGTAACTTAGAATAAAACATGCTCATTAAACACGCACCTTTGCCGGGGCCATTTTGTGGCTATTGATGTTCTATTATTGTTATTGATTATTGTATTATTGATGTTTGTGATTAAAAATGATCAAGAATAAAAAATGAATATTAGATTCATTGCTATTATTGTGAGCAAAGTTACAAATAGGATCTACATATGAACTGCCGCATAGATTCGAAATATTCTAGTTCAACACCAAACTAATGATGATTTACGCGAACTATATTTTATAAAACTCTATTTAAACTTGGGTTCACAAATTCTAGATATAGTTTTCTAAATCATATTATTCCAAAGAGAAAGGGACATCGAAAAATAAAACAGATTGTGTTATTCATAATTTCACATTTATGAACTATTGCTGCCGCATTTAGCGAGGGACACTCAGCCCACAATTCCTTCTAACAATTACAAAAAGACGAAATCCCCTGTCAGTGTTTTTAAACTCAAAACAGTCGTAAGCGCGTCATTTGCGAGTTTCAGGACATGCTGTCGTTCTGTATGAATCCCGCGTCATTCAACTTCCCACTCTCATAACGATTTGTTGACGATTCGCGTGTGCATTTTCCTTTGACAGCGCATGACGTATTCATGTGACAAGTGAAGAATGGGGCTTCCGATGATCTCGAAAGCTTTTATTTATGTCATAACTGTGTTGCGTTAGTTGGAGGTTTTGATGTGAAGACTAGAGGTTTTTGTAAGAAATGGCTAACAAGCTTCTGATCTAATTGATTTCCGAGGCAATGACATCGGACATTCTTATGCTACTTAACCGCTGATAGTATATAGTGAAGAATTATATCCAATGCAGTCTTGTAACTTGATTGCAATTGAAATTTATAGTGTACCAACTCGCTACTACCGAGGAACAAAGTACCATTTTATATGCCGTACAAACAAATGGTTGTTTCGAACAAACCTACAGTAATTTTGAACCAATGAGGCGAAATCAATTTCGTTGACCTTTTCTCATTCATTTTAGCCTCGCTTCCCACGATCAATACCCCGATCAACTCCACACATCACCTCAGTAAATAACATAGCGTGTTACAACGCCCATGGACCAACAGCCCGACAACTCACATTAGTGTATTGTGGATATATGGTTTATTAGTTAACCATACAAGAATGGAATGGATGCAGAGAATTCCAGCCTTATTATGCTTATCACCCTTTCAGAAAACAACAACAAAACAATACACTGGTGACGGGAAGTATAAACCATTTAAGCAAAGAAGCAAGCTGTATTACCAGAAACATCCAAATTACCTACTATTATGTAATGTATTTTCTGAATATGACTGCATTACACAAAAATGTGTGAGAGAGGACTTTCTTTGCTCACAATTGAAGTGCGTGCTTTCTTTTGTATGCATTTACCGGAATATAAACTGTATTATATAGTATATGATTATTAATTCGAATTAATTTTATTACTATAACTGAATTATATATCAATACCTGCTTTCTCTATCATTCTTTTCAACTGCGAACATTATGAGAGAGATATATGGATGACTTGTCAATAACAAAGAGAATTACATTGAACTTCTTTGTTAGTCATTGTTAGTCATTCTTTTTTAGTCATCTTCCCGCACCATCTTCATCCCATTTCCAAAGTCATAATAAGACCATTTAGAAATACCAATCACATTGTACAGAGGGCCATGAAAGTGAGTAGTCACCGGAGAAGACTAAATGAAAAGAATTCCTAACATCCTCTAAAGCACAAGCAGGTTAAATCTGCAATACTCCAAGCAGAGGGTATTATATGAGAGTATGACTCCTAGTTCAAGGGTAAAAAAAATCAAGATGTATTAAAAAATGAATAAAAGTTCCAAAACAATGGATAAACCTTTAATTATTAAAATTTTAGCATTACTGTGTTTGTAAAATAAAATAAAAAATCATGAGACATCCACTGGTGTAGATGTTCCTTTGCGTCCGCGCGGAGGAGAGGAAACTGACGGTTGCCGGCCGCCTGGAATCGGCGCGGCGCGGCGCGGCGCGGCGCGGCGGTTGCGAGCGCCGCCGCTCGTCCTTCTCCGTCGTTCGCGGCCAGTTTTTCCCGCGGAGCCAACCGCAGCCTCCGCAGGCGGCGCGGTCTCGTATTCCTGACATGAACGGTGCGCTAGGTGGCGGCGGCGGCGGCGGCGACGGCGGCGGCGGCGGCGGCGGCGGCGGCGGCGGCGGCAGCGGCGGCGGCGGCGGCGGCGGCGGCGGCGGCGGCGCAGGGCGCGGGGCGCGGCGGGGCGCGGTGGCGGCGGGGCGCGGCGGGGCGGGGCAGGGCGGGGCGCGGCGGAGCGCGGCGGGGTGGGGCGCGGCGGGGCGCGGCCGTCCCCAGGGCGTCCTCGGGGCGTCGCGATGCCGCGCCGCGCGGTTTTGGGCGCGTCGCGCCCGGCGCCGAGCCCGGTCCGCCATTTGCGCGGCGGGGAATTGCGTGGGGCGGGCGGCGCCCCGCTGTCCCCGCCGCCCGCCCCGCCATGCGCCCCGATTGTCGCACGTGTGTGTGCCCGCGCGCCGCGCCCTCTAGCTTCGCCGCCGCCGCCTCCGCCGTCGCGGCGACCGCGTTGCGGTGTTTATGCTCGCTCGGGCCGTTGCCCGGCGCGCGCCGGGTCACTCGCGCTCGCCCCAGGAACGCAGCCGGCTGAGAGCGGCTCCGCGCAGGAAGGCGCAACAACGGCTACGACCGGTGGGCAGGTAACGCGGAGCGGTGAGAAAGCAGGGCAATAAAATTCGTGTTTTCAAATGTTTTGCTGCGAATAACGACACTTCGCAACGAAAGTAACAAACGAACGTATTTTTACAGCTTTGAAGGAAAGATTCTTTAAATTCCCATTGCGTTTGTTGTTTTATTTCATTACTGTATAGAAGCCATTCGATATGACTACTTGCGTACTTTTAAAATTTTCCAAAAATTATAAAATAAAATACAATATTTCAATAAGCATGATTGATATGACAAGGTGGATCACCATGCATGGCAAAGCTCTGTTGCATTATTGCAATAGAATTGTAACTAGAAGCATCGTTTTGTGTTGATTGAGAACTAAATGAAACCTCTGAGCAAAATGCAAGTCTTTTGAGGGTTTTTTTACATGTCGTAAGTGTTCGGGCAGGAGTAGACTGCCTTACTTCCTTTCCAAAGAAATGTTCGATGCATTTAACCGTAATTTAACCGAAACCGTAAATATCCGTTGCCTCAAATATGAGGTAGGCAGTGTTTTTCTTTTATTGTGTATCTTAAGTAGTAAAAATATTATAATTGTTATCGGTCGTATACACCCATAATCTGCATAAACACGTTCTCAAATAGAGGCGCTTCGGAATGGACAGTGATAACTAAACAAGCTAAATTGAGATTACATTTTTCGTTTTGATAGGATAATAAGCTTTCGAAGTAGTGTCTACAATACAGTAATGTATGCAGTATCTTTTAATGCAATTAATATGCTTATTATATTGGCCATCAGATTTATAGAATTCTTTAAACTTTCAATTGCCTCCTCTGTAAAACTCACTGATGGTGAATTACTATTATAGTTCGATTTTTTAACTTTGCCTGTCGTGCCCCTATGGCCACAATGGAATATAACACGGCATTTCTCATTTTAATCAGCCCTGACGCTAGAAGTCTCATGAATTCAAGCAATACTTGATACGGTACCTAGGGGCACGACCAAGAATGACGCGAAATATCGTGACATTGTGAAGACGGACCTTGAGAGGCAAAATTAGAAAAATCGCATTAAAGCTATTGATTGCGGATTCCGGACGCGTAAACTGCTACAGACTTTGGTCCCGTAAGTGTAATGAACATTGCGTCTCGGAAGAAGCCGCTGCTTTTCCTCCATTGGGAAGCAAGCTCTGCCGCTGCCCCACACGTCGATTTGCAGGATTTCCCTCTCTACAGATCTCCTCTAGCTGGTGTGGCGTCATGGTAGCTAAATGACAACATAGACACGAGCTTTATGCACTAAACTGTTTATTTACACTGTTTACAAATGTACAGCTCTGGGGTTACGTTCGCCAGTACCTCCGTGACTCCCACGCGCCTGCTCCCCGTCCCTTGGGCTAGTGCATCCACCCACCTTGCCGCTTTACCGCGCCGGTAGCCCGACACCCGTGTTCCGCACACGCCATGTCTCAAAGACTACACACCCGTCTCGGGCGAGCATACACGTCTGCTCACGAAGTGCTCTCAATACGAACTGCCATCTGCCTCTGCTAACTTATTTTGGCGGTCACGTGATCGCCTTCAGCCCTGTAAAGACGATCAGGGAGACATGTGCGCTCGTCGGGGGTCCAGTGCCCTGCCCGCTCGTCTTTTATCAAGGGAGGCATGGCATTTTTCACTGCTTTTGTCCGTCCCATGTGTTCGGCAGCCTGCATGCCCCATTGCCCAGTCGTTCGAAGACATGGATGCGATGTGCCGACGTTACACTGGAATACCGCCCCAGCCGGGACACGCTCCGAGCTTCCTGCTGCTCTCGCGACAAGTGTCGTAATGTACTGCATGTAAGTTAAGTGTATGTAGTAAGGGCGAGGAAAGGGCAAGGAAGAGAAAGGAAAGGTTGCGCGCGGTCCGTGGCCTGTTTGTTAGGGCAATGCTCCGGTACTTGATGTTAATCGGAGAAATTACGGTAAACTACCGATAAGAGCAGACGGCCGCTAGAATTTTTCTCCAGACTGCAGCTGAATTTGAATTAGCTATCTAGGTAGAATATTCTGCCACTGTCGGGATTCGAACCTTAGGACCTCCCGGTCAGAGGCACTGCAGTGACATCAGTTGATGCCCTGAGCCATCTTTCCCGGTAAGAAAACTTTCGATTTATTAAACCGGGAGAGATGGCTGCATGTTCGAGTCCCGGCGGCGGCAGGATTTTTGACACTAGCTTTTCATCTAGGTCGAATTCAGTCGGTGTCTGGAGGAGAATTCTAGCGGCCGGCTGCTCTGATCGGTAGTTTTCCGTGGTTTCTCCGATCATCACCACGCGAATGCCGGAGCAGTACCCTAACAAACGGGCCACGGAACATGCGCGATCTTTCCTTCCTCTTCCTTGTGATTACACACACACTTACACTAACATGCACTACACTACCACACATGACGGGAGACCCGTCGGGAGCTTAGAACTTGTCACGGCTGGGGCAGTGCTCCGCTGGTGGGAGATACCAGATTAGGGGAAACCCTGCTAGTCGACGGTAGGTCGGCGCCGGATCTCTCCATCCAGCGGGGAAAGATCATCGCCACCTCCCGAGAAAAAACAGACTATACTTACGGAACTAATGACCTAAGTAGCTGTCGCGCCCGGAATCACGAACAACCAATCAATCAATCGATTTATTTACTAATTTACGAGGCCCTGCCACGGCAGCCGATGAGGACAGGCGCGGGCGCGGGCGTGGGCGCAGGCGTTAAGATGTCTTGGCCGCCCTGGGCGTTCGCAGCACCGTCCGGGCGGAAGCGGTCGTTTGTTTTGCCTGCGCCGCGACACCTGTTTACACGAGGAGCCTTATCGCGGAACCTTCACCCCCCCCCTCCATCCCACCCCCAGCTCCCCCAACGGGCGCGCCCCGGGTCGACGGCCAGCGACCCTTCTCTCCAAATCAGGGCACTCCAGAGGGGCAATTTGCGGCGAACCAGAGGTAGCGTCTTCCAGAAATTTACAATCCGTCGGAAGTGTGCATTCCGATTCGTTGCAGAGGAAAGAAAATACAATATTTGTATTTGATTGTGGTTAAAGATTAACCTACACTGTCTTAATGAATAATATTTAATTTTAGTAGTATCCACAAAGGTTCAAGAGAGAGAGAGAGAGACATAATTCCCCCCCCTCTCTCTCTCACACACACACGCACACACATAGACACACTTCTGGCGTAATCAACCAATGGTGAAACGAGATCAATGAAATCGTTCCATTTTCTAGTTTTTAATGCAGTTTGAGGTATTTTATCACGTCCCTTTTTTTCATTATTTTATACTGTGGTCTGCCTGCACATACGGCATGTGAAATTTTGTAATGACAACGATTTAGTAAATAATAGAGTAGTTCACTTTTTAAATCACTACTAAAAATTAGAATACTAATAAATATACTACTAATACTACTACTACTAATATTACTAATACTACTAAAAATAGGATAGAAAATTATTTTCACCCACTGACGCAAACAAGTCAGTAGCGCTTCAGAGGCCGACGACACACATTCACATATGACTTTTTACTAAATTTGATTAATCTAATTTAAATTAATTTTTATTTAATTTGAAAGTGATATTGTAAAATGGGGTTTTAAATAAGTACTAATCAACAACTGAAAATAAATTATAAATTCAATATAAATAAAAAACGTTAACCAAGTCGGTGAGACACCACATTTATAGTTGCCTCTTAGAAGAAACCTGGTCACGCCATCACTTTCAAATAAATGTTCATCTGCCTTATGTGAATTAATTGCATAGCGTCTTAATTCTTCAATAATTTACTCAATACATATCTTTCAATCAAAAACAATTTTTATTTATGAACAATTTTACTAGAGGGCAATTTCAATTTCAACTTATCTAATGAAGTTTAGTATCCAACTTAATATTTGAACTTAGCACCCAACTTTCGACCTCAAACTACTTATGCACACACTTAGTATTCACATAGTGCACAATGTAGAAAACTGCGTAACTTTTTTCAAGTTATTCTGAAAATTTACGGTCCCTTTCCTCAAATGTGGCCGATTTACAGCTTAACGAATTCAAGCTACGATTCATTGCGTTTATCAACAATATTCAGCTGTTCTCCTGACTCCTAGCAACCATGCAACTGTTCACTCGTGCTATAAAAACACTCATGGAGTGTGTAACAGGTAAGGAATTAATATGAATTGTTGTGTTGAAATGTTCTTCTTCTTCTTCTTCAACATCGAGGATTGCGCCTGAAAGCCTGTTCCGTTCTCTTCAACGCTAATATCATCAATAAACCGAGTCTTTGGTCTTCCAACTCTTTTTGTACCAGTCGGTACATAATTTATTATTTGTTTAGGGAGTCTGACGTCGTTCATTCTTACAATACGGGCGTACAAATATTGTTTCTGTTTTTCGACTCTAACTAAGAGGTTAAAAACATTTAGTTGTATATTCACATTTTTAGTATCATCTAATACAGTACAATTAGCAACACTTCGCAGGAACTTCATTTCACTAGTTTAAATTTTAGTTTAGTTTGATCTATTTAATGTCCAATGTTCGCATCCATAGGTCAGTATTGGGACGGCAAGAGTTTTATAAACTTTTTACTGCATGTCTCTTCGGATTTTATTTTTTAATGTTTTTCTTATTGTTCCACATATTCTCTGGAATCTACTCAGTTTGACATGAATATCGCTTTCCATTAGATATGTCACTACAGCCTAACTAATTAAAGGTGCAAACTTGTTCTAAACTTTTATTATTTAGAACTATTTGGCACCTGGCATGTTCTGGGCCTACAAAAGCAATGATTTTAGATTTGGTAACATATTTTAAAATGATATTGCTCCATTATGTTTTGTAATTTGTAAGCTGCTATTTGTACGTCATTTTTAGATTCTGCAACATGCAGTTGATCATCTGCAAATAGCATAGTCTTGAAGGGCAGTGTTGAAATGTTGTTTCCGTCTATTTCAAAACTCCAGATTTTATTCAGTGAATTTATTTAGCTATGTTAATTTCAAGTACAAGTAACTTGATATGAGAAACTAAAGCTTTATTTCTGTTACAAATTATGTGAAAAATCTGACAATCGATTATTCTTTGTTTAAAAGACAAAAAAATCTCGTAAAGCGAAAAATGTGGAATGCGAAAAAATCAAAATGCGCAGTAAAATTCAATCAAACTATAGTGCAGATCGTGCTTTGAAACCCGTTGGGGTATACCTTCTACAATCGCCAATAAATGGGAGCTATAAAACATAAATAAAGTAAAAAAGTACGTTATGAGCCGTTGACAAGGGATCTAAAGTTTTCGGTTCAGAGAGACATTCTGTTCGGTATTAAAAAAGGGAAAAGGAATTCCTTATTTTTTAAAAATATTTATTAAATAATAATACTTTGATATATTATATAACTGCATTTTACACACATCAGGCATGTATACTTTATAAATAACGAATTATAATAAATTAATTTTTATATTTATTTCCATGCAATCTGTTAATCAAATATGTTCTGGAAGCATCAGTCTTTCCCTCAGAAATTAACAATATTTTTCAGTCGTAAAGTGAAACTATGTAATACGTTGATAATAACTCATTCCCGACCCTTTCGGAGCATCATTCCTTTATTATCTCCATCGTTTCTCATCTTCCTGGATGCTATGTGCCATCAGGTGATTTGTTACATGACGCGATATATTAGTCTTGTGTCTGCGCAATCTCCTCACTGCTTTTGTCCCCAAATGGTCGGTCGTTTCAAGTTGATACTACAGAAGAGTAATGACCACATTACCACGGACGACAAATAGAGTCACAATCACTCACGTGCATTTGAAGTTTCAGGTCAAGAGAAAATTGTCTTGTTAACAATTTAATTAGTCTTCAAATTATACAACTACAGTAAACCCTCGTTACCGCTAACTCAACACGAAGTTCGCCGTAACGCGACCAAAACGTCGGTCCCGGCAAGGGATTACGGTAATACGGACACATATATTCGGATGACACGAATTTTTATAACACGAACTCCGATTATTTCGGACCTTTGGAATTCATGTTAATGAGGGTTAACTGCGTTTCCCTTGTGCTTTCCTTGAAACTAATTATTACGAGATCTTAAACTGTATAAACAAAATACGTAGTAGTATTAACTAGAATTTGAATTAGGCTTGGTTATATAAAGTAGTTTAAATAAAAAATCTAAGACGAATTATATTTATTAGATTCATTGATTTTTTTCAATTTAGAATTTAAAAATGAAAGGAAGGGATTACATGAAAGGAAGGGTAGGGAATCGGGTTGATTGCCAAAACCTTTTTCTTTCGACTTCGATAGCCGCAGGAATTCGCTGAGGGAGCAAATGTAAATTATTTTCAGTATATTTCATTTATTAAAACACTGACAAGAAGCCCAATGTCATGCTTGACAGAATATCTGAAAGAATCCGCTGGCGCGTTCATTCAAACAAGGTAACGTCGTTCTAGGTGAGAGATTGGCGGCAGCGCGTGCAGTGAAGGGAACTAACGTGAACTGTCGCCGCGGCTGAACGGTTGTCATCACTGGACCGACGACAGCCACGTGCAAAACGTTCTCGAGCGTCCACTGCCAGGCGGCAGATGGACGGTCGCGGGCGGTTGTTTTTCAGGGAATCGCCCGACTGCATCCCGCGGTCAGTTTTTCCTCATCTTCTCTTCCCAGCTAATCCCCTTTCACGTTTCGTTACCCGAGAAGGCAAAGCTCAACTGCATACGGTGTTTGCAAGTAGTAAGCAATTTTGTTAAGCTTGCATTTGTAAGTAACGTAAATCAATGTTCTCGCACCAATTAAGAGAAAACTTTGGACATAGGTTAACATGGCAGAATCTTCGGAATCGTGTGTGTTAAGTCAACGAGATAAGATGTTAGTGATAGGTTTTCAGTTGTTGTTTTTTCACAAAGTTTTAAGCGGTGGTTTTCAATGTTGGCAGTGCTCTAAAAGGACATACAAATGCCTCTTGAAAACAAACAGAAGTGGATCAATTATAAACGATCAATGTAATACTAAACAGACCATGGTAAACGTAGAAAATCAACCCTTATACCAGTGGTGTCAAGGTCTTCTACTGGTGGCAGTGGCACGTGTCGTGGCACGCGTCGTAGCATGCCACGAGCTTCTCTGCGCAAGTAGCGTCGGGAAAGGGAACTATTACGAGTAGTAATAACCCCGGCGTTTTACAATAGGGATGGCGTTGTCTCTGGTGGCGGGGTAATGAACTGCGTGGAGGGGCGATTTCTTCGTGGCACTCATGCCACGGACTCCCGTTCGTGGCATCGACCTTGACAACACTGCCTTATACTAAGGGTGAAAATGGAACGGGATGCTGTCGGCTATATTTTTTTAGTAATCACTAAGTAAATGGCATAGGAAACGTTGACCGCGGGATGCAGTCGGTATATTCCCGTTTTTTCCACAAAGCGCAGAGTTGTACTTCAAACCACCTCCCGAAAGCAACTGCAAACACGGACGATGTCGAGGCCTCCACCAAAGGACATCGCCGCAACGCATTGTCGACGTAATGCGATTTGCCGGCAGTCTTTCCCAACGCGTTGCCACTACTCCCCGCCACGTCGCACCCCGCACACACCACTCCACGCCGCTGAAGTGCGGGTTGCGGCCGCCCATTTCCACGGGACATTACGAGCACCGCCAAGGCTGTCACCGCCACAAAGGAACAAAGAATTCCAGCGCGCTCGTAATGGCAATATGCTGCTGGTAATGGCCTTCTTGCTGGCGATGTTGCTAAGAGTGTTTCACAATCATACCGGGAGTTGTATGCATTCGCAGCAGTAAGGAGGAATTGCTGGCATTGTCGCAGTCCTCTTCGCGTGTTAACGTTATTAACATTACAAAAACGCTATTGTTAAATTGTTTGTTTTTTCGAGCTGTAAATGGGTTGACGTATTCATGACAACTAATGAACTCTGAATAATTGATGACTTTTTTCTTTGTTTTTTAGAACTCGTTTTTCAAGAATGTAAAACAGCCAAATAGCCTTGAAATGCAGGTGTTAAAATGAGGCTGTTGGCTATGAGTTAAGATGAGAAGAAGTATACGAGTAGCTTCAATTCCATTATTTTTGCCAGAGTGGCCTGCAGAGTTAGAAGTTGCAGGCTTATAGACAATGGATGAAATGCATGAGTTAACGAAAGAAAAAGTAAAGTAAAATCCTAATGGAGAAAAGAAAATGTAAGGGAATTAAATATTTTTCATATTATCCCAAGTTAACTTTTAGTATCCTCTTTCCCTCATTTCTTCAATCTCGTTTTTAATTGTTTACATCGTTCTTCAGTCAAATGAACAAAATATTATTTAGAAAACTCGAAATCTTGACATTTTTCACTTATACTACTTATTTTAACAAAAACTTGAAATGATTTAAAAAAATTGTTTATAAAATAATAGATTCAAAAAAATACAAGAATTTAAAATGTCAGCGGATACTAATTTTACTTTATACTCAGTGACTTGATTTTAGAAGTTAAGATTTTTAAACAAGCAATATTTTTATTTTCCAAAAACATCTTTATATTTAAAGAACTAATAGTTTTTGTTTAGAAAGCAATTTGAGCTTTTGTGAGTTTGCTTTATATGAAAGTTAATGGACCCAGTTGCTTGTCATTATTATCGCTTACTATTATTAATCAGTTTTATAATATAAATACTACATTTCAATAAAATTGCAAAAATTGCAAATAAATTTGCAAAAATTAGGAGAATGAAGAGGATAACGAGAAAGGCATTTAAGAACAGAAAGCGCAGTAGCGAGCATATGAATATTTTTCGAAGTCATTCAAAAGAATTGGAGCGCGGAAAGAAAATTGCTCAGAAGGCATATTTAAAGAATATTCTAGATGGGAAGGGAAATAACTGGACAGGTTTTTATAAATATGTTCGTAGAAGGAAAGGAAATAAAGAGGTCATCCCAGTTATTCGCGAAAATGGAAACACGCTAATTACTGATAATCGGGCAAAAGCGGATGCATTTAATAAGTATTTTAGTTCGGTTTTCAAAATTAGTACGGACCATCCATTTATTCAAGGGCCTTCGGTTGCGAATCAGTTTAATATTGAAGTAAACGTTCTATGGAATAAAGTAAAGTCTATGAAAAATGGTAAGTCAAGGGGTCCAGACGACATTTCTACGGATTTAATTAAACTAGCTGGAAAGGCAATATTACCGTACCTAATTAGAATTTTTCACGTGTCTTTGAATAATTCAAAAGTACCTGAAGATTGGAAATTAGCCTTTGTCATACCAATTTTTAAAAGTGGTGACAAACAAAATTATGCAATTATAGGCCAGTAAGTCTTACGTCAGTGGTCTGCAAGCTTATGGAGCATCTAGTTGGGAGTTACATTAAGAAAGAATGGGAAATTAAAAAATGGCTCTACGATGGGCAACACGGGTTCAGGAGTGGTTATTCATGCGAAAGTCAGGTAGTCACGCTATTTCAGGATCTAGCAAATGAAATTGATGCCGGCGGGAGAGTAGACGCAGTAGTTATAGATTTTGCCAAAGCGTTTGATGTCGTTCCACACGATCGGCTTGTACAGAAATTAATGAATTCAGGCTTAGATCCCAGGGTGGTGGCGTGGATTAGCGAGTTTCTGCGAGATAGAAAACAGAAAGTCCGAATTGGGCAAGAGTTATCTTCCGGGGCAAGCGTTACGTCAGGAAAACCGCAGGGGAGTGTCATTGGACCCCTTCTATTTCTAGCTTTCGTCAATGATCTGCCGGCGCAATTAACCTCAAATGTTCGGCTATTTGCAGACGATTGCATAATATATCGTAGTATTAATTCGAAAAGAGATGAAGAAATACTGCAACGGGATCTTGATGCGTTATATTACTGGGCGGAAAATAATGGAATGTCCATAAATAGCTCTAAAAGTAAATCCATTACTTTTGGCAGGGGTCATAATTACAGTGAAACACATTACCGTTTAAGTAATGACATTATTCCGAGAGTTTCCTCGTGCAAGTACCTAGGAATTCATTTCGATAGTAAATTAAGTTGGAAAAAACACGTAGATTTTGTTGTAGGGAAAGCATGGAGATCTCTTCACTTTGTAATGCGCATCCTAAAAAAGAGTACGGCAAACGCGAGGGAAATTGCTTATTTATTTCTTGTTCGTCCAATAATGGAATATGGAACAATTTGTTAGGATCCGCACAAGACTATGCAGTGTAAACAGTTGGAAAGGATTCAGCATAGGGCAGCTAAATTTACTTTCAGGCACAAGAAAACGGCAGGGTGGGATTCACTCAAAAACAGGCGATCAGTAGCAAGACTCTGCGCCTTGCATAAAGCTTATAATGGTCATCCAGCTTGGAAAGAAATTAATCGGCGGATATGTATTCCTACATACATCAGTAGAATGGATCACAGGCACAAAATAAATTTAAGACAGCAGAGAACGGATGTCGGGAAATTTTCTTTTACAAATCGAACGATTACGGAATGGAATAGAATGCTTGCAAAAACCTTTGAACCCTTTCCTCAAAGCGTTCAACAGTTAGGAAATTAATTTAGGGTATTATTAAGTAAATGAGGGAGAATAGTGGGTTATATAGCGATGCATAAGTGTTCTATTGTGAAGTAAGGTGTAGTGCAGTGTATAGCAGAGAAATAAAAAAGGAAATGTTTTCAGGTCTTAGTGAAGTGAAGTGCAGTGTGATCCTAGTGCAGTGTGTGTGTGTGTGTGTGTGTGTGTGTGTGTGTGTGTGTGTGTGTGTGTTTTTCTCTTAATGTTATTTAATGTTTTATGAATCAGTCGTTTTTATATTATTATCATTATTTTACCATTATTTTTATTATTTTACCATTATTATTACTATAATTAGTATATAATTCGCTAGTTACATTACCTTATTCTTATTGTTGTTGTTATTGTTATTATTATTATTGTTATTATTATTATTGGTATTAGTGTTCTATGTTACTGAGAGTCTGTGTATATTTATGTTTTTGTAATTAGCTGCCACCGAGTTATGCCCAATTGCAGTTTAAATAAATCTAATCTAAAATCGTAAAATTAAACAATGAATCTTCCCCTCAACAATTAATCCCCTCATTTGTTCATTACCTCATTTTCAAGAACAACACATTTAAAATACAATTACAAAACAATACAAGGTTATCCTTGCACCATAAGCCGGTAGTTGACGAGGTGAAGATTGCGAATGTTTAAAGTTCGAAAATTGACTATTTTTAAATGCAAAAATAGTGAGTGCAATTAAACGCAATATTCACTAATGTTCCTTTACAAAATGTTTTCATTGATTATAGTTGATGCATTACATTTTTTAAGGTGAATGGCAGGACATCCGACAATAACTCACTACAACAAACATGTACAAATCTCGGTAAATATAAAACATTTGAATTATATTTTTAGAAGCACGTTTAACTTAGTGTAAACAAAGAATAGTGATTAAAATGTTCCAGAATTTGTAAACCACACTCTTTTCATCGGTGTTGGAGAATAAGAACGATATAAAACAATATTTTGGTAGTTTTCGATTTTCCACACAGTGCATACAAGTCTGTACTTGTTTGTAGTACATGTAGTACCTTCTCGGTTGTAACTTTTCTGCAATATTCTTCCGTTTGTGCGATATAATCGCAGAGGTTCAGCTAGTTTCACTTAATTGTGAAGTAAGAAATATTCTTCAAAAAGAAGGAAAAAACTTGTTAATTGTCGGTTGTAACAATCGATTTAATACATGACGGTTCTTCTCTAGATAGCTGATATCGATTCTGCAGAACTAGTATTGATAAAACGATATTAATGAACTCCAGCATCCGTACAGAGATTGCTAATATGGGAAAAAAATATGGGTACTTCAAACATCGGAGGTTCTGCAACGTCTGTGTGTGAGTGATCACAAGCCAACCTTGGCTCTGGTGAACTCAGCGCACGGTTGTCGAGTGCTGAGGGAAGTTGATTGTGCGGCGTTTTGAGCAGAAGCTGCAGGTTGTTCTCACACCCACACAGGCCACAGAGCTCTCCCCGTTCCTCGACCCAGATCACCCTCCGTCCCGCCCCCAGCCCAACCACACCCTTTCTGCTTTTCCCCGGAATACATGGCACCGGAATCCGATACGTCGATTATTTGTTCCTCGCTCTGAAAAATCCTTCCATATTGGTTATATCGCTCTGAAACGAGAAAAGGTTCTGCTTGCCTGGTTTCAAAAATACAGCTTCCATGGATTCAAAACATTTTCTCATTTATATACATCGAAAATTAAACGTGAACGCTCCAATTAGTTGTTATGGCTCTGCATTGTTCTGGAGTGCTTACGGCTTTTGTTGTCAATGTATAGTTGTGAATTTGTTGTGAATAACAGTTTCATTTTCGACTGTAGCTCATTTTGGCACGCCTAGATAAAGAACGTCTGAGTATTTTTTGGTACTATTTAGCACAAGAAGGAAGAAGTTTTATTGTAGGATACGTACATACGTAACTTACATACACTTCCGAATTTAAAAAAATTCGCAGGAAACTGGTCCATTAATGATGTTTCTAGACTTGCAACGCTTGCGAATCAACATGTTTCAAAGAACAATAGCAAAACTCATCAAAAAGAGTTAAACTATGTGTTACTACTGTCAAGGTTCTTGAAATGTTCAAACTGACCATAAAGCATTTGTGGAATTCGCAAATACGAATACCTAGTTCAAGAATCATTGCGAAAGGATATCAACCGTTTTTCCATCAGAAGTCTTGGCTGCAAGAAAGCATGAGAGATAACTGTTATTTTGAACATTAATATTGAATGGTTTGGAAAGCTTTTATTTTTCCAATACATACATTATTATTTATATAATCAGGCGTCATCAGAAAGCCGAGAATTCACTATTCTGCCATTTCAATCAATTTTTGTCATTTCACGAACGATTAGAAGAGTACTGAATGAACTGCAAAATTTTACAGTGGTTGTTAGTCATATTACAGTATGAGTACCTATATTTATTTCAGGCCTCTATACCTTAAAGGAACTATAAATACAATATTCAAAAGAGAATTGAGATGTAAATAAAATTATCGGCCAATGGCACGATTGTAAGCTAAATTACTACAAGGTTAAGTTATTCCACACTGTTCTTTGCAGAAAAAATGCCAAGTTCGCCTTTGACATTCTTATTTCAATTCGGTGAACGGAGCCGTTAACCAATTCACGGGGAGACATCCGTTGGCGGAGGCGAGCGCTGCGTGGTCGCCTCGTGTGAATCTGCACCTGCCGGGGCCCTGGTGCGCGTCCTCGCCGCCCACGGAGCCACGGCGGCGAGGACGAGGACGGGAGGGGACGCGTCCTCGAGGTGAGAGGCGACAGGGAGGAGAGCGGTCGAGAGGCGGCGGCGAGACCGGGAGACAGGCCGCAGGTAACACGATCTCCACTTTGCTGGAGCGTGTCGGACAGCGGCCCGCCCCAGCTCGCGCGCCGGGCCGACGTCAACCCGGTCCCGCCCCGCCCTCGCCCCGACCGCGCCTCGCCCCGCCCCGCCCCGCCCCGCAGCGTCCGTGGGTCTCTCCGTGGCGTCGTGGCCCCGACCGCAGTCACCGCAGCCCCGGCGTCGCTGTCTTCGCTCAGTACGCCCGCGCCCTTGCCTCGGCACAATGTTCCGTCACAGCCGATGCCCCCACTGAACACAGCGCTCCCGTCTCCCTCGGGTGTTTCGGGCCGCCCCCACCCTCCACGTCACCGAACCCACGCTTGTCTGAGCCTCCGTTGCCCTAACCACAGTCGCCGCTGTCCCCGGTCCGTTTCTTGGTTCTTCGCTACTCTCCTGTCGCTGTTTCCAAAGCCACTCTCAACACGTTCCCCCGCCACCTAACCTGGAGCCCAGCTGCCGGGCTTCAGTCCTGCCGCCACGCTCTCTACACGGAAATGCCTGGTACCTCCGTGCTAAGTGCTGTCACTCCCACGTATTCACCCATTCTGCTTAGATCTTCCAATGCCGGGCGATGAGTGGTGAAGCGATTGGACTATTCATCTTCTCTTCCTGGGGTCGTAGATTCCAACCGAATATCGCCCCAACTGCTAGTAGCATTACATCCATGTCCCGTTCATATCCGCAAATACCTCTAGAAGCGGAAATTATTGATACAAACGAAAAAATCGACAAGAACTATGTTAAAGCGATCACGTGTTTTCTTGCGTAAATGAATTGTTGGGACTCAGAACACAATTTTTTGCTAATATTTGCGACAAAGCACTTTTAAAGCGAAATTGAGGCATTTTCGCAATAGTCGGGAAATTCTTGCGTAATTGCATCAAACATTCTTTTAATGACCCTCATGTTTCAAAGCGCAGACGAAAGGAAGAAACGTTTATTAATATTTTGATTAAGTTTCATCGAATTAGTTGAAATCTCAATTATTTTTCAGTTCCGTTCGCTTCAAAAATTCTAACAAGAAATAAGGGAAATAGAATAACAGCTGTGTAATGAAAATTCACAGGGAGGGAAACGTTCAGCTCTGTTTTTTTTTCAATTACAATAGTCCTTGACTTTTCCGAAGTACTAAGTGAACATTACATGTTCGCTTCAATTAGAAAAGCAGAATAACCTTCCTACCATGACCTATGTTATAATATCCACGTCCAGGTAAACATACGAATAAATAGTAATTAATTCATGACACAAACACCTCCCACCAAAAAAAGAATAATTGAACGCTGTCAAAATTAAATACTAGACATTTATCACATACTTTCGTAAAAAATAAAGCGTAATTAACTGAAAAAAAATAAGGAGAAAAAACTCCCTATTTCCTTTAGTACCCACGCCACACTAAAAATCTCCGGTGAATGCTGTAAGAACGCTATGGTTATTATAAACGAATGAAATGATCAAAAAGCTACATGAATGAAAAACGTTACCCGTCAGTTCAGCATTCAATACCTTTATATCACATGTTAAACCCCCCCCTCATTCAAACACAAGGCACAAGAGCACCCAACCCATAGACACAAGAGCGAACATTCGGGCAACAACACGGTCTGACTTTATCTGCCTACTTCAACCTCGTCAACCTGTCATCACCGCTGTTCCATACCCAGCCTCCTTCACCACCTTTCCCGCTGGGCCCGCGCAACCTCCCGCTCCCCTCGCCACCCGGGCCCACCTCCGCCCCCCCCCGCCCACGCACCAACCGGCGAGGCAGCTGCGCGCCCGTCTGCACGCGCAGGCGTGAGGTATAGTGGCCCGCCCGCGGGCGTCCCGCCGCCCCGCGCCGCCACCGCGGCCTCCGCAGCCGCCGCCCCCGCCGCCACCACCGCCGCCGCCGCCGCCGCCCCCGCCCCCGCCACCGCCCCCACCGCCGCCACCGCCGCCGCCGCCCCCGCCGCCGCCCCCGCCGCCGCCGCCCCCGCCGCCCCCGCCGCCGCCACTGCCGCCGCCACCGCCGCCGCCATCACCGCCGCCGCCACCGTCGCCACCGCCGCCACCGCCACCGCCACCACCGGCGCCACCGCCGCCGCCACCACCGCCGCCGCCACCGTCGCCACCACCGCCGCCGCCACCCCCGCCGCCGCCACTGCCGCCGCCACCGCCGCCGCCACCACCGCCGCCATCACCGCCTCCATCACCGCCGCCGCCGCTACCGCCGCCACCGCCGCCGCCACCGCCGCCACCGCCGCCACCACTGCCGCCACCACCGCCGCCACCGCCGCCCGTATGAATAATTAATTCCTGTTCCGGACGCCCACTTCGGACGACTGATTCGCCTTGCGTGTGTGGACCCCAGTAGAAATATTAGATTCGGAAGCACAGATTCGATTTTGATGATGCGGTTCGACTCGGGTTCAATTTCGATGCAGACGGTTGACAATTTCTTCAGTGTGACTAAATATTTTCGCATAGCTTTACGCCCGAAACGAGAGCAACAAATGGAATGATGTAACAAAGTAGTTTCTTAAACATAACAATGGTATTTGTAAATGAAAAAAACAACAAAAAACAAAACATTCTTCTCATGTGCTATTATATTAGTGCAAATGAATGTTTGTACTACGAGATTAAGGAATCTTTCTTGTATACACCGAAATTAACACCGAATTATAAGATCGCTGGTAAGAATTTTCTATGGGCTTTATCGTACAGCATTCAAATTCTCATTGACAACTGAAGTTACGCTAAAAACAAGAGACATTTAAAATAAAGATTCTAAAATAATTCAGCGTATGAAATTTTAAAGACATAAGCGTTCGGTTTGTTGAATAAATAGATTGTATTAGAACGATAATTCAGAAAAATAAAATTAAAAAATTGTTACATTTGGGTTTGCACGAGGTCAACTTTAAGTAGCGCTGTTAATAACGTAGATAGAAGGTTCTTAAGTTCTCTTTGATACCCTGTGCGGTTGCTATCCAAAGCCCCTCTCATTACTTCGTTAGCAATTTTTAAATATTAATGAAGAATTAAAAAGTCTGTTTTCACAAAACGGAACAATGTGGTAACCGCTTTGTAGATGGACCATTTGGAGGCTTCGGTAAGTTCAAAGACGTTCAGTACTTTTGAAGAAAAAAAAAGACGTCGATAGGGGACCAACAAAGAATCGTTTTCTTCTAATAGATATTTAATGCAAAAGAAGCATAGAGAATAAGCATTGAAAGAATACATAATACATAAAAATACTACCTAGACGACCACAGCATCCAATGTACTCGGTCGCACAACGCCTTTGCGGCATCTTTCTATAATCTCAATACTCGACTTGCCTCCTTAACACAACAAACAAAATATGTGGAAATGGAAGGGGAGTTCAATACCTTGCGAATTGCGCTACCTTACATTAATATATTTAACGTTATGTTATTTCCATAAAAAATATATATCTTTAGTGATAGTTCATCTCCCCCGCGCGAAACGAACTACGAAGTTCAACGTAAAATTTTGTTTGTAGTACAACGTGTAAGTTTAACAGGCGACATGACTCTAGAGAGTTGGCGCTTGTTTGAGACAAAAGACGTGGAATCGGGTGTTTCTGATCGCGTATTTGCTATTTATTTGTAAGATCTATTTAGCAAAAAATATGTTTAAAATCATTTCAAATAATCAGTATATATCTGTGTGTGTGTGTGTGTGTGAATGGGAATGAGAGTGTTTATTGGCGTGAAAGTGAGGAGTGTATATGGTAGTTTAAGGAAGGTTAGTGTAGGTTTAGGATAAGATAGAGATAGGGTTGGCCGGCAGATGGTGCCCTGAACAAGGACAAAAGGATGTCTTGGAGGGAAAGAGCAGTTCCGGTGAGGACAGAGAGAGTGTGAGTCGTGGACATTGTGCGTGTGTGAGAGATTGGTATTGGAGGATATCCACGCAATCTAAAGAGATTTTTTGCAGTAAGTGCTTTTCAGTACTGCTTCCCTTAAATATTACATATATAATACCACAAAAACAGGCACGTATTATTAATATATTCAGTATATAAATGACGGGGAAGTGAAGGAACGCATGAATTAAGCAAAATATAACACGCTATTACCAGGGGAAGAGAAAACTGCAATTTTTTCTTTGGCTTTTAGTACCGCGCTCGTGGTCTCTGCATTTCGGTCACATTCGCCTTTTCGCCTGGGTCTTGCGCAAAACGTCTTCTCCAGTAACCCACAGACTCCAGGGACGCCAACCCTTGGGGGCGCATTTGCATTCTTTTGAGCGACGTCCTCTGAGGTTTCAGCTCTTTCGCCAAGTTTAGCATTCTTTTGAGGCACCCTGTGTACTCCCTTGGTTGTGTTGTGTGATCTTCCGAGCGAGGAGAGTCTCGGAGAAAAAAAACTCCATTGCATTTGCCGGATTCACTTGAAATAAGAAACCAAGTTGTTTTTTTTTTGTTCGCGAGAAAAGAAAACATTTTTAAATTATGCAGCAATTCTCTTACGGATGTAGGCTTTAATTTAAAAGAGATTTGTACAATAGAATGCAAGGGGCTGAGGTTTCCTTGTAATATGGAAATACAAAGCAGAGTAAGAAGTAGAAATGGAAGAAGAAAAATATGGGTTGAAAAATGCTTCCTTTTCTCCCAAGACCATGACTTTAGTAATAATGTACATATATGACTTGTTGACACGATTTCGTAACCAGATAAAAACCACAACTATTCTCTTACTGGAGCCACAGAAATAATAAGGACCCTTATTACTGGTTTTCCAAAAGATATTAGAAGCTGAGAACAAGGATGTATCATATGGATGCCCTTTTGTCACATTGGTCTTCCAATCATAATTCTATCATCTGTTTTTTGAACAAAAGTTCTTGAGATTCGGCCAATGAACAACCGTAATTTAATCACTGGTGTCCACGCAGAAAGCTCCATTTCTTCAAGACATTGCGGTTTCCATCGCGAGCACTTATCGATAAAGTTCTCTACATCTATTAAGTGGAAAGTACAGGTAAGGAAGCACACGACCGAGTAGTCGAGAATTACTGAGATAAAAACGGAGAGGAAGCCCACTTCTAACTGAATTATTGCAGTCGAAATCAGTATGCAAGTAGGGAAACAGATTTTCAACTATTTTCTCATCTCTCTCCCAAAGCTGTAATATGCTCATTGCACATCTACCATCTGACATGCTTCGCCGAGTACGATACGAATTTGATGACCACGTTGAGACATCGTCGCAGGTCAAGCGAGTCCGTATTGCGGAAATTTGATTTACGAGTTGCAAACTTCAATCATTCCATTCCACTCATCCAACTCAAGAAAATTGCATCTGAGATGGGATATAAATAACTAAACATTCCCTTCCGACTTTATGAAATAAAATTTCTACTTTACGAACATATGTAATGAATATTTCAAAATTAATCATATATTTGAAAGGAAAATAGATTAGAGATTCCTGGATTACATAACAATTCAAACGCGTTCGAATCCAAATAACGGCCGTAGATTTTCGAGGGGCGAAAAATTATTAAGGTGCCATATCACGTTCGTGGCCAGTAAACGAATCACGGATGACTGACAAAATTAAATACGCGGCTCATTGTGTCGGTTCCAGGTGGCGAACATGAGAGTCAAAAACCAATTAGTAGTATTGGGCCCTCATTCAAAAATGCTCAATAATTCAATGTTGGAGGTGGACAATGTTGGAGGAGATTCCAAAGCACGTATGTTAGCATCATAAAATCAAAAACTTCGTTCAAAATGAGCACACAGGTCACAGTCAAGGGCAGATCCAGCCGATCATTTGGGGGGGGGGGATCATTTACTTTATTAAATATATAATTATATTTTAAGTAGTATTCCTATTGAAGGGCGGTGACGTGTTGTGAAATGCAGTGAAATATTGAAGTAGAAAGAGAAGTGAAGAGCAAGTGGAGTGGAGTGGACATCAGTGTAATAAAAAGTCGTGTATTTATTGGTGTAAAATATCTGAAAAATACTGCCAAAAATGTAGAATCAATGCGGATATTGTTGTTAAAACCTTTATTGTCATCATTGTTATCATATTATTATTAATACTATTGTCTTAAAATAATTTTAAGTTACATTGTATTTAATTCCTAATTATAATATGTAAATTTTAGTGTTCTGCCACCAGGTTGCATAAACCTATCTGCGGAAATAATAAATATCTGTCTATCATCGATTTTTGTTAAATAATAACCATATTTATTGAATTGTGTATTCGTGCCGTGTATATACGATAGTATACAAAATTATTGTTTAAATAATTACATAATTTTAATATAAATAAATATTTAAATCAATTGTGCGTTATACAGGAAGGTAACAAACAAAAAACCTAGGCCTTTCTTCGGAGGGCCCAGGCATGGCCCCTCCCTAGACCCGCCAATGGTCACAATCACTATATTACGAGAGAGGCAGGAGGTAATAAAGCTGCTGTAATAAAGGAGTTTATTACAGCAGTTGGTTTATTTTCGTACATATTAACACTGAAGCCTGAAATGACATTTCTGGGCGATTCGAGTTAGCACGTGATCGAGACAAGCTTCCTGTGGAGTTTCCTGCGCGCATTTGCAAGCGAAGATGCGCAACTGAGCCGCGCTCTGGTCGGCGCGGGCGTTCCCTGCCTCGTCCGGGAGCCTCCCGCCGCATTCCTGCCCCGCCCCCCGCGCCGCCGCGGCCGCGAACCGTGACGGCGTCACGGCGGCGCCGAGCGCGCACGCCCACGCTGCCGCCGCCGCCCCTCGCCTCCCGGCCCATTTCAGCCCGACCCATTCCGTCCCGTCCGATCCCTCCCGTCTCACTCCGTCTCATCCCGTCCTCTCACGTTCACTCGGATCCATTGCATCCCATTCGCCACCCTCTCATCCCAACCAGAACCTTCTGTCCCATCCGGACTACTCCCAGTCCATCTGGACTTCGCTCTCTCGTCCTTCCGTCTCATCGGTCTCCCGTCCTTCCGTTCCATCGGTCTCCCGTCCTTCCGTTCCATCAGTCTCCCGTCCTTCCGTTCCATCAGTCTCCCGTCCTTCTGTCCCATCGGTCTCCCGTCCTTCCGTCACATAGGTTTCCCGTCCTTTCGTCATATAGGTTTCCCATCCTTTCGCCACATAGGTTTCCCGTCCTTTCGCCACATAGGTTTCCCGTCCTTTCGTCACATAGGTTTCCCGTCCTTTCGTCACTTAGGTTTCCCGTCCTTTCGTCACATAGGTTTCCCGTCCTTTCGTCCCATCGGTCTCCTGTCCTTCCGTCCCATCTGTCTCCCGTCCTTCCATCCCATTGGTCTCCCGAGCTTCCATCCCATCCCGTCCTTCCGTCCAATCCAGACCCCATACGGAAAGGTCTTAATATTTAATAGTTTAGTAGAATCCGTTTTCTATGTGAGAAGCTCAAATGTGATAGGGTTTCATGGCTGCTTTCGAAAATAAGCAAATTAGAATAATATAAAGGCAGTAGTTGCGGCGGACTGACTCGGGGAATTTTGGATACTGCTGAAGCCCACTTTGGTGGATGCCGGAAGATAAGGCGAGGAGCGCTGAAGAAAGGGGTAGCATAATGGTAGATTAGCAAGGTGACAGCATAGCAAGGAGACAGCATAGCAAGGAGACAGCATAGCAAGGAGACAGCATAGCAAGGAGACAGGACAGCATAGCAAGGAGACAGCATAGCAAGAAGACAGCATAGCAAGGAGACAGCATAGCAAGGAGACCGCATAGCAAGGAGACCGCATAGCAAGGACACAGAATAGCAAGGAAACAGGGTAGCGAGAAGACAGGGTAACAAGGAACAGGGTAGCAAGGAGACAGGGTCGAAAGGAGACGGGTAGCAAGGAGACAGGATAGCAAGGAGACAGGATAGCAAGGAGACAGCATAGCAAGGCGGTAGGACATCGAGGCAGGAAAGCAAAGTAGCAGAATAGCACGAAGGCACGACTCCAAACTTGCGAAGTGAACAAGGCGGCGCGTTTGGCGGGGACACGTGGGCAGGCGCATGCAGCGCAGGCAGGGGCGGTGCGAGCGCCCTCGTCGGCGGCGTGGCGCGGCGCGGCGTGGGACGCGTCGGAAGGCGAGGCCGGCGCGGCGCGGCGCGGCGCGGCGCGGTGCTCTTGGCTTATCCGCCATCGCCCGCCCCGCAGGATCGTGCCGGAGCGGCGCGGCACCCACGAGCGCCAACATCGCTTCCATCGCCCGCCGGACGGACGGACGGACGGACCGCCCCAGGGCGCGCGCCGCCCGAGCCTCAACTCATCTAGATGCTCATGCAGATGGACGCCCAGATGCAGAACACGGAGGCCGCGCCGGTCAGAAATTGGATAGGAAATAAAGAAAACGAAATGGAAGGGAAGAGGAATTTTAAAGAACTGAGGTTGTTTCATGTGCAGAGGTTGCAGGTTTCAGGAGTGAGTGTTCACCACTGATGTCGAAGGGAAGAATGAATGTTGTAGATTCAATTTTAACGATTATTGGTTATGTTTGTTTAAATGAAAATTAAAGTAAATCTGATATAAAATTACTGAAATTACAAAAATTACTGAACATTAGAATGGGGTCAAGTGACAACGAACCCGAAAGTTATTTTTCAGTAGCTACTCATTGCCCTTTTAGTTAGAATTCGTTTTACTTAGCATGTATTTTTGGCCCAAAAGATATGTATCAACGAGCAAATTATTACCATAGAGCAAATAATCAACAGGACTAGATTTCTGCAGCGTTTTCATCCTTAGTGAAGACTAGTTGAGAGCTTTGGACAAATCTGCATTCCACTTACTTAGACTTAATATTTAAGGAATACTCTTATAAGGGAGTCGGGACCGGTGGTATGACACTGGCTCTCGAACATGACTTCGCGGGCTGAAACGAAGCTGAGACTGTGTTTTTGAAGGGTAGAAAATTCTTGTATGTCTTTTTAGTGTGACTATTTCAATGAACCCTTCCTAACTACCTGGCAAAATTAAATATTACAACAATTCTCTTCCTCATAAGAGTGTTGATTCAGCTAACGACTGTAATGACTAATGACTGAAGTAACGGGTAAATAGGGTTGCCAGATGTTCACTATTTGAGTGAAATGTTCACTATCTCTATTTCTGATTCACTAATTAAAAAATGAAAATTGTGAACATGTAAAAATATCTTATCGAAGATGAAAATAAAAATCACTTATTGTATGTGTGAACAAGTATTAGTAAAGCTTTTAATGTTTTTTTATGGCAAGTTTTTAACCTCGATTACGGCTGACTTTACTGTTGATGCCAATCCTAGCTACTGCGCAAATCCATGCAGTTGTCTTAGTTTACCTTTGTGTAATACGTATTCTTTGTTCAAGTTCATAGCACTGCGAACGTAAGCTAAAACTGTGTTTCATACATGCCTTTCATTCATTTACTACTCTAGCGAATTCTTGATGAGTGCACACAAATATTTTTATTTGAAGATTTAAACTAATGTGTAAAAGGTTTATTCCATTTTATGCAAAAGCAAAGCTCAACTTCACACTTGGCTGTGTTTTAAATAATAAAGAGAATGTATTATTAATACTCAAAGATCCCCTCTACCCCAGTTCACTATTTTCTCAAAATATTTCTGTCAAGCCCAAAGGTAAATTGAGTGAGATGATTATTCTGTTGTTCCCTAGCGGCGAATATGGGAGTCAAATAGTGGCCGTCGTTAGGCGCTCATGTGTAGCTAACTGTCAATATCCAAACCCAACCGGAATTCAGTTTACTTGTATTTTAAGGAGTCCTAAACGTGATTAAAACGAATCATTTTAAAATATTGTACGTAAGTAATAAAAATTAGCATGAAAAAACTTTAACTTTTGTAATTTATAGCATTATCATTAAATCCAATAAATACATACTCTAAACAAATGTAATTTATGATCACTTTCGCCTTTATTTTCGTGCATCATTATTAAAAATACTTTATAGCATGTGTTCAAATTTACAAAACAATAAAAAATTGTTGTTCAAAAATACCATTGAGGTGCTTCATCTGCGTATGTAGTAACCCATCCCTGCGAGAATTAGCATTCGTTTTGTATATAGTATTACTGTTCGCAAGGTACAAATGCTTACTAATTTTGAATACTCAATCTTTAAATTGTAAATTAATTATCGGATAATAGGAAGAAAAGAATTTACAATTAATTCAACGGTGAACAACTTCATAATTTTGCATTTGCAAGAGCTTCTTTTATACAATAGGAGAATTTACTTTATATTTCAAGAGACCAAACATTTCAAACTAATTACAGTGCATTTGAAATTCCGTAAATATACATTTGTTCATATTGTACTCTTCTTAATACGGAGAATAAATGTTATAAGATTTCTGACTTCCATTTCAAGCAGGAATTAATCGTACACTGTTTGTCTCTTATTATTTTTTTCTTCTTTGCAAATCTTCAGTTAGTTCATTGCTTTGCCACGGAATTCTAAATATAGCTGTTATCTGTCATTTATGAGTGGAGGATTTTACTGATTTTTTTAGGTCAAATAAAAGCCAATAAAAGAAAAAGCACTTGCGGACTACCGACTACGTCACTATGTAAATTACGGGAATGTTTCGCACCCGAAGGAACACTGGTACAGATCTTTTCTGAGTACATCGTTAGCCACAAAGACATTTTCACGCGGTGTGTGCCCTGCAACTTCTTCCTAAGTCGAGCGGAGAAGCAAGGAGTCTGTAACACGAACCCCGATCCTCCTCCTCGCACGGGCTGCCGGCATCAGTATGCAAACTGCCGGAGGCTCGCCCGCCAGCCCCGGCGCGCTCGCTCGTTGCGCGAAACGAGTGTCGAGTCCATCTGGATATGTCTCCTCAATGGAATTTATTTTTGCTTTTTCAAGCGCGCTCGTGTTTCACACGTTTTTTTTTTCGTATGCTCTTTTTTTTGTTGTCTGGCAGATATCTACGGACGCAAGGAGATCACGTTTCGTGCATTTGTCAGGACATGATAATATCTACTACCTTCGTGCTAAGAATTTCTTCTACCGCGCGCACTTTTACGTAACGCAGCCCGGTCGCCTTTGGTTTCGTCCGCGCGTGTGCGTACCGAACGTGCCTGCTCCCCCCCTCTGCTCCACTCCCTGCCCCATCCCCCAAGCCACGTGTTTTGAGCCCTGGCAGCAACTTAATCCTCGAGGAAGCGCGTTCCAGATTACGCCGCAAAAATATTACGTCTCGTTTTTAGAGTTGGATTGCGCTGGGTTACGTAGGTTCCACGTAGATGCTGTGTAATATTCTCAGAACTGGGAGGCAGACATGAATATATCATGATATTATTCGTAACAAGAAATTGTAAAGCAAAATATTAATGTACGGTTTGGAATATTTGAAGAGAGACGTAATTATTAGATAGGTGTAGACCAAATAAAAGATTTAATTTAAATTACCGAGGCGATAACCACATTTTTATCAACAAAAATATAAAAGACCAAGAAATGTATTTTCTTTGAACATGAGTATTTGATGCACCTTCGTATGGTGACACTCTTATGGTGGTTCTCAACGAACGGCGGACTGTTAAAAACCTGAACGAATCCGGTCGTTGAGTATATTTTCTTTCCTCGGTTTGGCTACGATATAACCAGTGTTTACACAAGAATATCATTGGTATTATTTACGACATGGTTTCTGTACAAAACACATTAAAATTTATCACAAGTGTTTGTTAAAATTTGAGTAATTACAGCTGCTTTGGATGTGGGTTAAAAAAATCGATGATTACTTCGTATTCACTAAGAAATTGAAAAGCCAAAATATATTTTGGAAATATATGGGACTTTAGGACTAAGTATACAGTTTATCCAGTGCAGCCCTCTAAACTGACATTCATCTAGTGACTAGACCCTAACATTATGTGCAATCCTTCCAATCACATGTGAATAAAAAACAATTTCACTACAAGAGTTTTAATTAATTTCTTCTACAACACTACATTATTTTTATGTATCCCAGACAACAAAACAGCAAGCAATGAGTAGCGACTATGGCTCGATATCTAAATATGTTGTAAAATTTTGAAGTTTGTAATGGGTAAAACATAACAAGAGTAAAAATATTTCATTCGCTGGTTGAAATTAGCCTCTTTAGTTCCTTTCCTCACCTCGGAGGCCAAACTTTCCAGTAGTGTATAAACGTTTATTTTACTCTCTTTACACCATAAATTAACACATTGTCATGTTTGGAAGTCGCTGACCTCAAATTTTAATACATTTGTCATTCATTACAAATATTGATGCAAGAAAGTGTACTACACATTTTTTTTCGTTAGCAATCCCTGAAATTAAATAATATTTTTTCTTTACTCAAATGCTAAGGCATATTATTAGTGAAATCAATGTATATTAAAATCATAAAAAAGTATTAATAAAACTCAGATTCAAGCTGTGTGTTTCGGAAATTCGTCCCGTTGGTAATGCATGGTACCATTTATGCCACTGTGAGAGATGGCTGAGGGCATCATCAAGGTGTCACTGCAGTGCCTCTGACCAGGAGGTCCCACGGTAAGAGACCCGCAGGATTATCGACACTACCTATCAACTAGGTCGAATTCAGTCTCTGTCTGGAGGAGAATTCTAGCAGCCGGCTGATCTGATGGGTAGTTTTCTGTGGTTTCTCTCATCAACACCAGGCGATTGCCGGAGCAGTACCCTAACAAACGGGCCATGGATTGCGGGCGACCTTTCCTTCCCCTTCTTTATCCTATCCCCGCCCCTTATTCACTCATACACTTACATGCACTACACTACCACACATACCGAGAGATTAATCGGGAGATTAGTGTTTGTTCTGGCTGGGGAGGATTCCCGCTGGTAGGAGATACTTGGTAGGGGAAAACCGCACTAGTCGATGGGGAGGTCGGCGCCGGTTCTCACCATCCAGAGAGGGAAGATCACCGCCCCCTCCCGAGGAAAAAAGATGCACTACACTTACGGGACTAATGGTCCTAACAGTTTATGCGCCCGGAATCACTAAACAATGAACCATTTCTACTATTATGGAAAACTTTAGGCACTTCATAAAGAAGAAAAAGAAGAAGAGCTCAAAGTACTCGTTGATATAACAATTTTGCACGTAGGTCATCGTTTTTGGCACCCCTAATGATTATATCTTTCTGGATGTTTTGACTGAACCTGAGACTCCAATACTCTGAAAAGTGCCACTCGCACCCCGACAGCATTTTTTGGGGTTTAGACCGTAGATTCCGTGTATGAATTATGAATGTGGATCAATGACTGACGTGTCGACTTCTCTCAAACTACAAGAAGTGTAGTTGACCTCAGCCCATGAGGTGTGATGTCCTTAACTTTTCTGGGGGGGGGGAGCGGGTGAGAGAAAAATGGGGTGAGGTACCACATGCCAATGGGGTAGCTGGGTTAAATACTGGATATAACAGAACGGTGTGACGAAAAAGGTGTTGCAATATTAACTATGATCTGCCCAGACTTGAATTTGGAAATAAATGGATATCTTCAATGTCCTTATGCTTATTTCTCGTACAAGTACACGTACTTTTCTTGCAAGAACGTGCTTCATGCAATAGATATTTATTATTCGTCAAGATAATATACTATTTCTTATTGTGCTACGCTTTTGCGTATCGTTTTCAGGGTTAGGTTTGTCATATAAGCATTCAAGGCGAACAGGTTCATTTATGTGGATTATTCACTGTTCAAAAGAATGTACAGGAATATTTTTTTACTATTGTAAGCAAATAAATTAAAGGCAAATGGAAAATAAAAAGGGAAAATTATAAATACTATGGATTACATATAACCTCACTTTCTCAACATATTTCTCGTGGTGCATAACTTGAGTGCAATCCGAAAACAAGCTAAGTACCAATATATTGTTTTGGAGTAATACACGACAAATGCATATCACATTATTTCATTTAAATATTATTACAGAATGTAGTGAGCACTTGATGGACAGTGAACATTTGAAGGATATTTAATAGTAGTAACATTGTTATGTTTAATTAATGATACTAGTAAGAACCCGTGCGATTAAATCGCACGTTTAGTCAAATAACCAAACTGTTTTCTGCTTAAATTATATTTTTGTATTCCAGCATTATAAACGACCTAACCTCACTAAGATCGCCTATCATATTTCAAGATTTCCATTCAATGTAGAAAAATCACGTTCACGTGCTTACACAACCTACACTAACAAACTGAAAACTGAAACAAACCAAAATGCTTGAGATTGCAACATTCACATGTCCCCCACCGACAGTGTAATTTAATACCGAAAGATCGCGCGGCAATCAGAAATTGCAGATTCCGAATTACTAATTTTTTTAAAATTTACGTATTTTTAACGCACTTTTTCAATACGAATGTCCCATGTGCAGGTGAAAAGAAACACGATTTTTCAATCCATTGCTTCTTTATACAGATCGGTTTCGTATGTCGCCCAATTTATTGAAAAGACCAAACAGCACTTTGAGAAATAATATATAAGATTATTACAAGTCACATTGTTAAAGACGAATCGATGAAATTCAGCAAAATGGCTACGGGCTTTCATGGGGTTTCGTTATTTTTAAAAATGCCTTTATTCTTGCTAAATACACGTTCCCTTTCAGAAACGCTGAGTATTACATTTCTGATGTTGGAAACCTTCAATCCATTCTTGGGAATGTCTGCACTCTCTTAATTTACACTTATATGAAAATAAATACACTTTTATAACTCATTAGTTCTTTGCTTAAAACCACAACAATCTTAACTTTTATTGACAGTTGTTTTAACTTTCATTCTTTGGATTTTGATTTCTAGATGTTATGTAAGTTGTTTTTAATAATAATAGTAATAATTTACTATCTCACTCGAATTTTAACCCATTTAAACCAATGCTCTGCCAGCAGACGCGCCCCTTGGCAGCGCTGCTTAGAGGCTCCGTATTAAGGGGCTATTAAGAACCCCCTCCATAATGTGATGATCCTCATCTATGCAACTGGAAGGGTACAACTATGCGGGCACGTCTATTATACCCAAATATGCGAGGCTCACTAGCGAATTCTAGGGCATGCTAAAGGTAGGACATCGATCGGAAATGGGCCGCCCGGCTTACAAAGCAAAACAGGAAAATATGGTTGCGAAGGAGAATGAGCACTAAAGAAAGTTTCCAGTCAAATCCAGGTTATTTAGGTTCTCTCCGTCCCTACCCCCAATCGTGGTGAATGAGAGAACCTATTGTAGCATCATAGGAGAATGTGACGGTGGTTGTGAATTTTTTGCCTAAGTTTCAGTGATGAAAAGTGGCCTTTCATCAGAATCAAAGAGTAATTAAAAATTAACGGTAGTGCATTTGTTAATAATTTGGTGCCTATATCTTTTTTTTCGGAACATCGAAAACCTCTAGCCGGGGAGGGGAAATCGACCTCTCATACACGTCACCAGGAGCTTACAACTTTACGAGGCCAAAGATTGGCCCATAATGTTCCCTGAGCCTAGTATGGAGAGAGCCTCCCTCGTTCAAGCCGCTATGTAGGTCGGTAGTGGATCTCACTTTTGAGCGGGGGAAGAACAACGCCATATCCCGGGATGTAGCATGCGTTAAACTTACGGGACTAATGGTCATAGCACTTGATGCGTTCGGAAATAAAATAATCAATCAATGCGCCAATAAATTGGTGGCTTTGTTATCCAGCCACTGCCGCACGATTCCCCCATGATTCAAAATAGAAAGTTGCAAAAAGAAAAAGGAAAATCGGAGACGGATGATGATGATACCGAAGAATCTCCTGATCAATCGACCACCCGATGCTAAGACCAGCAAAAAAAAAAAGACTTAAGGGGCACAGACAGTGTGGGTTCCGTCGACTGGCTCATAATGTCCCAAATGTCCAGTAATTCCTGGCGTGCTCTCCATTTGCCAAAATAGGCGGACAGTTGCGATAAAAAACAACAGGCGGACAAAGGGGAAGCAAAAGTCGAAGGAGACCCAGATCAATAGCAGGCAGGATGTTTACGCCACCACCAAAGAACTCGGGAACACACAGTTGAGGAGGCGGTGCCTGCGGTCGCCGCCTCACCTACATCAACAAGAGCTTCCAAGAATGCGGGTACATCGATTGGCCAACAACGACGCAAAATTTCACTAATTTCTGATGTTCTCGCCAGTCTCCAGAGCACGGCATAGAACACTTTGTGTGATAAAAACAGCAACTGGTGAACGAAGGAGAAGCAGCAGTCGAAGGAGACCTTGATCTACAGAAAGCAGAGTGCTTAGGCCACCAGCAAACACTCGGGAACACACAGCAGAGGAGATTATGCCTGCGGCCGCCCTCTGATATATGTACGTCAACGAGACCTCTGAACAACGCGGATTCATCAGTTGGCCAATAATGACCCAAATGTTCACTAATTCCTGACGGGCTCTTCGGCCGTCAAAGCACGGTACAAAATAGGTTGTGCGATAAAAACAAGTGGTGAACACATTGGAAGTAGCAGTCGAAGGAAACCCTGATCAGCAAAAGGTAGGACGCTTAGACCACCAGCAAAGGAACTTGGGAACAGTAGACGAGATGGTGCCTCCTCGTCTATGTCTACAAGAACTTCCACTAATGCGGGTCCATCGATTGGCCTATAATGTCCCATTCACTAATTCTTGATATGCTCTCCAGTCTCAATAGCATGGCACAGTACACTTTGTGTGAGAAAAACAACTACTGGTGAACACAGGGGAAGCAGCAGTCGAAGGAAACCCTGAACAGCAAAAGGCAGGACGCTTAGACCACCAGCAAACTACTTGAGAACATAAAGTAGAGGGGACTGCCTGCGGTCGCCCCTCATCTACGTCACCAAGACCTCCAAACAACGCGGGTCCATCGATTGGGCAATAATGTCCCCTGCGCTGGCGAATTCCTGGCGAGCTTCTCAGTGCCGCCGCCGCGCGGCGCTGCGCCGCCTCCGGAAGGAAACATTTGTGGGTTCCTTTCCGCGGCCTGGGGCTCGTAAAGCGCTCCTACCTCCCGGGGCCCGCGCCGCGCTCGCGGGCGCCCGGCGTTAAATTCTTCCGCGCCGCGTAAATTATCTCGGAATGGAGTCGGTCCCCGGCGCGGGGCGCCCGCGGATAGACGCACGCGAGGGAGGGATATCGGATATCGGGGGAGAGATATCCTCGGCGGAAGGCGGGCGTCGTCGTAATTTCTCCGGGGAATGAGCTCGACCTCTGAGGAGGTTGAGCAGGTTCCCTGAGGAGGAAGGGGATTGGGAGGGGAAGAGGAAAGAGAAAGAGGAGAAGGATTAGGAGAAGAGAAGAAAAAGAGGCAGGGAAGGAGGAGGAGGAGGAAGGAAAGAAGAGAAGGAGGTGGAGGAGGGAAGATGGACGATAGAAAGTAGAAGAAAAGAGGAGAGAAAGAGAAGGCGGAGGAGAAAAAGGTGGCGGAGAAGGAAGAGGAGGAGAAAGAGTAGGAGAAAGAGGAATATGACGAGAAAGAAGAGAAGAGAAAGAAGAGGACGGGAAAGGGGAGGAGGAGAAAGAGAAGAAAGGGGAGAAAGAGGAGGAGGAGAAAGAGAAGAAGGGGGAGAAAGAGGACGAGAAAGAGGAGGACGAGAAAGAGAAGAAGTGGGAGAAAGAGGAAGAGGAGAAAGAAGAGGAGGATGAAGTGGTGGAGGAGGAAGGGGCGCGGAGGAAGGTGCGCGGAAGAGGAAGGGGCGGAGGACAAAGAGACGGAGGAGGAAAGGGAGAAGGAGAAATGGGCCGAGGAGGAAGGGGCGGAGGATAGAAAGGAGGAAGAAGAGCAAGGGCGGAGAAGGAACAAGGTTGGAGAGAAGGGCCTCGCCGCGTCACCGTCTGCTCCGTGTTCGCGGCCTCTTCGGCAACGAGGAGGTAATTACCAACCACAAATCAAGGGAGGTGCGGGTCGCCATCGGTACGCCTAGAAGTATGAGAAATGTTGGAAAATGACTGGAAGATGATATACTCATTGCGTCAAAAATATGAACATTAATTTTGACGAAGTTAGGAAGTCAATAGTAATACCAACCCAAAATTTATACGGGCAGAGTTCAATTTTAATATTGCTTAATTACGAGTCGTTAATGTCTTTCATCATACTACTAAAAGGGAGTCATTCACTCCCTTTTAAATAGAATTAATGGAACCAGAAATTGCGCGAACACGTATTTCAATTATGTAGAGGCGACCACATTATTTTAAAGTAATAAAAAAAGAAATCATACTCTCATTGTGTAATGTATAAAATTTAATGGTTGTAAAGTATTCCCTTAATATATTACAATATAGTCTCGTTCATGACGGAGGGCAATTATTTCATTTAGTTAGAAATAATATAATAGGAATAGAATTCTTGACCAGATTTCTCTACAGACTTGGGCTCCTTGTGGAATCTTACAAAAACCATGAATAGCCGAAGGATAACTGGAATCCTTATAAACGTTATTACGACGAAACTTAGATAATACTAATTTGGCAAGTTTTAAATCTGCCCAAGATTCATCGGTTTCATTCACTTTCTGATTTACTCTCGTTCACGCACGTCCTGTTTGGCTTACACGTTCTCTGTATGAAGAAAATCTAAGGCCAGTGAGATGAAGAAAGAATTAGAACTAGTGGTACTACGGCAGCACAAACTTTCTCTTTAACATACTTGTAATAATTACCCAATATTTTAAAATTACTTTAACCTGCAAAAATGTTTTTTTTTTTATTCTGGGATTTGAACTCAGATTCAGAGATTTAGCACGTAATTCACGTTGCTTCTACATCAGCAGCCTCACAGCAAAAGCAACCTTCTCAATGGTTTAAAAACAATGTCCAACATTTGAATTTTCAATTTTTCAAAATTTGGAGCCTTTTTGAGACCATATGTTTTTCAATTGTTACTTCAACAAAATTACGCGAACATTTCCCATAACTTTGGTAAATTAAACTTGGTCTAATTTAAAGTTTAAAGCTTGAAGAACATATTTCATTAAGGAGAAACATCACTATTTTCAATATTGTAGTTTCAGCAAGACACCGAAATGCTTTTGAACATTTGCAATTCTCAAAACTTTTAAAAGTTCAAGGAAAACAGACCCACGTCATTTTTAAGAGAATTTTGGCCATTATTGACCAAACATTGGGAGTCACTGTTGATGTCATTTGGAAACTTTGAGGCTTCCTATAAAGTACTCCAAAAAATCAAAATATCGGTTTTCAAATACGCAGGGCCTCAAATTCGGCCAGATCGATGAGAGAATGTCAGTTTTGGAGAAAATTGTCTGAATGGTTTAGGTGCTAACGTTGACATCTCTGTGACTACGTTGAATTACTCACCCGGGAGTCGAACCGGGTAGTCAAACGGCCCTGGCAATGAGCGAGCGCATCGTCTCGGGCGACAGCCGAAACGAATGGACACCTACAATCGCACCACAGACGACGCACCGACAGAAGTTTTGCCGTAAACCATTCATGAATGGCCCAAAAAATATGGATTCTTACTGCGCAACGTGTTAGACGAAGTAATTTACTGAATAAAGGAGCTATATTTATCCACTTTCCGCTGCAACATTACAATGCTACATATGTGGGTAGTAGGCGACCAAGTAAAAATCCGTGCTTAAGTACATTCCTTATTCTCACTTCAGTCAATAACTGCGTATTCAAGATGCATCGAATTAAATCATTCATAAATACTACAATAAGATTTTTAATGACAAAGAAGTAAATACACGTATGTGAAATACGAGTATTAAGTACCAATGTGCCAAAAATGAACATTAGTAAAAGAAAGTAATCTTGATTACAAACAATAAATAACATAAAGATGAAACATACATTAATGCCAATGACACGGTTCAATATATTCGAGTATTGCTAACTTAAAAAGAATCCAACAACATTCACAGAGTTTGTTTGAACTTTTTTCACTTTGCGTACAGTAAATGTGTATGGTGCATGTAACCGTATTTTAACATATCCTCTCTAAAGAATATGCATGTCATCATGAATTCGACGTCATAAACAAGTCATGATTTATGAACTGTAAAACTAAAAATGCGTTCTCATGAATAGTTAAAACAGGAACCTTGCATGAGTCTCTCTATTCATAAGTTTGCTAATAACTTCTATGACTTATTATACGAAAATGAGCGACTAATATCACAGGTAACCACCGTTTTCCGCCTTTTTTTTCAAAACAAATTATTTCCAAATGTTTTATATCCTAATGCTATTAATTCAGATATTCGAAGATTTGTTCAGATGCCCGTTTTCGTTCAGCTGAAACGTTTAATGGTTTATGCTTTAAACGTTTAATGATTCTTGCTTCATTTAGTATTGGCAGAGTCTACAGCAGCTTCTCGTAGTAAGATTTCGCCCTCGTCAATTCATATTAAACAATTTTGTGAACAACGAGAATAAAACTAGCGGAAGTACTCCGCATTGCCCTATTTATTGATCTCAGTCATCTATTGCAGAGGAAAAGGAATTAATTTTACCTATAGTTTGTACGCCACGCACCGCCACGCCCCGCTCCGCCACGCCCCGCTCCGCCACGCCCCGCTCCGCCACGCCCCGCTCCGCCACGCCACACTCCAGCACGCCACGCTCCGCTCCGCCACGCCACGCGCCGCCACGCTCTGCCACGCTCCGTCACGCTCCGCTTCTCACCACTATCCCCCAAGTTTGCTCCGCCCCATCTGAAGTCGCTCTGCCCTCTCTCACCCATACACCCTGTCCACCCTCGCCTCGTCTACACCCCTGCCACTTTTGCTATGTTCACCAAGTTACGGATACGCGTACATATTAAAGGCACTATTGGTTGCCTATTCCCAGAAAAACATCGTATAACACAAATTAAATTGAAAAAGTACCAGTCCTCAATAGATTACCATAAAAGAGATATAAGATCCTAAATTAGGTCGTAATCTTCGTAACTAAATCTAAAAAATTACTGTCATCTGTTGAACCGTTTAGGAGAAATTAGCCACACGTCGTTATTATTATTATTATTATTATTATTATTATTATTATTATTATTATTATTTTTCAGTTATTCAGACGATGTGAAGAAAATTAATTACTACAATGAATCAGAGTAAATATTCTACCTACCGTTAAAGTTCTATCGAAATTGGTTTAACCGTTCCTGCACTCTTAGATTTTTCTCTAATTCGCACTTGTAGTTACCGCATATTCACTGTTCTAATGTACATCTGTTGTAGTATTAAATCTGTAATTTTCTCATTGAGTAACAATTGGGTAAAATAGTCCATTGATGTAGAATTTTGAGTCGCAAATAGAATGTGCAAACTTTTGAATTATCATAATTTCGTAAATTTCGTTCCAATCCGTATTCCTTTTACTTGCCACATCCAATAGGAATAACGATAAAATCTCATTCACTTTCGATACCGTAACAGTATCAAATCGATTTAATTATATTTAGGGAAACAAATGCTTCATCTCGCAATGCACAAGTACTGTAACCTCAAAATTTCACGTCGACCTCGTCAAATTAAAACTCGATTATTCACGCTCATAAAGTTGCAGACACAAAATCAAATAATTAAGAGTGATAAAACGCCTGTAGAGCAGAGAAAGACTCATCTACGTCCACTGCTTCAGAGATCGCATTAGAAAACTGTGAACGAGATACGTCGTCGCACACGCCTGAAGGATTAACATAGTTACACTGAACGCCATCGAAATTTGAACGTCCAGAATTAAAGAAAGAAAAATTCATCAACTCTGTTTGTGACAAATATTGTAAATTCATACAGTGAGCATCCGTGTGTTTGTTCTAAAACAGCGTCAAATCAAGTACATTGACATCAATGTCAGTCACAGACAATTAAATTGAAGTTGACTTTATTTCGCTAAACTGGCGCAGTCATAATGAGACTGCATATTGAACTCTAATAAGTTCACATAGTGAACTTGAAATAAGGTTTCTTTTATAATTGCATATTGATCTAATGGTACATTTTTCTGAAACATTTTTGATTGAGGAAAGTTGCCCTAAATTCTTATGCACCTTGCGGTAACTTCTGTTCTCTCAAGACAGTTTACATTTGGCCGTATAATAATTAACAATGTTTATGTCCTTTATTTAAGGAGCTGTAATACAGACCTCATGTAACGGACTCGTTTGTTATCCTTCAGAGGGGAAGGAGTTCTGCGAAATCAATACTGCTCGTTACGGTGACGCGTTGCCTGTACAAAGAGAAACATGCAAAACACAACAAAAGAACTGCTCTCAGCGGGCAGGAGCGGAGAAAAAGAAAAGCGACGATAATGAACTACTCGTATGTAGGAGCTAATGACGACTTGAACTAACTGCTCACACGTCGGAAGCAACAGCTGCGCAGTTAATACGTGCCCCGGACGCACGAAAAGGCCGCTCACGAACCAGTCATCACTGTCGGAGCCCTAACAGATCGCAAATTGTTGGCGGCGCGGACCCCCCGTGACGGCGCCCCTTCTCCGTTCCCCTCCCCCGCCCCCACTCCTCCCTCTAACTGCCCACCCGCCTTCATATCCGCGAGAGGAAAGGAGAGCGAATGAGACGGACACGCGCGAGAGTGAGATAGAGAATGAGGGATTACAAACGAGTAGAGAAAAGTGGTAGAAAGGGGCGAGCCGTTTAGAGATCTTACGGGAGTGTGAGAGTCCACATTTGATACACGAGTGGAAGTATTGAGTGAGTGACTGGAAGGCATAGAGAGCATAGCAGAATAGGTAAGACACAGAGAAGAGGAACGAGAGCGAACGAGCGAGCTGAAGAAAAAGAGCAAGGATCACGAGAAGGCGAGAGGATGGCGACGCGCCTTGGACTGAATGGTTATTTCATGTTCTCAGACGCGTCAAAGTATTCTGTTATTAGTCCCGTAAGTGTAGTGTATGTTTATCATAGGGTATGCCAGGAATATTTCCCTCCTTAAATGGGAGATCCGGCGCCGACCTACACTTTGGCTGGGAAGAGTTTTCTCTCTCCAGGTATCTCCCCACCAGCGGGGCACCGCCCCATTCGGAACCCAATTCATCGCATTTAGGAGTGTAGTGCACGTGAGAGTAAGTTTGTGTAAGAAAGGGCTGAGGTTAGCAGAACGAAGAGAAAGGAAATGTCGTTCGCGGTCCGTGGCCCGTTTGTTAGAGAACAGCTCCGGCATTCGCCCGATATTGATCGGAGTAATCACAAAAAACTACCGATCAGAGCAGCCGGCCGCTAGAATTCTTCTCCAGACAGCAGCTGTGTTCGACCTATCTGCCTAGCAAGCCAGCTAGCATCGAAAACTCTGTCACTGGCGGGGCTCGAACTCTAGAACCTTCGGTAAGAGTCACTGTGTGTCATCAATAGATGGTCGGAGCCACCTCAACCGGTAAGCTGGCCTCGTAGAGGAAAAAAAGAAGTGCAGGAGAAAGAAGGGTTGGGTCAGCGAGAGGGGGTTGAGAAAGGAGGGAGGAGGAAGAAAAAGCGGTGGAATGGAAAAGAAGAAATTAGTACGGAAAGGCATGTGAGACAGGGATAATAATATTGGGCTTTTGAGAGAGAGTGGGGGAAAGAGAGAGTGGGGAGAGAGGGGGAGAGGGGAGGGAGAGAGGGGATGGAGAGAGGGGTGGGAGAGAGAGGAGGGAGGGAGAGGGGAGAGAGAGGGGGGAGAGGGGGGAGAGGGGGAGGGAGAGAGGGGTGGGAGAGAGGGGCCATGGAGAGGGGGACGGAGAAGTGGGCTTCCGCGTGTAACGCCGAACCTGCTATTAAACATGTATCGCCCCGAGCCAATGCCAGGCGGGCGGCGGGCCGCAAGTCCTGATGGCGCTCTGTCCAGTGGCCGCGGACGGTGCGGTGGCGCCGGACACCTCCCCGCAGGGGATTAGGAGGAGGCGAGCGAGGGCGGGCGCGGCGGGCGACCGTGTCCTACGTGAAGCCTGCGGCGACACAATAAGCCGATACGCTACTCATCTCGTAATGGGAACATGTTGATGTGGATATTTAATACAGCCAGCAAATTATTCATAATATTTAACTGACAACTGACATCCATATAATAGTCTTTTCATGCGTTCTGATGGTTAAAAGATTAATGAGATGTTATCATGAACGCAATTTGTACAATGCGCCCCGAAAACCATTAATGAGAAGAAAATAACGAACGTTTCCATCATCCACCAATTTCGTTTCCCGCACTCTCCTTCTAAATAATGCGCTCTACGCAGGACAGTGATTTTTTCTTGACTATTTCAATCATGTCTGACCGTGACGTAAGTAGCCTATCTTAAGCAAGGATATATTCAAATATATTTAAAAAAATTCACGTAAATAGCCAATCCCAGATGTCTATCGCCATGATAATCATCTTTGTTTACCTTTGCACTCCGCTGTAATCACTTTGTTTACCTTTGTAAGATAAAGATAACAATTTTTTTAGGACCATAATAGCTTGTGAGCATCAATATAATATTAAAATGTGTCGTTTTGGTGATGTTTAAAACTCTGAAATATAATATATTATTAAAGATTTAGTGCCGAAAACAGTAAAAGAAACGGAGAAAGTGTGTCAAAAGCAATTTCAAGAAATGTGTGAAGAAAGAAATTGCAAATGCACAGAACAAACTACAAATGAAAAAAACACACATATTTTAGACAATCAATATGCAAAGCGGCGAAGAATATGCTGTCAAAACTATGTGGAACGTTACAACCAAAATTATTCAGAAAAATTATTAATGAGTACCCACGTGTGTTTAATTCATGCGAAATTGACGAATTCCGCTGCTAATTCGGCTTGTACATCTTCCATTTCAAATACTCCCACGGAATACCAAGACATCGAAAACGCAACTTCCTACAACTTTAATAATTGTATTTTAATAAATGTTCTTGTAAGTAGTTTTGTTATAATTGTTGTAAGCTACTGAACTAAGCAGCGCCAGCTGTATTTCTCTTCCACTCAGTGGTTTAATTCGAAGTAAATTGCAATTATGTTACAACTGATCTTGCTTTTTAAGAATGACATTAACATTTGTTATCTCGTTAAATCATAATAGTTTTCTGATCTTATAAAAACTGTCCCTAAAGGTGTCTCTTTTAATAAGGTCAGATAACTATTACAATTGATCTTCCTTTTCCCCCGTGATTTGGCATTAACCTGTCAGATGACGCCCCCTTGTCGCCGGATGGTCCGCCCGCCACACCCCTGGCGACGCCATCGCCCGGGGCTCAGCGGGCGCGGAGCGGCGGGCGTGCATTAGGCGGCGCGTCAGTCGCCACTAATTGAGGGTAGCCCCATTGCGCTAAACGGCTGCACGGCGCGTTGAGCGGCGGCGGCGGCGGCGGCGGCGGAGGCGGCGGCGGCGGCGGTGGCGGCGGTGGCGGTGGTGGCGGTGGTGGCGGTGGTGGCGGTGGTGGCGGTGGTGGCGGTGGTGGCGGTGGTGGCGATGGTGGCGGTGGTGGCGGAAGCGGAGGCCGAGGCGGTGGCGGTGGCGGTGGTGGTGGCGGTGGCGGCGGTGGTGGCGGTGGCAGTGGCGGCGGAGGCGGTGGCGGCGGCGGCGGCGGCGGCGGCGGAGGCGGTGGCGGGGAAGCGGCGGCGGAGGCGGAGGCGGCGCTGCGGGGCAGGCGGCGCGGCGCCCGGGGTCACCCGCGCCACGCCCTTCCGGGTCGCCCCCGCGCCCCTCGGGCGGGGCGGCGCGGGCGGGGAGCGTTGCGCCACGGGGCGACGTAACCGCAACAGCCACCGCACACTGGCCTGGGAGGAGTTATTGCGCGGCCAAAATTTCGTTTCGACATGAATTAAACTCTCCTAGTTCCGGCATGATGGTGGCGTTGTGGTATTAGATTACAACAGGGAATAATGATGGGATGATGATAATTCATACGTATATTGATCGGGAAACCAGCGGGTGTCCGTTCGTCCCGTCCGATCGTTCACTCGTGACTGTCCGTATGTTCATACGTTCGTGACCGTTTGTTTATTTGTTCGTGACCGTTCGAGACCATTGTGTCATACGTTCGCGACCATTCGTTCGTGACAGTTCATTTGTTCGTTCGTTCGTGACAATTCATTCGTTTGTTCGTGACCGTTCATTCGTTCGTTCGTTCGAGATCGTTCATTTGTTCGTTAGCCCGTCCGTTCGTTTGTTTGACCCATGCATAACTCTGTTGTATATCTTCCGGCCCATCATTCGGGCAAATGAGGCGTCATTCGACTTGTTCTTCTGTTTGGAAAACTATTTTCCTTAACACTGAGGCTGAATTTGATCTAGCTGTGAAGCTAGTTCCAACGATCCTGCCACCGTCGGGACTCGAACCCTAGAATCGTTCCAATGAATCTACCGTGGCTTTCTTCAGGACTAAAATTTAACAACAGCAATCTTGTCAAAGATGTGGCGTCCCCCGGGCAGCCGAGAAAAAAAATAAATTATACTATGCCTTTGCCTTCATTGTTGTAATAAAATGAAAACACCATTGCTTTACAAGGATTAAGAAGCCACTGTCTTCTGAGAGCTGCTTCCAACATAACCCTATGTCCCATACGTTCCTGTGATTAAATTTGTCAGTAAACTTGAAGAGTTGAAAGTTTTTAAAGTCAATAAATAAAAATAACACTGATATTTTTATTTTCTATTTCTGACTCACTAGATGAAAAAATTATATTACTTTCGGAGAGGACAACGTAACGTTCAACGAAAATACAGAACAACTATTCCTCGACAACTCTCCATTTTTTCTACATTCACAATCTCTATCTACTGTTTCCAAATATTAGTATAAATATTGAATCTTTGAAACTTTTTCCTTACTACCTGTTTACATTTTTTATCCAAATCCGAGACATTGACGTAACCGTGTGACACATTTTCATGCATAACTTTCATTTGCCGTGCAATAAGGCTTTCCAGCCCAGTGTACTACGCCGCCTCCGCCCGAGGTTATGCAGCCTCTGGTGCAACACGTCGCCGTCAATGCACGTGAGCGCCACGCCGCACGACAGCGGCCCACAAAGGGAGCGGAGAGCGGCGTTCAGCACAGGCGGTGAGTGATGGGTGGCGGGTAGCGGTGGGTGGGAGTGGGTGGGGGTGGGTGGGGGTGGGTGGCGGTGGGTGGCGATGGGTGGTGAGTAACGGTTGGTTGCCATTGGCAGCGGGTGGGTGGCGGTAGGTTGCGATGGGTAGCGGTGAGTAGCGGTTGGTTGTGGTTGAAAGCGATGGGTGGCGGTGGGTGGCTGTGGGTGGCTGTGGGTGGAGGAAGGCGGGAGGGCGGGAGGGCGGGAGGGCGGGAGGGCAGGCAGCGCACACGTAAAGCGTGCCTTCATTGTTACCGTTAGGAGAGGGCGGCGGCAAATAGAGCTTGCAGTCCGTATGTCGGTTTCGTCAACACTCTCTGTGAAGATAATTTTACCCGATAGACAAGAGGCTTTCATGTGCATTTTTTAACCGGTTGTGTTGCGATACCACGGGGTCTGCATCTACTGTACCCATACGCAACTACTGTCCATTCAGTACAATGGATTACTTCAGAGCAGTATCGACATGGTAAAAGGGAACCGAGTGAATTGGCTGCGTGTTTTGAATGAGACGAAGCGAGTTTAAAGACGGAAAAAGATCGGATTAGTTAGATTCATTTGATAAACTATCGTGGTTTCTCACCTGATGATTCCTTGAAGGAACAATTTTCTTTCCATAAAACTTAAACCCTGTGCTAAAGCCATAAAATGGTGTCCATGGGCTTCTCGAATATCAGCTGGAAAATTCGTATCTCAATTGCAGGACCTAAATGTTTGTGGGTACGAAGATTCCAAAACACCGCAAAGTAAAATTATCCAACAAAACCAATTTGAAATCCATTCTGAATCAATTTTTTCGGCTTTTCTTTCCCCGATTACAATTCAAATAGTAATTGCTTTAAAGCATTTATACGAAATCAAATCCTCTCTTTAGAGCGAAATTGATTTAAATGGTCAAATATCAAAGAAGGAAGGAAAAGGCAGAAGCTAATAACAGAAATTTCCGCTACTCGAATTAAACGATTTCAACTGCGAATTAAATTGCGAAATTTTCATGTTAGACTGTCACTTCGCTACGTTTTGGCAATTCTGCAATTGATATTTCCACGTATAGGAGTATGAACATCTAAACTCACCACTGTCCATCACGCTCCCTTGGTAACTCACCTGAAACAGAGAATACAAGTCTATGAAGTATTTTATGGCTATGTTTCCCTACTAAACATTTGTTTCTGTCGATATTTTCGTGAAAAGAAAGAGTATAGGTTTTTGAAAAAATAAAATAATATTAATGAAAATAATAATAATAATAATATATTATTATTATTTGCAATTTTTCCCCAGGTAAGTAAACGATTTGGCTCCGGCAAAAACATTACAGACAGTTTATTGGCTACACAACTGAAGTTCATTTTTTAAATTTAACGCCAAACAAAATATTAAAAAACAATATCCTAATATAAGCACGTTAATTAAATCCTCAAAATTTCGCAGTTAGAATTAAGAATGGCATTGCTCTAGAGAAGATATTTCACTGCACAAGTCAACCTGTAATATAAGCACACTTACCTTCGTTTGTTGATCAGAGAATCTGCCGAAATTTTAGAGAGATTTTAATCCCACTTTTTCAACGATACACTTATATTTTACATTAATAATACAATAATTATGATAATATTTATGATGACGATCGCAAGAATTAACCTAAAATAGAAGATGATAAAAGAAACAGAAAAGAATCGTAGGATCGACTTTTAATGAAAATGCATCCGGGCCTTGTTTCGCTTTTCAGGTGAAGACACTGCGCTGATAAGAAGAAGCCACGTCGGAGGAAAAGCTCCTAACTCCCGTCCCCCCTAACGCCCCCTCCCCGCCCCGCCCCCACCTGCCTGCTTTAATGCAAGTTTAATCTCGCAGCCTCCCCTCGGCGCGCCCTACGTCGCGACCCTTCCTCCTTCCCCCTCCCACCCCCGCCCGGGCAGGTTATTTTTAATTCATTGCTTTCATTCCTCTGAAGCCTACATTTTAAATTAAATCCTTCCTTATGGGCAAACGAGGCGGCCTTACAGTTTCATTTTGTTATTTCCGGGAGAGGGCCGCCTTTGAGCCTCACACCACACGTAACCGTTGTGCTCGCGAATGGTCTCTCTTTCCGAGCGTCTGTCCGTCCGGGTACCGCGGCGGTCGCGCCTACCGTTGTGCTGCGTTCTGCTCCGCTCCGCTCCGCGCCGCTTCAGCGGTCCGCACTCCGCGATTCGAGAGATTAAACATCTGAAGGCGGCATCGGTTTTCAGAGCGGGCGAAATGAGACTCCGGAGGGCTTTTGTTGCGCTCACTTCTCTTCGACTGTTTTGTTTCTCGAGACCGCCGCCGCTTCCCGCGAGAGCGCTGTTGGAGCGAGACCGGCGGCCGGCCTAGCGATGCGAGACAAGTCTTCTCCGCATACCTGGTCCCGCTCGGCTGGGAAATGAGATATTTCGAATCTTTCAAATGCTTCGAAATTAAGATTGCGAGCAATATTTGTTCAGATGGTTGGTACTCTTGTTTGAAAGCTCAATTTTCCGTTACATTAGTGAATTTAAGGAAAGGAATGCCGTATTGGTACGACTTGACTGGGCAAGCATCCGGGAATTCCAAGAGGCAAGGAATTAAAACAGAAACTAAATTCTTACCTCATTAAGAATTAAATAGAATAGGAAGTAATATTTATTTTATGATTTCATAATAAAACAGACCTACAACTTTATCTCTCAGTTTTTGTGTATTTAGCGGTGCCAAGAGCGTCTTTAGGAAAATTAATGGGGGATGAATTTAATTGCAACTGAGTAAAATCGGTGGGAGTAATTTACAAAATATCAAAACATTGATTAAAATAATGATAAACTTAATATAATACACGACAGCACTACACCACAAACGATACACAGACTGCATTCCGTTGCACATCACTGCACTACACTGCACTTCACTTCATTGTCACTACCTTTCGACAACACTTCACTGGACTGCATTTCATGAGTTGCTGAAGTTGTAATATACTATGAGCAAGATTCTATAACTCTTTAGCTTATTGGTACTAAACTTATTCTAACATATTTCTAAGACTTCGAACATTGTTATCCTTATAATAATAATAATAATATCTTACAAGAATGGACAAGGTGCCGATCAATAAAGATCAATCATTTGTGTGGCTTCAAAGGGGAAGAATGAAGCCAGAATCGGAAGCACTTGTAATAGCTGTCCAAGATCAGACCTTGAGAACACTGAAGGCATTCTGATAAAGCGGTTCTCAAAATTTCCGAAGATTATAAATGCCCGCATTTGCCAGGAACAAGTAGAAACCATTGATCATATCGTCTCAGCTTGTCCAATTCTAGCCAAGACCGAATACTTGAAAAGACACGACAGTGTGTGTAATTACCTCCACTGGTACAACTGCACCGCCCTCGAAGTTCCAAACACATGCCCCAAGTGGTACGAACACTCACCAACAAATTCAAACGGATCGCACGGTAGCAGCAAACAAACCGGATATTATTATCCGGGGTTTTGAGAAAAAATCGTGTCTACTTGTGGATGTTGCTGTGCCTTGTGATCAAAATGTCGTAACCAAGGAGGCAGAGAAACTTCTTAAATACAAGAGTTTGGAAATTGAGATCAGCCGAGATCAGCCTGGGCGTTAAAGCACAGGTCGTACCGATAGTTATCGGAGCTCTGGGATTTGTTCCGCAAATTTGTGTAAGAACTTGGCTAAACTTCCAGGTCATTCAAAGGACAGGGAAGTGCAAGAAATTGCTTTATTTGGCACAGCTCACATTTTGCGCAAAGTATTGTAGAGGCACCGACAGTCCCTAGATCTGCTCCTTAGGAAGCTGGTTGCAACCTGGAGTAGATTTTATACTCAGCCGACTCATAACATATAGTCGTGATATGGAGCAATAATAATAATAATAATAATAATAATAATAATAATAATAATAATAATAATAATAATACAGATGTCTTTATTAATGGCGAAGATCAGGCTATAAGACTGATCGTTACGATTTCATTACCGTAATGTAAAGTTCAAAACATGCACTTTTGTCTTACCAAATTTTCTCAAAGTGTTTCTGTTTATGCAGACCTGTTGTGATTTTTAATGCTTCCAATTTTAGTCGAGACTCATTCTGCCTCAGGATTATTTTGAGCTCACCTACCACCTTCCTCGACGGTTCCTCGAATTCCGCTTTGGGAAGTAATGCCATCAAGAGCATTGAAAAAATACACTGGCTTCCAGATCATTCTACAAAACTTGAAGAAATATATTGAAAAGAAATGTTGAAATATACAGCTCTTGTAGTAAAATTTAAGATAAGGAATTTTGTTTCAGGCACCAAACTGTTAGCGATCTTGTGAGTTTGTTGTGGAACATAACGATAACAGAGAAGTGAAATCAAACATGCGAGTACGAGAGCACCTTTTTTGTGAAAATGCTGAGACCATTTGAATGGACCGCCTGAGGTCGCAATAATTTATTCCCAAATAACAGGTTGCACAATATTTACGCTCCATGTTATTTTGATACCTCTCTGCAAACAGTACGCAAACAAATAAACATTTTCAAAACAGCAAACAGAGTAGATATCGCTGCTAAATATTGACAGCTGCTGCAGCTGGGCCATCGCGCCGGCATCTAAGAAAACGCCTAGCGCCCGCCGCCGCCGACGCGTGTAACGTAGTGCTGTGGAGACAAGCGCAGCGATAAGGAGCAGGCGGCGGTTCCAACCAGTGCACAGTGGGGCCAACGCCCCGAAGGCGACATTAACAAAATAATTTTTTTTGTTGTTCTAAATATAATTTTGTAGATAGAGGTAACATAAAACAACATTAAAGTAGGATTAGCAAGAAGAACTAATAACAATTTCAATATTAAAATAATTTTTTTTATTTATTTTATTATTTTATTTTATTTGCTTTATTATTTTATTTTATTTAATTTACTTTATTTTACATATTTAATTTATTTACTTACCCATTATCATTCGGTATAACTGTCTTTCCAAATATTTAACAACTACACTGTCTCCTATAGAGTTGCAATGAAATTTCTTCGAACTTAATCGACATCTCAGCAGTGGCGTAGCGTCAGGGGACGCTAAGAAGCTGAGCATCCCCACGTCAAGTATTAATCAAATATTGTATCGATAAACTTACAAGTGGTTCATTGAGCGAAACACATTTTGTATTAATATTAAAGTGGTTTCCTGTGATTGAATTCGGCGCGTTGGTACAAGCTGGCCTCTGATTGCTTGGATGCTAAAATGGTTCTAGCATCTGCCAAGAGATTGTGAAGGGCAATGACGCATGCGCAGACGGTGAGGTTCCTCCCTCCCCACCTCACCCCTCTCCCAAAGATTCACGAGTTTCTGACGCTAGCTTACGACTGAGAAGGGTGAGGCGTATGAGCAAGAGATGTATAAGCAAGTTGCTCGTTTGTGCACGAGAGCGCAGCACACTTGACACTGCCAGTGAAATATTTTTCTTTCTCACTTGAGATTCTCTGCTTGGTCATGGGCACTTAATAGGAGAAATAGTGTTTGCCTACTAATTCTTAATTAATATCTAAGAAGATGCATTCTTCATAAAATATATTAAATTGGTCTGCACTGTATAAATTCACAAGTGATATCATTGCCAATCGCACATGAGAATTAAAGCTGAGCCATTGCACAATTTGCTTTCAAGAACTCTCCTGACATAAATCTGTTGAAGTATTGTTACATTTGTTTTGATAACATAGATTCTAGAGAACATTAAACATCATAATGAGTTCAGTTGGCGTTATTGTTGAGCGTCCCCAAACGCGCGGGTCACGCTACTCCACTGCATCTCAGAAACCTGAGCAAGCCACTGCATGAGAACGACTATTTTCATAATGTACTTGTTAATTCCTTATGTGAGTTCCATTATGTGTAAGTTTGATGGAAGTGATGATTTCAAGGAACTCAAACGTTCAGAATAAATACGTATATTGCATATTTGCAATTCTGCAAATTTATCAGATTCGCGCGTTCTAGAAAGACAGACGACGTGAAATATAAACTAGGAAATCAGGATATTCCGAGAACTAAATGCTGTAAATATTTGGGAATTGTACTAAATGAGGATCTGGGATGGGCAGAACAAGTAAATTATGTAGTGAAAAAGGCGTGGAAGGCATTGCATTTTGTGATTAGAGTACTTAGGAAAGGAAGTGGAAAATCAAGGGAGTTAGGGTACACATCTTTAGTACGTCCGATATTGGAATATGGCTCGATATGTTGGGACCCATATCGTTTAGGGCAAATAAAATCTCTCGAAAAAATACAAAAATATGCCGCAAAATTTGTTAGAAGGGGACGTTTAAACTCTGAATTTATATCGTGGGAACCCTTGGAAAAACGTAGAGAGAAATCGCGTCTTTGTGCGTTATTCAAAGCAATAATGGGTGATCGGCCGTGGAAGTTCGGGCAAGACTATCAAAACCAACATACGTCGCGCGGAAAGATCATGGCTTCAAAATTCGGCAACGAAAACAGAGAACAGATGTAGGTAAATTCTCATTTATTAATAGAACCATACAAAATTGGAACAAATTACCTGCAGCAGTGCTAGAGACTTTCCCTCAGAATGTCAAAAATTTTAAAATTAGATTAAATAAGTTGTAAGTTTTTTTTAGAATATGTTAACATTAAAATTTTTATTTTTTTGTATTATTCTTGTTATTTTATATTAAGGTTAGCTTTAGCATAGGGTTAATACATTAATTTTATAAAATTGAATTGAGTAATGTTGTTTGATGTTCATTTTGTATATTTGTTGTATTTATGTAGTGGTTTCATGTTTGTTTTATGTAGATTAATTGATTAGAAAACGCTACCACCGGAATTATTTCATGTATCCTAAGTAGCGAAATAAATATTATATTATATATTATATTAGATTTTAATGGATAATAGCAATCCGTAATGAAGTTGTCTGACGTTGAAGCTCCTAACTAGAAGCCTTCTGACGCGTGTTTTCTAGTGGGTGAGGTAGAAGTCTCTTTAGAAGGTAGAAACAACAATAATAGAATAACACTTTCAAGTATGGTCTGCAACCATGCGCCCCAAAGAGAGAAGAAACAAAGGGAGGCGAAGATAGAAGAAGCCGAACCTACACTATGAATTAATGAAGAACAAGTAAAGCGAGAACAAAGAAGGAAAATATTGTTTTTAAGGGTGGGATGAACATTGCATTTACGGAATACTAAAACGAATGCGAAAATGAACCCGAATGCTAAAATGTATTATCTTTGAGAGTTCAGTAAAGTTTAGTTCAGGTGAATGCTCTAAACCAAAGAAATAAAACCTAAAATCAAACAGAGTTCAGAGAATAAATATGTTTCGAAGGATTAGAATGAGAGAAAAGATTCGCGATTCACAAAGTCGAATCTTCTCCAATTATCCAATATTCTCTCGATCTCCGGAATTTGAATCATCCCATCCATTATTTTATTATGCATTTTTTATACTGAACACGTAGCCATTGTCAGGTGTTAACACGTATAAGCAGTAAATGCTGCTGCTGAAAATATTTACGGATCGGATCCGCAGATAAATATAACAGAAGAAGTTTAAGTGTGAAGTTTCAGTGTGATCCACATTGCTTGGGCAACTCACTGAAGATGGGAAAAGTGTTTTCCGAAAGTTAACATTGGAATGCTGTCATAAATATTATAAGCGTCACTGTTGTGGTTGATTTTTTCATAACTCACATTATGGAGTACCACAAGATCTGCTACCACCACGGAATTAATTCAAAATGAAACATTAATTTAATACAATAACTACTTTAGCTACAGTAAGTTTTTCTTTTCTACCATAAAAGGTGTCCACATGGATATGTAACCTTTTGGAAACAAGCTCCTCAAATAGTTGGTGGCCCCACTGTGCGGCGCGGGGCCGCGGGGGCGGCGATAAGTGCTTCGCGGGCCCGCGCCTACGTGCCGCCGGGCGCGCGCGGGAGACCGGCCCCCGTGCCCCCGCCCCCGCCCCCGTCGGCGGCCCCTCCTCAGACGAGCTATCGCCGGGCGATCGCCCGTCCGCGCATGCCCGCCCGCGCCGCCCGCCGCACGCCGCCCACCGCCCTCCGCCCGCGTCACACCTCGCCGCCTCGCGTGCTCCTCCTCCGCCTCCGCTCCGCTCGCTCCTCCGCCTCCGCTCCGCTCGCTCCTCCGCCTCCGCTTCGCTCGCTTCTCCGCTCTTCCAACGGACGCTCCTCCTCCTCCTCCTCTCTTCCCGAGATATCGACCGCCGTTTGCCGGCTGAGGCGGCTCAGGGCATCAAGTGATGTCACTGCAGTGCCTCTGAAAAGGAGATTCTAGGGTGCGAGTCCCGACGGTGGCAGGATTTTCCATACTACAGTCGACTCCCGGCTATACTGAACTCGGATATAATGAACCCTCGGTTATAGTGAACTCACGTTAAGTCACTGGTTACCGAACTCACCACAAGTCACTGGTCCCGTTTCACTGACGTTATAAAATAAGCATAAGAGGATGCGGATGGGCCATCGTAGAGTGGGACGATGTTTCAACATTGCAAGAGGTAGGATTGCATAACGAGATACTTAGAGACAAAGGACAATGCAGAATCAAGGATGGAGAGAGCGCGAACTCTGGAAAAGGATCTAGAGAATTACTAATGAAAAATATACGCATCAAACAATTGAAAATATTTTTTTAAAGACAAAGAAAGATATTGAAATTTTAGTTTGTGCTGTTGATGAATTTTGCTGTATCACTGTGTTAATGAAATCAATAATTATGGAAAAATTCTATTAAATTTTGTCATCATCGGATATAGTGAACCTCTGATATAGAGAACCAAACATGTTACTCCCCAGAAGTGCACAATAACCGGAGTAGACTGTACTTGGATAGCCGTAGGTCGAGTTTAGTCTCTGTTTGGAGAAATATTCTAGCGCCAGCTGCTTTTCCATGGCTAGTTTTCCGTGGTGTCTCTGATCAATGCAAGCTGAATGCCGGAGCAGATCCCTTACACACGGGCCAAGGTCGCGCGCGATCGTTCCTTCATCTTCCTTCTACAATCCCGTTACTTACAAACACTTATACTTACACGTGTCCTACACTACCACACACGTCGGGAGACCAGTCTGGAGCTTGTTCCTTCAAGGGGGAGGGAGTGCCCCACTTGTGGGCAATATCTTTTTAGGGGCTGTACATAAATTACGTAACGCAAATTTCGCGTATTTTCAATACACCCTTCCCCTTTGTAACGCACTTCCCTATCTCTACGTATGGCAGCTAACCGCTGCCACAGACCCCCTCCCTCCCCCTTTAGCGTTACGTAATTTATGGATGACCCCTTACGGGAAACCTCGCAAGGCAACGTGAAGGTCGGCGCCGGATCACGCCATCCAGCGGGAAGAAAATACCATCACCTCTCGAGATAAAACATGCACTACACTTACGAGGCTAATGACCATAGCAGTTGACGCGTCCGAACACACGAAATAATCAATCAAGACCGCTGTTTAAGCGAAAATACATCAGCTGTGCACGTCCCTATCATGTTTCACATAATGGAACATATTCTAACACGAAAGATGAATTTTGTCCTCGTCCGCGCCCATGCCTTTCTGAGATTCAGAAATATACACTTGCGGTTTTGCAAAATTTATATAAACTATTACTGGCCGTATGTTCATGGGTACAGGATAAAATTCGCAACACAATCGTTCTCCATACCGTTAGTGTTTCTCTACCAATGCTGGTAATCTAAGTTTATGCTACAATGCACATTACAATAGGACTCTCTCGAAAATGCAAACTGTCTCAAACTGTCTCAAAGAAGGCAAACAGTTGCGGTTCTTGCTTGTACCCACAACACTGTGGTTAAACAACTTTGAATAGTTTTATTGGATCTAAGCCCTCATTCTTTTCTGATATCTATGTAAATTGAAAAAAAAGTACCATATAGTGTTGGGTTCACTTGAAAGACTTGAAGGTAATTTCAAAGTCGATCTTGACGTATTCTATAAAATATTCCATCAAACGACCATTGAGTGTGGTTGCTGCATTCAGAATTCGAGATGACCCTGATAACCGCCCGTGTTCCGTCGACCCAAATGTACGGCTGCGATCATATCGTTGTCCGTGCGCGTCCACCCATTTCGGAAGGAGCCGGTTCCCTGGACTGCTGCGGTGCTGCCCCCTGCCACGGCCAGAACGAAGCGCGTCACCCACGCCGCGGCGGGCGCCACGCACGCGTGAGGAGAGGCGGGAATGGTGCGCCCACGGCGCGCCACGGCAGAGGTATGGGACAATGGCACTCGCGGGGGCCAGTGTTCGAAGTAAAGGAGACGGGATGCAGAGTGCGGTATCAGATCAGTATTGAGTCGGAATGGTAGGGATGAGGTCGGGTACCGAGGTCGGGTACCGAGGTCGGGTACCGATGTCGGGTACCGAGGTCGGGTACCGAGGTCGGGTACCGAAGTCGGGTACCGAGGTCGGGTACCGATGTCGGGTACCGAGGTCGGGTACCGAGGTCGGGTACCGAGGTCGGGTACCGAGGTCGGGTGCCGAGGTCGGGTGCCGAGGTCGGGTACCGAGGTCGAGTACAGAGGTCGTGATTTCGAGATTAGATCGGGTTGATAGCGGAATGATGATGAGATGAGGCTCGGATGAGGTCAGGATGATGTTGGGAGGGTATTGAGATGAGACCACGACGAGACGTCATTCGGGTTAAGGTCGAAATGATGTGATGATATCGGATGTTGTGGAGGGAAACGAGTGTGGAGGGATCGAAAATGGTGGGCAACAGGGCAATAACGTCGTTGAAGTGAAGTGGGGAAGTTGCATATAAAGAAAATAAGTAGCAGCGACGCTAAGGTATCAGGAGGGAAAGAAAATACAGCAGTTACGTAGTAGATGTTTTGAAAACCGTTTTAAATTCCTTAATAGGACATTTTTTTGAAATGGTGTCTCCCGATTGGATAACTGTCCCCCATCGGATTCAACAAGTAACAAAAAATTTAAATCGGAATATAGTCGAATTGGAACGGTATCGGCGCAGGAACAGTATGAGAGTATCGATGTGTTATGGAACAGGTAGAGGTGTGGCGATAAAATGTGTCTGACGACCACTAGAGCTCCTTTTACATCGCGTGGCACAATCTCAGAACTGGGAAGTTTCTAAACGGAATTCAATGGGGTCATCGAACACAATATTAAAGAATCACACTACCCAAAAATGGCATTCTTCATTGATAGAAGGATCACTGAGGCTATGGATAGAGACAGGATTTTTATGTAATTACATATTTTTTGTCATTTTACTTACAGTTCTAAAAATTGTAATCTTGGCTAATCATCGCCCATCTAACAAAATATCGAATTTTTTCGTTATAAGTTCTTACATATTTATACTATATTACATATTTTACATATTTTGGTCTTTTCACAATATGTTCTCCTATTTTATAAATTTTCTTTCATATATATTTTTATGAAAAGAAGTATTATTGGGGAAATCTAGGTGTCTAAAGTATTACTGACACCGCGTTTTATGATCTGTAACCTTAATTTTGGAGGAAAATTTGCGATCGTCAACGTGTAACACTTTGATGAAAAAATTGCATGCTGCAGTGTATATTTGCTGGTTGTAGATCTCGCCAGTTTGTGCAGTGGCTTCCATTGCGACTAGTACGGCTGCTAAACTACGGTCCTAGATTACAGTAGATGAAGATTTTACTACTGACGAGAAAGTTGTACGATACAAAGTGAGCATTTTTTCTAAATGTAATTTCTTGCTACGTAAATGTTTTTTTAAATTAGAGAATTTTAATATTACATATTATTTCCAATTTTGCATATTTATTACATATTCTTACTGTTTTCATTACATATTTGTGTACATATTTTGAAGTTTAATACTACATATTTTTCCGGACTCTAGCTATGAAAGGCAAAATGGACAGTACGGTAAGCTGAGTAGGCCATTTCCGACAGCAAAAAAAGAGAAACATCGAGAAAAAATCGTATTAAATCTGCCTGAAATGATGAGGCGATTTCTAGTAAAGACAATAGCGAATTTGAAGAAAATACCTTCATATGACGAAACAGGTGGGATTGCTTATATTGATACTTAAAATTATATTTTTCACAATTATTATTCCCAAAAATTCATGTTTAAGAGAGTGCGAAATACAGAGAAGCGGGGGTTTCACACTTCTAAAAATATCACGAACGAGAGAACGATGAAGACACGAAACTCGCCGTGGAAGACGAACGGCAACATCAACAACGCGAGTAATTACAACCCAGCAAGTAACGAAACGCAAACGGACAGGCTCCCAGGCCGGCAGTCATCGGCCTAATGGACGTCCGGCGCGGCGCGTAAACCTGGTTCTGCGCTCCCCGAGGGCCCCGGGCCCCTAGGACTCGGCGCGGTGGGGGCGGGGCGGGTGGGGCGGGGTGGGACGTGGGGGGACGTGACGGGATGGGGAAACGAGGTGGGAAGGGATTGTGCTGAACCGGGGGATAGTGGAACGAGGAAGCGTGGAGCGGAGCAGGGCAGAGTGAAGTGGGGGGGGGAGCGGGACGGTGCGATGCGTGACAGACCGGAGCGGGGAGGCGGAGTGGGGCTGGGCTGGGCGGAGCGGAGCGGGAAGGGGAAAAGAAGGGCAGAGCGAAGTGAGGCGGTACGGAGAAGAGAGGTGAGCGGCAGGCTGAAGCAGGACGAAGTGGTGAGGAGCGTGGCGGGGCGGGGAGGAGTAGTGAGCGACGGGATGAGGAAGGGCAATGTGGTGAGATACGAGGCCGGTAGGGGAGGCGATGTGAGGATCGGTGTAAGGCAGGGCAATGTGGTGAGGGGAAATGCGTGACGAGGAGGATTGATGAGTGGGATGAGGCAAGGAAAAGTGGTGAGGGGCGGGACAAGGTGGAATGATGAGGAGGGGGGTAAGGCAGGATGAAATGGTGTTGGGCGGGACAAGGTGGAATGTTGAGGAGCGTGGTTAGACAGGGTGAAATGGTAAGGGGCGGGGCAGGGGGAGTGTTGAGGAACGGGGTGAGGCAAGATGTAGTGGTGAGGGGCGGGGCAAGGTGGAGTGTTGAGGAGCAAGGTGAGGCAAGATGGAGAGGTGAGGAGCGGTGTGATGCAAGGTGGAGTGGTGAGGGGCGGGGAGGAGTGCTGAGGGGTGGTGTGAGGGAAGGCGAAGTGCTGCAGGGCGGACGGGGCGAGAGAAGTGTTGAGGGTCGGAATGAGGCAGGGCGAAATGATGAGGGGCGGGGCGGGGTGAGGCAGGGTGAAGTGGCGAGGGGGCGGGGCGGGGCGGGGCGGGGCGGCGCGGAGCGCTGCAGGCGGGGCCGCGTGAATATGCATGGGCGCTGAGGCTGCGTGGGCGACGGGCGAGACGCTGCGAGGCCTCCGCCCCTGCGCGGCCCGAGCACCGGCTGCCTCGCACCCACCGCTTTCAAGTGGAACGCATCCTTCGTATCCCTTCATAAGTGTATGCTTCTTCATAAAAATATGATGTTTTTAGATTTTTTAAAATAAATAAAAGCACTTCCCTGGCTTACGTTTACAAATGGAACACATCCTTAATATCCCTTCACAAGTGTATGCTTCTAAATAATAATATAGTGTTTAAAATTACTTTTTAATAAATAAAAGTATTTTGCTGGCTTACGTTTTCAAGTGACACACATCCTTAGTAGCCCTTCACAAGTATATGCCTCTAAATGAAAATATGGTGTTTTTAAAAAGAATGTAATAAATAAAAGTATTTTGCTTGCTTAGCAATGATAATCAGATCCGCGACAACCTGAATTCAACTACCAAAAGAAATAAAATGTAAAAATTTGAATTATATCCGTAGGATGCGTACCATATCATACCACCAGAGCAATGTGTTTGATAAAAATCGTAGTGTCCCAACAAAGTGAAAATTCTTTGAAAAATGTTAATTACTCGTATACATATTGGCCTTAAATACTAAAATTGAAAGATAATAGTTCACTGAGTCTACTCAAATAGGTTACACGCAACGTGCAGACAGCGTCACACGCTTCGGAAAGAGGTGAAATTGGCATGTGCGACAAAACTATTCGTAGATTCACAGGGTAAAACTATGAAATGAAACGCAAAAGTTTCATTTGCTGTAGAATCTAAACCAGGTTCGTAAGTAAAATTATATGAACTAAACTAGAAGTTCCCGGTGTAATGAAAATGTTGATAAATTTAAAAACATTGCATGTATCTGTGACGAAAGGAAAGGAAAAAATTCACAATATGCCGGCCCCGCGGTCGAGATCGCTAAGCCTGTAGTGCCGCGGCGATCTCGGATCGTGGGGTGACAGGTTCGAGTCACGCCTCGGATATGGTTGTACGAGGGCTGTCTAAAAAGTATACGACCTTAATTTTTTCCGCGCAAAGCAGTGATTCTAAGGCAGCGCCAATGTGCACGGTGGAAGGAGGATCCTTAATGCACATGCTTGCATATTTTCACCGCGTTTGCTTGTACCAGTCGCTGGCTGGTGGTCGCTAAGTAAGGTGCTGTTCATAGTGTTCGTCGGATTTAGTTTTCTCGCAAGATGACTGAACGAATTGAGCAAAGATACTGCATCAAATTCTGTCAAAAGCTAGGTGATTCTCAAAGCCAAACAATTCGTAAGATTTAGCAGGTGTTTGGAGAAGATGCAACGGGTGTAACACAAATTAAGCAGTGGTTCAACCGATTCAAAGATGGCCGCACATCAGCCGAGAATGAGCAGAGTGGCGCCAGGCCCCAAACTGCTCGCAATGCAGCTGTTGTTGAAAGGGTGCGAAATTTGGTGATGGTAGATCGCCGATTGACAGTGCGGGAGATGTTCTCCGGCGACTCCGTGACGCAATTCGGCGCAAAAGACCAGATATGTGGACGGCGGAAAACTGGCATTTGCATCATGACAGAGCCCTGCACATTCATCCCAATTGATCCACACTTTCTTAGTTTCTCTGGTTGTTTCCAAAATTGAAGATGTCACAGAAAGGATCCCGTTTTGAGAGTAGAGAAGAAATAATGCGGAACGCGACGACGGAGCTGAACACCATTCCAAAAAAAGACTTCCAGAGGTGTTTCCAGCAGTGGTAGGATCGGTGGGCTAAGTGTATGCAAGCACAAGGGGCCTACTTTGAAGGGGATTAGGGTCCCAAATCTGTCAAGTATTCGAAATATTTTTTCTGGCCAAAGGTGGGATACTTTTTAGACAGGCCTCGTATGTGCTCTTCCTTTCATCCCCCTATCATCACCATATCGTTTCATCCTACCATAACTTTAAATCCAATAGTGGTCGCTAATGACCTAATAGTTGATTCGAACTTAAATAACAAAAAGTTCAAAATATTTGAAGCAGAGCATAAGAGTGTCTAGGTAACTCATCCAATATTACTATCACTTAAGGTCAGGCCATTGGGATAGAAGGGTCAGGCCGTATTAGAAGTCATGGGAAGCATTGAAAGCACGTTACCAGGAACTTCCTTCCTATGGGGAATGATGGGGAGGTATGGGAATGGTGTGCCAATGGTTTGTTATGGGAGAAGTTTTGGTCAGGGTAAACGCCGAGCGTGTGTAGGGACAATATCGTAGCCACACAATGTCTACTATGAGCAGGGAACCTGCGACCCTAGTTCAAACTAGTCATCTTGTCTTTTTTTTTTCTTCTCAGATCGTTCTTCTCTTTCTCGCCGCTCTCATATACTTGGCTGCTTCCCTGACTGAAAGTCGATAATAAATTACGTCCTATTTTCCAAACCTGTATTCCCTTTTGATGATAATATATTTTGTGACTTGTAATATGTTGTTTCTTATATCAAACATGTAAGCAAATACGTGCTCCTTGCCTTTCTTCTCTTTATTTATGAAAATTTCGTACTACGTATTTTCAAGGTCATAAAAACGCATTTGCATTCAATCTCAAACATTTATACGCAATTACATTATTATGGCACCTGAACCGGTTATTTTTCATGGCATGCCTAAGCATTGTGAGCAATTAAAAAATACAAATATGCAGCTTGCAACCTCAGCACGAGAAAAGGAATCAACATGTTGGGATTCAGTACAGAAAAGACGAGAGAGGATGAGAGTCGTAGCAAAAAAAGGAGCAAAAGTAATGAGGGAAGTGCAGGAAGAGAGAGAAATGCGTTGTGTGAAAACAGCTTGAAATATAGGATGCGAAATGCAGAAAAGAGAAACAATGTAGAATATTAAAGTGTTCTGTATAATTTGGACATGCAATGTAAATTGCAGCTTTGAAAAAAGCCGTAATTGCACTGTGCATAATGAATGAAATATTTTAAATTCTGCGCACGAAAACATGGAGAAGTTTAATTATAATAACGAGTGGTACACTATTTTTTATACACATTAGCGAGATGAAAATGAAAAACACAAAAGTCATATATTCGTTGACTTTTGAACTCTGAATCAAAATGTTGAATTCGTAATGAATTCGTTACGTGAAGAGTTTCGCTAGATTAGTCATAAAAAAGGTTTCAAATAAACATCGCAGCAATATGCAGATAAATATTGCTCCAGAATCGATCACGAAAGATAAACATTTTCTGAATTCAAAATCGAGCAGGCTTCATTCACCACCCTTAAAAGAAATGGTGCAGGATAAGCTGATTAACTAACTGGTACTTATGAATCGGAAAAATATCTTGAATATCGGGAAAGAAATCCCCTCATTTCATTTATTTTCAGAAACGTTAAATATGTTTCAAAAATAGACATGTAGAATTTACATATTATCTATAAATTGATGTAAAAGACGTTGACTCAAATTATTACATCATACGAAAAAAAATCATTTTATGTTCCTTCAAAACCTAGATTTTGGCTCTAAAAATGAGTTATCCAGTTATTCACTGATGAATTTGTGAAATTTATGCTTTTGTTAGAGTTAACATAGGCTACGCAGGAAATCGTGAGAGATTGCTGAAAAGTGACGGGCTTCATCCTATACTTGTAAAAGGGACAACTGTATCAGCTCTCATAGTGTCAGCGCAAGTAGTCCAGGGCATTTCTTTCCCGAATAAATAAACACTCAAAGGAAGTTGAATGCAGATAGAATTTTGAAATGTAATAGCAGAAGGGTTTTTTCAAAAAAAACCAAAGTCGATATCTAATATTGCACGAACTGAAAAAGTGGTCTTTGCAAAACGTACTTACATAAGATATACTTAAGAAATTGTTATTATTAGACATCGGATGTTTAGACACTAAAAGATCGCCTTTTAGGCGCCTAAAGAGGCACTGAAAATGCCAAGAATAAGGAGAAAAAAGGCACTGTCATAAATTACATTCACAATAAAATTAAAAATTATTTGTAAAACTCCATACTCTTCTTCATTTTATTCTTAATAGTTTCCATTGCAATATAATGCCAGTAACTTTTCAAGGATCTCAATTTCTAATTTGCAATGATTGGGAGACAAAATCAGTTTGAATACAGAGAAGGATTTCTGAAAGTCTACTGATGTCTGGCATATATTTTAGAAGTCCAAAATTAGCAACACTGAAACCTTCTGAGAATTTACATTTATTTCCACTCAAAAGGTGCCCTCGGTGTATTGTCAATGGACCATTTTCTCAGAACATGGTTAGTAGAAATGAAATAGGGAAATGGACAAAAATATGTAGGTATACTCAGGTTCAGGAATTCTCTCGTATTTCAAAATACAAATACGTGAATTGAAGGTTTCGTAATGAATGGTCAGGTTGGACCATGGCCGATTTTCTGATATCTTAGCATTGTATATAAAAATAATTTATAACAGGCAAAAACGTGCAATAATTCTAAAGAAAAGGCATTTACGCGAAAATAAGCAAAAATAAGCATTATAAAACTTTGTAATATGTCATCATTTGTCATGATACATGCACATATATTATCAGCCTTTAATGAGTTCGCTAGAAAAAAATAGGCATTTTCCTAAACATCCGATGTCTAGTGATTATTAATGAATAGAAATAACCATATAAAATATGTAAATTATCTCCATTCTGAGGACAAGAAATTCGGCTTCAGTGTAATGGGTGGACTGTGAGACTACATAGGTATCACGAAAATCATTGTTTCGTTGAAAGTTATTCAATTTCGTTTAATGTGTGATGGATGTCTGCCTTTTAAGAGCTCGTATTTTGGGATTGTTTTATTTACATGATATGTATGAACTACAAATTGACGTACGTGAACTTAACTGAGAACTCTAACCTTCGTCGTCACTGAATACTACGCACATAAAAATTTATTGGAAACATTACTATATTCAACTTCGAAAATATGTCCTCCCCGGAAAAAAATCTCATCATGGAAACGAAGAAAAAAAATGCCGAGTAACAGAATTCTTTACGCAGACAGCAAAAGCACGGGGAAAGAGACATTGGGTTTTGAGGTCCCTCTCTGTACCGAACGTCGCCATCAAAAATGCAAGAGCGAAGAGTTAGCGAAACAATGTCCCGCATCGCATTACCATTAATTGACAAACCGCGCCTTGTGCCGGCTGTCAGTAGAATTTTGTCGCGCGGGTGTAGAACACTGCAAGAACAGCGCGAACAAACTGGACGGCATTCCTGGGGCGCGGAGACCGGGCCGACACGCGGCATTGCTTTCCACGAAAGCGCCCGAGCGCGCTCTCGGAATGATTCAAAGGCGTCGGCGTCGGCGTCGGCGTCGAGCGCGGCGGCGCCGCCACCGTCAGTCACCCAGTCCTTTCTTTCTTTTTTTTTAAATTTTATTTTATTTTTTTGCACATCCGAGACGCATCGGCCAATCGCTGCCCGCCGCAGGTGGATATGGGGGGCGCACACTTGGTCCGAAACGGGCCGAAGGACGCACGCGGCAAAACAAATCAAGTTAACAATGGAAAGCTCAAAATGCTTGACTTTTGGGTGTGGGGTGCAGGAGGCGAAGGGCAAATGCTTCAAGACCCGTGACCAGAGGGAAGCATTGCAATTTTGGTACAGCATTCAAGTCTACTAAATTGTCGGAAATCTGTCTACGAAACATTTAGTGAATTCCGGTCACGGCATTTTAACACATTTACACAAGATGTTGAAGACCTACACTCCGCCCGCCCGCTCTACTCCTTTCTTGTTTTATATTTTATTTTATTTTTTTGCACACCCAAGCCACATCGGCCAATCGCTGCACGCCGCAGGTGGAAATGGTGGGTCGCACACTTGGTCCGAATCGGGCCGAAGGACGCACGCAGCAAAACAAATCAAGTTAACAATGGAAAGCTCAAAATGCCGGCTTTTTGGGTTTGGGGTGTAGGAGACGAAGAGTGGATGCTTCAAGTCCAGAGGTCCATTGCAAGTCAAGTCCATTGCAAGAGAATATTTGGTGCAAAACAAATCAAGTTAACAATGGGGAACTCAAAATACCGCATTTGTGGGTGTGGGGTGCTGGAGGATAAGGGCCTCAGAGCGAATGCTTGAAGTCCCGTGACCAGAGGGAAGCATTACAAGTGAATATTTGGTACAGCATTGAAGTCCACTAAATTGTCGGAAAACTGTTTACGAAACATTTATTGGATTCCTGTTACGGCATTTTAACACATTTACGTACTTCAGAAGATATGGAAGACATACTCATAACATATCTTCTGAAGATTGTAAAACAAGATCATATGATGTTTTCGATTGTCAAAATTCTTAACCTGATGTGGTAATATGAATTGCGATTATTTCTCATCACGGTAGGAGCGCGTTTCTCCTCCTTTAATTGTCTCTCTTTCCTTGTGTCCACCAAAGGCAAACTGACTAACGGAAAGGTGTTAGCGGCCAGAACCACATTACAGCATTAGATACTAATGTTTTAACGATAATGAACTTTCGTCATTCATAATAATTTTTTCATTACGATAAATCTGTTAGATGCAAACAGTGTGGAGACTAGGAAAAAATAAATGGTTCAGTGGTCTTTCAAATTTGGTACCCATCTCATTTTAAACTCACAATTGAGAAAATCATGATGAATAATTGTTATATTTAAGATAAACTTGTATATATCTGAATTGATGTATGCTGTGTTTTAAATGATGTCGTCGGCTTCCGCGGCCAGAATCATGATCTGGGCTGTCCAGGTGACGCCGCGTCGAAGGCAGTGGTGCCGACGTTTCGACCAACGTATCGCGGTCTTCTTCAACGCTTTAGTTCCTGGGTTGACTACAACGCTGAATAGTGAGCCCAGGCACTACAGCCTTGAAGAAGAGCGCGATATGTTGGTCGAAACTTCAGCCTTCGACGCGGCGTCAGCCGGACAACCCAGATCATAACTTTCTCTTCTTACGAAATTCCTTCATAAGGGTGAGAAAGTAAAATATCACGCGAAAAATGCCACTTTTCAGAAGTTATTTTTTATCCGTACTGCCAGTGCATTTGTTAGCTGGAAAACATGCTAGAAAATCAAGGAAAAGTAAAAATACGCTGTCGCCGATTGCACAGCGCTGAGCCGCGCTGTCCAGCGTCCGCCTCCGCAGCGCTATAGAAGAATGCGCGTAAGAATGAGCCACAGTAACAGTTCGCTAAACAAGTGAACATCACATGTACTTCAGAGAAGTATCCCTCCGCCGTGACAGCCGATCAGCCACACCTCTTCGTAAAGTGTTTGTGGCTCCCGTTAAGACATCACGGCTTCCCATGGTTCACAACCGTGTAATTATATAAGAAAATAAATATAAAACGCAAAGCACAGAAGCATGAAACGCTCACAATCACAGCTCACCACCTGCCGGAAACACGTGGACCGGCATCTCACATCCAAGACTCGGTTTTCAAATAAACATAATACTTATCACACAAAATGTAAATTCACTATAATGTTTATAAATAAAGGAATTTTTTACAGAAGAGCACATAACACTGCACTTCCTAATTTCAATTATATCTCATGGCGCACTATATTTTCGTCGGACGAGGCCATCACAAAAGGAAGCGTCGAAGCCCTTTACAAGTTAGCCAACTGGAAATGAACGAATGGAGGAAGGAGAGTCTAATGGGCTCAAGGACAGAATGACCAGAGAACCTTCAGTTATGTTGCCAGCACTAGCTGTCAAAATAGCTCATTCTTATAAAAATCGTTATGGTACATTCTTATAAAAATACGTTGCCCGCGCCGCCCGCGCTGCAGCTATGCAGCGAGAGCGCCGTCCGACGGATGTTGGGGTCAAATGGGTTTGCATAGACATAGATATATAAAAATTTCACGTTTTCACGTACGTCCACCACAAACCCCACATAAATCGACCGGGATTCGAAGCCTTGTCCCAGAGGCGGAAGCAACCTACCCACTACATCACGGGGCGCCCCGGCAATTGCATACGTGGAAGCATTGATGGCAGCACTGGAGGCATTAAGATCGGCAGAGGCGATATCCCAATAATTGGTGACAGTATTGCGGCAGAAGCGACGGCAATGGGAACGTTGCTCAGTCCACCGTGATGTGTATTCGTGCGTAATAAAATAGTACCTCTCGCACTTGTACTTTATAAGGGGGACGAAACCCGGGGTGGGCACCTGGGCGCTAGCCTCTATTCACACACCCCTTAGGGGTAAAGGTACCCCCTTGGGCTTAATATCCCGGATCTCGCCGGAACGCACTTAGCCCTCGCGGCAACCTCTCCGTACAATGCCTGGGTCTAGAGCCGCCCTGCCATCTCAGAGCTGCTAGCTATCCGGGCTAGTACCGGAATCAATATTGCCGTATGACAACGCGCCACTCACATGCGTTGGGACACCAAGTTCTTCCTCTATGCCTAGAGTATTGGGCCACTATCACGACTAATCCAATAGCCCAACTGGGGGCCATCCGAACTAAGGTTCGGGCGGCTCGGGGCCCCTATCCCGTCTCCCCAATGCCTACACCTTTAAACTAGCGACGTGGGTATCACTGAAACCAAGGTAACCTGACGGTAGGTATCAATTTCCCGCCGGACTTCCATTTGTGGATTCTAGAGCACCCCAAAGGGTCTCCTTCACCTAATCCTGCTTTGGGGTCGACGCGCCAGGGGCCCAACAGGTGGGTTGAACCAAAGAGAACCAGGAGCTAAGTATCGCCTACTCACTGCATCTGCCTTGAAGCTAATGATGTGAATGCCGCCATGAAACTAAGGGTCCGGGTAGCCTTCTACAACTCTCCACTAGAGATCTTGCTCACCTTCGCAGACAAGATACACTGCGGGATAGTCTACCGTGAGGGCACAAACTGTCGCGTCGGCGGAGGTGGAAGTGATGGTAATGAGGATGGAAACAGGGGTGAGTAGGAGGGGGTTGAACTTACGGCCTAACACATCTCCTTGGTGTCGTCGTCAACGTTTTCTTCCGGGCTAGGGGGCCGTGGTCTTTTGGAAAACATACTTCCATACGTTTCGTCCGTAACTGCGACGGACATCCTCAGTAGCGATGTGGTCTCGGACGAAGAATCCACTCCGATGGTTCCCCGATGACTGATGGAGCCGCCCGGTCCGCGGGGATTTTTGTATCAGCGGGACTGTGGTGGGGGCCGGCTGTTGATAGGCTCGGATCTGGCGATGTGGCAAAGACGCTCGCTGCGTGTTCGTGACTGTTATGTTTTCGCGTGCCTACGCGACTACTGTCACGTGTTTGTTTGTAAATAGGTAAAACATAACAGTCACGAACACGCAGCGAGCGTAGGGAAGTATATTTTCCAATAGACCACGGCCCCCTAGCTCGGAAGAAAACGTAGACTACAACTCCGGCCGTGAAAGCCTACATTGTTATATACATCCGCTTGGGATGGAATGGAAGATAGTCATGACGGCAGTTGACTACTTCGTGTTTCAAGGCGCGTCAACACCTAAGGTCATTAGTCCCGTAAGTGTACAGTTTTTTCATTGGAAGTGGCAGTGATCTTTCTCCGCTTGACCATAACTGGCGCCGACGTACTCGTCGACATGCGGGGTTTTCCCCAACGAAGTATCTCCGAGCTGTAGGCTCCCGACATGTGTGGTTGTATAGTGCAAGTAAGTGTGTGTGTAATAATGGGATGACGATGGGGCAAGAAAGAAGTAAAAATTGCGCGCGATCCATGGCCCGTTTGTTAGAGTAATACTCTCGCATTCTCCTGATATTGATCGGAGAAAGTACGGAAAATTTCCTATCAGAGAAGCGGCCCGCTAAACTTCTCTAGGCAGTGGCAGAATTCGACCTAACTAGTGTCGCAAATCCTACCACCATCGGGATTCAAACTCTAAAATCTCCCGATCAGAGGCACTTTAGCGTTATCAGTTGTTAGCCTGAGCGACATAAGCCACCTTCACTAGAAAACTAGAGTTAATTCCCCAGATATAAATGCATGTTTTTCTACGTGAACACACTGATGCGGAGTTCTTAACTGCGATGAAATATGGCACACATTTGAGGTATGAATATTACGTTTTCCTTATTCTCTCTACTCCAGCTTTCACAAGCGTTTAAAAAGTTTAATATTTTTTACAGCATTTGATTTTGAAAACTTCTGTTTTTTAAGGGCTCACCTGAGCTCAACATTCCTAGCGCATCACAGCGACAGTGATGTGTGAGAGTGACCCCGCATAGTATCAAAGGAATGTGAGTCACAATTACTGTCCAAAAATGCCTTTGATTTGGTAGAGAATGTTACATTGGTATTTGGGGAATTCGACAGTGTACTACCGTCAGAAAAAAGTAACGTAACAAAAGGTTTCTTCAAAAATATTCATAATGAAAACATTAAACAACAAATATTCAATATTTAATCCGTATGTTTCCTGTTTCTATTTCAATAGAGGGATTATTATAAAAAAGTTTCTATTTAGAAAGCAGTAATGTGGCTAAGGTAAATAATGATGATGACAACAGGGCAGCAAGAGGGTTCAATGTCTGTATTTTCAACAATACTAGACATAAAAAGTTGAGAGTGAACACATTGCTCGTGCCTCTTTTTACTCCGAAAACTTCTCCACAATCAATGGTTGGGCATTTAAGCAACATCTTCACAACCTCAGACAACTAAAAATGATTTCATTCACAACGGAAAATTTAACGATTACTTATTGTGATTTCAGTTCCCTCAGCGTGCGTCAGTTTGCTCGCCCAGTGTCCTTTTGCTAAGGCAACCAACGCACACGAACGTACTTGTCTTTCTTGCGGCTTTCAATGTCACAAGTGTAGCGCGAAATTACATCTCGCCACACGCCGCCTTTAGAGCGTACGGCGCAAATTCTTTTTCGTTCTTCGTCGCTCTCTTGTTCGTCACGCTCCGTCGCCTTCCGACGTCGCAAATGCCGCTGCCTTATCCGTCACAGCTGCCTCTACGCCTCCTCAGGAGTTTAAACACAGTCACTTATACGACCTCATGTGAATACTGATTTACATAACTTCCTTTACGAAGGCAGATATACGCGTGGGACGTTAACGAATTTTGTACGTGCGAACTGAATAGTAACTGCAAAATAATAATGATGATGGATATAAGAAATGTCGTAATGCTGAAAAAACAGAACTGATATTAAAATAAAATTAGTGTGGAAAAGAAGTCGTCATTGGTCCAATATTTTTTGCAGAAAAATTTACTCTTCATACACTAAACAAATATATCGTATATATTGTTTCTTAAATTCGATCTCGTCAGCATTGCCATCGTGGTCTGCAAGGTCCCAGATCCACGATTCCATCAGTTGTCATTTTCAAAAGAATTAAGATTTATGATGCATCACTCTCATTGAAACATAATAAGATAACTAGTGGTGCTACAGAATGGCACAGATTTTCCCGAATTACTTTTCTATTTCCTTGGGCCTTCGCTAGCTATTCGGAATTGCCACATAATCTTTCTTACCAGCTACCATCTATCACCGCCAAAAGTACATTTTTTTGCCATTTTCTTAATTTTTCGGTTTCCTATAGGTAGAACGAAAATATTAATTTTAGAATATGAAGAACACAAAAACCTGGCCCTAAATGACAATTTTCTTTTAACAATTATGTGCCGTTTTAAAGAAAATTGCGCTTTAGCGCTACTAAAAGTGTGAAATTTGAAGCTCATTTTCACAGAAAATTTTTGAGTTTTCAAAATACTTTATTTGAAGTTATTTGAAGCACTTACACTCACAAATATAATAATGTTTACAAATTGCTGGTAATGTGAATATTAAAGATGTGAGAGTTCCTTTAAAATAATTACGTATATGGAATTTTTGGGAAAAAAACTCAAAATAAACTTTACGTCATATTAAAGAGTGCTATCAGCACTATTCGATCGAAAAGTTTGAAGAATTTTTTTCGCCATTTATGAGAAAATGGCGTTTGAGCGTTTTTGAAAACGCGGAAATTCGAGCTAGTGTTCACAGAAAACGGTTGTTTTCGAGAAACTTTACTTGACATTATTTAAGGCACATGTACACGTAAATATAATACTGTAAACAATTCGCCGCTAATGTAAATATTAACGACGTGAGAGACAAATAAAAAAATTACATTTTGCAATTTTTGAAAAAACAAAACAATAGAGCAATATCGCGTTTATGTAATCTCATAGGGTACATTTAGCACTATCCCTACCAAAAGTTTAAAGAAAAAATTTGGAGCGGTTTTTAAGAAAATCTAGTATTTGTAAATTTTTAAAACTGTACATATTGTTGCACGCAATGCACGCAATGTTGCGCAAAAACAACTAAAATTTTCAAAACAATGTATATGACCTTCAACAAAGAACTCACTTTGGAGAACACATTTTATTTGAAGGAAAAATCTCTATCTTCAATTTTTTAATTGGAGGAAGACGCCGGAAAAAATTCAAACTTTCACAATTTTCGAAAATTGAGAGTAATCCGTGAAAATCGGATCTATGCCATGTTAATAAGTGTATTTTACTCTATTCATACAAGAAATTTAAAGAAAAAAATTGGGGCCGTTTTTGAGAAAATTTTGAAAATGTTCGGGGGGCTTCATGTAAAGTACTCCCAAATTTTGAAGAACCTTTTTCAAAATCTCAAAGCTTTGACCAGAACCAGATCGACCGGGGAATATCCATTTTGGAAGAAATCGTACGGATGGTTTAGGCGCTAGCAGTGTTCACAGACGGACGGACAGACGGACGTTTTCCTTTCAATTGGTTTTTCAATATTGAAGACCCACAAAAGAGGGTTTCTGGCTACACCACGTGTTAGGGGATTTTTTTTCTTAATTTAGCAACCACTTTTATCCACTTTTTCGTTATCACGGCCCGGTAATGAATTTTTTTCTGCCGAAAATTGGGCATTTTTTTCGCGCAGCATTACATAACTTTCCCTATACTACGTATATCAATCCATGTATACGTACGTATACGGGAAAGTAAAAGGGAAATTTAACAACAACAACAACAATAATAATAATAATAATAATAATAATAATAATAATAATAATATTAATAATAAAGAGAAGAAGAAGAAGAAGCATTTTTTGGCCCATTTCGGACCAGTGTGCGGAGAACCAATGCAGGCGCTGTACCCGACACCGCTGTCTGCGACACCTCCACCACCATTGCCACCTGCACCGCCACCGCCGCCATCGCCACCGGGACGCTCCGCCTCCGCGCCGCGCGGGGCCACAAGCTTTTTACGCCGCCGCGTCGGCGCAGCGTGGCGCGGCGCGGCGCGGCGGGACGCGGTCCAGAGCACGGAGCGCCCCGTGAAGCGGAACCCAATTTGGGGCCTTGAGGTGCGCCTGGCCGCGCCGCGGCGGGGGGACGCGGGCCGGGGCGGGGGCGGGCAAAAAGAGTTGCGGTTATTCCTGGGCGACGTCACCGCGGACCGCGGCGAGCCGTGCGGCGCCGCGGCGGCAGCTGGGGCCATGGCAGCGGCGGCGGCGTCGGGGTCTTGTCACGTCCGGGGGCGAATATCTTCACGCTCGCGCTGAGCCCGCCCGTGGGGCGAGGGGGCGGGGGCGGGCAGCGGGGAGCGATCCACTGGCGGATAACGCCCCAGCGAGCACGACGGGCCCTGCGAGGCCCGTAGCTCCGGCCCCCGCTGCCGGCGTCGCGCCGAGACACGACCCAGGGCCCGGCGCAGGCGCCGAGGCAAAGAATGCGGAGACGCCCCAGCGCCCGCGATAGGGCGGATAGGGCGACGCCCGATAAGGCCGCGAAGCGCCCTGAACCTCGCGGGATAAGGGAACGGAAGGTGGCGAAAAAATGAAGCGATAGCATGTGAGAACGCAATCGTAGGCCTCCGCTGCCAGACATACAAGCCTTCTGCTGCTTGAGAGACGCCGATCAACAAATTGCCTTTATGGAAATGATGTTTGCGATTTCGTATTTTTATATCTTTCTCCACGATTGCAGAATGTAGATTTGTAGTTGAGTTTATTTTTCCATAAGATATCAAAATATGAAACGTATGTTATTTTATTTATTTGAAGGTGGTTAGTCAAATTGTATATATTAGTGCCTTATATATATGTGCCCTATATATGTATATATAGTTAGTTAGTGCCTTATTTTACGTGGTGAGACGCGGGCCACCAGGCCCTCTCTTCCGTATGACCACGCAAATTTCGCTATTCTCCTTTCACCATGTAGCGGAGAAAGAAGGTATTATCTCGAGCGAAGAAACAGGTGATTTGAATTTAGCTCAGAGGCTTCTTTTAGGTTTGAGGATCTTTTACATGCAGCGAATCTACTACATGGGATAGACGGCTTTACTTCCCCTCCGAAGGAAGGCACACGAAGGATTTTTTTGCCATTATAAATCCACGGCTTCGATCGGGTTTGAACCCGCAATCTTGGGTATAACAATCCGATACGCTGACCGTTATACAATCGAATCCGCAAATGGTAGATAAACATAACGAACTTCAGACTCAACGTCGAAGGCAGTGATGTCGACGTTTCGAATATCCAAGGCCTCGCCATATGTCGTGACATACAATGGACGAAACAGATCGAGACGTAGGACGGTAATGTATGATTGGACAGACCTACGTGGTCTTCTCCAACATAACGAACGGGGGCCAGCGAATCGGCATTGACCAGTAAACACGGCCGTCAATGGAATCCTTAAATTGTAAGAATCCGAGAATTTTATGAAAATATTTCATTAAAAACATATTTGTGGTAATATCTTGGGAAGCGTATAAATATCATTCCAAGAAGATTTCCTCAATTTACGTGCATCATTTGCAGTTACTTACTGTAGCAGCAATGACATCAATTTTTATTATTCAGTACGAAAAATGTAGTAGTTTGAATTTTTAAAATTTGTTATTTTTGTTTACTAATATTGGCGATGAGATGGTTCTAAGATACTACACATATTTGTGGAAGC